>CM072865.1:10615000-11267500 GCA_036937835.1 Pampus argenteus | reverse complement strand
AATGGCAGGGCAGTCAACAAAACACAAGCAAACAAACACAAGAGGCAAACAAAACAGTGACACCGTAAATAAGATATAGTTGTGCTTACTGTTTGTAGTTGCTTAAAATAAAGTCCACATACCAATGATGATGTTGTGTCTGCTCTCTTTGTTGTAGGCCTTGTTCCTGGCCTGCAGCTTCACCAGAGGCCTGAAGGCCAGTATATTTCTTTTTCTTGTTTGTTTAGTTTTGCCATCAATTAAGTTCACTTTTGTCCTCACACTGTTGCTAGTTTTAAACATGGTCTAGTTTCCATCCTTCCTTTGCTCTTCAAAAACCAGTAGAAACAAGTATACTGTTTGTTTATGGGGCTGGCTAGTTAGCTATTTCAGACCCCTTGTTCAGTATCTGTGAAAAAAGTATTTCCTTTACTATCAACATGTTAAAGCGTAGAGAAACCAAACAGTAATTTGGCATAAACTGTTTAGCATATGGGATTCAATACTCCATGAAATGGAGGGAAAAAAGTCAAGTCTTCTTCTTCTTCTTCTTATATACTTCCAGCAGTGCAGATGCTTCTATGCATATTACCGCCCTCTACAGGACAAAATGTTAATCAACTCAATCACACTTCATATTTTAACCTGTAGCCTTTTTTTTTTTCATTCCAGTAAAACATGCTTGAATGTTTGACGTCCTGCAAAGCTGAACTAAATCTCCAGTCAATAAAGCTATGTAGTTCAAATGTAGTTCCTGTTTCTTTTTTGATTAAGTCTTTGTACTGTACTGTACTGGTGGTCTTGTGCTGTAAGGATATCACTATGACATGCAACATTCCTGGATCAAGTTCAGCAGGATACTTCCTTATTATCCTCAGTTTTTGTCATCTTGCAAAAATAGGTAAAAGCTTAAATTCAGAAAACATTACTGTTCTGGGAGTGTTGATTTAAGGCACAGGTTATTTTACAATAAATGTTATAACCCCATTTCGGTAGTATTTCTTCAACATTTTAGTTTGGCAGTGTATCTCTGCACATTTTATTGCTCTGGAACAAATCTGAGATTCTAAACACTTGATGAACATGAACACATAATAAAAATAAATAAATAATTTTTTATTGTTTTTTGTATTATTATTCACAGCATCATTTTTTAAATATTGTGTAAATACAGGTAAATACAAAGGTGAGCTGCGTGAGCTTCATGAGCTTGTGCACAAATGGCAGTTTGATTGTAATGCAGGATTATATTTGATTTAAGATTCCCGGTTGGACTTCCGGTGGCGTAGATGCACGTATCGCGCTCTCCCCCATGGCTAACCGGATTAGCATGTCTGCTCTGACTAGCTTGCTGGAGGAGCACCGCCGGTCTACATAGGCGGCGCTGTCGGCTGAGCTCGGGTTGGCGTTTGCCTCTCTCGAGGCTAAACTTGACACGGTGCAGGTCACAGTAACTGACTTTGGTGAAAGAATTAAGAGTCTGAAGTCCAATGCCAATTTAACTTAGGGACGCATCATGCTCCAGTTTATCAGAGGTATTGTATTAAGATCAAAGACAAAAATATCGATATAGAGGGACGAAGCCGACGTAACAACATCACGATTGTCGGCTTTCCTTGAGTCCATTGAACGTCTTCGACCTACGTCATTATTTTCAATTGTCCTGATGGGGATACTCGGAGACCAAGTGCTATAAGCCGCGACAGTGAGACCGGCCCATCGACACCAGACCATGGAGTTAATAGTCCGGGCGGCCCACAAACGGCGGAACGTCCTGAAGTACCGTGGCTCGTCGATCAGCATCTACGAGGGTTACTGCCCCGGCGTTTTCTCCTCGTCCTTCGCGGGGACCCAGCCTCTTGAGGTTTCTTCACCGACTCTGTCATCGTTGAACGGGCTAATCCACGAGCGTCTAACGCCAACAACTTTACCGACAGGAGCCTCGGGATGACTCACTCAGGCGGTAAGGCTGTCTAGACAGGATGACTGTCGATGACAGTAACTGTGAACTTTTTCCAACACTTGTAAAGCTCCACCTGATGCTGAGTATGGAGTCTACCTCTGTTTGTTCTGATGTTACAGCCGTCAGTCAATGACTACGACTCATTTTCCATTAAGGGTAGTATTAGTTGTACATTTAATGCGAAGTTATGTCATATCACAGTGTGAATAATGGATGTGGCATATGAAGATGCAACCTCTTCAGTCTCGCTCAGCCTTTTTCTATAATACTGTGTGGCATTGAAACATTTTCTGTTAATGGTTGACACTCTGTACTATCTAGGTTACATTTAATCCAGCGGCAGTGGAAAAGTTATGGGGATTGGTGAGTATAAAGAAACTGGAAGCTAGAACGGAGGTTTTGAAGGGGATTTTTTTTTCTTTTTTAAATGTTAGCCCCTGTTGTTAAAAAACATCTATTCCCACCTTTCTCATCTGGCCCTACCTTTATTAGCTGGCCAAACAGAGGTTTATTATATAGAGCTCGCAGCCAGGTCTGAACTACCTCACTCACCTTTTTCGTTTCCAGTCCAAACTGTTTACCCACACTTCCCCAGTCACCCGCCGGGTCTCTGATTGTGTCTCTGCTCACCCTCCATCATTATCCTAATAACTTTTTTTTTTTTCATAATGTAATGGTTTAATAAAGTAATTATTTTACTTTTTTCTGATCAGTTGGTGGGAAGGGTTAAGGGTTAATTATGTTTTTTAGAAGCCGTCCGGGCTCATTTTAATCTTATTGTTGTTATCACCACACATCCTGTAATCTATTTTCTACCTTCAAGAATTTCTGTGATTACTGTATGTGTGAATTATTGTTGTATGAGAACAAAATACCAATAAAAATTTGTTTAAAAAAAAAAAAAATTCCCTGTAATGTGTAACCTGCTGTTATTGCTCTGGCAATGAATATTGACAACCAGATTTGAAGCTCTTATGCTTTTGAGAGTGTTGGACCATAGAAGGGTGTGCTATTACCTCAAACAATACCAGTTCAGACTTATGCACATATTATCATGTGTCATTTGTAAGAAAAGCAAACTGAAAAGTTTGATAACTAACAATACATCAACCCAATACAGGTAAGAAGTTAGTTTTTTGGGGGGTTTTTTCATGTGACAAGAGAATTGTACAACACAAATGTAAATGTTAAAGATGTACATACACACAGCACTTCACATAACATTTGCAATCTTGAGCAGACATGGAGCACAGACAATCGTGATCATGTTGGATTCAGAAATTAATTTCTTAATCCTTCCCATTAACTTTTGTGAAGAGCAGATGCATATGCAAATGCATAGTTTAATGGCAATAAAATGGTATGATGGTAAAAAATATCTGGTTAAAATATAATGACTTGAATGGTAAAAAAGCCTGGTTAGTGATTTTGAACAGTGCTCTACTGTTGTTTTGTGCAACTTGTTTACCAACTCACTAAACATCTAGTCTACCCACCTCCTCGTAATAAGTCAAGCCTACCTATAAAATAAAAGAGAGTCACATTATATTGATAATTATAAATGTGTCACTTCCCCTGTCTTGGTGTATCACCTGCATGCAAGTCATTTTATTTGTACCAGAATATCCAACAGCTTCACTTGAAATGGAAGTTTGTTGAACTCAAGGCACGATTCTTACATTTAATAAACAGATATCAATTTACAGTAAAATATGATTAGATTACCCCAGTCTCAGTATCAGCTTTACAGAACAAGGCCTCCAACACTTCTGCTTATGCAGGTTTCACTCCCGACCGCCAATTTACCACCAAGTGTCACTCTAAAATCAGTGCCCACTCACAGCTGTAGAGGTAACTTTTAATGAAGTGGGAGGGCATACATGGAATAGCCAAATTACCAGAACAAGGAGGGGATAGCAGCTTGTTTGAGATTGGGTCCTCATCCAGGCAGAAAGGACAAATTCAAGGATGCCAGATCAAAAGATTGTGCAAGAAATTACTTGATATTTGAGTCTTGTAGAGAGTTTTTTTTTTTTGTCTCAGCCCTCCAAGATATAATTTTTTCTCTAAATGTCAGATCTGCCGTTTATCAATATCAGATTTCTGTCATCTTTTATCTTTTACCCAGAGCGAAGGTAGGAATGTGTTTTTTTACTAGTGGAGACATGGATACGTAAACTCTTTGCACTATGGGGTCAGAGAGCATGCCACATTCCAAAAGAGGCCGGTTTTTAAGACATAATAGTGACAGCAGAAATATGTTTGTAGGGAATTTATTGGTGATGGTTTTATTGGCTGTGTTTATACTAATCAGCTGCTTATGAAACTTTCCATAGTGTGGACTTTCCCAGATTGTTTACTCTTGAGGAAAAAATAAAATGATACAAAATAACAATTCAATATTTTCAAGCATTTATGAGGCTTGATGGTTAGGCACTCATTATATATGAAGGGCAGAAGGATGTATAATGTTATGATGTGCAAAAAGAAAATAGCTGTGGAAGTGTGCACTTCAAGCCAATAAATTAATTCCTGCCAATTTTGAATTCAGCAAAAAAAAAAAAAAAAAAAAAGATACAGAGAAGAACAAGTGGTGCAAAACGCCCCACTCTTTTATCCAGCAACTCAACAAAAAATGTTTTCAGTTGCTTTCCTCTCTACAGCCATAGTTCTCACTCACTTCTTTTAGTGTTTGATGCTTCCAAACAGATATTTTCAGGTTCATTAACACAACCAGGCAGCCATGACAGCTCCTGTCAACTTGCATCTCAGAACCTTTGAACCTTACAACCAAAACAAAGACAGATGGTCACCTTTTCTATTACTGATGGGGTCACATGCTGACAGAGGTGGTGAACTGTGATGATTGTCCATTGCAGGGAAAGTGTTATTGTTGTCTCTCTCTCTGTCTCTCCCTCTCTCTGTCTCTCTCTCTTCCTCTCTCTGTTAGACGACCGGGAGGAAAGTGCAACGTATTGCCTGTTTCCCTGTGCCCAGTACAAATGCTATTTCACTTTCTCCTTCCAGTATGGGGATCAAACCAGCAACGTTCCAGCTACAAGCTTGCCAAACCTCTGTGAGGCCACAGGTCACTGATTTTTATTATATATGCCCATAAATTAACCAAAGATGTAAAAATCTGTATTAAGGTTTTTTTCCATAACATTTTTTTTCATGAAGTAATGCTTGCTACTGCTTAATTTACAATGAATTAAAGTCACTGTAGACTAATAAAATGTGTTTGGGCCTCTGCATCCAAATAAACTCGGTTTCACTGTAGTGAAAGCAAATATGAAATGTGCTCTTCTCACCACAAGTAATGTCAGTGCTGTCTGTTCATGACAATCGCAAGGATAACTACATCCTGCCTATAGTCACTGTCAAAATTAAATACAATGTCTTATCGTTGAGCCATGAATATCTTGCCAAATGCTTATGGCTTAATTTAAATACCAAAACCTAATTTTCCAGGACTTTGTGGAAAAATACAACTTCACATTTAGTGGTGCAATCTACTTCAGCACCATGCAGTGACAGTGCATGTATGTATGAGTGTTTGTGTGTGTGTGTATGTATTCCTGGGTGGTCTGTAAGCTTTCTATACTTTGATTATCCTGTGAGGTGAGGGGAGTTGTTGGTTTAGTGACTGGTGGTGAAATAAAGTCTGTCTGCATTATAGGCCAATGAAGGATATTCTCCATTTTAATCCATATCAGCAAGTTCAGTGTGTGCAGCTTTAAAAAGAACTGTGCTGCAACTTTAGTTACTTCTTACTGAGATCAGATTAGTTACAAAAGAAAAGTATGTTAATCTAGTGAAATAACCGAAATCTATTTTTTTTCTCCATTTGCCTTTATTCATTTAGTTACACTGAATAAATTAAGTTTAGTATGTGTTCTTTTTCAAACTAGCTAACGTTATTATGGACTCGGACAGTAATTCAAGAATGTACATCATTCCTTCTACTGTCACCACCAAAGTATTAATATTTAGTAGAATTGAACAGTTTTTGCTCCTACTCATACTTTGGCTGACCGACAGTGATACCTGGAAACTGCCATGGTTCAGTGGAAGTTACTGTGGTAGGCACTACACTGCACACACTGTATTAAAGTTGCAAGATATAGTATTAAGCACAATTTTTCTGGGAGGTAGAATAATGAAGCAGTACTGAAGCAGTGCAGCAAATGTTCATCCAAACATGTTTGAAATATGATTATGTGATGCTGACATAATACTTAATGGAGGTCAGAGGTCAGTTTCTTACTTGGTACATTGACAAGTCTATTGAATTCTACTTCTCTCAGCAAGAACTTTGCAGTATGAGCATTCTCACATGGCCTTCAGCTAAATGAGGAGCGTTGTTCTTTTCCTCATCTTCATGCCAGCAGATCCAGTTCCACGCCACACTACAGACACTGGTGGGTTGTGTGGGTCAGAGACTCTTGGCCAGACATCGGTTCCCACAGGGTGAAACCCCGCCACCAGTTTGCAGACATGCAAATGTTTGAGTGCAGAGAGAGAGAGACACTTTCCTATGGGTCTGGCGCTGTAAAATAGAGCTACTGTACAGTAGAAGTAGAGGGTGCAGTGCTGCTGACTCTGGCATCACATGTATCCTAGATTTGTGCAAGATTCAAGCAACATTTCTAGTGATGAAGGGTAAAATTCTTGTTCATAGTTAAGGCCAATGTATTGGTCATTTACTGCACATTCTTGACTGTTTGAGTTACATATAATCTGTAATCGCTGATAAAAATCTTATAGTCTTTTTCCAGAGATAAAGGCAGAAATATAACAGGACTGATTACACAATACAGAGGTGGTGAACTTTAGCAGGCTCTCACCCCTGCAGAGTGTCATAAGACTAGCCACTTTGTTTTTAGGTTTTACCCCTCCAGAAATGCTCTTTCTCGCCCCAGTAATCACATATAGCTGACTACCAATAATTAGCGCAATTCTCCAGCCCTTCATTTTCATCTTGTTTTATAAATATCATATACAGTTTCATATTTTTTAGACATTTTGTAACATAACCAGCAAAGCATTTTCTTATGTGTTTATCTAGTCCCTGATTAAATTATAATAATATTCTGACAAAAAACTTGCCACTCTTCTCTATCTTCCCGTTCCTATATTTCATGAAAGCCATATACGAGCCCCTCTGTGGTAAGAAGAAACATTATACTGTAATGTTACAAATAATTAGTATTTTATCAGCCAGATGATAATATTGTCCTTTCAAATTGAATGTACCCAAATGCAAACACCAATTAAAAAGAAAGAAAATGAGCTGGAAACCGTCTGTGTATGTAAGGTGCAGTTACAGTCTTCAAAAGTAAAATACAACATAATTATCTTAATTACTAACAACCTCAAGTATGAACCCGTGACCTAAACCATTAACTACTAATTAGCTAGTTAAAGAAATCTTTGCACTCAAAGCGTAACTAGTGTTTTGATGGGACACTTGTTGCCGAAAATAATGTGCAGCTGATTGGATTAATAGCCTAAACCACTACTTGGATAACGGTAGATCAACATGATGATTACCACTATAAATCAGATTTGTCAGCTATTGTGTCCCAATGTGAACTATTGTTGCTCATGTGATAAAAACGGGGTCAGAGCAAGACCTCCCATACTGCAACACTTCTCGGGCCGACTGATGTAGAGCACTGATATCAGCACAATAACTACATTTTCACATTCACTAATCAGTGTTTATCATGAAGACTAATGCCTGAATCACTCAGCTGTGTCCAATACATTATCAAGTTCAGTGGAAGCTATTTGAAATGGGGGGGGGGGTGAAGCAGTACAGTAACATGTTCCAATTTTCCACTGTTATTACAGTTGTTATGTTGTTTTTTGGGTTATTGTCCTGATGGAAAGACTTGGATTACTTTTGGAAAGACTGTATTATCATTTACACACTCTCAAATGACGTTTTTCAAGAGAGCAACTTTGTGCATCTGACCAGTATGTTGATTTCTCATTAAAAGCTAATTGAAAAACTTTGTGAAAGCCACAGAAGCAATTATAATGTGATTGCTGTCATAAATAAATAGCTGCTAAGATATTAACCTAATAAACAATGCTTCTATGGTGTAATTATGAGGATAATAAGAATCACCCATGGAATATTGTAGCAGAATGAATATGTTCACTTGTTGTTGTACATACTGAAATGCATTTTAGTGGCAATGAAGTTGCTTAGCTTAGAAAAATAGTGAATAAACTACATAGTCAGTTACAATGAATCTTTAAACTGAGTTGAATGAAATTAAAGTGATTTGCAACTTTAGGTTGTTTTCACACCACTGAAGACAAAACATGTGGCATGCAAACAGCAGCCACTTTTACTTCTTAACTAAGTCACTGTCCTCTGTTTGTCATATGGGCTCATCACTTTTTTCTTTTCATCACTTCTCCTTTCCTGTAAACAAAGTAAAAATCTGTCTTCAAACACATAAAGTAAGATTTATGGATAACTGGGACTTGGTCCAGTCGTGGCTAAAAGCCAGACTTCTGCACCATCTGCAAACATTTAGATGAAACAGTTGTTTCACTCTGATCTGAGGCGTAGTAACTAGGGGGTACACTGGATAAGGATAAAGACAATAACACTAAAGACATTGGTATTCTACAAGAGTAGTACATAATTTCTGTAAAACGTGACTAAAACTTCCTGGCAACTACTGCCTCCCCTTGCTCTACTCTTACCTTCATCTTCCTCTGCCACCTCCCTTCACTCTTGCTCCTTGTCAGTTCCCATCAGCCTCCCCTCTGTGACACTCAGAGAGGAATTTTACTGCTGCTGTTAGAGAACTACACATACACACACACACACATAAAGACCAAAACATGCAAGCGTAGGAACACACAAACAGGTTCACAGTCAAACACACGTAAATTGCATGAGTGCATCCACACCAATTAAAGTACCGTCACACACTTGCACACACCCATACGTACATACATGATGACAGTTTTAAACTGCTAATTAATCTGAGACCATGGAGTGAAAATTACCCGGACAGATTGAAGTTAAAACTTTAAGAACCACATTGTGAGACTTAAAATCATTTGTAGCAGTAGACATAAACTTACACAGAAATAATTGTTTTAATGTGCACATTCTTTATTTTAGACAATCAAACTCACAGTTTGAAAGTTTGCCAATTGTCTAGTGTGAATTAACGCACTGTACAGTATGTATGAAACTACATGTACATCAGTGTGTGTGTGTTGGGAGGAGGGTGGATGTGATGGAATGATTTCTCTTTACGTGCCGTCTTCTTCCTTTTGTACATTCCCAGAAGGAATAGCCATGCAAGCAAATAGTCGAGCTAACAGAGAGACAGGCAGACAGACAAACGAGCAGTTGGACAGGCAGGCAGACTGTGAGGCATACAGGAGCTCAGCAGTTCAGAGGTCAAATCACTCATGGCAGCCAGCTCAGTTCAGACTGCAGGGGGTCTCTTCTTTATGCTCAGCCCCTTCAAACAATTATTTATTTCTTCCATTAGGCTCAACTCGCACATCCCCTACAAAGAAGCATTCTACTCTACATCACAGCACAATGCTGTCAGACTGTTTCAAAGTTCAAAGTTTTGGAAACTTTCCAATCAGCTGTGGGCTTTTTGCATTTGCTGAACAAACATACACAAGTGGCTCACACAGAAATATTCTAGCAGTATGCTTTCCATACTTTTACATGAAACCACTGAGCACTGAGTATTGTATTGCAGCATGTGCACACATGTGTGCATGTGTCTCTGAGTAAGGGGTGTGTGCGTGTGTATTAATATAGGAGCAGGAGGGCCATATGACTTCAGCAGCAGCTGACACTGTAAAGATTTCCTGTTGCCTGCAAACATATGCTTTGAATTCTCTTCATGATGGCATTTTATCACTGATTACATCCAGGATTGGCAAATTCAGGCAGAAATCTGAAAGTTTTGCATATGTGTCATTTTTTATAGGTTTAAACCATATTGCTCCCATGTTACATTTACTTTGTGTAAATGTGTTATTGTTGTATTGACTTGCATTTAGGGGGATGTGCTTATAGTAAATATTTAAATTGGTCATTTGGTTTTGGCCCTGGAATGATGTTTCATTTATTCCTCTCCTGTCAAGCACCAAAATAAATTATTAATTGGTACACTATTACTAATCGAACATGTCACAGATCATATGGAGGATGCAACAAATGCCTTGCAACCCAGTGAGAAACAAACCCTGAGGACAGTGTTAAAGAGAGCTGACATCCCATCCCGCTTTCAGGTTAGCTTCTGTTCAACTAGCATCCATCGTTCAGTGTAATTTGTCAGAAGTCATCAGGTAGCACCTTAGTTTTGCAAAAATTAAAGAAAGCTATTATGATAAAACAGTCTATAGCTTAAAAATGGTGATATAGACACTTACAAGCACTTCTCATTCCTCTCATTCTTAATCAGATATACTGACTTGGTGCCAAAAAAGATCACACTGTAAACCGTCACACATTTATTTCTCCCATAGCACAGCAGAAAATGCATCTGGTTTTCTTTTGGGGAGGATGAAATGCTCCAGAATATGAAACAAGCGCCCCCAATCCTTTGGCTCCCACACTCCCAGGCACTTCCATGAATGATTGTTGAGAGTTAGGAAATGTTGGCACGCTGCCTATCATTGCAGCTGCGGAATACAGGAGAGATGGGAGAATGGATTAAACAGGGTCAGACTGTAATCCATCACAAATTACTGATTATCTGCTGCAGGGTGTAATCTCCAGATCACGTTTTAGGTTACAAAATCCAGACTATTGAATTCAAATAATTTAATACTTTGAAATGCATCATTAGTGGTTTTATGTGGAGCAAACATAACAAAAAGTTGTTATTGCAGCCTGTTTACAGTACATGTAATTTATTATTTCATCACCCTGCAAGATAAAAGAACATTGTACTTCTGTTTTCTTTTCTTTATCACTCACTGATGTCTTTCTCTCACAAATGTCTTACGAAACCTAAAGGGAAAGACATAAACCTCTTCTTTCAGCACAGGTGTCAAATATGATTGGCTATAGGCTGTACTTACCAACCCCTCACCCACACCTCCTCTTCAAAACACACACTATACAGTCCTTGAACAACTTGTGTCTTCAGTGCTCCCTCGGCAAGCTCCTGGGGGAATCAAAGTGGGACTCGGTGCGAAAGTCTGCTATTGCCAAGACGAGACACGGCCTATTTAAGACAATCACATGATTTTAGTGGGAGTCAAAATGGTCCGCGCGGGTCACTGGGTAGAGAGAGAGGGAGAGGCACATTGACAGAGAGAGAGAGAGAGAGAGAGAGAGAGAGAGGGGCACATTGACAGAGAGACAGAGAGAGAGAGAGAGAGAAAGAGAGAGAGAGAGAGAGAGAGAGAGAGAGAGAGAGAGGCACATTGACAGAGAGAGAGAGAGAGGCACATTGACAGAGAGACAGAGAGAGAGAGAGAGAGGCACATTGACAGAGAGAGAGAGAGAGAGAGGCACATTGACAGAGAGACAGAGAGAGAGAGAGAGGCACATTGACAGAGAGACAGAGAGACAGAGAGAGAGAGAGAGAGAGAGAGAGAGAGAGAGGCACATTGACAGAGAGACAGAGAGAGAGAGAGATAGAGGCACATTGACAGAGAGAGAGAGAGAGAGAGAGAGAGAGAGAGGCACATTGACAGAGAGACAGAGAGAGAGAGAGGGAGAGTGTTGGATACTGGTCGGACTGTCTGAGTGGAAAAAAGGAAAATGACTTGAGTTGAGAGAGGACTTTAGTTGAAGCCATGTACCGTGTCGGAAACTGCGCTTGGAAATGAATGGAAATCAAAGTGGCACAACCGAAGAAGCCTGCATCTGAAAGTTGTTGATGCTTAATTTATCACAATCAGTCCGGCAGAACTGCTGCTGCAGGTTGGACTGTTTGTTTATTTGAGCGTGTGAGACAAGTGTCCGTGTCATTTTAGGAATCACTTTTTGGAGTAAAGGTTATCTGAAGAAATGGCTTTCTTACGAATTTGTGCACAATGGAGAGGCTGGACCCAACCGGTGTTCTTGTTCCATCTTTTTTGCTTTTTCAACCTGAGCAAAGTAAGTCATGTTGCATTATCTCCGCTGCGTCTGTACATCCATGCATGCAGAGCTCATATAGTTGTCAACGCTTGAAAATGACAAAGTGACGAATGATGATTATTTTCCGTTATAATTTGCAGGGTGCACAAACCCACTCACATTTATTTCCTCTTCTTTACAGAGCGTCCTTTTAAATAAAGGTGCTGACAGGACTGAATTTCAATCCTCATCGGCCCTTCTTCGATCTCTCAATTTACCTCAACATACAGGTATGTTAAGTGTTAAGTGACTGAATCAGTGTTTCTGCGGCTATGGTGATAGCATGTTGCATGTTATAGTGGTTTTACGTTTTGCTTTCCTGTACGATAAGATAAAAAAAGTAGAGTACAGGCATCTGCCAGTGTATCATCTCCTCGCCCAGCCAGGCAGCATCAAACAGCGCTCACCTGCATTATAGATGTTATACCTCTGTTCACCGCTCGGGGGAGCCCTGCACCCTGACACAGAGCCATCAGTGTCTGCTGCAGCAGTGGAGCTGCAATTGGTTTTCCACAGTGAAATTTACAAAAGCTAATTTGATTTGTTGAGAGCGTTTTGGAGTATTATTGATCTATGGTGAATAATGTGTGACTAAAAGAGAAGTATCAGTATTTATTTGATAACCATTACCACAAAAAACAAAACCACAAAAAATGTGTCCTTTTTTTATTTAGATTTTTAAAACATACTGGGGCGTCACCAAAGCTTTCATCAAGGATGCAGTGATGTCTGCTTATAGCTGTTCAGGCAATTCAGTAATTAGTACAAGCAGAATGCAAGATACTCTCATCTGGTCTTTGTTTTGTCGATCTAACCCCTTGTGGTGAGCTGAGTCAGCAGCTGCTTTGGCTGTGCATTCTCCTTCAGATCTTGTTTTTTTCTGTAGTTGTGTTTTTTTTTTCAGTTACCATGAAAAAACACATACATAGACAAGCACACAAACATCAAAACACGAGGAGATGATCTGAAGCAGAAGACAGAGGGAAGCCCTTATAACTGTTTCATATCATCGCACATCTAGTCCTTTAACAGCTATTGCTCAGTGTTAATGTGTTTAACATTCATGAAGCTATTAGAATGGGTCAGGAAAGTGGTCACATGTTCAATCTTTTGTTAAATCTAATCCGAGGTACCTATTGGTTAGACCTCTTATCAGTACTAATGGCACTTAGGAGCTGCTAAACCAACAAACCAACCACTGCAAGATCTTGTCTCAGTCCATCAGACAAGATATGTGTGCGTGTCTGTGCTCTGTTCCCGCAGACTCTTTGTTTGTATACTGTCAGACGAGGGTCACTGCAGCTGGTTTTTGAGTTAGGACGGGACAAACAGAGTTGACTAGTTATAAATGTGTGTGTGTGTGTGTGTTTGTGTTGGGGGGAGGTGAACAAAGCTACAAAGATAGAGCAAGACCATTTTCTGATTTGCTCTGGTGTCTCTGCAGAAAAGGCTCGAGACACAAAAGTATGTGTAGCTCTGTGGCTCGACCACAGCACAAACACTTAAAGGGTTGTACATGTGCTTTGCTATTGTGACCACCCATGTCATGGTAATGCAAGGTGCTTTAAATAAATGCATTCACTAATAAGCATGTGTCATGTTGTGTGGGTAGGGGCTTTAAGTCAACCTCAAGATGCACCAAATACCCAAGTTCAAACCTCAAGCACTCACACTGCCAGCGATGACACACTGTCTGTCACCCTGCGTGTTTCTCCCACTGCTATAACATGTCTGTCTCTGTGCTATATTTACTCACTATTTGGGCTTGCTAAAGCAGCTCATGTTGTACAGTAACTGAGATTGCCTCTTGTTGAGGAAAGCCTGTTAGTTTCTATGGCCACATTGCCATTAGACATTTAACTGATCTAAAAGGCCAGACCTGTGACCTGCCACCATCTCCCTTTATGACCTGCAGTTGCCCGGTCTGAGCTGTAGTAAAACCTGTAGTAAAAACACTAGGTCAAACATGATTCACTCTCTGCTGAGGGGGCTATGTTGGAATTGTCTAAAACCCTTCCTTTTCTTGTAACTCTTTCTTAACCCTGCCAGCAAAAGTATGTGAGGCAGGTCAGGGAGAATTTACAGAGGAGTTTTTATGCAGTCCATGATGCAACCAAGGTAGCAGCTGACACAGTGTGCGCTATATCATAGTAAACCATGTTGACAGATCAAATTAGTGAAGACTGCCCACAATGACCACAAGGAAAATGTGTTTTATTTTTGCCAAGTTACAAATCAAAATATAGTCCATGACATCTATTATCAAAGCTTTCTGTCAACATTATCTTCCTTTACTCCTAATCTATATTGAATGAGTCTGACTTTAAATTGGATCCCTCTCCCCATTTTATGTATTTCATTATTTTTTCTCTATATATCACTTCTCATTACACTTAAATTCAGTTTCCATCTTCTCCTCTTACTGTCTTTCATTTCTCTTTCTCTTCAGAATATGAGATAGTGTCTCCCTACGAGGTCAACCACCAAGGTGTGTACATCTCTCATGAAATTACCCACCACCAGCGCAGACGGCGACGTAGATCCCTAACCCCGGATACAGTCTTGTCAAACACTGATGGCAGAAGTGAAACGGTCCACTTCCGACTGAGTGGCTTGGGACAGGACTTCCACATGGAGCTCAGAGAGGCTTCGGAGAGCCTGATTGCACCTGGCTTCACCATCCAGGTCCTGGGAAAGAACGGCACCAAGAGCCTAAGGGCCTACCACCAGAATGACCTCTGCTTTTACCAGGGGTCACTAAGGTCAAGGGTCAATTCTTCGGTGGCACTGTCCACATGCATGGGGATGGTGAGTCTGAACGTGCCTAGAGTTGGTTTGCAGGATGAGCTGGATGTTTATTGTTGTGTGTTTGTTTGCATCAATGGACTCACATCAAAGGACTCAGGGTCAGGTAATTTGTACAAGTTTGTACAGATTCTTGGTCATTTTTATTGTATTTTTATTTTGGGAGCATTTCAATTGATATACAAAGTGACTAAATGCACTCACTGAGCCTGGGAGCCAAATTTGGCTTATCCTGGGACTGCTGATAATATAAACACAACATGAGTGTTTGTGTCAGGCTGAAACCCAGAGAGAAAGAAAAGAGAGAGGCCCATTACCTTTTTTGGGTTATTACTCAGAGTAGAAAACACCAAATTGGTGGAAGTAGGAGAAGGAGGCAAAAACTGAGCTTTATTTGAGTGAACTAGGTCTAGATGAAACCACAAGACACTGGTGTTGTCTTTGACAGACACACAGTCAACGAGCAGTCAATTCTGTGTAGCTGGCTTTCACACAGCACACTCAGTGCGTTGTCTGGCTGGTCTGGTCAAAAATGTACTGCTGGCTAAGTTGGCAAGTTTCTTCCTTCAATCGTGCATATTGCATGTTAATGAATACCTAGTGAATGGAAAAGTCAAGTCTGTGAACACCACAGAATGCAGATCTGAAGTCAGGAAAATCCCAAGAACACATACATGCCAAAGATGCCAAATCAATGTTTTGGTGTACAGTATACTATTTGACTAACTTTGATGAATGATGCATGGTGCATGTACATGTATATGACATGTAAACAATATTCCATTCTTCAAGTGGCAGATTTTGCAGCCCGGTAGCAAGCTAACTTGGAATCTAAATAATGTTCAAATTTGCATGATGTAGTGCAGCATATTAAAGTAAAGTTAGCTACACAGCTAATGATCTGATATTCAAATTGCAAAACTGAGTAGGGTTATTGGTGTTGAAGTGATCAGGATATGATGTTTTTTGGTTGGTTGGACTGAAGTCTGTGTGAGTCCAAGACTAGTTTTGTATATTTTCTGTCATCATTGAGGGGGATTTTGTTTTGTTTCTAGCCTTTTTCTGATTATTGATCCAACTTGTCCTGGCTAAAAGTCATCATTATAATAGGTAGACTATTTTCGCTACATGAAAAATTCTAATTACTACTCCTAGACTTGATGGTAATCTGTGGAGAAATTTGGCTGAATTTCAGTTGTTTGCCTTGGTGGTCCTCCTCTGCTGCATGAATATAAAGGGAACTTTAGTGTGAGAATGTCATTAAGTAAGCCTAAGTGAAGCAGCTCCACCCTAAGACCCAAAGTGTTATATTAGCCCTCTTAGCAATCTGGACTAGAGAACAAACGACTTCATGAATACACATGTAATCCTCTCAGCCTTGAACTTACATACACAGACATTCATTCAGAAGTCAATAATCACCACAGACAGTCGGTAACTGGGCTGTTTGTGGAGAACTCCTGTAATGTTACTTATTTGCACAGCAAGATTACACACAAATGTATGTTGCTGCTCCTATCTTAAAAGAAGGGAATGTGTCTTGAGGACAATCAGGCCAGTGGTCATTTATGTTCATGCTCTTTATATTTTCATCGTCTGATGTGTCTGAGAATTGCCCTCTAAAACTACAAAGAATGGCATCTCCAGGGACGCTTCTTCTCCTGTGTGTGTGTGAGTGTCTGTGCGTGTGTGTCTGCATTTCAGACCAGAGCCCTATAAAAGATTCAGCCAAAAGGTCCAGGGTTGCAGAGACTGTAAATATAGTTCTCACGACTGAGGCTGGCTAAGATGAACAGGGTCAGTGCATCATTGGGAATTTGACCTTTTATGATGTGAATCACAAAACTGCAAAACTATACCGGTGGGACAAAGGTATTTAGACTCACGGGGAAAGCCAAAGATAGAAAAATAATATATATTTTTTTACATTAGTCAAAATGTCTCATATTATATTTTGTTTTGTTTTTTTAACCAGTGTATTATATTACTTGTAACACTGTATACAAAATATGGATATAAAACATGCTTTGACATTCATCTTTACTTTTCTATATCCATTTTAATTGAGATTCATGTATACTGCAAAAGTATATTTTATAATATAGATAATATTTCTCTCTCGGTCTATAGCATAATGTGTGTCTATTTTTATTTGCGGCATGGACTTAACTGTAAATTCACATTTTGGAGCACACATAAGTTTTGTGTGTTCTAGTCAGAAGTTTGTAAGTTCACAAGGCCGCGTGAGAGCTCATAGTCGACCTTGGTCTTTGGTCAGGTTCCTGTTTGGCAGGCAGCAGGTAAATATTGACCAGAGGGACCCAAATCAATAGCTGTATCAGTAAGAACACCTGGCTTCTAACCGCACCATGATACCACTTAGATGAGACCATCCCGTTATTCTGATTTGATATCCCATTGTTTGACAAATGTTGCTTGATAATGAAATTGTGTTTTTAGAATTGAACCTGATGTACACATCACATATAGGATTTATGCAGTTGTCAGCCACTGTCTCCTTCATCAGTCAGGTTATTTAGTACTCAGTATATATTGGTCATCTCTGGATTCCTTTATTCATTCAGTGAGTCACACTTTTTTATCTGCCTGTTAATGCTTTCTCTGGCTGCCTGTTGGAGGCAGAGATAAAGAAAGAAAGACAGAGATGAAGGTAAAGAGGGAAAGATGTAAAGATTAAGGCTATCAGGGTCAATGTTCTTTCTGTGGCATTTTGAAGTGCTGAAAACCCCCTTGCATGGAGTGTTACTTTGTAAAGCCTATGTATAAATTGTCTCTTCTTCTAGCAGCCCATATCGTGGTTGGCCAGGCTTTGATGACAGTTGGGAGTTCAACCATAAAAAGCATCGAACTGGTGGAACAAAAGAGGCAGGGCAATCCCACTGACTCCACTGTTCGCCCGCCTAATTGTTTGAAACTGAGTGACACACATATGGAAGGAGAGATCATAAAGCAGACCCTTCTCTGTGTCAACTTTATGCTGCAGCATAATTCATTTTAGTCTGTTTTTTTATGGGGGCGAGGAAGTTGAGGGGTGAGTAGGGTACCATGCAGGCAATGTTTAACTCTGATGCCATGAATCATTATTTTCCCCCCATATATGATATCTTTTGTGATTTTTAGCACGCAAATACACTAAATATGGACCTGCTTAACCTGCTTAACATCAACATGTTATCATTGTCATTGTGAACATGCATTTAGCTTAAAGCACTACTGTGGCTTGTACGATGTATTAAGTAGAACCTGCCGCTTATAGTTTATTTAAAAAACATCAACAATGTTGAGAAAATGAGAGAATGTTGACATTATTTTGTGCATTTCTACTATGAATGGAAAGTAAGAGGAAAAAATGGAAACCACAGATGGCTGGCAGATGCAGTCAATATGATCTGTCTGTTCAAAGCAAAGTTTTATATCTTTGCAGTATATCTGTCAGTCAAGACTACAGTTTTAGCCATAACATGTACTAGCGGTTACTCCAATAATATTGAAACAAGCTCATAGTAGTTTGAAAAGCATCTTTCGACAGCATCCATGTGAGATATCGGACCGTGGACCTACTCACATTTTAAGACAGTTGATAAAATTTTCTGACAGGCCAGAAATCCAACCAATCATCAAGGAGCCAGATTATTGATAATTGAGGCAATCAATCAGGTGTCGTGACTCCCATCAGAGTGAACATTAAACGACATTGAATCTGATAGAAATTTGGCCAAATTCTAAAATTAGTTAGGGATGACCAATTTAAGGTTCAAATGCACATCACACCCTGAGCTTCACCTACATCTCTTCCTGTTTGTATAATCGAATTTCACTCAGACTTCTAAAGCACACCCTCCTTTTCTACAAAAAGGAAATGTCCTCCCACTACAAATCACTTGGAGGTCTTGTGTTTTCCTCTTGTAAAAGGACGGGCGTGTTTCTTGCCCCAGGGCTTGTAGTAGTAGTAATAATAGAATGCTGCACATTCACCCCACCTCTGGGATTTCCAGGAATATATGAGAGATGATCCATTGATGTGATGAAACTTTGAAAAGCATGCAGTGTGGTCTTGACAGTTTGGTATAATCATTTACAAAACATGTAAGGATTGTGTCTTAAGTCAATTTAGAATGTACTGTTCCGTGCAAAGGTTTTAGGCACTTTGGATGTTTAGATTCTTATCCATAATGCAATACTATCACAAAGATGTGTGATTAGTCCCAAATTTATTCTGTAGCATTCAGCAAGTACTTCAAACATACAACCAGAGTCATAAAGAACTATTTTCTCTGACTAAAGGAACAACAAGTCCTATAACAGATGGTTTGGTCCCCAGAGAGCCCTGATCTCAACATTATGGAGTCAGTCTGGGATCACATGAAGAAACAGAAGTAGCTGAGACAGCCTGAACCCACAGAAGAACTGTGGCAACGTCTCCAAGATACTTAGAACAACCAAACTACCAAAAAGCTTGAAAAACTGTGTGCAGGTGTACTGAGGAGAACTGAAGTTGTTTTAAAGGCAAAGCTGTTCACACCAAGCATTTCTTTTATTTAGGTTTCTTCTGTTTAGTGAACACATGACTAAGGCATGGCTTGAAGTAAAATCACTAATTGATTAAAGAATTGTGTCTTATGCTGAAGTGTGTTGACAGTGAGCCAAAGTTTGAATCTCGGCCTTCAACTGTTTAAAATGCAGGCATGGATATAGTGTACTTTTCATGTCATTGGACTGGAGTTGAAAAACATGCTTGGACTCCAAACCTCAATCATGAATGTGAAATAAACTATAGTAACAAGGTTTTGGTCTCTATCCCATGAGAAAGAGTGAGCCAGAGAGAACCATATACTGCACACACAGTCAGGTGCACCTTGTAATGCACTGAATGCGCTTCCCCCCCTCAGTTCCGTTTTTCCTGCCCCGGTTTCATTCCTGTCGCTGCTTGTCTGGATGCGTCTGACTCCATAGAGTCCAGCTGTTTGCGCCCTCCCAAGTAGTGTTTCAGCATTTTATGACTGCCATTTGCACCTCGTAGAGCACAGTGTGTAATCTGATGACTTTGGCTATTTAGGAAAAGGCACTAGTGTGACCTAATCTCTTAACATAGTGCCCTGCATACACACACACACACACTTAGAGGAAGTAGTGAATGCGTGTTGTTTTGTGTAAGGCTGTGCTTAAGCTTTAAGGCTATGTAAGTGTCTACAGGCTAAACATCACAAAAAGATTTTTACATGTAGATTGTTGGCTGCTGAGTAAGAAAAGTAGAGAATACAGGTTGCTTATTTTAAGAAACATTTTGCATTCATTGTACACAAAGTACAATGCTCTAACATGTTTTTTTTTTTTTTTCTTTTTGATTACAATTTCAAGTCTGGTTTGTGTCTTCAAACGAAAGCTTGTCCTACACGTAAAATGTGTATGTTTTAGAAAGAAGACAGGCTCTACCAACACAAGTTAAATGCATTGTACAACATCAACATCTGGACTGAATGTCTTCAGCATAGGACAAAAACACAAAGGCAGAATTCATTAAACAATACGAAACATTGAGCTTTCTTGAGGGGAAACAGTCCATTCAGTCAGTGTGACAGCAGACCAAGACGATGTGTAGAGAGTGACACATGGTTCTTGTTATGATAGAGCTGCAAACACAAGCCATACCGGTAGTAAATTATCTAACTCAGCTTTGCAACAAAGGGGTTTTAAAAAAATTTAACTGTCAAGAATCCACATATACCTTGCCAACAAATAAAATCATAAAAACCTCCAATCTGACAACACCTTTAATAAGGAATAGCAATCTCCATATATAACTGTTCTGGGTGACCCTGGACTGGAACCCCATTAAGGTTACAATTGTGTCACCTAGTGCATTTTGATATAACACTGCCAGTGCATCTATTTTGCACCAATGTGATTACAGTAAAACAAACAAAATCCTCAGCACCCGTGTTCTCGATATAGAAACTGTAGAATGTGCTGCAACATGTGCATGTGGTGCTGACAAGGAAGGGACAGAAGTGGCGGTCAGAAATTCACTGTGACATGCAGTCATAGCTATCATCAAGCTCATACTTGTTGACACGCAAGTACTATGTAGCTCTTGTTAAAGATCATGTCAACTCCAGACTATTCTTTGATATTATTTAATATACATTACAAAATGGCAATTAAATAAGCAGTCCAGTCCAATGTTACTGCTGGCAAGACAGGTGCCAACATAACATAAAACATAAATACTTAGCAAGTGAAGTTTTGAAGGTTGACAGCAGCACAGATCAGGTCAAAAGCCTCACCATGACTTGGAACCAATTAATGACAATTGTCTATGATTACACAGCATCAGGGCGGGCGCCAGGTGAACGACAGGATCACGCACCAGTCGTCACATATGATTGTAACCAATGGTCCAAGCTGGGGTTCCCGGCAAGGATTATGTTTTGACCATTGGCAGGTGATCTATAGAAGGTGGTGATGCATTAGCAAGTGTCTCTCTCTCTCTGCTGTCTCATTGCATTGGATTGTTAGAGAAACAGCTTAGTTGTTAACGCAGATATTAGAAATGACAGTGCTGCTGGGTTTTGGATGTAGCAGTACATGCACACTGTCTGGGATGTGAGGACTTCATTATGAAGCATCCGTTGTTTTGTTTTGTTTGTCTCAAAAGATTGTAGTCTTCTCAATAAGTACTGGTCCATAACAGTGTGTTTCCGGCTGTGAATATGTCAACAAATATGTTTCTGCGTCTCTATTTGTGGTCATCTTTTGTCTGTGAAACACCAGTTACTGTACACTGGAAAATTGCCATTATCTGACATGGAAACACCTGAAAACAAACAACTACTACTTTTCTACTGGCTTGTGGTGAGGGCATAAAACTTAAGAGTGGGATTTGAACAACAATTACATCTTCGGGAGTAAAACACATGTATGCATTATGTTACTCTTTGTTCATGTTTTGCTGTTACAGATCTGAGTATTGTTTCAATATTTTTGTATTTTTTTACAACATATGATAAGGATCTAATTTGCCTGCTGTACGACTGGTAATGGATAAAAGCATGACAACTTTCTTTTGCCACAATATGTGATGAAAGCTGTAAACTGTGGAGTCATTGTGGTCACAGCAGCTGTACTGGCTTGTATTCTGAGTTCATCATTTATTTTCAAATTCAGTGCTTCATACAGTCACAGCATTTTCCAAGGTCTCTGTTTCACTGGTTTCCTGATCTGTGGTTGATGCTCTGGCAGAGGGAGAAGCCCAAGTTAGTAAATGGTGATATAATGGGAGAAATCAGTACTGAGGATCATTATAGTACCATCAAACACATCACTATTATAGCTCTATGTTCACATGATTGACTCATTTCAACAAGAGACACTCCAACTTGAATGCACACATTTGTAGACATGCACATTTACTTTCACATGCATAGTTTCTGTCTCTCCTGTTATCTTCCATCTAACTTGTACTGTGTTGCGGCAGATTTACACTGTCTGTACACACTCATCTCTTACATCTATGCAATATGCATATACAGTCACCACAGACTAGCCACAACCTCACCACTGCCACTGTGGTAGGCGGTTTCTGTCAGCCAGCGAACAATCTGCGGTGACACTCCACTCACAGATCACAGTGAAAAAAGGAGACTGTAGGCAATTAAACGTATTTTAAGGAAACCGATATAACTGCCAAGCACAGTTACAGTCCAAACGCTACCTGCCAGCTGACTGTCAACACAGATGTGGTGCATGTTTGGAGAGACTGAGTGAGACAAAGAGAGGCAGAGAGCAAGAGAAAGCAATCTCCAAGTGTCTGAACTGCTGTGCTGACAGCAGTTTATTGAAAATGGAATATGAAAATTGGAAATGTGTCTGTCTCCTCAGTGGAGAGACAGAGACATGAGACTGAGATGAGAGAGAATAAGGTCAAGTAAAGAAATCTTTGGTCAACTTTTCCTGATTTAAAATGGGCTGTATGTCTTACTTTTCCCCTAAAATGAAAATCATAAGGCACTAATGGGACCAGTTCCTAAACATGATCCTCCATTACCTCAATTCCAAATGAGAAATATTCATAACAGATAAGAACTTATTTTAAAAAAAATGACTTCTTACAAATGTTATATTCACATGATACTAGTGATTTCATTTGTGTGCTAGATTTCTGTGGGAATATTTGAAGTAAGGGATGTGAGCATAAGAGAGATGCCCCCTCCTTTCATCCTCACACCAGCTCTTTACTTTTAAACAGCTCGCACTCTTTCAGTGTGACCGAGTCGTATTTAGATTTTGCTGAGATAACGCCTGACCCCCGAACAGCAAAACAGATGTTGAAACACAGTCAGTAATTGAGGCACACAAAAGTGTAAGAGGGTCAGGTTAATAGTGACCGAGAAGTTGAATCTCTACTAACTGCTGACAGAGACAGATTGGAAAGATAAACGAATGGCTGGAGAAGGTTTTGTTCATTTGTGATATATGACTGCACCCCCTTAGGCTACTTTCAGAGGTAGAGAATGTCACAGGTTTGAGGTGTTGGACATTTTTAACAAAATATACTATGCAAACTATTTTTCAATATTTTATTACAAGCAGTTTGATAAATAAGTAAGTTTAAGTTTACATCAAAATGAAAGTCAACATTACAAAGGTCTACGAACTCCTTTTTTCTTACCTGATACTGTAGATGTGAGTATATGTTTCTTTTGGGTCCCCATATGGTTTAACTACATATGTGCAAAAACAGATTTGGCCATGCTAAATAGGTTTAAGTGCCACTGCTGTAAAGTTAACGGGACTGTTTTGTCTCTAGTCAGGTTTGATCCGAACGCAGGATGCGGACTACTTCCTGAGACCGGTGTCCCGCAGCCTCACCCAGAGAGAGAACTTCACAGCACCTTCCAGTCACCAGCCACACATTCTCTACAAGAGTGACAGGGACTCCCCAATGGAGCAGAGAGGTCATGAGCCTCGGGCACTTCAGAAGAGATCCATAGATTCTGCTACACACAAATCATACAGACACTTTGACACCAAGAGATCCATAGACTCAGAGACGGAGTCAACCTCCACAGTCAATGGCCAACACCACAACAGCCATCACCATGACGATGACTACAGACACGGGGAGAAGCAGAGGCAGCACTTCTGCGGGAGACGGAAGAAATGTATGTAAGGGCAATTTCTCATTCTACTCCACATGTAGCAGCAATACTTTAAACTGCATATCATGTCATATACCGACTCTTTATGTTTAAATGTATTCAGCATTTCTGCAATTACTCTCGCTGCAAATATTATACGGGAGTGGTTTTCAGTCTGACTTGTGAAAGTAGGCACTCAGGACATAAAAATATCGCATGAACTTTTTTGTACTGATCACACTGTTACAATGCAATAGGGTTAAACTTACTCACCTATATTCTCCCACCTAAGGGACATTTAACATCCTTTCTTACTTTAAATTAGATTATCTTATATATTATGTTCTGTAAATTTTTTCTAAAAAATGTCATGTAGTCATTGGTTAACATTTGACACTTGAATAAGGAAGTTACCATCTATAGATATACTTCTCACATTGCACATCTTAGGAACTGCCATAATATATTCTTAAATTTCCAAATATAACTAAATTAGGGGTTTGAACTCAAAGAGGTTAAGCCACATTTTGAGGAATCATTTGCAGGACTAACAGTGTCATACAAAAAAGAAAAAGACTGACATATCATTTTAAATCTGTTTGTTGACATTTTCAGTTAACTCTGTTAGCAGCTGATCTCCCAGGGTTGAAGTAGGTCTTTAACACAGAGGCATCACATCTTAAGTATATGTTCCCATTTCTGTTTACAGTGTATGCCGATATTACCATATAAGAACATTTAAAACATTTAAACGCACTTACAGTACAGATGCGGTTAGGACAAGACAATGGTCCCTCATTTCAATTAATAAAGAGAAAATTAATATGTGTGTTGTCAGTGGCTTTGCAAGATGGTGAATTGTAAATACTGTAAGTTTGCAACTGTAGAAATTAGAAATGATTTTGTTATTATTTTTTGATGGACTTCCTTGGATAATGAACTTGTATTTCACATTATGACAAAGGTCTCCTCTGAACAATATTATTTAAATTTACATTGACAGTTTGGTTGACATAACCTTTGAAAGGTTAAGGGAAATGTTTTATATTCACTTTACTCTGTGCCAAATGTTTGCACTTAAGAAATTACCTCAAGATCAGTTAATATTGCCGGTGTCACAGGGAGCATATACTTGAGAAAAGGGATTGGAATGGTACCTTCAACAATACCCTGCAGAACCCCCAACTGCCTATTCCCTGCAAAAACACACTGATGTTTACATTCCTATTGGATGACATCAGTGAACACCTGTGCCATGTTTTAGTCAAAGAAGACACTCTGGTCGCTCACCTGCTTTCCGCCTATATAAGCAAACTTTCAAGGCTTTATAGTTTATCATAGCCAGGCAGTGATAGGTGAAAGTTTTGATAACCCGAAAAGACGGGAGTGGAGATTAGAGGCGATAATATCAAAAGCTGCGATGGTTTTACACTGTGCTTTGCTTTGACTGCTTTGTACAATTGACCTCATGCCATAGAGCAGAGGTAAATAGGAATGTGAGAAGGTGCTTTTTTCCAGGCTCAAAAGAAGAGTTGAGGTATTTGTTGATAAGATTAAGCGTGTGTTTGTATGAGTCATATGTACCCTTAACACATAGTGATAAGTTTGTCATAAGTTTTCACTACATAGTTGTATTGTGAATTCATTCTAATGTACATTATTCTTAGAATATAGCTTCCCCTTTGTATCATAAACACAAAATTTAGGGAACAAATCAGATCATTAACAAACATTAACAAAGTGTACAAATGTGGTTGAAACAGAGATATGTTCATTTATACATTACTTGCCCTTACATCTAGTAATTCATAACAAAATGACCTTTGTCCATAAGAATCTGACATTGAGTTACATCTGCATAATATGAAGTTTCTTTCTTCATGACTGCGCCGACAATTTACTATTAGCATGTAAAGCTTATATTTACCTGTTTATTGCATTAACAGAAAATTTGACGTGCCGTAGCTGTTGCTAATGTACAGTATATCATCACATACTGTGGTTTTACACTAGACTCACTGGTAGCATAACACTGCAAGTGCCAGAGTCAACAACAGAAAATAGCTCAGTTTGCAGTTTGTCCATGACATCAGGTCATGAAAGTAAGAGTATAGTTAATCATCCATAATGGTTGTCAGCTACTTGCCAGGATCGCTGGTAAACACTCACATGGAAAGGTGGTCATTTAGCTAGTGGCTATAGAACCATTTTAAATCTTCAATCTACATACAGTATAATCAACTGTGGGAAGGAAGGGCTGTATATTTGTAATGGATATCATAACTGCTGTTAAATGGCTATTATATGTGCACTCTTTCATCAGTTACAACCCCAAATCCCACTGAATTATATTGACTCTGCAGCCTGAGTGACGATTCTGACGATTTATTCAGTCTGTTTAATAATAACATTGAATTTTCAATGTTAATAAATACTAATTCCCTTTATCTCTCTCTGTTGCTTCATCCAGACATGCCCAAGCCTCCTGAAAAGGATTTCTTTATGCGTCCAGATGAGTACAAGTTCGTCCCCAGGCACAAAAGGGCAGTGCTGTTGAAAAACCATGTCAATCAAAAGCTCAATGTGGAAACCCTGGTGGTGGTGGACCGAAAGATGATGGACAACCACGGCCATGAGAACATTACCACTTACGTTCTTACTGTGCTTAATATGGTGAGGGTAACCTAATTATAAGTACTTCATAGAGGCTAAAACAAAGACAAAAATATAAATATATATCAGTTTCATCAGCAGTATAGACTAACTTATTTTGTAAATAACAAATGTGATCTGGGAATGCATCACTATGCAAACACAAGAAATGTGTCATACTTGCTAGACTTTATCCTGACTTCAACGGTGAATAGACCCAAATGCAGAAAACCGAGGCAACTTTAAATGAAGAACCTGTTTATTTTTACAAATAGACTCAGGCCAGGACAGAACAGAGGGAGTAGACAGAACAGGGCTCAACAAAACAGAAGAAACCCAGAAAGAAACCCACAAAACAGTCCATCAACAAAATAGTAAACACAAGCCCCCAAACCCATGAGTCCATGACAGTCTTGGGGTTTAGTGACTTGACACCCCCGTCTTCCATTCTCACTTATCAGACAGAGCATCTAAAAACATGAAACTGAGAACTGGATGAGATCATCGCCGCAGCGCTCACAGTGTCCCCCCACATCCCTCTCAGCAGATCTGCAAAGCAAATTCCATCACACTCATTTTGCTACTTAATGACTGACTGACAAATCCAAAGATAATCCATCTATTTTGAAAACATAGTTCCCTCTAGTAGAAGTCAAGTTGGAGCAGTCACAGCCCGCCTCATAGGAGTCACCTAAATACAGTGTGGAGTTTCACAGAAAACAGCCGACTCACCACCCCACCTGTGAGATCCCATGGGTTTAGAAAAGGTATTTTATATTTGCTGAAAATTAAATCCGATACGCCACTCCAGCATTCGCATAGATTTATCTTTTCTTTGCAGCAGAGTGGAGAAAGAAGTATTTTGTAATTACCGTTATGAAAAAAACATGCAGTATATTATATTCCACAAAACACTGAAGCGCTATGGAAACCGGTGTGATTGTTTGTATTATGTGGCAGTGAAAACACTGTGATTCACTGTATCTGTTGAAGAGTGCGAGTCTGAAACTCCGTCAAACACTGGTGTTCCAGGAGATCTCAGTTTAAATAAGTGGTTTTGATTGCCTTTTTGACCTCAGAGATTCTCTTGAATTCGCTAACAAACCACAGCCGTGTGTCTCCTCATAAGTCAGTGTAGAGGAAGACCAAACATCAGAAACATAAGGAACTAATGAGAGTTTTCCTGAAAAAAAAAAAATTGCTTAGCGAGTGGCACCTGAGGTATTCACGGGGCCTGGGAGAAAGACATATAGAGTGAACAAGAGCAAAAGATCAGGAGTCAATTTTCAAAGCCATGATTGATGGTCAGATATCCATGTGAGTACAAGAAACTGAATTGGAAACAGCAGTTGTGGCTGTTGTAACTCAGCAATACCATCAAAAGGCAATTGTCTGTTATTTCCATAGGAATATCAAGGTGTGTTGTCTCATACATTTGATTTAAATCTGTCCATGATGTAGGTCTAGGTAGTCAAAAAGTAAAAAGAAAACTCTGAAAAACCACATCTAACAAAATCTCTAATAGAAGAGTCAGGTCTCAGTTTTTAAATTGAGCGTAAGGGAAAAATGCCAGAATATCTAAAACGTAACAGTTTTGATATCAAAATGTAGTGTCAGGTATGTCACATTTACATTTACAGCATATCTTACTTACTTGTATAATTATAACTGTACACCAATTATATAACTTAATTACTTCTCTGTATTCATAATTAAAAAAGATCATCTAACCATCAGGCAATAAGATGCTACAGAGTGTAATAGGGAGTTATGGAACACATAAAACAAAATGTTAGATTAAGCAAGAGACTAATAAGACAAACATATAAATACTTTTTAATGAATGCATGTCTGAAGATAGAATAATATAGAATTTCAAGCTTCCCACCACTAACCTCACTAAACCACTAGAATCTCCACACATCCCTGAAAAATGTACCTTCAAAAGTGATATATGCTCAACTCCCCCACTCCAGACTATGTTGAACAAGAAAACAAGGAATCTGGGAATGAAAACAACTGTGCCAGTGATCAGCAGGAAGATATCCTCGACAATTATTTAACTGTTGCCAAATTCACTTTATTTATTTATGTATTTCAGTCAAATGGAAGCATTTTGTTAGACGTCAGACGTTACAAGATGTAATGAAGATTGTTTGTGTGTCTTCCAGGTCTCCAGTCTCTTCAAAGATGGTACGATAGGTGGGAACATCAACATAGTGATAGTGGGCCTCGTGCTCCTGGATGAAGAGCAGGTGAGCAGTGTGAGGTGAAATCCTCATATTCAAAAACTCTCAAACAGCAAACACTATAATTTAAGGCATTGATAAGGTTCATTTTAAGATTGGTTTCTGGAAGTTTAGGTTTTAAAAAAAAATCTTACATAAAGAACTTAAAGGAAATTATACAGGTGAATAAACTCCAAGAGCCCAAGGACAGTTTATGCTCTTACCTTGAGCACCCTGATGCAGTAAATGCAAAAAAAAAGGGAAAAAATATTGTTTTGATTGTTTATTTGTTTGGAAGAACAAGGTCTTTGCTAGAACTTCTTAGTCTCTCTGAGTTTTCTGAGGTCGTCCTGATTGATAAGGACCTTTACAGTGGATAATTACAGGGTATACATTTCCTTGGAGCTTTGCCAGATTCAGGAGGGAAATTCTCGTGGAGTGCGGGAGATGGAAAGACAGCATGAGCAAAAGAGAAGGAGAGAGAGAGACAGGTGGGTTACTGTCAGAGAGTCCAGCAGGTTAAGGAGAATAGATTCTGGTTTCTATCCACCTGTGAAGTTAATAGATTTCAGTCTTCCTTAAAAGGCAATTATCAGCGTTAGGAATTCCAAAAATTCCAAAGATGTTGCAGAGTTTAGTCTGCCCAGCAACATTCTCGTGTCATCGTGTTTCCTTTACCTAACACTCCAGATTTCTTTATTAATTGTAAAGATCAAACAAGGATCTGGTTAGCAAAAACCTAAATTAAGAATTAAATTTTTATACTTTTATTGCATGCACTCCCTTCATGAAGACATAATTGTTTCTCCCCCTCCTTCCTTCTATCTCCTTTATTTCACAGGATGGCTTGGTAATCAACCACCATGCAGACCACACACTGAACAGTTTCTGCCATTGGCAGTCTACTCTGGGGGGCAGAGAGGGCCGGCGCCATGACCATGCCATCCTCCTCACAGGACTCGACATCTGCTCTTGGAAGAATGAACCCTGTGACACTCTTGGTATGTCTTTAACTTTCTGTGGATATTATTATACTCCTGAAAAATCACGCCTTTAAGTCTAATCTATTGTCCTTTGTTTGTATCCAGCTCTTAATAGAAATAATGTCATTATCCCGCCTTGTCTCCGTCTCTTCCTCTTTGTTCTTCTCTGGGAAGATGTCCCTGTCCTTTGTCACACGGTGTGACCCCGGTCTACACCAGCCAAACCAGATGTTAAAAAGAGCTTTCAAATCTTTTCAGCCCCACAGTACTATCCACTGCACATGTTCATATGTAAATATGAAGTTAAACAACAGATACAGTAAAAGGAATAAAATCATTACAATTTCTAAATAAAACAGAAAACATCATCGAAGAGGGTAGTTTGATTAATTTAATCTGGAGCTTTATCTCAACTCCTCTTCTGAAAATGTAAAGCGTAATCTAAGCGGTCTTCAGCCATTATCTGTAGGATCAACTGCTTTAAACACACATATGCAAACCTTTTGTGAGTGTACGCCATCGAATTAACCACAGGTTGTTTGTGGTAACGACAATGCTAACACATTGTAGTCTTCCACACCGTGAGAAAAAAAACTTCCATTTTGTGTCCCAGAGAGATGCAAAGTAACGCACACCAGAACACACACACACACATACACAAATACACACTACCTTTAAACCCCAGACTAGTTTTGACTTCAAAGCCTTGAAACTAGCATGAGCCCTAATCGTTGCTATGAAAGCTCAAGGTTCAAAGGTGTGTGTGTGTGTGTGTGTGTGTGTGTGACTTACTCCTGACTAAATCCCAAAGGTGTGAGGCAAAATGACCATTAGCGCTACCAATCAGTATATGGCACTGTTTATTTGCATAACAGTTACAGCTCTATGCCTCAATGTTTTCCTCCATATTTCAAAACCACTATGTAACATCTATGATCTACCTCTTTCCTGACACAAAAAAAAGGAACTAAATGGTAGTTCTCACAGTCAATCTTCCTGCTCATATTTAATATCATTATTCACATTAGTTATGTACATGAGAACTTTACCTCAGAGATTATGCACCCTATAGCGAATGACTTTGAGTCATAAAATAACAAAACACAAGGCTAAATTCTTCCCTGAGACACTGAGACGAAAACATTTAGGGAGGCCCCTCATGGGTATTACCCTTTTTGATTATGAGCCATCGTTGCTGTGTGTGTGTGTGTGTGTGTGTGTGCGTGCGTGCGTGTGTGTGTGTGTGAAGAGAAACAGAAGGATAGTGGACACAAAGAGGCATAAAGGGAGCTGAATAGTAAAAAAAGGAGTTTTATAGACAATGAGAGATATGAGAGAGAAGTGAAGACAGAGCCAGACTGTGTTAAAGCGGAGTGAAAGGTCACAGGAGAATAGTGGGAATGTTCCCACTGAGTCCCGTATTTTAACATATGGAGGGGCTTTAACCCAGTTGTGGTGTGTTTCTAATACATCTATTTCTAATACATACAATCCACAACTGTAGCTTGACAGTGGTTATTGTAAGTCCAACTCGTCCTAGTATATCCTACAGTTTGATTTGACTGTATTGCAGCTGATGAAATAATTAAATTGTGATGCAAAATTTTAAAACCGTTTCACTGGTTTTCAGGTTTTGCTCCAATTAGTGGGATGTGCAGCAAGTACCGGAGCTGCACCGTTAATGAAGACACAGGCCTAGGCCTGGCATTCACCATTGCCCACGAATCTGGACACAAGTAAGGCTTTCCATCCTGATCATGATTACAAGAAGAAATGCTTAAAGCTGTGACAAATGTATATGTTTATCTAGCTATTGGGATAAATTCCAAAGAAATATCAAAGTATGTAATAAAAATGGACCAAGATGTGTTTAAAAAAAATGCTGCATTCTTGTAATGCACCTTTGTCATGTACATGAACATGATTTGAGCATGGACAACAAAATATGTTTTGCATGTTTAGCATTTTTTTATCCCCGCAAAAAAGTTTTAAACATTTATCTATCCACGTTAATGTGATTTTGTGGTCTTTTCTTCTTTCCAATACTGTTGTAACAAATAATATGGAGCATCCAGCTCAGCAAATACTATCGTGAGCAAAATCTTTTATAGTTCATTGGTTTTTTTATTCCTCAGCTTTGGAATGGTCCATGATGGTGAAGGAAATGTTTGTAAGAAGTCAGAGGGCAACATTATGTCTCCCACATTAGCCGGACACAATGGTATCTTCTCCTGGTCTACCTGCAGCCGCCAGTACCTCAGCCGCTTCCTCAAGTAAGCAAACATATTTTCTATTAGCACTATGCATTTGTTGTGGTGAACAATGCTAAAAGAATTGATTTAAGGCGCACTGATGGGTAAAAGCTGACATTAATTGGTAACACTGCTTGCTTGTTAAGTTTTCAGAACATAAGCTGCATCACATCCATATGTGCTATTGATCAGTAATGAGTAAGTTCTTATGCCAGCTTTTCAATGGTCATTCAACAAAGGCATAAAGTATTGCATCAGTTTATAAAACAGATTTATTTACAAGAGTGGCCCTGGCAATAGTGACTTTTAACTTGTGTTCATAGTATTGAGCATGTGTTATTGATAGATTAACATGTGTTGTAGAAAACACGTCAGCAGCAGATATATCTATTACAAACCCAGCTCTGATACAACGACTGCCAAGTGAAAAACTGCACTCATATTATAAATATTGTGAGGACTTGTTTTATTTTGCAAAATCAAGGACAAACAGGCATACTGTCTGTCTGTATGTGTGTGAGAGGCTTGAATATATAGTTGACATTGCAACTAGGTGATATGTGGTACAGCTATTCTCCTGTTTGTGTTGTTTTACAGACTGCACATGTATTATGTGTCAAAGTACATATGAGCGAAAGTGTGTGAAGTGCAATAACTGCATTTTCATGCATGCAGCCTGTTCACCCAAGCAAGAAAACAAGCATCACAGACATAGTGTCCATGTGTCTGGCGTGTTTCTGTGTGTGTGTGTGTGTGTGTGTGTGTGCGCGCGCATGCGTGTGCGCGCACGTGTGTGTTTTCTTGAAACTAGATAGCTGCAGAGCCAGTGCTCTCCACTAAATTTACCAGAGTGTTAACTGAACTGTCATATCTCCCCTCTCAGAGTGGTTGAGACAGACAGTGTATTTCCTCGCTGAGTTATTAAAAAGCTGGGGTGAACTCACCCTTGTTAGGTCTTGTCAGCCTTATATTAAACTCCCATCATCCCCTGAGGCCACATGGAGGGGGATCTCTGCACCTCTGAACCAACCAGGGGTCAACATCCTGCATAATCACTGTATGCTAAAAATGCTGAAATGCTGTATGTTTTCCTAATTGCAATCAACAGAATGTTATGATATCTAAGGTTTTTTTTGGCTCTTATTGAGTTAGGTGAGACTCTGAAATGTCTGTATCTGTTAGTGAAGGAGTTTTGCATTAGCCAACATATTTTACATCACACTTACTCCCATTATAACTCTCCTCAGTCAGATATGACAGAGAGGTCTGTGCCAGCACTGTGTGTACAGTCAGATGTTTTATCGGTAACCTTGGTTTTATCTAAAATAGATGAACAATTGCCATAACAGTGAAAACCAAATACCCTTAAAAACCACTGGAAAATGTTTTGTTTGCATGATCACTGGTAAACATTATTTTCTGGTTCTATTTCTTCTCCCTTGTGTTGGTGACAGCTCAAAGTGTTACATAATTCTGTTAATGATTTTGTGAAGCTCATAACGTTGCTGTGCATCACCCAGGTGGGTGTTACACATTGGTGGTTGAGGTGAGTTTCCCCCCTTCACTGTGAAGCACTTTGGATATCAAAATAACACACTATATAAATGTAAGCCATTGTTATTGTTCTAATTATTATTATTTATATTTGGTCTTGTAGACGTTTTGGGGAAATCAATTATCGGTAGTTCATTGTAGTTTGTAGTAATGTAAAGTAAATACCCTGGTACAGTAAGTGTAAAGCTCTGCTTATGACTTCTGTTCATCTTACCAATGCAATAGTTCCCTGCACCAGCATAGGCATATAGGAGACCATTTGTTTTGAACTAACAATCCATGGTAGACAGAACCAAGTGATTTTTGTCTGGACGAGATGAGTCAGGAGATCTGCAGGGAATCCTAGAAAAGAATGGATGCTATTCACACTTTTTTAAGTCCTGCTGATGATAATCTTGTGGTGTTCAGGGCTCACAGCTTAAATTTGGGGGGAAAAACATTTCGTTCAATGCCTCCAGCTGTGTCATTAGTAAATATGAAGATCTGCCATAAGAAAATGTGTGTAATACAACTTAGCAACAGTGTGGACACTGTAAATGTAATGTATTTTTCAGAAACCTTATTACATGAACAATCTAGGATTGCAGAATATTGAACAGCCATTGTTCTCTGTAGACCCATAAAGCAAAGAACAGTCACACACACACAAACATGCACACATATTCTCTGCTAAAGCAATCAAGACCACTCACTAGCACCTCTCCAACATATTTTGTCTTTTCATGCTCTTTCCACCATATTTTTGTATTAAATTCCCCAGACTGCAGTGTTTAAGCTGTAAACATCTCTGTACAGTAACCCGTGATATCAGTTAACATTGGAAACCCCCCGCTGGTCTAAGGATATGGGTGATATGGGCAAGGAGCTTTTTTATGTCTGCCATAATTGAGTGTCTGATCCATTTAAAACCATTTCTGTCAGGGTTTGAGTTTGGCAACTTGTTATGTTACCATAGCAACACTGTACAGTACTCTCCAAGGTGGGAAACAATGGAACATCATGGACTGATGCGCTTTGTTGTGAAATTTCTGTGTGCACGCCGGTGAGCATTGTATACCAACTACCTGACATTTCTCAGAGGATTTATGAGACACTGAATCAAATATCTGTTCGACTGTAAATGTCTGCATGCACCAATGTTGTTTAAAGATTCCTCTTCCCTTCCTTCTGTCCTTTTTCTTAACTTACTTTATAAACACTTCCTCTTTTATTCTCCTCTCCTCTGCTCCCCTTTCCAACAGTTCTGCCCAGGCTCTGTGCCTATCAGATGAACCCAGAGCAGTGGAGGAGTATCGGTACCCCGAGAAGTTGCCTGGCGAGCTGTACGACGCAGACACACAGTGCAAATGGCAATTTGGGGAAAAGGCCAAATTGTGCACCCTGGATTTTAAGAAGGTAAAATCGATCATGCCATCCCATGCAAATGTGGAAACAATTTGGAAAATCTCATGCTATGCTTTGATTCTCTCAAGGGTTTTCCTCAACACACCCACCGGAACCTGAGTGCTTTAAAGAAACAAGTTAGGAGAAATTGATAGTAGGATGGAGGGGATGAGATATAGCGAGTGAAAAGAAAAATAAAGGGAAGAGGAAAGGATGGAGAATCTGATTGGTGACCTCAGGCTGAGCTCAACCCCCCCCCTCTCTCTCTCTCTCTCTCACACACACACACACACACACACCACACACACACACACACACACACACACACACACACACACACACACACAAAATAAGCAGTGAGAGTTATAATGCTGCCCATGAAATACTCAGTGGGAAGGATGACTAAATATACACTGGAACGGTGCCAATGGGAATCTCTCTGTGTTACTCTCCCATTGTCTCATTACTGCTCATGTTGCTACTTTGCCTGACTCCAGATATGATTTAGATTTTTTCAATGTTTAATGACATTGTTGGGGATGTTTCAGAATATTTGTGATCTTTAGGCTCATCGTATCTGAAAAAGGAGTGAAGGGACAGTGGTTTCTATTTTCTTAATAGGGGAAAAGAATATAGTGTGTGTACTTAACTGCAAACCCTTTAACCCCACAACAAATTAACATCTAAGCCAAAACTATAAGAGTACTGCAACTGCTGTAAGTAACTATTATTCGGTGGATCTGTCTGCCATCTGGGAATTCATTTTTAAAATTCGAATTTTGGGGCATTTTATGTCTTTGTTAGATAAAAGCCAACAGTAGAAATTTGAGAGGAAATTAGAGGATAGAGATGGATTTATATCTTCAGTCTTTCCTGCTGAATAGAGTTCAGGATGGGACTTTGAAGTTGTCTGTTTTATTGGACTGCAACAAATGAATGAAAAAAGTGTAAAAACACTGAAACGTTCATGCATTATTGCTCCCTCTCTATGCTCCCTCGTGGTTTGGTTTTCGTGTCTTTGGTCAAACCTCCACACACTTTCTCTGCTCACAGCAAGGTGTACAGTCCCCCAATGTCCCCGAGCAGCACTCGCGCTCACTGCCTGTCCAGATACTTGTTACATATAAAAATAAAAATAAAAACACAACAAGAAACAGCCTCTGTGGTGCTATTCATTGCGCAATGAATTCATATTTTACTAAACGTTTTGACAGGCATTGTCAAGATGTCGCTGGAGGAACTAAATGATACTCTGCATGCTGTGTGTGGTGAGACGGAGCGAGGTTACCTTAGCAAAAAGTGAAATCAAACGAATGTGTGTTTTTTCTTTATTAAACTCAACCGATCTCAGTCTGTGCATCATTCTCCCTGTCTCACTCTGTCCTCTTCTTCCATGGCTCATTTACTCTCCTCCCTGTCTAAATCTATCTCTCTGTTGTTGGTTTTTTACTGTTAAAAAAGGTCTGAGCAAGCAAAACAGCTGGACGAATAGGCCTTGGGATGAATTCCAGGGTGGCTCTTGGCAGCTAGAAGCTGAGACAGAAGTGCCTGTCAGCATCTGCACTGAGTTGTCAAAATCTGATATAGTCATTCAGATAGTAATAGAGTGGACATGTTAAAAAGTAGCAGGCTGTGTTTCTCAGTCAATGTGAGCGGGGAAACTACCCAGCGCTCCCATCTGAATCTTTCAGAGCACTGCTGAGAAACATAGCCATGACATCATATGAATTTGGTAAGAAAATTGTGCCCTTTTAATGTCTGTGATCGCAATTTAATATTAAATATTTAAAATTAAATATTTTGGCGATACAGTTGTGGACACTGCATAGCATGCCAGAAGATCATTACTTAAACACCCTCTATTTCAACAAGTTTCCATCAACAACTTTACATAGTTCCCTAGAGTCGAAATATCTTAATATTATATTCTTTCCATCGCTAGCTTTGTTTACAGCGGTTGTGAGAAGGATACTGATCGTCCCACTTCTGCAACTTGGAAAAGAAAACATGCTAGCAGTGCCATATAACTTCCTGTTTTTCTCTCTCTCTCTCGTGTTCTTCCAGGATATCTGCAAAGCTCTGTGGTGCCACCGTGTTGGGAGGAAGTGTGAGACCAAGTTCATGCCAGCAGCTGAAGGTTCTGCCTGTGGACCTGATATGGTGACTTAACATGTGCTTTCCTGTGTGTGTATGTGTGTGTGTGTGTGCAGGCTCGCATGAGGTGGAAGGGGGTGTATACTCACAAGCTTTGTCACCTCAAGAGTAGCATCACATGCCTGGCATGGGGTTCCATTCACTTCTGTTGGACTTTTTAACCATAGCCTTTGAGGCAATTCAAGCGGTCATACCGAAGACGTCTCCAACAGCTACTAGGAACATGCAGCTTGATGCCTTTTCCTTCAGGATGTTGTGAATCATGTTTTTTTTGAGAAAAATGCATCCTCTATTCAGGAAATAAAGTTACCCTTTAATCATATCATTTACTAAGATAACCTTTGTTCCAATTAGCCAAAGAAGCTAATATGATCTTGCAGATGATATACCTTGGGAAAAAAAAACCTTGCCTTGTTTTCTTTTTTGCTGCTGCTAACATCCCGCTAAATAAATCCACAAATGAAAGGCACAAAAAAAAAACAAAAAAAACCCAAAAAGATCATGTCTTTGCAGTTTTTGTTGAAAAAAGGATGTCCCGCAGAACAACACAATTCAAACAAGAACAATGAATGTGACAGTTCTCAGATTCTCTGCGCAAGACCTATAAAATGAATTTTCCCTGACATCAATTGGCCCAGAGATTTTTTTTTTAAAAGTGCTTCTTAGTATTATGTGACATATCGTATAAAATGGATAAGCAGTGAGCTTGTAAAGGCACACAGCATTCCTCCATAGCCCCCTGAGTGACTAAATGGTACATGAAACAAACAGTATTTTATAAGGTGAGCAGACTAAATTGAAATAGATATTTCTCTAAAAAGTAAGTGTTTTAGTATTACCGTATATAGTGTTGAAGACAAAACGTCTCGAACTGACTGACACTGCACTCCTTTATAATGCTTCCTTTCAGACAAGGACAAAATAGTAAATGTAAGCTAAATGAGGAATTTGGATCAGTTCATTATGTTTTTATCTGACTTCATTTGCTCGCAGTGTCAATAAAATATCCCCTTTTTAATAGAGGTACGACACTCTTCCTCCGTTATTTTACCTCAGGGAGCAGCTGCAATTGGTTTGTTGCTGATGTGGCAAAAATATGCCACTGGGGTGTGCGCCAAAAAGCAATCTGTGCTCTTTATTTATTCTTTGTTTCTTTCCTTGCTTCTTTCAAGTTGATTCTCCCCAAAGACTCACTTTTTCTCTTGCCCTCTCTCCCCTGACAGCCCTTCATCAACATTTGCTTCTCAATATATTGAAATTGATGGTTTAATCCCGCACTCACCCTCCACGGGACAATTAACTGAACACAAACAATGACAGACTCACTTAGGAATCTGTGGAACTCAGCCGCAGGGGGAAAACTGAGGGGAAATCAGCTGTTCTAGTTCTTAGTCAAGGACCACAAGATTATTTGGAGGCGTGTGTGCGTGTGTGTGCAGGAGGGGGGTTGTATATGCACTCTATATGCATGTGTGTGCTTGAGGCTATGGCAGGGGAGTTTAGTACAATGTGCCTGATGTCACCTTGACATTATGAATCCAGTTCAAGGCTGCGCCAGGAAACAGTTTGTGACATAATGTTGCTTTAAGTGAGTCTTCTCACATTACATTTGGGGATTTTGAGGGGAGCGATGGTCATTTTGGAACGTGATTGATTGGACGGTTGGATAATGACTCAACCTTTTTTTACGATTTACACTCTGTAAATATACTTAACTCAGGAGTATGAGACATCTCTCTTCTCAGACAAACTGTATTTGCATAATATGTCATCTAATCTAATATACGTCTTCTGCTTTGGCTGGTTGCTTCATGGAACTTGTTTGGCAGTGTTCATGGATGGTCCTTATGTAGTGTGTGGTGGTATCTAAAGAGGTAATTGTGAACCTCAGAGGAGCTCCTCTGACCATTTGTAAGAGTTATAAGTGACAATAATTGGCCTTTTCAAATTGAACATGAAAATGCAAAACAAATACAATTTACTATTACTATTTTTAAGAATGCATGTTAATAAACAAATCACAAAAAGGCAGATATCGTAACCGTATTGTTGATTTACTTTGGAAGGAAGTTAAATTATCTTGGCAGATATTAATTCTTTTGTTCAAGGTCTGTTTTCAGCAGTTATGAAACATTAGTATTTTGATTTGTGCGTTGTATTTGCACCTGTGTTTATTTTATGGGTAGTTTGTTTTTTTCGTTTTTTTTACTTGCTACTTTTTAAAAGAAAAGAAATAGGAAAGAGAGGTAAAAAAAGAAAGGAAATGCAAATAACAAAGGTTATAATATTTTAGGAGAATATCCTTGTCAGGTATGAGACAGATTTTCCACATTTCAGTTTATATTTGGCTTACCTTGCTGTTAATCCTAGCCGATGACAGCTCAAGGTAGAGGCTGTCCAAAAAGCTGCACAACTCGAGTTTCATTGATAGATTGTGAGTGTGTAACCAGGACTGCGCCCAGACCTTTTTGACAGCAATTAAAGTTGAAAGCCATATCTTACAGACCTCTATGGTTTGATAGACAGTCATCATAAAGAAGATAGAAGCCTGGGTCTCTTGGAAAGTCTGTATTTTTTTTTTCACACTTTTATGACACTTTGCTCTTTGCTTGCATGTGCCTTCTTTCTCCCTCCTTCTCCCCCACTCACAATTCCCCTCTTTCTTGCTCCAGTGGTGTCGTAGGGGCCAGTGTGTGAAACAGGGTGACGAGGGCCCGAGGCCTCAGCATGGCCAGTGGTCGTCCTGGTCGTCCTGGTCTACCTGCTCACGAAGCTGCGAGAGCGGAGTCACGTATCGGGAGAGGCAGTGCAACAACCCCAGGTAGAGAAAAGAATAACGGTCCCTTGACTTCAGGTACAGCAGGGCATGTTAGGAACGATGAGAACCAAATCAGCAGGCAATTTTTAGTTTGACATTTTAGGACATTTTTCACTTTCTTGTCAGGAGTTAGATGAAAAGATCGATACAACTCTCACTCTCAAGTAACATGTGAGCCAATGCTAGCAGGTAATTAGCTATAGCTTAGCTAGCACATCTTAAGTTCATAAATTGACACTAGGTGAGCTACTGTAGCAGGCAAGCTAATCACTGAGGCGCTAGACCAGCAGAAGATGCTAGCAATAGTAAGTGACAGTTACTCCTGAAGCTTTTTTCTAGCTCCCCAAGCTTGCAAACTTGCTATTTGTCAGTCAACATGCTCATTAGCTTGGTCACTAACAGGACAATAAGTTAACACAGTTTGTTTCATTGACTCTTGTGTTACAACTGAAGATGTTTAATTAAAGTGGATGGGACTTCCTACATTATGGACTTTACAGCTCTCTTTTCCCTCAAAGGTCACACTGTCTAGCTTGATTTGCTACTGGTAGGGAATAGATCACCCAAGGTGAACTCAATAGAAACAACTGATTTAAATATCCTCTGCGATCTGAATGATTTTGCTAATTTATTTTGTTATTTTAAATACAGGTCACTGCCTTTACTATGTTGCTGTCATCTACATCCACAATCATACACTAAATATGCAGCAACTAACATAACTAGCAGGTATGCAGATAGACAGACATGTTTTTTATACAACTGTGCACACAGAGGGTTTATTAAGAGCTGAGACGACATTAGATTGAAGAGATGGTCTGTATGCTTTGTGATTGCTTGCTACGAGGCCAAGAGTATATTAAGATATGTGATTAAAATAGTAAAGATCACTCACATGGGCCTGTCACTTCATCACTTATCTGCTCACTTAGTCCCTTGCTCATCAGTCACTCAGGATTATTTGCATTGCCAGTCAGTCATGTAGCCCTATACCAAATGCCAGGGCCTCCTTTTTATCATGTCATGTGAAGATCCTGACGAGTAATGGGCTAAATTAGACAGCGAGTGACGAGGGGGGGAAAGAGAAAGAGAGGGGAGGAAAGGAAGAGGGTGAGGGGCTGTGGGGAGGGGGCTGGCGCGGGATGACAGAGAAGGGATTAAAACAGCAAAAGATGAAGTACAGAGATATGAAGCCGGAGAAAGAGGGAGGGAAAGAGAGATAAGTGACAATGTGATTGAAGGGCTTATATAAGGTGTAATTGTTGCATGGAAGGGATTTTTAGTAACATAGCCTGGGGATATACACATGTGATTGGAGAAGACTTCACAAAAGCACACAGCCGGCAAGTACACTCATATATTAGGCTAGTCTTGCCAAAACACAGAGTTAAAATGAAATTCAATTACTTGTAATATAACACACACCTGCTCACTCTGCCGATCTAAAGCAACAAGGGTGTTCTTCTTTCTCTGAATCTTATGCTAATACATCTGATATTGACTGTAAGTGTTACAACCCCGTCATTTGCATGACATGTGTTTGCACTTCTCTCTGCAGACCTGCATATGGAGGGAAGTACTGTGAGGGCTCCTCTAGGTCATACAAACTGTGTAACACTCAGGATTGTCCCCTCAACGCCATTGACTACAGAGCGCAGCAGTGTGCCGAGTTCAACAGCAAACAGTTCAGAGGATGGCTCTACACCTGGAGACCATACACCCGAGTGGACGGTGAGACATTTATTTCCAGAATAACTAAGAGAAAATATGTGAAATATTTAAAGAGAGTTTATTGAGGAGGGTTCTAACAACTAGGGCAATTTGCTTGTGTTCTGCAACTAGTTTGGCAATCTTTTTTTTTTCTTTAAACTGTGTCTTTCCTCCCAGAACAAGATGTGTGTAAGCTGTACTGCTTTGCTGAAGGTTATGATTTCTTCTTCGCCCTGGCCAGCAAAGTAAAAGATGGGACGCTTTGCTCACAGGACAGCTCTAATGTCTGCATTGATGGCCTGTGTGAGGTAATCCTTTTCAATGTCATTAAAAACACATTTTGTAGTTAGCGTTAGACTTTTTTTTTGAAGAATGATATTGTGTGAAGTCTCTGGAGTGAAGAATAGACACTCGTCAGTAGACACTCGTGTTGATCTATTTCACAATTGACTGAGAAGTCATGAAAAAGAAACTTGTAACTTGTCACCACATGGGTGATGAATAATTTGAATGAGTTCGATTTCAACAGTTTTACGTACCATTATATGATTACGTAATGTTGCATTGAATTAAATACACTGTTTTGTTAAAAGCTATGATGTTTTTCTCCCACAGAGAGTGGGCTGTGACCGTGTGTTGGGCTCCACAGCTGTGCCTGACGCTTGTGGAATGTGTAAAGGAGACAACTCCACCTGCAAGATTTACAAAGGACAGTACAACAAGCAGCATTATACTAACCGTAGGTCATAGAGATTTTGTTCTTTTGGGAAATATTTGAAGGCTTGTTTTCAGTTTTGCATGCTTTTAGCCAAAGCGTGCCACTGTGACAGTGACCCATTCAAAACACCAGTATATGTCTGATTTAATTGGTATAATATCAATACTGTATTATTTTAATATAGCACTCAGCAGGTGACTTCACAGTATTGTTTATTGTCCACCTTGTCCCGGACAGTCCTGCTCAAACCCTGTTTTTGTGTTCTCTTTCAGAGTACTATGCAGTGGTAACCATCCCAGCAGGGGCTCGGAGTATCCGTGTGATGGAGCTGAATACGTCAAGCTCCTACCTGGCTGTCAGGGACACCCAGAGGCGCTACTACCTGAATGGACATTGGACGGTGGACTGGCCAGGCAGACACCCCATCACCGGAGCCATTTTTGAGTATAAGAGACCTTACAACAGACCAGAGAGCCTTATATCAACTGGCCCTACCAATGAGACTTTGGTTATAGAGGTAAGAGATCAGTGGACACAAGAATTGTTGAGAAAGAAAGAAAGAATTATTGCTTTGACCAATGCAATTCATCTCCACGTGTGTTCATACATTTAATGTCAATTTTGTGCATGTAAGAGCCCCCTTCATTCCTTCTTGTGTTTCGTTGCTTCTTTACTTCCTCACTTACACCTGTAATTACCTGTTTACATACAGTATATTTGTACTTTTTTACTACCTTTAATGTTTTCTCCTGTAGATATTATTGCAGGGCTGGAACCCAGGTGTACATTGGGAATACACTTTGAAGAAAGCTGATGAGAGAAAGAATCACATCAAACACAATTACACATGGGCTATCATACGCTCCCAGTGCTCAGCAACTTGTGCCAGAGGTAAGTGTAAAATCGAAACAAAAAAGATTCAGGTATGTTATCTCTCATTCACATTTTATATAAAGTCTGTTGTGTGTGGTGATGAAAAAGGAAAGACCACCTTTAATCTTTAATCTGGGCCAACCCATAGATCAGTGGACAAGCATCTAAAGCTCAGTCCAGCCTCTGTGATCTATAATAAGGCTTTTAGCTGCAGGCTAAATGGAGAGGGGAGCGTTCCCATCATTACTGCGACAACATTAGTTGCTCTTGTTTGGGACTGCTGGGACCTCATCTTGTTCTGCTGGAGACCTGCTATTACATGCACATACACAAACAGATACGCTCAAGCGAGCAAGTGCACACATGCACGACCAGTGGCCTTTGTCCCACCAGAGGCACGCACACACACACACACACACACACACACACATTCAAAGACAGCTGTAATGGCCGAGACAGTTGGCATGGTGATTTGAAGCCGGAGGTCAGTGCACAAAAGTGTATGTGTGTGGGTGTGTGTGTATGTGTGTTTGTGTTTGTGAACAAAGCCCCCAGTGTAGAGTTCCTATTGATTGACCCTGCAGGTTAAAGTTCCCCACCCTGGTCTGTTGTAGTCCACCCTAACCACCTCCACCTCTTTGTGTCCTGATTGTAGGCAGTGATGGGTTGGGGGGTCTTTGCTTTATTAAAGAGTGTGACTGACTAACTGGCCTGCAAGACTTGAGATGTGCAGATTGACCTTGCCTAAGGCCAAATACCTGCCAAAGATCTGTGAACCTGGGATTCATGTTTCACATAAATCAAGATCGCACTGTCAATTTGTGTCAGAACTTACCCACACAATATCAGGTCATTTAAAGATGATTATTAGTATTAAGTTAGTATTAAGTAAAACTTAAGACTTACCTTTAATGATGAGAGTCTAAAAAAATCTTAGAGTAGTTAAGTAGTAGTTGTTTCCATATGTTACAAAAAATATTTTCTTTAAGGTATTTTGAGAGCTATAAGTTATAATATGTGCAAACATACTTGACATGCAGTGATGTTTTTTGTATCCTGGAAAGGGGCTATTTACATTTGTCAGCTGCTGTTTCAAGTGTAAGGAATGCACCTTCAAACTTAATAACACGGGTGTTTTTTATACATCTCCATAACAAATTCAGCCATCAGAGTAAATATGCAAATGTCTGCATTTTTCTTTTACTATCATTTTATAGCAGCCAATTGGTAGACACAGTAGATTGCAATTTAAGTTAAGAGTGATATTCTCCTTTATTGTTGTTGTGCCTGATCTTTATGCGATATGACCATTGCAGGCCAGATGAACACCAAGTCAGCGTGCTACAAAGACTTGAGAGTGCAGGTGAATACATCGTACTGCAATCCCAGATCCAGACCAGCTACTGGACTGATGCCCTGCAACACACAACCATGTCCCGCCAGGTCAGTCCATCTAATGTTTTTATGTCACGTGTTTTAGATTCTTTGTAGTGATCAGTTATGTTTTGGTTTAAATTAATTAATACAACCGAAATATAACAACTCATTCAACTGAAACCTCAGTATTGTCCATGAACATTTGTGGCTTTTGAAGGCGCTTTCTTTTCAAACGTGCTCTCAGTCTGGAGGTTATTGAATAAAAGGTATTTGAATTGTGCAGACATGTCTTCATATTTTCCTGATACATGCTGTTGGATGGAAAAAGACTGAATATTTGGTCCCTCTTTGGACTTGAAAATAAATTCAATTGACGCACCCTGGAAGAGCTATATATGCAACGTGACAGCCAAAAAACTTGTCGGTTGTCACATCTCAACATTCTGTACATGCATGTTCATGTTGGGAAGTTAAGGAGGCAGATCATCCAGGTAGGTTGATATCCAGTTCTTCAACCTCAGCAGGCCTGTGAATAAATTACCTTCATCACACAGAAAACTGCTTTTTTACCAGCAGCATGCTGACTTCTGTCTAGCTACTATTCTTCTTTCTGTCTCTTTTCTGTCTATGTCTTTGCCATTTGAAGTTGTAGTCTTTTGTCTTCTTAGCTTCTGTCCTTTTCACCTTCCTCCTCCCTCTCGCTTCCTGAACGCCATGTGTCATTGGCCTACAACACCTACACATCTGTTCTGCAATTTCTTGACATGCAGTGTCAAAAGGAGCTGTTTATTGGTTGACTCAACTATTCTGAACTTCCCACACTCTCATAATAAAGCAAATGGAGGGTGTCAGGCTGTGTTGACAGTATTCTCCACCCTTTCCCAGCCCAGTAAAACACCTGTTCTATGATGATGCCATTTTCCTCTAATGTAATGAAAAATAACTTGGCCAAAACGTGTATGTTGTGTGTGCGCGTGTGAAGTTCCACTGGATATTTTGTCTGTGTCTTCATCCAGTTCAGCATGATACCTCACCAACTGTCAGGACTGGTTAGCTTCTGTGTTTGTTTAAAACAGCAGGCCAAGGACTTGTAAACCTATTCACATGGTTTCTCACTGTGAGACCTAAACTCATGACAAAAGACTAGCTCTCTGGCTTTATCCAGATCCACCAGAGACATCACTTTTACGATGTGCAGTAAGTGCTGTATGCAAAATGCACTGCTAGCGTAATCGGTGGAATGTCTTGGTTAATTTCCAAACTCTGTGGTCCACCAAAACATATTTTCCCACAAGGGTGCATCGGAAACAGGACCCATATTCATGTACAACTGGACACAACAGAGTATGGAATATTATCGTATGTTGAGGTTCAGCTTAATGTTGCTGTGGGCAAGAGGAACTTTTTCAATGTTGTATAATGTCACCTTGAGTGGCAATAACATTTCTCTGTGATGTATGATGACACCACAGCAAAAAAGATTATGATTGAGACCCACTAATGGTTCTGTAGTTTCAGGGTGTAGTTCAGTGGGATCTTGGATCAGCTGACTTGGTTTGGTCACTGTCTATACCCCTGACAAAGCAGGCCTCGGCAGAGGATCAAAGATCAGTCATCGAGGTCCAGTACTAGAGGACATCCTAGGGAGTGGTGCACTTATTGACAGTCAGTACATGTATGAACGCATACAGACGAAAAGAGACACACACAGGGGAAATATCCCTCCCTTGTCTGTGTTGTTCTGGACAATGTCATGAAGGTTAAAGCCCTGGCCAGAAAACAAATCAGTGAAAGACACTTGGGATAACATTGGCTGTAACTAAAAGAACTTTAGGTTTTATTGATGATGATCATGTTTCATGAAAATTATTTTTTAAATGCTAGATATGCATGCATAGAGCACTGAAAGATATTTACACTGTAGTATAAAAGAGATGTTTTATACTGATAATTAGAATATACGTTTTTAGGTGTTTAGGTTACAAAGCATTTAAACCAGGTGTACCAAAGTCAAATCTGTACAGTGACCAACAGAGATGCATTATTCCTAGCTGTTGCCGAGGTATTACTTCCACTGATTGCATTTCGTGCAAGTGTAGTTAGACTAATGATTTCTAAGATATCTTGCAGACATGATCTCTTGGGCCGTTAACTCCTGTAGGAGAAGGAAGTACTACACGACAGATACAGAGTATAGTAGATGCCTGTCTCTCAAGGAATAATAAGTACATTTATCTAGAGGCTTTTGGCAGCTGCTGTTGAGGCGTCAATTCCTCTGTGCCTCTATTCTGAGTATTCTCTTGTGCACTCTTGCAATGGTCTGAAATATCAGACACGTTTTTGCAAATGAGGTGGACACTGCTGACAAGTTGTGCCTTGATTTATGAGCAGAGAAGGATTTAGCTGAGACACTGACCTCATCTTGGTCAGTGTTGGATGTGGATGCTCAGAAAAAAAATCTGCTTTTGAATGGCCAAATGGGACTTTGTCCCCTGCATGTAAAGAGTTTTGGTATGTTGCAGCCAAGGCAAGCCATTTAAATGTTTTGAAAGAACTCTCATTATTTGTTGATATTAGAGGACATGCCAGAGTCAGGCACAATAAGGCATTTTTGTATCCTTTTTTCATGAACACAAGTGCCTCTGATGTTGAGTCATTTTGAGAATGTTAGCCAAATGGCTGAAATATAATACAGTTAATCCATACAGGAGTCATGTTCAATGTTTAGAAAGCAGGTGCAGCAGAAAAAGACAGATGTGAGGACAGAGAGCAAATAACATTATACAGAATATCTGTTGAGACATTTTGTGATGCAGGTATTGTTGTACCTGCAACATAGTTCTGTGATAGTACAGATGAGTGTAAGTATATAAGTATAAAAAAAATGACTGGCCATCAGTTGCAGTCTAGCACACACACACACACACAGAATGAAGACAGGGCAGCCCATCAGAAGAACTGTGATGGTGTCAGGTTACTTTGCAACTCTTTCCCACCCAAACTCTCTCACCCTCTCATCAAGACTCCCATGGGACAATTTTAAGTGTCCCTACTGCACCCCACCCCCAACACTATAGTCAAAAGTCTGAAACTACAGAAAGATCTCCAATTACAGATGCAGACGTACATTCAGTTCAAGTGTCTCTCTTCATCTTCATTCTAGATGTTTTCTTCCTCTCTGCCCTTTTGCATCTGAAGTCATCCGTCTTCTAATCTGCAATCTCAGCACCTGCTCAAAAACCTGCTGTTTCGGAAAGATTTTCTCAGGGATATAGTACCATACGGGGCAACAATATTATGTAATCAGTACTGAAATCATGGAATCCCAATTACATTAACATTTATCTTGTGTTTTATAGAAACCAACAGCTGTTTAAAAGGAGATTTTTCCTCGGCAGCACTGTCAGTGCCTGAATATTTCCTTCTTGCTCAGTCTGTGTATATCTCCGTTTTGGAACAGGTATCCTAGGAAAATCCTGCATGATGAACACAGTGCTGTCCCATATTCACTGACAGCTAAAAGAAAAAAAAATGCTTTGTTTTTACTGTTTACACATCCTACTTCTGCCATCATTACAGATGACTCCCACCCAGGCTAGATATGTCTGTACTCATAGAGTTGTGAGGCACTTTGGATCAAAGAGTACACCAAATGTTATGTTGACTACCACTGTACTCCACCTACAGTCGACATTTTTTACTGTGGGGTTATAGTGTGGAAATTGCTATCACTAAGGTGTATTTTTCACAGTGTCATACTGCTCATATGTACATAAATTGCAGTGTCTGTGTTGTTGTCTGGACATACAGATGGAAAATCATTGACACCTGTGGACAGATGGGGGGCAGCTGATTGATGATTCTGCACTCGCACATACTGAGATGGGTTTAACAGGAATGAACTATTCATTTAAGTGCATCTGGAGAAAAACTGAAGAAAAGAGAAGAGAATAGAAGATATTAGGTTTAGCCAAACAATTCAAGTTTTATCTAGACATTTACAGTGTCTGAATGCACTGTCATTATCTGGTAACCAGAGACAATTTCCAAAAGGTTCAGTCAGTACTTAACTGCTTACTCATCTCTCAGGATAGTGTAGGTACAACAACAGATGCTACATTTTTCCTATGCACACACACACACACACACACACACACACACACACACAGACACACACACATACACCCACACACCACTTTTCTGCACGAGTGGCTGTTTTTCAAGGGGCATGGCCTCCTTCTTACACATGGTGTGTAAGCAATACTCTGTCTGTCTGACTGTCTGTCTCTGTTTCCGCATCTCTCTCTCTTACACACACACATCCTGAGACTTAGAGACATAGGTGAAGCTTTTGAGGTCAGTAGTGAGACCTCTCTATCCCATTACTCACACATACACACATACACACACACACACACACACAGATTTGACACAGACTTGGATGTAAGACCTCCAGTGCAGTGTCCATTATCTGGGTGGCTTCGGGCTTGGCTGTAAACATAACCCCAATGGCTGGACACTTTGATGTGATCTTTTTTTTCTCTGTGACTTGTCCAACCCCCTCTCACACACATGCACAGACACACACTCCAATACCACCAAGTAACCAGCCAAGGATAGCTATCATTCAAACTTAGTTGTACTCAGGTTACAGCACTCCAAATCTCTGAGCAGAGATTTGTGGGGCTGTGGTTTTATGACAAACACACACACTGTCTGTCTGCTTTTCTGTCTCTCTGTCTGTATTTAAAGTCATAAATATGTTCAAACACACTTTCTCTTTCTCATGTATACCAACACAGCTGCTCCCATGCTCCCTCACAGCTATCTCAGGTGATAACGCTCCTTTATGATATTTCTTTCCCCACTTCTCTCCCTCTCTCTGACCTTCTCTCTTTACTTACACACAACACTTCAGCGTTTTACTCACTAATGGATTTGTGTGTTTACACAGAGTTGAGGAAGCAGCGATAATAGTGGCTGTAAAGTAATCTCACAACTGTTTACACTCATCTCTGTGGCCTATCACCTTAATTGTCTACAGCTGGTGCTGAAGTGAAGTGTGTCTGTGTGTACATTCATGTGTGTTTGTGTATGTGTGCTTTCAAGGAACCAGGTATTTGCAAGACAGAAGACTATACTGCTGTTTACATATTTTGTATTCAGGAATATGTGACAGATTTTCAGTGTTATGTTATTTCTAACAGCATATAATGCAATAATAACGATAACTAACCTAATACTTCAATTAATTGCATTTATGCCATTATCAAAATCATTAATACTATTATTACATTATCTGAAAACAAAAAATAGTAATTACTATAAATATATTATATCCCTTATGAAGTAAAAAAGTAATAATTTAAGTCAATAAAATAAGATAAAGTGTTTTCAAACCTCCAGGATTTTATTACATGGATTTTCCAACTACACTACCAGTCAACTACATGACTTACTGGACTTCAAATACAAAAAATAAATTTAATTTTGTACTCTGCTAATATTAGGTTATCTATATGTTTTCTATTGGTTACAATTTAAACCTTCAGGCTACATTTCTATGCGTTTACATCTGAGTGATTTGCAGCAAATCTCAGATTGCATGTTTCTCTTTCTTCACTTTTTCAAAGTGCATCAATTTCTTCCAGTTTGTGGGCCCTCTTTAGGCATACACTGTCAGCTGAGACAAAACATGTGCTGCACCGACCATAACATACACACTAGACTAGACTAGCTGTCTGTGGTCATCAGTCCATCTCTGCAGGGTCATACTATTCTGAGGCCCTGCAGTTATTTAATTTTGCTGTGTGTGCACCGAGTGAGTTGGTCCAAATAGGGATTACATCATGGAAAAAGGTTTCTGATTCCCTGCTCACATTTAGAGCATAATGTCATTTGTCTCACCATGTGGGCATACACTGATATAAGCAGAGAAACATCCACACACTGACATATACGTGAAAATTCAAACACACAAGCATGGAGATTTGCACACAGTGACACACCCATAAACACTTGTAAGATATTATTTAATGCCCCTGGTGAGCATCTAGGTGGTGTCATTTCAACCACAGAGGCCATCTGACACTGTCTAAAGGATATCTCATCCCCTGTACTCCTGTCCAGTGAATGGTGTTTTACTTACTCATCCTCCAGCAACACTTAAAGATACCAGCCAAGGAAAAGATCGCACCAAGGATGTGGTCACCCAGGAGATAATTAATAATTAAAGCTGACTATATTTTACTTTTCTCTGCAGAAACTGTGTAAAATATAACTAATGTAATGGAGTCAAAATAAGATGTTATTAAGTATGCTAGTATGATGTCATACTGTAGCAAGTAGGTAAATGTTCTGACATAGCAAATCAAAGATGTCAGATAACCAATACAAGCCTGTTTATTACATCATATAAATCCTGTGCAGTGTAACTTCTGGAATAATTATGGAGAAATACAAATTAAGATATACAAGATATATTGAATTTCCACTCACTGCCAATAATGTGTAACATGTCCCAATATGTCTCAGCTCTTGAAAAATGGGATGAGACTAAAAGTTGCAGTGACTTTATTTGGTCTTCTGCTTGCATTTATTAACTCACTTAGATGTTTAAAAGACACAGCCAAATAGAAATGTTAATCTCTTCATTCCCATCATTCTCCCTCAGAAACATCCTTTGATGATGCTACAGTGTGTATCTTCCTCCCGACAAGCCATAACATATGTAAAAGCAGATGGAATTTCTCCCTTTTGTTTATGTAGATTCAATAGTGCATATATAATGCTATACTTCTCCTTATACAACATTCCAAGCAAGTGATGCACCAAATTACCACAATTAAAGTTTAGACTGTTAATATATACAACCCTCTGTGCTGACAGCAACATTTTTAAGAAACTGGGTGAGTAGATTGGGGTGAGTTTTGGCAGAAGAGTGTGTGAGCTGCCTGCACCTTGAGTTTGGGGTCACTTGGGATAGATGCAACAAGGCTTTGAGGAAGAGAAAAGAAATAGGACACTAAAGGATTAGGCGACTTAGACGCATGGTCTGCTAGGTGCAGTATTAAAACAAATAAAACACAGATAACATAAATTGTCCTAAGAGAAAACTGTGCCTCTAAGATGCATTCATACTAAGAATGCTTTATATCTTAAACAGCCATATTTTTGTGATTGCCAAAATATTTGTAAAGAGTGTTCACAAAAAAATGAAGGTATTTATGAAAGCAATATGTGGTGGTGTTTAGTTTTAGTAGGGATGAGGGCCAACTTTAGGTGAGGAGGGGGTTTAAAAATGTGCAGTGAGGTTTAAGTTACAGTTTAAAAGCCTGCTGTTTCGGTTGTATTGACTTGCTCTGAAGCCAGTCAGCCATGAACAAATGTCTTAACACCCTATAGATTAAGGCCTGAAGGCAACGCTGTAGTGTGTCAGATGTCAGTGATATATGACAACTGGGCTTTATACTGTAATAGTGTTGAAAAAGTTGTGGATATTACTATTTTAATCTGAATATATGTTATGTACTACCAATTAATATTAGCATTATTTGTTTCTCTGTGAAAACTGAGGAACCTAATGTTTAAAATAAAAAAGAAGAGCCATTTATTAGACATTAGTTCTGGCTTTTACTGTCACTTTTTTAACATGAAAAAATAAGATGCAGAAATTAATGCAGTGTCACTCGTGAGGAGAAGAGGGGTCTTCTACAATGGCCAGCATTGTACAGTTGTCATTTGTGAATTCCTGCAGGCCTATCTGAATAAGTGATTGAATTGCTGTGCTTGTTGACTCAGCAGGCTCTGTTGTGTCATCCCAGATGGTCTGTAGGCGAATGGGGGGTGTGCAGCCGGAGCTGCGGAGGAGGGGAGCAGACACGACAGGTCCAGTGTGTCCAGAGAACCAGTCAGACTGACGTAGACGCCCTGGCTGACTCTCACTGTGCACTGCCCACCCCAGTCAGGAGGCAGACTTGCAACACACACAGCTGTCCATCAGTTTGGACCACTGGGCCGTGGTCACAGGTAAGCATGTGTTAAAGTAATATTCAATTTTTGTACAAGAATGAGAGTTTTCAAAGTGCTAAAACTGATTTAAGTACAGCAATTTATCTACATCAGGGTAAAAAAAACCACAGCATACTCGCCATTCAGCCTAAATAGCTCTATGTATTATGCTGTTTAGTGAACCCTTGCCTTGATGGTTTCACCATATTTTATGACATTTTATGATTTCAATAGCTTTAAACTATGTATGCGCCCACTGAGACCTCTCATGTTTTATTCTCTATCCAATTTCTATACATTATGTGTGGCGACTTGTCTCACTGTTTTCCATTATACCTCAAATATCCCTAACTGCCTGGCACAAACAGTGTCCAGTTTACTTCCTCTCTTCTACTCTGTGGCACAAAGTAATGAGTCACTGTGTTAGTTCCTTCAGCCTACAGCCCCCTATTCTTGTGCCATATGATGTGTGCACAAGATCAGAATGGATACTTAGGGAATTTCCAGAATACTTCAGAGAAATTATAAAAGAAGCAAAGCACAATAAGTCACTGTGTGGAGAGTTTGAGTTTCTGGTAACCATGCTGAAATGCAGTACACCAAATGCATAGTTGGCTTGTTAAGACCTTTGGTCTTTCTATGCTTAAGTAATTTAAGAACAACTGTATGGAGGTAATTTTGATAAATGTTTACTTTTGGTGAAAGAGGGTAGAGCACCTATCTGAAATTAATTCAAGAATTGGATGTACTGGAATGAAAAATAGAACATACATAGCCAATAATTATTTACAATACTGTGTTGTTGTATAATGTTAAAATGTTCCTTACAAGGAGAACTGGACACAACTCAAATTCCAAGGAAACTCTGAATGTTAGACACTGCTCTTACAAGAATGTTTAGCCCATGGCAAAACAAACATAGGATGCATATTAATCTTTATACTAAAGTTTCCTTCCTCTCACGTTAATATGTTTCCTCCTCACATTTTTGAAAGTATTTGTGGTAAATAATACTGTGCTGACTAATTGATCTACCCGCAATAAAGAGAAAGGTGTAGCCTAAATCATCAAAATATATAAAATATCGTCATTCTCATGTTTCTATTTGGTAGTGTTCTCGAAAGTGTGGCAACGGCTTGAAGAAGAGGACAGTGCTGTGTACGAGAACAAACCCAGGTGACCAGACACACACATTGCCAGACAGTTTGTGCGCAGGCCTGCCGAAACCTGTCAGTCAAGAATCCTGCTTCATCAAACGCTGCCAGAAACAACGCAAGGTCCAGTGGTTTGTCTCAACGTGGCAAGTGGTAAATCTACTTAAGGACTGGTGCAAAAATATAAAATCAAAATGAATACATTTGTTGTAATGCCGTATGTGAAATGTATTTTCTTTTAACAAATGAGGTCCCTCTTAATTTCTCCTCTTGTTCCTTTCCTTTTTTTGTTCCCCCAGTGTTCAGTCACATGTGGTCGTGGCTATCAGGCTCGTTTCATCAAGTGTGCAGAAAAGGTTTGTATTATGTGATGTGTGTAGTCAAATATATCAAGCTAGTAACTTCAAACATTAATTGTGACAGATCACTCTTTTGCTTGAATGTGTCATGTTATGTAGTGGCATTTTGTAGCTTATTTGTTTTCCTAATAAAGGACTCTGCAGGAAAATACAGAGAGCTTGCTGCCAAAAAATGCCACCATGTACCCAAGCCTGTGGTAGAGCTCCAGAGGCCCTGCGTTCTAGCTGAATGCCCCGTCCACACTACTCCACCAGTCCACCGATGGAGCACGCATCATCATGCTCATCCACCTCAACCTCTGCCGCAACCAGAATGGCACTCGTCTTCTTGGTCTCAGGTAAATTAACATAGGACCTTGATCATAATGGGTAACCATACAATGACCACTGCACATTTTCTGATCAGTAAAGGAAAATAGTTTTCATTGTTTCTTCTTTTCATTGTTGAAAAGGGATGCATTTAATGTGTTATATCTGGTGCGTGTCAATTATAGTATCCCCTATCAAGACCATGTTTCTTTGTCCTACACAGTGCACAGTGACATGTGGTGGAGGAGTGCAGGCCCGGACAGTCCAATGTCTGGCCCAGGGTAAGCCCTCTCCCAGCTGTGCTCTCCATCAAAAACCCTCAATGTCTCAGGCATGCAACACCAACTTCTGCCCACAACCTGAGAAGAAAGGTACTGAAAGTCTTACATAATGCAATACTACTTTGATGCTTGCATGCAAACTAAAGCTTCCTGTAATATGTCATTTGAAGTTATATTATAATTTAAGATTTTAAGAGGTTTTCATTTATCTAAATGGAAACTAAATCTGATCATATATTATTTTATTATTTACATATCCAAAGTAGGTTAAACAAGTTCACATTTGTTGTTTTTTTCATTTCTTTCATTTTTTTCACAGAGTTGGCATGTAGAGATTACTTCAACTGGTGTTACCTGGTGCCCCAGCATGGAGTCTGCAACCACAAATTTTATGGCAAGCAGTGCTGCCAGTCCTGTTCAAATTCAAACCTATAATCATACAGCCGAGACAGTCTTTTTGTTTGAAGCGTGTGGCGAGCACTGAAAAATAAAGGACATTTCAATGGAAGTGCCTTTTCCTCTCCCCGTGATGCCGGACATCTGGATACAAGAACTTGATTCTGACAGCACTACACAGGAATGTGATCAGGACAGTACAAATAAAGGACATAATTATGAGGAGAAACTCGCAAAATGGGAATCTTGATTAAAGTGAATAGGACTGACATGTCCAGAAGAAACTGAAAACCTGAAAAATCCCAGATTTGTTTATACACAGTATGTAATTGAACAGTTCTGCACCCAGGACACCCAACGGCTCAACCACAGGCCAGCAATGGCAGGCCAACAGAGAACAGCTGACAAGATTTCCAGGACTGCCACGCAACACCATGTGATACAGCCTTGTCTGAACTGCAATTCTTGATCAGTTGGAAATGCGGGTTTTGATATTGAAAAGGGATGTTACAATGAAGCAAGTAAGACAATCTAATTTTACTCTGAGGCTTGAAGAAAACAGGCTGGGAATAATCAATGTAAACAAACAAACAGACAAGACTACAGGCATCTTACATGAGAGAACATCTTGAGATGGGTCAAGGCTGTGTGAGCTGACTTTCATAATGTCACAAGTGGTGCTACAACATTGTCTTTTGTCACCAAATCAATCCTCAAGTTCAGGAAAGAACAAATGAATTGTGTGACCCATGTACAGTATTGTTTGTTTTATTTATTGGCTTCACAATACAGCATTGCTGGAAGACTGTATTAATAAGCAGTATAAATGTGTCCTTTTATTACTCTACCCTTATATTTTGTATCATGTTTAATAAGATTTCATGCTCACACACTGCACCTTTTTTTTATTCAAAACATTTATTTTAATTTTGAAGAAAAAAAATCATTGATGTCAAAAGCGTAATTTAACCACATCAACAATGATTGGTGATTCTTTACAACTTTACAGCTGCAGAGTGGAAACAGTAACAAAAGCTATGAGCACAGTTCTGTTGTCAATGTTGCCCTGTTACAATGTGCATTGTTACTTTAAATCCTGCAATAATACACAAGGTAGTCATGAATTGCATGCATTGATTATGGCCCAAAATGAATACATTACATATTGGTTATGGTTTAGAAGCACTGACAGATGATGGCTAAGGCAATCGTGATGATTTTTTACAACGTAAATGAGATAAAAATAAATGTTTTCATTCTTTTCAGCTGTCATTCTGAGTGAATTTAATATCACCCGCTGGGTGTCCCATGTCCTGACGAAGGATTTATCTTTAACAAACATATTAATAACATCACCACCATCACTGTTACATGTTTTAGCCTCCCTGTTTAATGGAGACTAGGCTATTTCTTTGCATATCAGCCACTGTAACTTTAATACAAAACTTTGTAACTTTCAGACTTGTAATGTCAATCGTCTCCTAAATTTCTTTGCATGCTTCCAGATGTTACTAGGCAGGGCTCCTTCGTTTACCCATGAACTAAGACAAAATCCTCCAGCAATAGCATTTCTCTACCATAAACCCTTTCTTTGGAATAAACTATTGAAAATCTGTTCATAATTTGTATTTCTTGTGATTACACAAACCTCTATCTCCACAACGCAGTTCAGGCTTAGTGCAGGCTTACTTTAACTTTAGAGGATGGACGTTTATCCAGCAATTACGATCCTCCTAATAGATTTTTGCTATGGCTATTCTTTATATGTATTCTCCAATGATATGCTATGATAACAAACACTTTTTTTTATATTCACAATTATTATTCAACATTTTTAAAGCCATGTACTGTGTGGTTAATTTCAACGTTTTTCTTATTGTCATTCCAACATATAAGATTAAGATTGCTTGGGTCCCCATGTGCACACCACACTAAAGATTAGAACTACACGTCATAGAATAGCATGGTGAAACTCAAACGAAATATGGTTCAGAGTTTGAGAAATCCTCCTGTAGCCTGATACTAAAACTCTAGTCTCCAGTCTGCAGTGGAGTGCAGCACATAAGCCAGCGCCCAGCTAACAGTCATGCCAATGTGGTATTAGCCATTTCAACACCTATGACATATTGTGTCTGGGCTTTACACTTTAGTCAATGCTCAACAAGTCAAGGAGACACAGATGCCCAAAACAAGATCACCATTGTCATAATCCCTGAGGCACAGTGCTACAGATTTAGGAGAGAGAAGCAGAGTGTGAGAAGGCAGAGAAAAAACAGAGTAGAGAGGAAAAGGGAGGAGTGAGGGCATCTATGTATTTGGTGCTGTCATACAAAAATGTGGTGAGAAAAGGAGAGAGAGCCAGAAAGAGAGGTGGGTATAAAGAAAAAAAAAGGGGCTTTCCTCTGAGTCAACTGTCTCTCTCTAGTTGATATACAGTTAGTCAGCTGTGGGCACTCTTACTGTTACTCTGTGTGTGTGCTTTATTATGTGTGTGACAAACTATTTCAGTGAATAAATGTAGGCCAGAGTATATGTGTATGTTCAGTGCAGAGGAGATTATCTGTCAGCGACAGATAGGAAGAGAGAAAAAGCATGCACAACACCCCCTTTCCACTTTAAAGAAACTATGGTATCTCTGACTGCATCTGTTTGGAGAGAGTTGGCTCTTTAGCCTGAAGGCTACACTCAGAAGATTCATCTGAAGTTACGGGGTTATTATCTTTCCATCAGGATGCACCTATCAATCCCAGCATTACTTGCTTCCACTCAACTATTGGGATTACCAGGCTCAAGACAACCTGCTGCCACAGTAATAAGGACCATTGTGGAGCACAAAAAACTGGGACACTCATCTTCAAAGTGCATTTGTTTTTACTTCAAAAGTTTACTTAAATTCAGTTAGAGAATGATGTACAAACAATCAATTTGAAAAAGAAATGTCCAATAAACTTATGAGCAATCAGTTACAATTCTTTGCCTCATTTAGGTTATATTGAGTGACATTTTAAGACAAATCAGTTTAGTACTTTGACATAGATTGAGGGCACAGATCATTTCAAAACATCTGCCTCTGCTATCTCCTGCTGGTATGGCATCCACATGCACTTAAACTTCATGTATCTTACACTTTAAGATGGGACTCTTTGGACTCTTTTGTAACTAGCTTTTGACCATTCAAAAGTTTGCATGTCTAATTGTGAACCCATTAGAAAGAACCTATTCCAGCCAATCATTGTTGTAACTCCAGCGATTTTGTTGTTACCACATTCATGCCAATAAAGTTAGATACAGACAGAGACAAAGATAGAGAGAGAGCGAGCGAGAGAGCGTAATAGTAATGAGAGCAGTAATGTTATCTGTACAATAGCACCATCTACTGGTATGTATAGTCAAACAATACTGTCATATAGACATTTAGAGGCGGTTGTTAGGATATTTCTTACTTCTTTCTATTTGGGGATTGAGCATTTGGCTATGTTTGTCTGCGTCACTTACTTCGACGAATAGACTATCACCTACTACTGTTTCCTCAACAAAAACTAGTTCCCTGACCGGGAATCGAACCCGGGCCGCGGCGGTGAGAGCGCCGAATCCTAACCACTAGACCACCAGGGAACGCGAAAAGCTCATATTTAAAGATATATTTATTGCCACAACGCGATAATGTTTAATTGATTGAGTTAGTAGTGCTGACTAGTTAGTGTGTGAAAACACGCAGACAGTCACAACACAGACTCATAGAGTCTCTTGGCTTTTGGTGAGCTACACATATTGTACATATTTAGTCAATACTGCCTCTACTGGCCCGCGCCATATATGCATCAGGCGGGTACACGCCGCAGCTCGTTTGTGGCAGTAACGTATGTCATAACACTGCCTGTAGAAAAAATCTGAATAACCCCAAACATCGTATTTCTGTCAACAAAAAATTTAATACATCCCTCTACACCGCTTTGAATGGTATTGAAATAAATATGTACCATAATTTGAATGTACTAACGACGTAATGCGAAATGTGTCCTTTTTTAGTTTTACCGGCATTTCATGAAGCTCCTCCTTGTTTGGGTCCTGGCTTTGGGTCCTTGGTCAACGTGGGAGACGCGAAATGTGAAGTTGTTTTGAACCTGTGTGGAATTTCTGTCACCGAGACATGGTCGTCAATTTAAGAAGTATAACGTAACGGATGTAAGAGTTGCGGTGGAGTTTGTCTTACCATGATGCCAGGAGACAACCAGCCCAAAACGGTCGCAGTTGGCGCGGACGCCACAGTTGGAAACTGTCAAAACTGCTCTGTTTTGCATCAGGTCTGATCACAACTCCATTTAAAAGTTCCGTGTTTGTAGACTGAACATAAAGTCTTTGTGTTTGTGACACGATTTCGGCTGTTTTTTCTCACCAGATAGGTGAACGTGCTCACTGTTGTGAATATACCTGATTTGTTTTGGTTTCTTTTCGTCCTATTGCAGAGTCTGACTGAATATGTGTCGTCATTTCTGGCTCTGAAACAGAAGATAACGGTTACAGAGTGAGTATAAACTGATGCTAGTTACCATGGTGATACATCTCAGCATAGAGAAACTTCAGTTGATTATAACTTGGACACCTACAGTAGTTCGTCTATTGAAAACAAACACAACATATGTGATTTGTAGTGATATTTCAACGCAGCCCGGATCAGGTATTGGTAGTTGCTTGGTGAAACAACAACAACAACAACAAAAATCATGTATTCGTAAGTTTAATATGTGTATGTGTTCTTGACTGTCTTATGCAGTGACACAATTAGGCTTCAACAACAGCTGGAAGAGCTGCAGATCAGATTGGTTACTCTGGAGAAAAAGACAGCAGATTATGAATCTGTGCAAGCTGAACTGGAAGAAAAGAAGGTATGCCCTTTCACTACAATCCCATTTAGAGGTTATTGCTCTTTGTGGTAATATTGTATGTGTCCCTTAATATCAGTGTAAGTTTCATGCTGATGTATAGACTTGGTTTTGTATTTTTCTAATAGAGTGCTCTTAAGGACTATGGACAGATATCAGAAGAGATGGAAAAATTGAAGCAGGAGAACAGCAAGACAATGGCAGAGTAAATTATCATGTCACTAATAATTATGTCATGTCATTTAATCATACTGCTGTCATGGTAAAATGTCAACCATCATGTTTCTTATCTCTTAGGAAAAATATTCTTGAGGACCAGCTAAAGGATGTGAAAGGTACATGTTGTAACTGCAGTCACATGCTGTAACTGTCATGAGTGAAAAGTGGCATTATTTGTAATTACTTAGTCTAATAAAGCGTTAAATGCACCTCTGATTTTATTCTCAACTGTCTTTCAAACTTTTAGAACTGATGGAAACACAGTCACTAGAAAGTGCACAGCTGAAGAGGGAAAAGGCCACAGTCGAAAATGATTTGCTGAAAACACAGGTAAGCAAAGGATGCAAAGTGCTCTCCTAATACACTTGAGTCATTTAGGCTGTTACTGATGCTCTCATGAGTTTCAGGTACATCTGCTAAAATATAAACTTGTCTCTGCCCCTCTTCAGACATCCTTGAGGAAATCTGAGGCACAAGCTGATCAAGTTGAAAAATTGATAGAAGAGAATGCCAAGACAGCAAGCATGTAAGACTTTTATTTTCCTATGTTTAAATAGGATATTAATGATTATCATTCCCTCTTTTGGAATGTCTTTTTTAGTTATTTATCTTAGTCATGATCTGTTTGCGGTGGGAAAAAACACATTTTAAACTAAGTCTTTTTCTCATCAACAGTAAGGACAACCTTGCCAATAAAGTTAAACAGCTTGAAGGTTTGTATTGAAAACTGGATTTGACACAATATATATTTTTTAAAGTGTTTATATGAAAACACTTGTTTATTAATTGAACTATACTTTTTTCCATATTTCAGAATCAGTTTCCAAACAGAATCATCAAATATCCCAACTGACCAAAGAGAAAATCCTGCTGGAGAGAGACATTGATGATCTCCAGGTGCAGTACTGACCTACATGAAGGGGAAAATATTTTTTTAATCTACTATTGAAGTGACTTGGAATAGACTTTTTTTGGCAGTATTTATAGACACCAAAATGAAATTGTCTCAGAGAACCGATTGTAATGATATTTTTAACTGCAGGTAAAACTGATGGAACTGGAAAGAGAGAGGAATAAAGGTAAGAAAAATATTAAGTGGCATTTACAAAGTACATTATTATAATGAATGCTTATTGTGCTGTGGCCACACCCTATATCTTTAAGAAGTCTGCTTCAGATTACCTAATTGTTTATGTTTTTATTTGTGCATCAGAGGCTCAAGTATCATTTTCTTTTTAAATGCTTTACTACATTACCTTCTAGTTGAGTTGATACATGAAAAGTTGCCATCAAAATCTGAATTGTCTTTACACAGAACATCGGAATGCATCAACTCAAGCAAAAGCACCCGATGAGCCTAAAGTTGACAAAGGTATGTTTAGTTAGTGTCACTTCATTTTGCACCAAATTAATTTGATGAGCTAATCACATGCATTAGCCATTGAAGCAGATTATTATCAAATTTACTTTTACACTGTATGTGTTTTTGTGTCTTTTTCAGAAAAGTTCCGGATGCTGCTGGAGAATTTGTGGGCATGTGTGGAACCACAGCAGTCAGCAAACCTGTTACACTTACCTGGTGAGGCATCATGAAGCCAGTCAGCTCAGTTGCCCCTTTATAATTGAACCTATGACCTCAGATTTTTCAGTTTTGTTTGTATTTCTTTCACCGTTTCAGAGTCCAGCTCCAATTCCAATGAAGTGATGTCCTCTCCACAAAACAGACTCTGTCATCTGACTGATTCATCCCAATCTGCGTCTCAAAGGATGAGTGAATCCCAAAGTTACCAAATACAAACAAAAACCACTTATACACAGTTGAAACCCTCTCCTCATGTGCAGAAAGCCATCAAGCACCAAGCATCTCCACAGTTAACAAGTGGTGAGAGGCAAACAGACACTCCCACACAGGGCAAGCGATTGTCCAAGCAACGAAACACTGAGAAGTCATCTACCAGCAGGTGCAGCACTGACATACCTGTTAAGAAGATACTGGAGTTATTTAAACCAATGCTTCCCTGTATATCACCACTTCCAGATTTGGTAAGTATTCAAATATAATGAAGATCGAATGTCAATGCTTACTGACACTTTTACATCAGAAGGATACAACTAACCTTAGTGGGTAAAATATTCAAAACCTGGTTGGTCTTTGTTTATGTGTGTTATGTTAAGCCATTGCAAGTTACTGTATTGTATTGCAGTCATCTTTTTATACAACATGCATTCAGTACAATAAATGGATAAACAATTTCCAAAAAAGTTACTGAAGATAAAATGTTTAAAGACCCTTGTGAAGATGTTTTTTTTTAGTAATTTCAGTAAAGCACAGGTTTCGCTCAGCTGGACTTTGTCATGCCATGGTGTTCAGGTGTTTTGACAAATGCCATGCTTGTTTTCTCATTTCTGTCAGGACCCGTGGATGGAGTATATGGAGACAGAGGATGCAGAAAATACAACCCCTTCCAAACCTTCTGATGACCCTCTTCTTCCTCAACAAGAGGAGTCTTTACTCATCACATCAATCCATTTCCTAAAATCTTCTACATTATCAGCAGAGGAAAATGTAGACTTGCCAGTGGTCACAACGCAGGAAATGGAACAGAGTTCCAATGAAAATGACTCCAAAGACTTGGGACAAAATGAGTTGAGTGTTATTACTGAAATGAAGGACAAACTACACAGTACAGATGCTGAAGAAATGCATCTTCAAAACAATGTGCAGACTGAGCTGGAGCCAGCAACTGTGCAATTCCTGTCTGCATCATCAGCAACATCTTCTTCCACATCGGACATAACAGTTTTGGTTGACATTGTATCATTAACCACTGTAAGCCAGGAGCAAAGCTGCAGTGTGAGTCCCAGTAGTAGCATCAATAAGGATTCGGAAGAAGTATTACCAGAACATGCTCAAGGAGACGCGAACAAAGATCAGTTGGATGTTGGAAGTATTACGATGGATGTAGACACAACTTCTGTTGATGTCACTGGTCCCAAAATAATCAGCCCGGATGGAGGACCATCACCCAGAACAAGTGATAGCGCTGTAGTCTCTGAAGATGCTTCAGATGTGCAACCGGTTACTTCCTCCACATTCATTGGCTCTGTACAGGACAGCGAGGTTACAAAAAATGAAAATGGCTCAGAACAAGGAAAAACTAATCAGGGGCTGGGAAGTCATGATGATGCAGTCTTGAAGCCCCAGGAGAAGGAGGGGTCTCTTAGCAAGGACTCAAAAATGCCAGAAGATAAACCCTGTTTAGAAAGTGACAGCATCACTAGTATCTCCAATAAAAAACTTGAAGAGAGTGAAAATGAAAATGATCCATCCATAAACCCTGTCGGAGAAGAAAATGAGAATGAAACACAAAGAACTGATGCAGTCGATAGAACCGCTTCTCTCTCAGATTCCAATGGTGGCATTAGATCTCCATCGCCTCATAAATATACGTTGTTGAAGATGGATGATGCGGATGAGGTCCATGCTGACTTAAATTCTGGTCAACCAAACAATGAAACATCTTCAATAAAGGATGTTCACACAGAGACATTGAGCAGTGAAATAATTGCTGATCATGGACCTCTTTCTGACACAAAGACTGTTAACGGTGAATCTTTGAAAGAAAACTTTCTGTGCAGGCAGTTGAGTCCGTCACATACGTTACCCACCATAAAATCTCAGCTTTTGGAAACTCACCCAAGCCCAGAAAAAATAAACATTTGCATAAACGATGAACACCTTTCAACAAACAAGAAAATCCCCCAGCCTGTTTGCACTTTGGAAGAAGACGTTGTTGTTGTTGAAAAGGCTAATTTCAAAGAGTCGTCTCAGGATAAAATGGATACAAGCGACAAGACGATAAGCAAATCTTGTGTTGGACAAATTGTTAGTCATGCTACCTCATTAAAACAGGGGGCTGCTAACACAGATGTCCAAGATACATGTTTGGTGTCATATACAGAAGTGCTTGAAAAACAAAGCTCAAATATGATCAAAGACGGGGTCTCCCTAGCTGGCCCAGTGGCCAGTGCATCTGCAAAAACAGCTAAACCATCAGATTCCATCGGCCAACTTCGTTCTGAAATGGGCCCTCCGCTCCCTCCTCTCCTAACCCCTCTGAGCTCACCTCTAAAGCTGGGTAAACCAATCAATCCAAGACAGGCCATTGGGAAGCTTTTATTTCCCTCGCCCATGGATAGATTGGCTTCTCCTACCACTCCTGTCCAAACCCACTCAACACCCAACAGACAGCAAGTGAGTTCCCTCAACAGTCCACTCCCTCCAAATGGAGCCCCCTCATCACCCCTTCAGTTTGGCTCTGCCACCCCGAAACATGCTGTGCCGGTCCCAGGTCGCCTGCCCCTGACGGCAAAAAATTCTTCCCCTTCCTCTGCCCCGAGTCCATCTCAGGAAAACTCAATGAGGATTCTTGACACCATGTACCCAGAGCTCTCTGCCCGCGCCCGAACTCTGAGCATTCTCAGAGGAAATGTCAGTCTCAGCATTTGTTCTTCAGAGAGTGGGACATTAACTACAGCAACTGACAGTCAGATATCAGGTTTCAAAACCATCAATTCAGCTACAACAGCCTTCACCAAGACTGAGACAAGAGGAGAGAAAAGACACGCCATCAATTTGCTTCAACCAAAAAACATCAAATGTCTCAGGCTGGATAGCTGCTTTCCTAGTGTCAGCCCCAAGTCAGTGCCTTCCTTCTCTTCAAACAGTGGAGATGAGACGACCTCACCCCAGACTCCGATGCATGAACTGCTCAAAAATGAGACAATTTCTCCATCCATGGAAGGTGGAGAACCCATGGAGCAAAAGCTAATAGTCAGCTTTTTAAAGAGAATTGAAAACCAGGCCTTCGATCTGTTGCCTGTGATCCAAAGCCACCTGTACGTCCGGAACCTGCCAAAAAAGCCTGTCTTGAGAGATGAAGAGAAGGAGGTCGTCTCTGAGATCTGTCAGAGCAGCGTGGTTAGTATGCTGGTTTATTGTATTCCAATCACCGTCTCAAAACTAATTTGCTGCCAGTTTCCATTGATCCTCATTCAGGTATCCATAGAACTTGAGGGGCTAGGCTTACACTGTATTGCTAGAATACAGTGTAGTATTGTTTTCAAAAGTCTGTCAATGTGAACTTAACTACACTAACTGTGCATGTTCTCTTTTCTCTCCAGCTCAATGCAGATGATGTGATTTTGGCCATCCTGAACAAACTAAAAGCCGAGAAAACAAATCTCTGCAGAAACTACATGCAGGCCCTCTGTAGAGTCTACACAGGGATCTGTCGACAGAAGAAAGACTGGGAGAAGGCGCATGTCCTAGCTTATAGCATTCTTGCAGAAGGTTAGCAATTTACATCATATTGTATTTCTTAAAGCCCTCACACACCCCGTTTTAATGTATTGTGGATAATTAAGACCTTTCTCTTGAATATGTGGACTGTGTTTATTGCACATAGATGAAAAAGTAGTTTCTTTTATCAGGTTCAGTTGTTTTGGGGTTTTTTTTTCTCTTTTTACTGGAAACAAGTGTACACTTGGGCTGCTAGTTTAATAGCAGCGGCCAAATTCTGAGTCATTGCGGCTATTGTAACAGGGTTCTGCTGCAATCTTTACACCACTCATGCTTAACTTTAATTAATACTTTTTTTTCTATTCCTGTTTCAGATTTTCCCGATTGTGCTAAACTGATTTTGTTTATGGTGACAACATGGCCCAGTGTGCTCTCAAGCAAAAGTTCTCTGTGCCAGGCAATACATGCTGCCACCAAACAGAAAGCACAAGAAGACCTCTTCAGCTGCCTTTCAGCATTCCTTGGTTGGGAGAAGGTGAAGTATTTTAGAGTTGTATATAATTTTACGTATATTACCTTTGTTGGGACATCTTACATTCCAAGGTATTTGCTTATATATTGTGTACCTACATTCCCATATTTTTTAATTGTGCAATATCTAACCTGTGTGACCTTAGTTTGGAGTCAGTTCATAATTGCATTATCTCTTCTTCTCTATCTGTCTTGTCGTGTGATCTCAGATTAAGTAGAGTGCACCCTCTAAAATGTCATCTCCTTGTATCTCTGCAGAGCCCTCCCTGTGACATCGACCAGCTGATCTCCAGAACACTGTCTAAAATCCGGTCAGGGTCAGGGCTGTCTTTCACAAAACACAGTCGGTACGGGGACGACCTGGGGACTGAGGCTTGGGAATGCATCTTCACATTGCACCTCCTTTGTACACAAAAGACGTGGATGTGGATATATGAAAATGTGTTGGGGTATATTCTTTTTTTTTTTCTGACCTATTTTCTTAACAAATTAATGTGTTTTACTTTGAAGTTTTGTAACTTTTTTTTTTTTTTTTTGTATGAAAATTTTCAAGCAAGCATCCTATGAACCTGTGCAATTTTTTTTCTTTGTGCTCTGACAGAAAAGAGTTGTGGCCAATAATGAACGCATGGGTAACGCAGTCAAGAGACCAACAAGTCCCTGTCTCTGATGTGACTGTCTCCACTGTCCTCCGACTCATAGGTCAGTTGTTTTGTTCATTTACTCGGGTATCATTAAATAATCACCAGAGGACAGTATAGTATGTTGTTGTCTTTTTTTTTTTTTAAATAGGACGCCTTGGTCAACTGGGAATCAAAGAGAGGTGTATTTCCTCTGTGGTGACTGTTGCCAACGTCATCAACACGTTCGGTAGACACGGACAATCTGAAGGTATGAAACATGAGACACAACAGTGAATACAGAAGGATTTTGTTTTTCTGTAACTGACTGACTGAAACAGACTGTATTGTGTGCTTAAAGCCAATTTCCTCCACACATGTCTGGTATTTTGTTTCCAGACACAAATCTAATATGGATCTTTTTCATATGTGAGCACACAAGCACACACTTGGGGGGAAAAATGATAAAACACATCCCAATACTTGTTGATTTCAGTGTTTGTATTTATTTATCATCCTTGTGCCAAATGCACTAAATGATAAGTACTCTGATATCCTGATGCAGCCAGCAGGTGGATTTTCTTTAAGACTAAGAATTCTACTCTTACCATGTCTTTACCTCCAGGAGTGCCATGGGAGGTCCAGTTAGCAGCCGTGTATTGCATCTATGAACTGTCTCCCTGCAACCCCAAACAAGCACTGGAAGCACTTGCAGGGTGGAGAGGAGAAACGTCTGAGATTGTGCCCCCCGCTGTTGCCAGCTGCATTAACCAGTTGGCTTCTGTCTGCAGACAGGTCAAGAACTGAGAGAGACACGTTGTACACATACATATGGACATCAGGATTTCAGTCTGTATCTATTTTAAATACAGTGTGGATGTAAATCTACCAAAAAGTTCATTTTAATTTGCTGACTGTCAGTCTTTGCAAACTATTTACCATTTGGGCATGATATGAGAACAAATTCTTAAAATGTCTTGAATTAAATTGATTGGTCAAAGACAACTTAAGACTACGTAAGCTGTTACCCTTTTTGTTTTTTATGTGCACTTATACTCTAAAATGAACATTTAATGTAAATGTCACGTGTTCATTCGATTCTGTAGCAAATGTTTCCTCGTTTTTTTTATTCTTTAAGGCATGAGAATTTGTCTCCTAAAAATTTTAACACCCTGTAATAAATATACTGACACACTGCCTTTATGCTGTACTCAGGTAATGCTCTAAAATAATGTAAAACATGTACATGTGTGTTCTGGTTTATCCTTGGTGCTGTTGTAAATGTTTCTTCATTCATTTTTGTGTAAATATGAGGTGTCCATGTTTGTAATATAAGAATGCCACAGTAAATGTTTGTACAGTTTAAAGATTTGGAGGTTATTTAATTTTTCAAATTAAAAATTCTACATAAGAAATCAGTCTCTCCTCACCTTCCTCGATGCAATATATTATAAAACCAAAGCCTGGGGTTAAGCATTGAATATACCGATTTAGTGTCTGTTAACCATGTGGGAATTATGCATTACAATTTCGAGACTTTGTTCACGGTTGGTTATGTGATAAACATTAGACTTCCATGTTAGTCACCACAACATTAATATAGTCATAAAAATAGTGATGGAGTCCAAATTACTACTACGGTCACGTTTGATCCTGATCTGGTCTAACCGGTGTCAAGTTTCTGAAACACATAAAAGCTACTTCCGGTTTTAAAGATAAAGTAAAAGCCAACACCAGATTTGAATCATTAAATTAAAAAGTGTTGAACCTCCTGTTCATATCAACCGAAAACATTTGAAGATTACATCACTGAAATGTGAAATTATATATAAAGTGAGACTTATTTTGACTTCCAAAAAAAACCGCTTTAGAAATGTTTTAGATATGATTCTCAAAGTGGGAATTGCACTCCTTTTGAACAAGCCATATCATCCATAATATACCTAAATCATTGCGGATTATTTTTGACGTATATTAAAGATAATTATATACAGATACGTGTACTACTTATACGATATAAAATGCCATAGTTTCAGTATCTATCATTAGTGACGAGAAAGTGTAAAAATTCAATGGAAATACTGGTGGGAATATGCAATTGTGTGTAACTTCCTGGTTCATGCATTGCGCACCTGGCTTGACGCACCTCTTCGCCCTGAGTGGTGTGATTCACAGATTTAAATCCCTCACACATGCGCAGATGCTGATCCGTCCTGCTGCTGACACGCCATATTGGCTGGCAATACATGGGGAGTGGAGCCGTGCTAACCGCTTGAAGCAACCCAACCACTTTCCTGGCATGAAGCAATTCGAGGATAACAAGTAAATCTGTGCGGTAGGATTTATTTATTTAATTCAGTGCAAAGTATTTTCATTTGTCGATTAAGCTCGCCATTTTTTTCTGCGAAGAGGCTTTCAGTAAACTCGAGTCCAAATGGATCCCAGGACCGCTTGGATCCAGCCGGAGCAGAAGGGACCTGACAATTCCCTGTGGATGCACATTTGGGAAACCACTCAGGGATTTGGAGCAAACTCCGGCATCGATAACCACCTCCACCAACGCAACTTTCCGACGCAAAACGCAAACTCTAATGACTTAAACGGTGAGTGCTGCAGAAATGTAGCTCCGCACGGGGTTGTGTTCGGGAAGCTCCCGGAGCGAAACGGCGGCGGAGAGAGGGGAAGTGTCCGGAGGAAAGGCTCGCTGTCGCCGTCGTCGTCCTCTCTGGACTCAGAGGCCGAGAGCTCCTCGCCCTCCGGCTCCTCTCTGCAGATCGACAATTTGAACGTCGCAGAAGAGGCCAGCCGGTTCTTACACTACGAGCATGAGTTGAACGAGAACAACCTTAGACAGCAACACCCCCCTGCACCGTTTCACACATCGCAGCAGCAACATTGTCGCAGCATGCAACAGTCTAGCGGCCACACCCCCAGTGGGATGAAAAATCAGCACGGGAACAAGCACCACCATAATCAGTCACATTTATTTGGCCGCAGAAGGCATCTGAACAGGGCCAACACTTTCCACGGCATCAACCCGGCCCTGTCCTATGGCTGCAATGGACACCATGTAGACTCTTCCTGCAGCCTGTGGAAAACCAGACGGTACAGCCCGGGTGTAAATGGGTAAGGAGATAGGATTTTCTTTTTTTAATTTATTTGACAATCATGTAAGAGTCTCTTTAAAGTGGATTACATGTGGTCAGAAAGGGTACTGTGCATGATGTGCAATATTTCAGTTGTGTTGTAGGGCATTTTAACACATGTATCTGCTCAGTGTCCTAAAAATGCCATCCAACAATTAAAACTGCAGAAACTCCAACAAAACCCTTGAATGTAATGTGTATCTATTTGACATGGTTACATGTTTAGCACTAGTTACTTAAGTCAATGTCTTAATGAACACGTTTATCTCATTATATTTTACCTCCTTCATTTTAGTTAATGATCCCCTGTGCCTTGTTTCTCCTGTTATTTTTTTCCTATCAGTCTTCATGAAGAGATAGTGGACTTTTTCAACTTCATGTCACCACGACCAGAGGAGGAGGCAATGAGAAGAGATGTCGTGAACCGAATAGAAAGTGTCATCAAGGACTTGTGGCCCACAGCACGGGTGAGTGTCTGTAGGAAAGCCGTGAAACCGTTGTATGTAAGGCAGTTTTAGAATTTAGTTTGCTTTTTCTTGTTGCTGACATCTCTTCATACAGGATGTTCTAAAATAAAAGTTTTATGTTTGTTTCTGTATATGTTAATACAGGTGTCCTCTTGAGCAACACTGAAATCACCACTTTTTTTTTCTTTTTTTTTTTAAGACTGAAACAATGAAGCAGACTGAGACACTGGCTTTTGCTTTTAAGTGCATACATCTTGTAAGCTCTTTAGTATGTTCTCCTTTCTCTGTCAATACAATGAGCTACCCTGTCAAAGGATGTATCTATTCAAAACCAACAGTCCCAGCAGCTTATAAAATACAGTTTAGCTTGTGCTACCTGGTGATATATCAGACCTTTTGACCCCCTCATTAGACAGTCACCCAATAGTGTGACACAGTACACAAAAGTGACCAGGCTTCTGCTTCTTCTAGCCCATCCATAACTCACACTTTCACCTGAATGCGTTTTTACTTCTGCATTTGTCTTTTAAGTTTCACTGACTGATTAGCACATTCTATTTGATTAGCAGGTTTTAGCATTGTGGAACATTTTATTTCATGTGTTGGCTTTTGTAAATTATTCAGAAAAGCTCATGGGCTGTGTAAATCAACGTTGTTATCTTATGTACTCTGCAGCCTGTCTGTCTGGAAGTTTGCACTCTACACATCCTGTTTGGCTATGTTGTCGGAGGTCAACGGCTTGGTTTACACACAGCTGGCCAGTTGTAATTATTATTCATGTCACTTGCATTCCTAACGTAACATTAGTGAATTTATGTTTGTATACTGCCAGCAGACTGTTGGACAGAATGTGCTTTGTAACAAATGGCATTTTCTAGTTAACTTCATAAACAATTTGAATGAATCCGGGCCCAGAGAAGTGTCACTGAGCCTCACTAAGATTTTTTTTTCTGCGCCAGGAACGTAAATATAATACTATGTCAGTAATGCTTTTAATCAGACATTTTTTATTTATTTTTTTTTATAATATTTTGTGTAGGTGGAGATATTTGGCAGCTTCAGCACAGGACTCTATCTTCCAACAAGGTAACATTTTGTAACTTGTACAGTCTAGAACTTTTTTTAAATGTCTCACTACATTAGTTTTTAAATTTTTTATGTAAATGTTATAATATATAATTTGTCATGTGAAGTTTAGCATACTGTATGCTTCCCAAGGACCTGTTCTCCTGTGGTGTTATATATTCCTGACATTGCACTACTATATTCCCTTGAAAAATCAGTCATCACTCACTCAATGATCAGCAATGTATAAATTATGGATTAGGAACATGTCGATTACAATAGCTTGTGAATCAAGAGGTAGTCAAGATAGAACATTGTGGTTCAGTTGAGGAATGAAAAATGACTGCAAATTATAGTCATAGTTGCATCTCTTCAACTATAATAAACTCTTCACCTCTACGTGTCTGTCACTGCCTCTTAGTATACTCACAGATTTGTAATGAAACACGATTGTGTACAAGACCCCAAATTCGTTTAAAAACCTAAAACATGAGACTTTAATGTTATTGGTGAGCTGTGTAGCGATATGTGCTGTGATTTAGTCTGTGTGTTGACAGAGTCTTTGAGACGGACCAATAAACTTTCCAGAGGCGCAGACAAATACTCTGTTTTTGTTCCTAGTGACATTGATCTGGTGGTGTTTGGAAAGTGGGACCACCCCCCACTGCAGGAACTGGAACAAGCCCTGAAGAGACACAATGTGTCTGGGCCATATCCCATCAAGGTCCTCGACAAAGCTACAGTAAGTCAGCAGTAGTTCAGGCTTTTTACTTTTGGAATACTAACAACTAATATTAGGTTCTGAACACTGCCGTTTTTTTGGATTGACTCAAGCTTGATTATCTGTCCTCAGGTGCCAATCATTAAGCTTACCGACCATGAAACAGAGGTGAAAGTAGACATCAGCTTCAATGTAGAGACTGCTGTCAAAGCAGCACAGTTCATCAAGAGCCACCTTAAGGTTAGCACTTAATACTTGCCTGTGTAATTGGACAATAAAAATGTGGTCTCTCAACATGTCTTTCTTTCTTTCTTGCAGAAATACATTGTTCTGCCACCCCTCATCTTTGTTCTGAAGCAGTTCCTCCTCCAGAGGGATCTGAACGAAGTCTTTACTGGAGGCATCAGCTCTTATAGCCTTATATTAATGGCTATCAGCTTCTTGCAGGTATACACTTGTTGTTTGGGGGGGGGGATAAGAGGGACCACAGTATCCATAATATAGTGGATAGCAGTATATAAATCAGTCTTCATATAAGTCCTCAGTCTCTGAATAAATGATGATTAATGTTAATACCCTCCTGGTGTATCCAACACTGTCAAAGTGAGTTCAGTGGCGTAATATTAGAATGTGAGTAATTTTGGAGTACACACCGAAATAGATGAGCGTGTTGCTAATGAATTCCCCCTGCCTTGTCGATCACAGCTACACCCTCGCATCGACACGCGGCGCGCCAACATCAACCTGGGCATCCTCCTGATTGAGTTCTTTGTGCTGTACGGCCGCGATTTCAACTACATGAAGACCGGCATCCGGGTGAAGAACGGAGGAGCCTACTTGTCAAAAGAGGAAATGCTCAAAGCCATGGGGAACGGGAACAGGCCATCCATGCTCTGCATAGAAGATCCAATACAGCCAGGTCAGACCGGTATTTGACTTGACGCATGAATGGAGAGATTCACCCATAACCTCAGTATTTTGTACACTGTATGCGTGAAGTCCTGCTGTGTGTTTTTTAAAATCCTACCTGGAATATGATCAGGCAGGTGTCTGGACTCTTTTAATGGATAGTAATATCACAGATTTCAGATGAAGTTATATCCAGATTGTAGTATACCTTACAGTTCTAGTGTTTAATCTCTGTATGTTTTTTTTTTTTTTTTTTCTCACTTGGTGTTTGTCACAGGGAACGATGTGGGCAGGAGTTCATATGGCGTCCTGCAAGTCAAGCAGGTGTTTGACTTCGCCTTCATGGTGCTGAATCATGGCGTGTCACCTCTTGTACGTGCTTACCCCAACAAAGAATATGACAGGTTGGTATCTTGCTGCTTGTCTAGTTATTTATCATCATTTTACTTGGAGGCAATGTTTGGAGTTTACACTCTTTTAGTTAAAATGGTAATGTAGTTGTTTTTAAAAACATTTCCTTTGGTTTTTGTTTAGCATTAGTGTTTGAGTTTGTCCTGAAGCAATTATGAACTGTGCTCCTCCTCTCTGTCTTGCAGTACTTTAGGACGCATCATCAAGGTTAGTCCAGAGGTGTTGGCCTACAGAGACTGGACAATCAAAAAATGGGGAGCCAAGCAGTATGCCAAGCTGGAGAACCATGGTAATGTCATTTTGCATATGAGTATGAGGGATGTTTTTTATTTTATTTTATTTTTATAAGGAATGTTTTGCTGCTGATGCCAATACCATACAATACAATTTATGTTTGGCTTCATAATACTTGATCATTGCTGATATCTTTTTAAATAGGTCTAAACATATTGTTTGCATCTCAAACAGAGTTGTGAAAGAGAAGAGAGAGAGAAAAGTGACAGTTTGAAGTTTCAAATGTTTTCACTGAATGTGTGACATCAATGCAAACCTTTTTGTCATTCTGTTTGGTTCTAGACGTGGAGACCTGTGAGCAGGACCTTGCGAGGCTGATGCTGGTTTCTGTGGAGGATCAGAGAGACACTTCGTCCCCCCTCAGTGCTGACTCCCCCTCACCTTCTCCAGTCTTCCTCAGCAGCCCTCAGCACCATTCATCGTCATCCTCTCCATGCTCGCTCTCGTCTTCCTCCTCTGGAAGTGACATGGTAAGGACAAAGGATGTTTTGTCTCTTCAGATATTGACTAGTTCAGGGAATCGTGGTCTGTAGTACCTGTGATTCATTTTTATTTATTTTTTTATTTATTTATCTTTTGTATTCAGAAGTCAGAATAATGTGATCATAACAACAATGATTATTTGTCTTTTTCCAGGAGTCTGATTCTCCTCCAAGCAGTAATGTTGCAATCCATCTGCACCCCCTTACCCTGGCAGTCCATTCAGTGATGCAGATGGCTACTGACCTGAGGGCCGCACATCCAGCAGGCTTTATCCACACCACACCTCAGGTCAGTTTCTTTTGATTATACATGTTTCTACATAGACTGTTAACCCAGTACAGTTTATGCTTTTTTTTTTGTACCCCAAAATTAGATGATGTACATGTTCAAACAAAATAAGCTTGACGGGGTGGTATTGTTCCAGCAATTTTTTTTTTTTTTTTTTTTCCTAGGTCCAGATGTCACTCCCCTCTCTATCTGAATGCCAGTTCTACCACGAGAATCCACCTTCCATCAGCGTTGTGCACCGTCACACGTCACAAGCTGCACAAGTCTCCCAGCACACTAACTCGGCGAGCCCTCTACCTAGCCCACTCCGCCAACTCCACCACCCTCAGGTAGGAGGGCAGCAGAGCCACACATACACCATGAGATCTGACTCCCATGGCCCATTTGAGCTGCACAGATTTGGCTTCAAGCACAACCAAGGCAGTAGCCTCCAAGGTCAAAATCACTCTCAAGGTAATTTCAGTCCCCAGCGGCGGTTTGTTCCCCAGGGTCACAACACAGCACCAGGTTTCAGGAACCAGCAGCAGTACAGCCGTAACACCTGGCGACGCAGAAAAAGGGACAATCTTCCTGCTCTTAACCAGAGTAGATGAAAGACTAAAGCCTCACCTACCACGTCACAAGTCTCAGTGCCATGAAAGATTCATTAAACAGTTTTTTTTTTTTTTTGTTGGGGATTATCAGAAACAAAGCTTCATCTTCCTGGAAGTTCCACGCCAATTCAAGTTGTCTCAAGGTGGTCAAGGTGAGGTAAAATCAATCTCTGCGATCATTGTGGAAGCAGTGGAAAAATGCCCCAAGAGGTGATGGGAGACTGACAGTCAAGGGCGTCAAGTCTAAACTGTGTTTATATTATCACATCGGTCTGATGGTAGTCAGAAGTCCTTCCTCCAAAATTTGATGCACACCAGCACAGACTTTAGTTGACCCAGGAATTCCTGACTCCTTGACTGGCTCTTCTCACCAGTGTCACTTTCCCGCAGCTAAAAACTGGCTGGTTGGCTGAAGAGCTTGGTCATGTATTGATTTTCTATCTCAAAAAGCAACATCATGTGCCATAGTACTGAACTGGTTCATCAATCTGTCTGGTCTCTTTTGAGATTTCATTCCTATTGGGCCTTTTTTCTTTTTTTAAAATCAGGTTTTATGGCTCAATTAATCTTCTGGATGCAACTCTCTAATTAGCTAAGCTTTTGATTCAGAGCTCTTACAGTTTGAACTATAATCTACCAATTATACTCTGGACAGAAGTGAAGCACTATCTTTCTACCTATGCAGCGCAACGCTGACTTGATGTTTTTGGTGTGATGGCACAAAACGGACCTTGTCTCAAGTGCTAAAACTGTGATGACTTGTTTGAATGTACCAAGTGTTTATTTTTGTGTGTGTTTAAACATTTTCTTTTCTTTGTTTTTGTCACTGTGGGGGAATATTCTATTTTTTTTTTTTCACATTGGCACTATTGTTTTGTACTGTAAACATTGCCACCTTATTTTAAGTTTGTTGCATTTATGTGCAATAATGACTTGCTTTTATTTAACTTATTTCACATTTTAGTTTTATTTCAGGGGTTTTCCCCACTACCAGCTTGCTTTTTTTATTTCTAGATTACATTGATCAGTGCAATAGATGGATTTTAAGGGCCTTGAAGGTAGATGTGTGTGTGTGTGTGTGTGTGTATGTGCGTGTGTAGCATTCCAACTGAAGGGGGAGCTATTGTATAGCAAGATGCAGATGAGAAATGTGCCAAAAATCCCATAATGCCAACATTTTGCATTGCATTATGATCACTTTGCTGATTGGGTTGGGTGGGGGGGTGTATTTGGGCTATTAAGGAGAAATTCACCCTTTCACTTTGTGTTGTCATGTCATTCTAAAAGTAGTTGGTGCTACTTATTACCAGCAAAGTGCTTGTTTTCTGCCTTATATCTATGATTCCGTTAAACAGTTTGACTGCCTTCTTAAATGACCAAACTTTCCCTCTTTCTTGTATGTAGCCGGAGCTTTCTGTGTTTGTGTCTGAAAGCACTGCCAGTTTTACTTGGCTTTTATTTTTCCATGCAGCTTCCAGGAGTAGACTCATACTGCAGTTGACGGTTATTATCATGTCAGATCTTGAGTTGTAAAAGGCCATACCATTCATGTGTCTCCCATATTTAGTTATTATTCCCAAGATAAGTTTTCAAAGTTACATCATTTATGCAGCAATCCAAAAGAGGACTTGTGTTTGGGATATCTCAGATTCAGCATTGCAGGAGTTGAGTAACAACAAAACCATGTGCACCCAACTGATGTGCGTCAACATGATACTGTTAACATCATCCCCTTTTTTAGAGTGGCTTTTCATTTCACAAACCAAATCCCCAGCTCATATCAGTGTAATTAATGATGCATTGTAATGTGTAAATGACTGACATATAGATGTATTTTTTTTTTTAAATCAGTTTTTCTATTTTTTTAATAAACATTTTAAAACTCCACTTCTAGTTGAATGTGATATTTTTGTGTTTTGTTGTGTGCATATTTAAACAGGCCAATGCACTGACTTAAAATGAGCATTTGAGATATATAGATGTACAACTTATTGCTGTAATCCTTCCATTTGTTTATACTGGCTCTTAGATCTCTTCAAAATGCCTGTAAAATGTAAGCGATTGGGCCAAAATCCACTGGACTGCTTCTCGTTTGCTCAAGTGTATTGAAAAGTTTGGTGGTGGTGATATTACAGAAAGCAAGAAGAGATTTGAGTTGTTACCATTATATGTAAATGCTGTTGAGGTAACTTTTTAAATTAATAATTATTCAAGCATAAATACCAAAAATGTCATACATCAAAAATAAAGGTTATTACTTACGTAACATTGCCAAAATCAGACGCATCATTTCTCAAGCGGATGCAGAAAAACTAGTCCATGCATTTGTTACTTCTAGGCTGGACTATTGTAACTCTTTGCTATCAGGCTGCTCTAATAAGTCTCTTAAGAGTTTGCAGCTCATTCAGAACGCTGCTGCACGTGTTCTGACAGGAACCAAAATCAGAGATCACATCTCTCCCATTTTGGCTTCCTTGCACTGGCTACCCGTTAAATCTAGAATTGAATTTAAAATTCTTCTCCTAACTTACAAAGCTCTTCATGGTCAGGCACCATCATATTTAAAAGAGCTCATAGTACCTTACCACCCCACTAGAACATTGCGCTCCCAGGATGGTGGGTTCCTTGTGGTTCCTATAGTGTCTAAAAGTAGATTGGGAGCCAGAGCTTTCAGCTATCAAGCTCCTCTTCTGTGGAATAAACTACCACTCTGTGTTCGGGAGGCAGACACGATCAACACCTTTAAGAGTAGACTTAAGACTTTCCTGTTTGATAAAGCTTATAATTAGGGCTGGCTCAGGTCATCCCTTAGTTATGCTGCCATAGGACTAGCCTGCTGGGGGACTCACACACTCTCTTCTTCTCTCTCTCTCATTCTCTCTCTCTCCTTATCTATCCATCTATCTAATCCATCTATCTATCATGTTACTAATTAAACTTCTTCCCCGGAGTTTCTGTGCTCTCTCGTCCAGCAGGTTCTTGTGGACTGTGTCTGCTGCTGTGGTCCATGTGTTGTCAAAAAACCCGACAACACATGCAGTGGACGCCACCACTGCATGTGTTGTCGGGTTTTTTGGTGGGCAAGTTTTTCCTCACTCGAATCGAGGGTCTAAGGACAGAGGGTGTCACTCCCTGTACAGATTGTAAAGCCCTCTGAGACAAATGTATTTTGTGATTTTGGGCTATATAAATAAAATTTGATTTGATTTTGCTTTTCTGACATGACAGTAAATTAGACATTGTCATTGTTGTTTTTAGTCTGTTGGTTAAACAAAACTAGACATTTGTGACATTACCTTGGGGTCAAGGTATTTGTGGTGGTGGTTTTCCACTGTTTCCTGATGGTTTATTGGCTGAATGATGAATCAAAGAGGTCAAAACTCCTGCTCCCAACATCTTTAGAGCACAATATGCACAGCAACACTTCTGATGTACTGTAATTCTTCATGGTCCCTGAAGGGGGCACTGGTGAATCATTGCTTTGCGTGGTTGTATCTAATCCATTACCTTTTTATATTTTCAGCAGGATGCAGAGAAAGTAAAACGTGACAGAGGAGAAGACTTCAACAAAATCACTCCTCTGAAGGATCAGTCACTGGAAGGTTAGTGGCTGGAGCTGTTGTCATTTTTTCCCCATTAAAACAAAGGGGAAAGAGTGTACTCATTGAGACCCCTTTTAGCCTTTATTTACTCAAATTAGCTGACTAAGGGACCAGGAAATTAGATCCTGCTTTTATGTCGTCATCCACTTTTTTGGATCTGTCTTTATTGATGATTAAATGGTAGTGATACTTTGGCACGGGCTATAGTTTATAATATTGTTAAAAGCTGGCTCTTTGTTCCTGAGAGACATTTTAACCAGATTAGACTAGCAGGGCTGAATTGATCCTGTATTGAAAATCTACAGACACAAATGCACCTCTGACATGCGTGCTGCGCGCACATGCACGCACTCACACACATCTTAAGTGTTGCAGCTTGGTGTTTATATATACTGTATGTATGTGTGTGTGTGTGTGTGTGTATATATATATATATATATATATATATATATACACCCATCTTCACTGGATGAATCACACACAATCAAAGGGGAGTTAAGAAAAGTGCTAAAAAGTCTCCAAGTGCTATCAGGTGTTTCCTATTTGCAATTATAAACTTTTTGGGACTTTTTCCATGTAAAACAAAATAATGTATATGTGTGAAAGCATTTAGCTTGGAGCTAGCTGTCAGTGTCTTGAAAAACCTACATCCCTTGTCTATTCCCATGTACAGGCCTAACTCGTACACGAGTTAGTTGCTAACTTTGTCTGTCAACATGTGGTGGGTAGGTACAGTGGGTTTAAACACACTACCTGGTTTGGCCAGAATGTTTGAGAGTGGTGAATGAACCCAAAGTTGCAGGCTGTGAAACCAAACTGATGAGGTAAAAGATGTTAAAAACCTACATAGAGCTGAGGACAGCTGCAGAGTGGGGTGATAATACTCATACTCATAAGACTCACATCACACAATAATTTATTTATCCATTGTAATTATTAAAATATTGATTAGACCAGCTTTAATGTTTTGTTGTGGTTGAAATCGTATCCGTCTTGTGTAAATCCTGCTTTTTGTTCGTTGAATTCTTTGAACCTGCAGCTAAATATGGAAACTTCAGCCATTAATAGGTCAGTCATGATTTGCAGCACATTTCATTAAGGAAAACTGAACAATGTTATATATTTATACTGCTAGGATATAAAGTATGTGAGTTGAACAGCAGCAGTACCTTATATTTTCAGTAATTACACTCATAACTTTGTGTTGCAATTTTGACTGTATTGATTCTAAGTCATTATGGATGAGTCCAAGTCAAGCCTAATGTCAACAGAAATAAGTTAAAGGTCAACTCTTGAGTCTATCTATGTGCAAAGTCAAGTGCTCTTCGGGTATACAGCATACTTACATGCAAATCCCATTCTATAAGAGATGGTTTACGTATTTAAAGGTAAAATTAACATTATATCCATTTTTGAACCATTTGTTCACTGCAAATGTATGTGGACTAACAGTATGTGGTATGTATGTCCTCTCGATTTCACAATCAAGCAGCTCAGACCATTATTAGCAGCTTATTTTTTTCAAGATTACACATTGACGGGCATTTCCTTTTTTTCTGTCAATTACTCCTCTAGGTCTGGCCATCTCTCTTGCTTTTCCTTTGTATCTTTCTCAAATAGAGAGACAGAGAGAGAAACATGATCAAAGGTTCTGCCTGAACTACTGACAGGTTCTGTTTGTTGTGCTCTCAAGATGTATGGAAGACACATTTCTAATATTGCTATTATATGCTATTTACAGCATCAAGACACCTACCAATGCCAGACAGATGGTGAATGTACAAAAGTGTACAAAATGGAGTTGATGATGACATACATGCTTTGGTTTGGAGGCTTTGGAGAAAATGATAAGCAATTTAAAATAAAATAAAATAAAGTAAAACAAAGAGAAGAAATGAAAGAAAAACATATATTATGTGATTCTAGTCTCATGGATCCTATGTGTCAATAAACAGTGTGGAACATGTTTATTATTTTGACACTTCTACTGATGAGAGAGAGAGAGAGGAGAGATTTTAGGACACCAGAGCTTCATTCATGTTTCTTTCACATCGCAGATATTGAATGGCTTACCTACCTCATTTGTTTCTCAAGTCAATGCATATCATTTCACTCACTGAAACCCCTAGCCCCTTAGCCTAGATATCTTCACTTACCTTGATATTATGCTCATTCACTGTTTGGTCCACAGTGCATTCACTTGAGATATCCTTTCTTCTCTGGCTCAAAGAGGCCTGATGGACTCTGTATTTTACCTATTATACCTATTTACCTAAAATAGCCCCTTTTATCCATTAGTATAAAGATCACTAATGACCTGTAGACAGCACTATTCAGGTGCTTCACACAAAGCCTATTTTTTCATAAGATTTAAGAAACATACTTTGCCTCTAAAGACTGTTAAAGGAGAAGGGAGCAGACTGTAATTACATCTGTATTTGCAGCTCATTACTTCCATATTTTTGAAGAGTTGGGGCCACAGTGCATCAATACGTTTCATTTTACAGTTGTGTTAACAGCTACTCCAAATTCTCACTAAATAAATATTCAATGTTCATGATTAAAAAATTTGACAAAATTTTCCTGTAACAGTAGATGATGTATTAAGCACATATCTCTTTGAGGCTGCTGCCAGCACTGCATACATTTAATGAAAAAACAAGCCTCAGACTTGTGTGTTTGCTGTTGCATTATCTTGCATTCAGTCAGGGTTGCTAGTAATTGGAAATACACAATATCCAGTCTCAAGATTACATTATCCCAAGATTCCTCTGTAGTCATTAAGTTATAGATTTCAGTTAAATTCTTATCATTGTCTACTTGTTTTTGGTTAAAGTTTGGAACAACAGTGTGTTCAGGGCGAAAGTTTTGAATAAATTACGTTGTGAGATAAGTTGGCAAAAATAGGGGTTTGTTTTCTAGTTCAACCGATCTGTGCTTGATTATTTAAGTTTTAGGGCTGCAGTCCTGTTTTCTTTTTGAATGAACATGTGCATGTTTTTTTCTACACTCTCCTGCTCCCTTCATCTTCCTTTCACATCTCTCACACACCTGCGTGAAAAACTTAGTTAGAGGTCAACAACTGTCTCTGCACTATATACTGCTCAGTTTGGTGTTTTCAAACTGACATGTACTGTATTAATATGCAGTGTTTTTGTTTCCTGTCTGCTGTGGATGGACAGTCAGAGGTGTCAGAGAGCCGTCCTCTTCTGCTGATTAAACCTCTGTTTCCAACAGACAGCAGCAGCAGCAATAGCGATACAGTATGATATCTGCAGTGTTTGATTTAAGGAACATGCCGTGCATTTCAAAACGTTGCATTTTTTCACACGTGACTCCAACAGTTGATTAAAGCAAGACTTTCTTCTGTGTTTTTATGTATACCAGACCAATATCTATTTCACAAAGGACATTTGCTCTACTCTATATTATTGGAACATGTACATGTAGACTGACTTTTTTATATTAATCACTAATCATTAATATAAGAAGTTTGAAATAATTATGGTCTGGGCAGTTCTACTGATGTCCTGCTCTTCTTCTTCTTCTTCCTCTCCCACCTCAAATTGCCCAGCCTAATACTACTGCGTAACGGCTATAATGATTTTTTTGATTTGTGCAAATCAAAAGCATCAGTAAATATGTTTTAATTCGGATTGGTGATCTCATGCTTAGGTTTACTTACTTATTTTGTACATATCAACATAACATAGTTTAAATGTGTCTCCAGAAGGACAACAGTGAAATAAGACTTCCAAATTGCAAATAATATGCCTTATTCATAAAACATTTGTGAGGTTAAAACTCTAAGAAAGAAATATCTGCTATTGATATATATTTGCATGTTAATGAGTAACCTTTCAACAACTTCTACAAAATAAATGTATTCAGTGTAGTCCCAGTTGTTCTATTTTAAAAATCATTATCAGATAATCTACTCAGCCTATAACTCTTTATGCATCCTTTCAAATGGAGACTTATATTGGAGTTTATATTATGGAGAAGAATTTATATTGTATATAATTCAATTCACTCCTATTTCAACAATATCTTTTTATTTTTCATATGTGTGAATGAGTCACAAAATTAGTACTTTGCCCAGGTCAGGAAATAAAGGTTGACTGAAAGATGAAGATGAAATTGACACTTTATTCCAATATTCTTCTTTATCTGATAATTGGTGCCATAGCTAAAGGTGTCTTGTGGATTATAGTTTGGCGCTTGTGTTTTTATGATTCTTATTCTTTACAGTGTTTTCCATAAACAATCCTTTACCTTTCCCATGACCTTCAGGGATCTGTAAAGATGGATTTAACTGCATCGATGCAGAAATCCATGTGTGTCAAGCCCCCAATTTTCCATTTCTACAATCCTGATGATCAATCAAATCACTATAATTTTCAATCATCATAAAATCAAACATAAGGACCTTAATCATAAGCTACAATGTGCTTTCATGCCCTTTCACACCTGACAACAAATGGCAGACTCTCATATCCAGAGTAAATTAAAATGCATCTCACTATTCATGATTAAAACAACAAAGTCATCATCGGATACTTATACTGAAGGAAGGATAGGATAAATATTATACACAGTATTTACTATTTAACCATGATAGATTTGAGTTTAGTTATTGTTGGTCTATGCCAGTGTTATATACATCAGCAGTAAGATACTATACAAATAGTAGATTAGTTGATTGCAGCTATCCAGCCTCATTTTAAATGCATCATAATGAGAAATTGAAGCAGTTTACGGACAATATTTCAGTTTGACAACTGGGCTGAATATAGCCTGCAGTGTTGGGATAGTGGAGGAGACTGACAGGTAAATCAAGTGCTGGATGGTTAATTTTCTCAGTCAAAGATCCTGATCTTCAAGTGTCACTGGAAAGAAGTTGTTTTATGACAGCAGTGGATGACTTTTAACTTCTTAATTTTCATTTCCACTAATCTCACTACAAGGCAACAGATCAGAAAGATAAATATATGGATATGCTCATTAAACCTCTGACTGCAGATAATAAGAGAGCGCAGTTTTTAATGGCTAGAGAATAGTGGGTGTAAAGTCATTAGGGATGTCATATATCTGGTGTGACAAAGCTTCACTCGTATGCATCAATGTCATGATACCATAGTTTTGTTGGATATGGTGGGTGTCATCCAGACCTAAAACCAGTACAATTACTATTATTGTAATAGTTTTCCAACTCTAAATGAAATAAGAAAAATATATTTGTTACTATGGATGTTATACCTAATGTGAATACAATTTGGCATGTTAAATACCTGGTTTAAAAATTTTATGAGATGAAAGACAAAAAAAAAAAAAGGTTCATGGTGTAATTTGACAAAATCAAAAAGTGGTCTAACACATTACTCCAGTCTCACTTAAACTCAGCTTTTTCCCCAACTTCACTTCCTGTTTAAAGCTGTCATGAAGACTGAAAGGATTCTTCTCAACACCAAAATCTCAACCTTGTTGTCAAGTTTATCACCATAACACAAGCAGCTGTGCCCATTTAATCACGACAAGGTTTTTAATTACAGACCATGTTCATTAACACATTCTGCCTCACATGCTGCCCAGTCAGCTGTCTACAGTATTTTAAGATATGTCAAATTGTGTGTGTGTGTGTGTGTGTGTGTGTGTGTGTCAGTCAGTGTTCTGTCACACTCTCTTTATTGCTGTGATCCCTGGGGCATTGGCAGGTGGCAGGTACACTGCAGTTCTACCACTCACTGAAATGGACACACGCACACTTTTCTACTTCACTTTTATTTCTTTTAGGGTTATACTGGACTGCAACTGAAACTGTCCTATTTATATTTTATGTTATACTTTTATTTCTGTATCATTATTATATCTTTTATGTAGTTTCATTTAATTTCATTTTAATGTTCTTTTAAATGTTTGCTACCTTAATGAAAGGGCACTCTGCTTATGTTTGAAAGGTGCTTCTACGCGTCAGAAATGCTTTTCTAGTTCATGTGGCTAAGCTTAGACTGGCAGAGTAATGGTTTCTTTTCTGTAATAGTGCTTGTCTGAGCAGTGTCCTCCTACAGAAGGCTGATAAAAGTAAAAGCTTGCACAAAGACCTGTGAGCCCTATACATTTTTACTGATTATCCTATTTTTATCATTCAAGTGTGTTCTCCATGCAGAGGACACTGGACAATGAGAGTCAGGGGCTTAGCACGAATACTGTACCAAGTGTTTGCTCTACTGAGGGTTTGAAGCTGGTTAATGCACCATTTTGAAGGTTATTTACACTCTTTAGAGTTCTTATAAAGACATATGTTCAATTGTAGTTTTCTTCAGCACTTCTGTTGTTGTAGAGCTGATCCCTGACTGTTATTTAGAATGTAAAAACGGTTTGCTACTGAGACATAACTGTGATATGAAGAAATGCTTTGAATTTGATGGGAAACAATCAAGTCTTAAAAATGTGTTTCCCCACAAATCTCTTTTATTTCATCATCATCATCATCATCTTTCCTTGCTTTAATATCTTATTTTTGGGAAATGTGAACAATTTGAACAGATCTTAGTGACAGGCAATTTATTTTCTTGTCTGTGAGACTCAGCAGGTGGTGCTCACATTGTATTATCCAATTTTAATGTTTATTAAAAGGCTACACCTTTTAAAGCTACTCTAATCAATATTTTCATGTTTACAATGGTCTATAAAAGAGGTTGGTCATAGTGTACCCCCCCCCCCAGCATATCAGTGTGTTCACTATCTAGTTGCACAGCATCCAAGTGGCCAAAAAAACAATAAATGTTGACATGAAGAATATATTATAATTAAAACACACACACATTTGTTTTGTGACTTATTGATTATTACTGATTTTAAAATGTTAAAATGCCATTATTATTATTATTACATGCATTATTGCAGAATTGATATTTTCTTCAACCTACAGAGCAGATAAAATGGAAGAGTGTGTTGATTTACATTTCCTGTCTGTCTTCTCTAATGGTTTTAATGTTTAAACTGATCTACAATTCAAAACTGCTCATGATGTAACGCACTGAAAGAACATTGCTTGGCTATATAAATGTGTAGGGGGTCTCTGGACATGTGTGGATTTTTTTTCAGATACAGATTCAGATACAGAAATAAAAGAAGCTCCTCTTTTCTTCTGGATAATTCTTGAAGCAAAGTGTCAAACGGTACTGTTTAATGGCAATAAACAGCACAGATAGTATACAGACACAGCTGTATTTAGTTGTGTTGCTAATTGCACTGTTTATATGGTCCGTTGTAGTCTCTAGCCCATAAGCAGGTTAGAAAGGCAGATATTTTCTGTTTAATAAGGTAGTTAAATTTACTTGTGCATGTTGCTGTCCTGCACTGTTACCTGAGGCAGCACATTTTACATTAAGAGCCTGCACAAACAGCTTTATACTAATTATTATTTTTTATTTCTACACTGGATTTCTTATACTGGACTTTTCAGTTCTACTTTTTTGTGTGCAAAGTTTCACATGTGTGCAGAGTGACAAGTAGTATAGGTAAAGTAGTCACAAGCTGTCCTTTTTAATGTGTCTCACATACTTCAGGCCTATAATGGAAAACAAGCCTTTGTATCTTTTGATATGGAGTTTTTGTAGTCTTAATTGGCTTTTTGTAAAAAGAGAAAAAAATATTTTCATAATATTCTGCTCCTTGACTTAGATATAATCACGTGGATTTTTTTTTCTACACCTGTTTGACACATGTGTTTCTTACCCTTCAAGATGGTTGTGTACATCATGTAACATTAAATACTATAAATAAACGTTCCCAAGGTAACTAGCATATCAGCGGCGAGATACATATTGTATGTGAGCACTGACATCTCCTACAAAATGCATCGAAAGAGGAAAAAGGATCCAACCATCTAACAACCATTAACTCTCAGGGAAGAAAAGCATGCATTCACAGGACATTTCCTAAAGCCACAAAGAGAAATGACTGAAGATAACAAATTGAAAAGCACTAATACTTTTTATTAAATACTGCAGATACAGTGGCTGATGTGAATTTAGACATACTTACAGCACACATTGATGCACTCACAGAAATAGCACCGTGATCCTACCGGAGGGATTCACACACAAACCCATTTGGTTTGGGGTCATTGCATTGCCATTGCTGCAAGAATTTTGGGAGCCAGACATGTACACATAAACAGAGCTACTGAGCCTTGTCACACAGAAGCAGAAACAAGAAGTACGAGATTGAAATCACTCAGTGGAAAGGATATATGCGGATGTGAATGGATCTACAAATTTAGACTTCTATTTTAGACAATTTTTTGAGGAGAAGCTTTCCACTTTTGATATAGTCTTATTTAAACTTTCATTTTAAAATGATTTTGTAAGCTGAACCTTTGCTCTTCTTTGCACACTATGATTAAGAACAAACAGCACAGCTACTGAGCAAAATGTGCCTTTGTTTTTTTTTTGCAAATGTCATACAGTGATTGTTTGCATTTTATCTGGTGAGCAAAAGGGAATTAATCACTATGAGTCTAAATCACAGTGTTTACAGACTATTGAGTCATCATAGACTTTGCTGACCATACAATAAACACAGGCAGATATAGATATGCGCGGAAGCTTCACAACATAAGCACACTCATACTTGATGATAGCATAAAAATCTAATATGGCACAAAAAAGTGCCTTTCACTCTTTTTTTCTTCAACAGCTTTTGTCATGGTACCATTAAAAACAGCCATTATTGCCCACCAAAAAAATCTACCACCATCATAGAGTTGCTCCCTGTGGGGCTCATTTTCAGCCAACAAGGCGGATGCAACTGCATTTCCTGGCACTCTGTGACCAAAGGGGGTTACATAAGTGAAAATTAGAAAAGGAGAGAGACAGGGAGAGTGATGAAATTGAGAAGTGATGAAAAGAGACATAAAGGTGGGAAAGGTGTCGAGAGAAAGAAGACAAGGATATAAGCTTTGGTGGTGGAGGAAGAGAGAGTGGGAAGTAAGAGAGACAGAGAGAGGCACAGCAGTACAAAATAGTGGTTTAGGTAAAAAAAAAAAAAATACTGTAAAGGGCAGCAGCTGATTGCCTCATCCTTTGTGCATCATAATTCTGCAAAAATAAGATGGCTGAGGTGAAAGTGAGAGACAAGTCCCATGACCACACTGCAGCTGTTCTCATTCTGTCATGCCACACACACACACACACACACACACACACACAGTGGGGCGGGTCCTTAAGGTTGTCAATTCGCCCTTTCCCCATTTACCACCTGATTTGTCTTACATTCCACATGCTTGCTCTTTATTGTTTATCCATAATCAATATTTTAAGTTTGTGTTTTATGATTGATATCAATGGTAAAGGTTGAAGGTTTTCCAAATTGTAGTGTTATCAAACTTCTAGGGGCACTGAACTGGAGAAAAAGTGAACCCTTAATTAGATATTAAGGGTAAATTAGAGAATAAAAAGGTGGATCAGGGTTGAGGCAAAATATGTCACACTTTGCAAAGGGCTTTTTTCCTCCCTCTGATGTCACTGTGAAGCAGAGAAGCAGTGTGAAAATTATAGAAGCACAGCAAAATGTGAAGCTCCTTTGAGTCTTTCTTCCTCCTGCTCTGAATACCTTGCACATATTTCCCATAGTAAACAAGATATCTCTTCTCTTCTCTTCTCTTCTCTTCTCTTCTCTTCTCTTCTCTTCTCTTCTCTTCTCTTCTCTTCTCTTCTCTTCTCTTCTCTTCTCTTCTCTTCTCTTCTCTTCTCTTCTCTTCTCTTCTCTTCTCTTCTCTTCTCTTCTCTTCTCTTCTCTTCTCTTCTCTTCTTCACTCATGATTGACAATGATGTGACAAAACAAGACACCTAATTACACCATCAGGAAACCAACAGTCTAAGTCTGTGGTGAAAGAGGAAAGTCAATGAGGTACTTGTTAGATTTATGGCTCCTGCTGCACAACCTCAGTGCACGATATTCTGTCACGTCAAGGAATACTGATGGAGGAAGAATATGCATAAGGAGGTAAAAGTAACTCAAGCCAAAGCTAAGTATTATGAAGGAGTAGTGAGAGAATATAAGGAGTTTGTGCATGTGCACATAGTTGACCTTAAGTATGAGAACATCTTTGAAAAGTAATAGCTTTTTGCAAGTTCCTGTTCAGTTGGGCTCAGTTTTAGGATTGATTTAACTATGCTCAAACTAAGTGTTTGGAAAAGTATTACAAAAATGGGTATCCATCCAAGTATAGACGTACGTGTATAGACCCTTTCCAAAAAATGTTGTAATTAAAAAGTTTATTTATTTTCATAATTCCATTCAAAAAATTATATTTTCATAAGCCCACATCTTAAATGATTTCGGGTATTTATTTGTTTATTTTTACTTAATTTGGGCTTCCAGCTCGTAAAACCCACAAAAACAGGAATTCAAAACGTTAGAATACTGCGGCGAAATCAGCCCAAATTTTATGGAGCATGAATGTTTTAAACTTAGCGTCATACAATCATGGACTAAACTCTAAGCACCTGCACAGGTTTCCCCAGGTGTCATTAAATTGCTTCACTTTGGTTCTGAGCCTGAGACGTGACATAGGAAGCATCTCAACTGGGCCAAGCAGAAGCAGGACTGGACTGTTGACCGGTGGTCCGAGGTCCTCTTTTCCAATGAAAGTAAAGTGCGCTTTTCATTCAGGACTTGACAGAGTTGAGAGGAAGACGGGTGAGGAACAGAACCCAAGCTGCCTGAGGTCCAGTGTGAAATATCCATAGTCTGTCGTGATTTGGGGTGCAATGTCCAGTGCAGGTGTTGGCAAACTCTGCTTTCTTATGTCCATGGTCACCGCAACTGTCTACGAAAATGTTTTTGGACTTCATGATTCCTATATGGAGAAGCAGATTTCATCTTCCTGCAGGACCTGTCCCCTGCCCATACCACCAGAAGCACCAAAACCTGGTTTGATGCCCGTGCCATCACAGTGCTTGACTGGTCAGCCAACTCGCCTAAACCCCATTGAGAATCTATAAAGAGAAAAATGAGGGGCAACAGACCCAAAAACAAAGAAGAGTTGACAACAAGCATCAAGGCAATCTGGGCTTCCATAACTTCCACGCAATGCCACAGGCTGGTTGCATCAGTGTCACGATGCATCGAGGCAGTGATTAAGGTCAGGGGATTCCCAACCAAGTATTGAAGACTGACATATCATTTAGAAAATACCATATTTTGATTTGATGTGATCCTATTTTCCGATCCGATTTCTTTATTTTTTCTGCAAAAACTGAGAAGTAAATGTTGTCTTCACATCATTCTAATTTTTTAAATTCCTGTTTTTGTGTGTTTCACGAGCTGAAAGCCCAAATTATGTAAAAACAAAAAAAAAAAACAACAATGTTTTTAAATTGTGAGCCCTGAATTTACAGTTTTTAAAGGTTAAACTTTTTGATTGGAAATGTGTGTATGAATGTATGCATTGGTATTGTCTTTTCATATGGTTTGTACAGTGTGGGTAATTGTAATTTTATACTAATAATGATGGATTAAAACAGTTATGCAGTGGTACAGTAATAGATACAATGATACAACCCAGACTATATGCAGAGAAGGAAGGTTTAAAATGATATACTGTAGTGACTGAAAATATCCAAGTCTATCTTAAAATCTAGGTTACACCAGGTGAGAACTGGAGACTGACTGAGGGAATAGGATAAGTAGATCACACATGTTGTGGAATACAAAGGTCCAATTGATATATTATTAAGACAATAGGTGAAATATGATTCAAACTCCCTTATTATTATGCTAATAAACTGGATTGGAGACCTACTGAGCTATTCAGTTTCATGTGTAAAAGTAAAATGAATTAAAGTAAAAATAAGACAATCCGTCAACTTTTTCAACAAGACATCATAAGTATATCCTCTGTCTTATCATATTGGTCCACATTTGTTGAGAAACAGTTCGGCTACTGCCGCATCTTTACAAACTATTTCATGTTGTCTCACTAAAAATAAGCACTTTTTAAACTGCTCAGACAGGCCAGAGGTCAACCAATCACGGCCTTGTGTTTGGAGCATGCGCCCTCTGCCGGACAGTCCTGACAAAACAAGTCTGGCGACAAGAAGAGAAAAAAAGGAGCAAGAAAAAAAAGTTATGATGAAAATCCGATTTTACATGTTTATACACTTCTGAAAAAACTCTTTCTTGACATTAGCTCCATTGTACATTATCTAAAAGTATTTGCCTGAAAAAATTTTTGCCGTATATGTTATCGTCTATAATTATGACCGGAAACGCCACGCGGGTTTTTTTTTTTCGACATTTCCCTGCGTCAAGGTAAGAAGGTTTACGTTTAACACGTTCTCTTCTTTCATTACTTTCACGAGGTTTCTAATTTCGTTTTAAAGAGGAGGAAATATTCATATTCAGCAGTGCTTATTTTTAACATAATGCTACAGCGTTGTTTATTTCTTTAGCGTTGTCACCTGTGGATGTTTAAATTGGGGCAGATTTTAGCGCACAGGGGAAGTCAAACAGGGCAGAAAGAAAGGTGGTGAAGACAGGTGAGTTATAGTAGAGGTGGGAAACCGGAGGGAGTTTACTGTGTTTTAATAGTTAAATAATACATAAAACGAAATAATATTTATTCTCACAGCTCTGGCCCTCCAGATTAATGTTGGGGAAATATTCCTACACACATTCAATCAAGCTCCTAACATATATTTGGACGGCTGTGTTTGAGATATAAGGATGATCAGTCTGTAGTGATGAATGCATCAGACCGTATATTGTACTCAGTAAAGAACAAGTGTAGCAGTTTTACCCAGCATCAGCAGCTCTGGTGACAGATTGAAAACTATTCAGCATGTAAATAAGTTTGAGTGCTTTTAGGTTGACATAAGTCTTCTAGTAGTAGTAGTAGTAAAATGTATCTTTTCTTTGTACTTCAAACACCTTAAATTGAACGTTACTTGGTAACTTAGGCTTCCTTTGTGATCATTTCCACCTTTTATATTTTTATGAGTATTTCTACTGTCACAATTAAACAGAGAAATCAAACTCATGTTGTTTATTTAGTCCTTGATTGACAGCTGTTAGTAAAGCACAGAGTGAAGCAGCTCGAAATTATCTTTTTGAACATGATCCCTTACATTAAGTTATTGAAGAGTTCTGACAAAGACACGTACTGGCAGGACATTGTGCAGTTTAAAAATGAAGTTTTGTTGCAAAAAAGATAACTCTGACAGCATCTACAACCATAAACTGGAGTTATTATTATTGTTGCTGTAATTATTAGTTTTGATTTGATCCAGTTTGTGCATTTACTATTCCTCTTTTATTTCTATCAATATAATGCAAGCTACAGGAAAGCATTTTCCAACCTTTATTTATGTGAACAGATTGACAAAGCCAATGATGTATTAAACTGATAACAGTGACTCAGTGAATCCCACTGCAGGAACAAGACAAACAAGAAGAGGAAGAGAGGAGTGTCTGAATCAGCGTTCACTGTCATTTACTTGTCTCAATGTGCACATGTCTGTTTTGGCCTAATAAGCCCTCTAATATTACCAGTTGTTTCAAAATATTGACTGTCAGACATTAGCTAATGGGATTAAAAGACACTGTGTTGCAGCTTTAAACTTTACAACAAACTGACAAATTCTCAGAATCATTTCTTTGGTGAAAGTGACGTGTTTCAAGTACATGAACTGTGACTGAATTTACCAGCATACCACGTAGGCAGAACGAGTATAATGCTGTATATTAACAACTTATTGGCTATTGTCACTCTACTGCCATTGCTTTAGATAGCTTTGTGGCATATAAGGGGCGACTCCGTTCTTCTCAGCCGTGGCGCTTTCATTGAACTCACAGGAATGAATGTGTTGCCAACAGTCGACTCAGTGCTCTCCTGTGAAAGTATGGCTTTCCATTACTTTGATTTCCTGTTACTTGTTGTCAATTGTAAATGTCAATTTCAATTTATCTGCTATGATTTTAATTTGGGCCTGCTGATGTATTTGTCAGGCTGTAAAAGAGCATCCATCTGAAATGAAAAAATTAGACAAATGAAAATGTATTCGTTAGTGTTAAAGGGATGCTTAAAGGTAATATGCAAACTATGGAATAATTGGAAAAAGTTAACAATTTGCAACCTGGGTCTTGTTGTCATTAATTTGGCTATGTTGGGTCACGTGCTTTTTGCCACTGTAAGCAACAAAAACTGCTTCATTGGTCAGAGTTAGGAAGGGGAAGTGCCTGTTCTACTACCTCTTATTATGGCTGGCACATGTCTGGGGCAATTAATTCATGTTGAAAACGTCCCAATCATCATGACTGTACCCCCTGTCCATAAACAACTGCTGACTCGTGGGATTTTCTTTGTAGTTGTTGATTAAGTAGTTCCTTGAAGTGGAGAGTCCCTGCAGAGAATTGCAGACAAAATGTCCTGACAGTAGAGAAAACAGCTGCTGAACGGAGAAATACCGTGACCATGCCCACTATCCTGCTTCTATTCTCAATTCGTCTGCAATGCAAAGGCTTCCATATTTTTGGAGGATGAAGTGAAGTGACAAAACACAGCACTAAGTGGGACTTTTAGTGATGGCCACATCGGTGACGGCAACCACATTTTCTTCATCTCTGTTGAGCTAATGCCTACTGATTTCTCAGAGTGATCAGCAGTGGCTGATGTATTGAGAACTGGAAGCTGTCTGACAATAAATCGGGACAAATAATTGCTACTGAAATATGTGTGCAGGTGAGCATGTGTATGTGTGTGTACAGTTTGTGGGGTATACATACAAATACACTGACCCTCTTTATGTGGAGAAAGTGTTTTTCTTGACCTACACTTAACCCTGAATAGGTCAATATCTGCCAACTGCGTCACTACCTTGTGTGTGTGTGTGTGTGTGTGTGTGTTATCTCACCTCTATTCTGCTGTCTTCACAGTCTATTTCTGAAGTGAACAAATGGCACATTTTTAAAAAAATCTTTATATCACGCTCCTCTGAAAAGTAATTTGCGATCATGAAAAGTGACAGGGGTAAAGACAAATGTGAAGTAATATAATTATCAAAACCACATTATGTCAGTGCAAATTGTCGTGTGCGTTAATGGAACCTGACTGTCCAATATGATAAATCTCAATTGAAGTCCTCCAACAAACCGATGACTGTCTGATATTGGCTTACCTGTTTCTGTGGCTGAGTAATTTGAGGAAACATTTTGTTTGTATAAGCATAATCACTCATTTCTCTTGTCAACATAAAAATAAAAAAAAAGATAAAATGACGCAGCTGCTTGTTGAGGATGCAAGAGTTCAAATTAAGGTCACAAGTAATACTAAATCTGACAGAATCAATATCAAAACTGCATTATACATAACACTAATAACAAAAGCAAGTAATTTTAATTAAAAAAAAACAAAAAAACAAAAAACAACAACACAACAGTTGTATAGTATTAGAAGATGCTCTGGGCTAATGTAGGAAACACATAATTATTTGTGGTATTGTAGAATAAAAGACATTTGTTTGAAAGTTGGAAAAAGGAATGATCAGCTCAATTTTGTTGTATTGCCTCAGACACTTATCATACATGTACAAGTCTTTAGGCAACTCTGATGGTTACTAATTTTCTGTAGCTTTGTATCTCCTAATCTGAATGTATATCGACTTTGTTCAGCACTCATTAGCCAAGAAAAAAAACCTGATGGAGCAAACATAGAAAAATATATTGTTGCTTGTAAAGCTTCTTATAAAAATGGCATTTCTGAGTGAGTTTACCAGTGTTAATCATATTAGCAAATTGCTATTAGAGGTTGATACATCAAATAATTTTCCTAGAGTTAGAGTCAAACCAGCCTGAATTATGTCAGACAAGAAAGCAGATTATGCTGACGACAATGAGAGCAGAGATAAGAAGGATTCATTATAATGAAACAATAGAAGTTGGTTGTAATTCTATTCATGAGTCACACAATGTCACAATTGGCTTCAGATTTAATCTTACCTTTCTTCTATCTTAGCTTTGTGATTATTTCTGTATTGCATTGGATAACTTGACTTTATGAATCGTTTCTTAGTAACATCAGGGTGAGACCCTGATAGGCAAAGTATGCTACGTTAGTTGTTAATTGTAGTCTTTTTATAGAAAATTAGCCATCACTCATTAGTCAGCCTTTTGCTATAAGTTTAAGAGCATGATGATACTAATTAGGAAAGTTATTCACTCTGCAGTCATCCTCACCACCACCTATAACACATGACCATATCAAACCGTAGCAACAATATGAGCAGAGGAGAGAAGAGAGAAAAAAGAAACAAGGGTGTAAGATGGTAGAGTAGAGGAATAGGAAGTAGGTCGGGTTGGAATGAGCTTGCCAATCAGGAGGATGAATGGAGGGTGCGGGAACAGAAAGTGGGGGGTGGAAAGAAAAAATGAGAGGTATTTGAAAAAGGAACCTGGGGCTCTAAAACAGTGTAAGGGGAATATATTGGATGAGGTAAAGAATACAGTAGTTCAGGAACAGGAGGCAAATGTTGAAGGAGAGAAAGCGAAAAGGTTGGATATCAGAAGATGAATAGAGGTGGATGTAACTGCAAGAGCAGGGGAAGGATGCTAGTAGAAAGTCATGGGAAAATGTGTGTAGTATTATGTAAGGATGAAATAAGAGGTGAATATGGAGAAGAAAGATAAGTAAAAGGAGGTGGAAGGAAATTGAGTGATGAAGATGACAAAAGAAAGAAAAAAAGGTAAAAATGAGTAGGGGGGTTTCTCTTATTTAACCTCTGCCCAGTAGTGCTTGCAATAAAACCATCAGCACGACTCCCAGTATCTCCATCATCAGTTCTACTTGAAAGGAATCAGTATCATGTTTTCAAATGTATTTTCTGTCATACCTTACCTTTCTACTTTGTTCAATGTGATATTATGCACAATATGACATGAGTTTGGATTTTCTCCAGTTTTAAAAGGGAAATAAACACGACAAAATGAAATGCCCATACTAATTAAATCAGATCAGATTAGATGGGGCCATTATGATCCCCTTGGGGAAGCTGGGTTTTTGTACTATCAGAGAAAATGATCCAGATAAGACGAGAGACAACACAAAGTATGAAAAATAACAAAATAATTAATTTTATCAGCCATTACACAAATTCATGGTTGGTGAATTCAATTTCATTGTTATGTGTGAAATAAACACACATGTAGCATCAAGTATGAATGTTCCACAATGTTCTGATAATAACATACCTGTATAGTAGCTTCATATATGAAGAACCTGAATGCTTTTTGCCCCATACTCGATGGTGTAGTTTTTTTGGGGAAATATTCAAATAGGCTATAAAGAATTTTACTTATTATGATGATGGTCTGACACACTGCTTAAATTGCATGTAAATTTGATTATTGGCATATATGCTTTAGTATATAGTATGTGAATGCATTAATATTATTATTTTAAAGAAATTGTTTTTTCAAAAGTAAAGAAAAAAAAATAGAACAAAGAAGAAGAAGCAAATAGGAAGGCAGAATCAATACAAACACATGCCAACAATACTGGCACAGACACACAGGATGGATCTGTGGTTGGCAGCTTGTAGGTGACTGTCAGCCTACTTTATTACATGAATACAGGTTGCAAAATACATGTACTGGCCCATCATGAACACAAATGAGAACCCTAACAAACAGAATAAATGAGGTAGGCCATGTTGTGAGGGGATTAAAGAAATCTGGAAGTCATTATTTATTCATCTTTGCAGCAGCATTTATTCAAAGCAGCACTTTCATCATGTTTTGGCCCATGTATGTGTGCATACAGTAGTTTGGCATTCAAATTTTTTATTGCTCTGCTCTCTAAGCTATTATTCACACAGAAGATTGGAGGAGTCATCTGTTAGAAGCCACACAGTCATGATACACAGTTAATCAGCAAAATAAAATTAGTAGTAGTTTTGATCAGACTTTGTATTTTTCCCCTATACTTTTATACGTCTGCTAGCAGTTCACCTTCGACTAGCGAGAGCTGTTTGAAAAAAAACAACAACTGCAAATTGCTGTCGAGAGAGAGAGACAGAGACAGACAGAGAGAGAGAGAGAGAAAGAGAGAGAGAGAGCGAGAGAGAGAAGGGATTGAAAAGCATGTGATTTTGTGGGTTATCCTCATTCGGAAACTGGTATCTGTAACTATTTTTTTTCTCTGTCTAAATTAATACATTGCATTAACTCACATACTTCATAAATGTCAGTGAAATAATTTCTTCTCTCTTTTTCTTTTATTTTCTTCCCTCTGCTGCTGCTGCACCTTCTTTTTCTTCCTCCCCTCCCCCTTAGCCCTCTCTCCCTCCCCATACCCTTCACTTCCCTCCCACTTTTCTGGCTCACTCTAAAGAGCACTCAGTCTCTGCGCTTCCCTTCATTTCCCGCTTCAACATGTTGGCAGGAGGAGGCAGAGGAGGATGCTGCGCTCTACCCTTGGTGCGTTCTTGCCACCTCTTCGGCCAGCGCATGCTGCCTCTGACTCAGACTCAGCTTTCAGCTGTCTCTGCCTGAAGGACTTCAGAGAGGAGGTGGAGGAACCCAAGGATACACTGGAGATTCAGAGCGCTCACACCAGGGTCCCTAACAGGAACAACAACAGCAGAAGAGTGGTACAGAGCAACTGCTCTTCATCTGTGGTGGAAACTACTAATATCTCAGCTGTGACCACCTCCTCTTCCCCCTTATCGGCTCCAAGATCAATGTGGCAAGAAGCAATAAGGAGGAAACGGTACATCCTGGACCGGACAGGGGAGTCTGGTGAGGGGGATAAAGGAGGAGGACAAAGTCAGGAGAGGAGGAACAGGTCCCCGGACTGGCTGTATGAGTCCTACTACTGTATGAGCCAGCAGCATCCTCTCATTGTGTTTCTGCTACTCATAGTGATGGGAGCCTGTCTGGCTTTACTGGCTGTGTTCTTTGCTTCAGGACTGGTAAGCTACTCATTCACAACATGCACACAAACACACACACAGATGAATTATGCAAATATAAAAAGTACAAATAAACTGATTGGACAGATATGGACGGCATTATGTTCCAGCATGATATGTTGGATATATCCCTGTAACCCGACTGTTAATTGCACTGACAGTATGTATAGGGAATTCATATCAGGTGTATGCTCTGCAAATGGTGTGGACAGGTACAGGTTTTGGCACGTGGGTACACACACACACACACACACACACACACACATACTGCAGACTGTCATATATTCTAGAAGTCTACTCAATTGACTCGATTGTCAAACCCAACATAAGCTCCCCTCTTTGTTGTAGACTTAAACACGCACTCGTGCACACACCACTAAACACCTATATATATATATATATATATATATATATATATATATACACACATACACACACACACACACATACATGCAGACTCTCACAGCATGTGGTTCTCATCGCAGCACTAATGTGAAGAGAAGGGCGACATAAAAGTGAGGGGGGAATAAGGGGCTTAGTTATTGTCTGAGCTCATGGTTGACTGAACAACAGACGGGAGAGCTGTATCCCTCTGACTATTTTGACAGGGTTATCTTTGCTCTAAAAACCTCAGTTAAGGCAAATCACTCTATGAAATACAAAATAAACAGCAGAACTTTAATTGCACATTTTGACTGACTGTGATTCAACTCCCAAATAACCTGTTTTGATGTAATCTAATCTCATCAATCTAATGATTTTATAAGATGTAAAGATGTACTGATATAACCTTATTATAGCGTGTCATATTTTTGCATTAGGAGATTGCCTCTCCCATTCCTCATCTCTGCTGAGTCTGCTATTAAGAAGAGATTCCTCAAAAACACACTGATAGTGACGGAGAGCACTGACGCAAACACACTGCACATTAGAGAAGTATCTGAACATACAAATCACAATGAAAACCCAATAAAAGGTTGTCTCACATGGGAAAGCAATTTGCATCATGCACTAGTACATGCAAGTGAAAAATGGTGAGGTCAGTAACATCTATGGTTAGAGAGCCAGAGAATGCATTTCCATGCAATCATCACAATCACTTATGCCTAATTAGGAAACTAATTACATTCTTTATCCGAAAAATTAGAGACATTAGAGACAACAATCTTTTAATGAATCATATTTAATCTGGCAACTTCTCTGATAGTAGATTGTGTTTTAAAAAGCTCCTGCAGAAAGATGTAATTATTATAATGTAGCACATGAGGAGATATTTAAAGTGGTAAAACATCATTCATTATTTTCATGATTCATCAACTTACTGGAATGTGTACCAATGAATAATGTAATGTATGTTTTCATTGTGAATTCATTATTTAATCTAGCTGGTAGTATTTGTGTGAAAACTGTTGTAAAGTGTAAAAGTTAACCAGTAACTAAAGCACTAAGCATAAAGCACTCAGGTATTAAAGTATTAATGTAGACATAAAAACATAGATGCTGCAGAGCAGAGAATATCTTTTGATATTAATTAGTTTGGGGAAAACATATTTTTACAATCAGACTGCGAAATATAACATATAATTCACAAGTTGTGGTAACAATGTTTTTCTGGGCTCAGAATGAACAACCATCCTGGTAAATGTCTGTTCCTGTGAGGCTACAGCTCAGTCTATCTGCTCTACATCCTTACATTTCCCCCCTCTATCCTAATGCTGGATAGGAATGATTTTGTTGCTCCCTTGTTTTTTTCCCCCTCCATCATTCTCTATTTTTCTCTGTTCTTAGGCTTATGTCATCTCTCACCTCCTCATATTCTGCCTCGCTTTTATTTGTATCATCCCTCTATCCTGCTAGCTGGCTGACCTAAATCCTATGCTGTTCTGTTTTGAAAGACTGCTCAGGGCAAGACAAACTCTCTGTGGCTCTCTGCAGCCACACACATCCTCTCCTGTCCCACTGCATCGACTGCATGCATAAGAAAGAGACAGAGAGAAGGTGGGGGTGGGGGCGAGGAAGGAAAACGAGAGACTGAGAGAAAGAGGACAATTGCAACGGGCAGCATGAAGGAGAGAAAGATTGGTAGAAAAACGGATAGATGATTAGGTTACTAATGAAAAACATTATATAAAATGTGTCAGTATCAGAAAACAGCTTGCATGAATGTGTAAATTTTGACAAAGTAAAATGAGTGAAAAGTTGAAAATCTATTCTTAAATTTGGCTTTTGTGTAATTTAATCAGTGACAGTTATCTGAGTTTTTGAAGACAGTAAAGATTTATTCAAGACAAAATAAAGCCATGTCTTCATAGATGACCACTTTAGTGAGGTCCTTTAGTGAGCAAGTCAACAAATTACTCCTAACATGGTGCTAAATTTGAAGTAAGAATTAGCATCCACCCAGTAACAATTTGACATATGGTGCATGTGGTAAGTATTCGCAGCAGTTTACTTTTCCACATTTCCTCAGTTAAAGTAGGGCAAAAAAGTATTTAGTCAGCCACTAACTGTGCTAGTTATCCCACTTAAAAAGATGAGAGAGGCCTGTAATTTTCATCATAGGTACACTTCAACTATGAGAGACAGAATGAGAAAAAAAAAATCCAGAAAATAACATTGCAGGATTTTTAATAAATTTATTAGTAAATTCCTTGGTAACGTAAATATTTGGTCAATAACAGAAGTTCATCTTAATACTTTGTTATATACCGTTTGTTGGCAGTGACAAAGGTCAAACGTTTTCTGTAAGTCTTCACAAGGTTTTTACACAATGTTGTTGGTCTTTTAGCCCATTCCTCGATGCAGATCTCCTCCAGAGCAGTGATGTTTTGGGGCTGGCACTCGGCAACACAGACTTTTAACTCCCTCCAAAGATTTTCTATGGGGTTGAGATCTGGACACTGGCTAGGCCACTCCACGACCTTGAAATGCTTCTTACGAAGCCACTTCTTCGTTGCCTGGGTGGTGTGTTTGGGATCATTGCCATGCTGAAAGACCCAGCCACATTTCATCTTAATGCCCTTGATGATAGAAGAAAGTTTTCACTCAAAATCCCACAATACATGGCCCCATTCATTCTTTCCTTTCTTTCCCCAAAGCATGATGTTTTCATCCCCATGCATGTGTGTTCTTTGGACGCAACTCAGCATCCGTTCTCCTCCAAACATGAGAAGTTGAGTTTTTACTAAAAAAATCTATTTTGTTTTTTTTATCTGAACATATGACATTCTCCCAATCCTCTTCTGGATCATCCAAATGCTCTCTAGCAAACTTCAGACGGGCCTGGACATGTACTGGCTTAAGCAGGGGGACACATCTGGTAGTCGTCATTACTTTGGTCCCAACTCTCTGCAGGTCATTCATTAGGTCTCCCGTGTGGTTCTGGGATTTTTGCTCAACATTCTTGTGATCATTTTGTTTTTTTTTCTCATATTGTCTCTCATAGTTCAAGTGTATGATGAAAATCAAAGGCCTCTCTCATATTTTTAAGTGGGAGAACTTGCACAATTGGTGGCTGACTAAACACTTTTTTGTACCACTGTATGTCACAGCGTTACAATTGAACATCTCTGGAGGGATCTGAAAATGGGTGTGCACCAATGTTTCCCATCTAATCTGATGGAGCTTGAGAGGTTCTGTAAAGAGGAATGGGTGAAAGTGGCCGCCAGGCTGTAATTGCTGCTGAAGGTGCCACAACAAAATATTGGGCTGTGAATATATAGTGGTGTTTACCCCCTTCCTGATTTTTTATTTTTTTGCATGTTTGTCACACTAAATGTTTCAGATCATCAAACACATTTAAATACCAGGCAAAGATAACACAAGTAAACACAAAATGCAGTTTTTAAATAAAGGTTTTTATTATTAAGGGAAAACAAAATACAAATCTACATGGCCCTGTGTTAAAACTAGTGGTGGGCCTGTGATAATGTGAGACTCTTATCGAGCGATATAAAAAAATACCGCTGTTAATCAATTGTCAAAATTGGGTTTGGAGCTGCGTCCTATAATAAGCAAACTGATGACTTTCAACGTGATATTTTAGCGCGGATGTATAAATATCAATAATTGCACTGTAGGGGGCAATTCGGTTTTTCGAACCTCTACACGCCTGTGAATTACCGAACTACCACACCAAACGTCTATCATGGATGCAGCCACGAAGCCGCAAGGCTTGCTTCAGGGAAAATTAATTTTTAAGAAGCTTCCCGATGGTGGCATCGACAAGACTAAGGTTGTGTGCACCTTATGCAGAATTGGTTTACTGTAGGAGTTCTTCCAGTCTCAAATACCACCTGAACGCAAAGCATCCCTTAGTCAGTGATGCATTTTGCAAACTGATGCATTTTGGCTCCTGTTCTAATGCATCCCCTGGTTTAAGAAACCCTTTCTCAAAGACTTGCTTTTGGTCAGTACTTAGGTATTTTGCAGATTAATCTAGATAAAAAAAAATCTATGCCCACCACTAGTTAAAACATGTGGTTTATCACACCTGAGTTCAATTTCTCTAGCCACACTCAGGCCTGATTACTGTCACAACTGTTGTCAATCAAGAAATCACTTAAATATGACCTGCCTGACAAATTGAAGTAGACTAAAAGCTCCTCAAAAGCTAGACATCATGCCAAGATCCAAAGAAATTCAGAAACAAATGAGAAAGAAAGTAATTTCTAAAGCTTTAGGAACCACAGCGAACCACAGTTACAAATGGTGAAAACATGGAGCAGTGGTGAACTTTCCCAGGAGTAGCCAAATGACCAAAATGAATGAATAAATGGAACCATGAATTCTACTGTCTACCAAAAACTAGTGAAGGAGAACATCTGGCCATCTATCCGTGACCTCACTGCAGGAGTGTTTGAAAAAGCAGTTATGGGATCCATGCTTCACTGTGCTATCCTCCTGCATCTACCTTAAAGAAACTCCTGAATTTTTTATTATAACTTTCAGATCTAAGTGTATTTCAGAAAGGCAGCATCAAATCCATTATGGATGTGACTTTGCTACTGGTTAACACCAGTGTCTTTTTAGGGTATTTTATCATTACATAGTATTTTTAAAATGCTGGATTTGAAAAGATGGGTTGTGGGCTTGTTAATTGAGTCATAGTAATTTAAACACATGATTTTTTTTCATTCTTAGCCATATCTCTACCAACATGTAAATCTATGTGGATGATCAGTTAAATTAAGTCATTTAGGAGCAGTGCCACAGTGTATTCTGTAGTCTTAAGTAAAACATCTCTCAAACAATGAATTACTTGTACTACATACACGTTGTCCATTCATGTTTACACGGTTTGCTAGATAAACATGTAAAAAGACAGTATTGACATATTATAGGTACAGGACAATATAAAGCAAACGATAGCTCCATAAGTAAGAGACATACATGTATATAAACAGCATTATTTTAGTTCATAAACCTGAAGGAATTCACATGAATCACATTTTAAAGCATGTATTGATGTGGCTTTTTTATTCATGTCCACAACCACTTCACCCTTTAAGAGACCTTTAGAGATATTACATATGTTGTAGTCATATTATATTTTATTATGAGTGTTTGTGGTGTGACATTCCTTCTGGGTCTGAGTCACATGTTGTGGCTCAAATAGAAAGTTAAAGCTAGTAGAGGACATAAAGAGCTAAAGGGCATTTGTTTAATCTCATCACAGACATCTAGTAATGAGGGGTACTTTAGTAGTGACACCGTGTTGTGTTTATAAAAGTGGAAAATTATGTATTAAGGGTGACTCACATCTGCCTTGGTTGTTTGTATTTTCAGGACACTATAGGGGTAAGGCAGACCTAACGGAGCACCTTTTATAACACAGTTTCAAGATTTCTGTCTTTTGTTTAATTAAATTATTATTAATTTTCTATCGAATTAATTGTTCCTCCTGTCTATGATAAATTACATATCTCTTTACCTCACGCTTGGCCTGTCTGTCCATGTGTCTCATTGTGTCTTTCTTATGCTTTCCAGAACGTTGAGGACCATGTGGCCTTTGTAATCACGGTGCCCACGGCGTTGGCTATCTTCCTGGCTGTGTTTGTACTGGTCTGCATTGAGTCCATCTTCAAGAAGCTTCTACGTGTTTTCTCCCTGGTCATCTGGGCCTGCCTGGTTGCCATGGGTTACCTTTTTATGTTTTCTGGCGGGATTGTCTGTCCATGGGACCAGGTAAGACAAATTTCTTTCTTGTAGAAGAACAATGTGTGATATTTTGTGTTTTCTTTGAAAAAACAACTTAGTTTGATTTGTTTCTGCTGTTTTACTACATGTAGAATTTAGTTTTTGTAGCTCAAGGCAAAGACAATATGACATATTGTAAATGCTGTCTTTGGCTATACAGTACATTAGGAGAGTACATGAAAATGAAACCACCTGGTGCGTTATCCTAGATGCAACCCACTGTACAAATGTTCAAATGAAACTGACATAAGCAAGAAGAGATAAGACAGGAATCTAGGCCAGCTGATTTTGTGGATGCATTATTCTTTCATTCTCTTGCTCTTTTTGCTCCTTAAATCAGTGGCATGCTTAGTAGTGATTGACAACATCTGTATAAATGTTTTGGCCTTCGAGTGTGTATTTTGTGAAAGTCAACCAGATATCCCCAGACATATGCCAATGCTGATTATTTCCAGTTGTCCAGAGAGAAGATTTTTTTTTTTTTAAATCCTACAAATATGACATTTTCCTGATTGCTGGAAAACAGCCTGGAATATATCTTCTATCTGTGTATGGAGTGTAATTATGAACATGGATTATTGACCTACATTCTAAATCTGGTCTTTTAGGTTTTGGGCTGATCACAGTGCTTCCTGACATTTGATCATATTTTCTTGTCTTTTTCTGTGTGCTTTGTCCTCTGTGAGTGCTTGTGAAGTAATGTTTACTCTTTTTAAAAAGCTCTTCAGATTATATTATATAAATAGGATCAAAACTGTATTATTAAAGTCTGGCCATCTGTTTTCGTTGAACAGTATACATCATAGTTATGTATGACATATTAGGCCTTTACAGTTTATTTGATGTCCAGCACCTACAGCTACGTTTGTGATAGTTTCAATTAAATCTTCATGTTTTTTTTAAATATTAATCATATATTTATTTTATTGAAAATATTGGTTGTTGTTGTAAATGTATTGCCTCAACTATTAGGAACCAGGGGCATCTATTATAATGCTTTCCTTTTAAATCTTGTTGTAAACAGGTTGAAATGTTCTTGACTCTATTAGCGCTGTCTTATCTATCTTATGAAAAAATACACAACACTGAAAACAAATGAAAAAAAGTGTAAGGTAAATATCTAATTAAGTCACTGATTAATTACCCAGTAGTTGGTCATTGAAAAGTATGTTAAAATTGAGTCATCCTGCTGTTAGAAAAGAATTTATATCAAGGATGTATATTTGATACAAGGGTCTGTATCAGATGGTTTGTAGGTTATGTTAGGTTGTGACTAAATGAGAGGTTGTCTCATGGTTCACAGCTAAACTGCTTCTTTTGCTGTAATATGTTTTGTTACAGTTGTGGATTACTCTGTCCAGGCTCACTTTCAATATATCTGCTGTATATTATAGGTGGCTGCTTTGCAAATTGTTTATGTTGTATACCCAAAAGTGCTGTGAGATTTTTGTGGATTGTGGGAGCTTTGCCATATTTTTACACTTCACACAGGGACACAACTAATGACACGTAAGGAGCAAAAGAGTGTGTTAGGGCAGTCTGTGTTTTAAAAGCAGTCCCGTGTCCTGCTAAAGCTGCCAAATTGAAAACAAAGAATATGACTTGTTTGCCACAGTGTATGACAGAGATCTGATTTTATATATCGGTCACACTGGTCAGCGAGTGCAATTAAGTGGTATAAAGGAAGCTTGCAAGGTGTGTTGAGTGAAACGGTTTTAAATCAATAGATTATTTTTATCTGTACATTTATCGAGATCTTTAGGGCATCCTGTGGGCTTGCTGACTATTTCTCACATGACTCTTGCAATACTGTGCAGCAGTATACTAGTCAGTATGCAAAAACTGTTGTTCCTCCAGTTTGCCTATAAAGCTTATATGGACTATTGGCAAGTGTTGCAGCATAAGCACAGTCGATAGGATTTATTGTTTAAGTAAAGCATACATTAAACTTTAGCCTTTATGTGTGAGATATGTATAAGAGAAATGACCGACATGTAGTTAAATGTATATATGTCTTATAGTGAATAATTAAAATGTTGTGAAAATGCCAGCTATCTTTTCACACAGTTTGATTGTTGCTTGCACCACTTCACTTCAGAAGCACCATAACAGCTGCAGTTAAATATGGTAATAGAATACAGCAGCGTCTTCATTGCTGCAGCCATATCCATCCTATGCATGCAACAGGAGTCATTGTACATCATTTAAAAGCTGTACTCATTCAGAAGTACTTGGCAAGGCAAATGTCTAGTGTGGATTTGTCTATCACAAAGAGGTGTCTAAAGGTGCACTGATTCACACATCACTCTATTCATTCCTTTCTTGTGCTCACTGAAAATGTCAGGCCATTATGCCATTAATGCTCTCTACTGCTGCATCTTAGCCATTTTAATTAACACTTATCTGGAGAGACATTATTGTTGACTGGCACTACACTCTATGTTTTTAGAGGCTTGCTGCCATATCATAGCAATTACTAGAAATGACTTCCTAGGGTTCTCACATTGCTTCACCTTAGTATATACATTGTATTTTAGTATAATGTCAGATTGCAATCACCACTGCTGAGAACAGAGAACCTACTTCAGGTTTTAGTGAAATGAATTTGAGTCATATCTTCTCATGCAGTCAGTAATGAAAAAACTTTGAATAATATATATTTGCTGTTTGCCAATAACCCAGACAAAATGAGAAAGAGTATTAGCATTCTATTAGCTTGCATGGTATTTTTAGGCCTCCCTTGAGACACGCTGGTGTCTAGCAAGAGTTCTTCTTATCTCTCAGATGAAGAAGGGAGGGACAAATATCCCAAAATATCTTATGATTACAATTTAAAGTACCTTTAATTCTTATCCTACCTTCATATTTCAGAATCACAGTCACTTCTGCCTTATATTTACCAATTACCATTAGCTTGTTAGGTAGAGCTGTCTGTCAAAATAGCAAAATTAAATTGTTTAAGTGTAAGTCTCAGCTATGATGTGGCCAAACCCAGTCTGCAAATATACTTATTTATAAACCATTAAAGCCTCTCAAGAAGTGAATGCAACCACAACCCACTCAAACGTGATACTACTCAGACTCTGGACAGAAACCAGAAAGCTTCATGTACTTGTCCTATTGTGTACAGATTCTGAAGTCATATAGAGATTATTTTCATACTGACTTGAAAAAATGATAGCGTACCCACCGAACCACATTAGCAATTACATAATCAAATCCAAAGACCATTCTGGATGTCAGTCTAGAGCAAATGTTGAAGGCATTGTCCTTCTTGCTGTTTGATCTCTTTCCCTTGTAATCCAGGACTTGGAGCATGCTGAGCATTTGCTTATCAGCCAATTATATTAATAACCAAGTCTTTGAATCTGTGGTCACCATGGTGTCACTGTGCAGTTGCTAAGTGGATGTCTGCTTCAGAAAAAAAAAAATCAAGGAAGACAAAATACAAGTCAGTTAATTAAATGCTTTCTGTGCTGTAGAGAAGAGGTCGCTATGAGAGGTAGTAGGGGAATGAAACAGTGATTAGATGGAGGACTTAATGCTCTCCCACTGCCTCACCTGTCATCTATACCTTAAGATCATTAAGAATGATGATCTAAATTAACTTCATACTATCAGTAAACAAAAGAAACCTAAATAAAATAAACACTGCCTTTAAAACAGCATCAGTTCTCCTCATTACACCTGCAAACAGTTTTTCAAGGTACTTGGTTTTTCTAACTATCTTAGAGAAGTCGCCACAGTTCTTCTGTGGGTTCAGGCTGTCTCAGCTATTTCTGTCTCTTCATGTAATCCCAGACTGACTCCATAATGTTGAGATCAGAGTCTCTGGGGGGCAAACCATCCGGTATAGGACTCCTTGTTCTTCTCATTGCTGAAGATAGTTCTATATCACTCTCGCTGTATGTTTGATATAATATGTGTGTGTGTGTGTGTGTGTGTGTGTGTATATAATCTATATATGCACACACTCCAATCATTTCGCAGCAACCAGCATGAATGGCAGCCATGTGAAGCTGTTGTAATTTTTGCTGTAGGACTGCTAATATGTCACTTAAGTTTTATTATTTTTAGCTGAGAAAGTAACCATTTGGATTCCCAATATATGGTCAGTTTTTCTAAATAACGGCTATTTGGAAATTCACTCCATGTTTTGGAGATGTGAGGAGTCGCTGGCTGTGTGATCAGCCAGTCATCTCAGCTGCGAGCTCTTGAGTTGATCAGCCAACTAAACCAAACTGATCTGTGCAGCTCTTTGGTGATTTACTGCTGGCTCTAATGTCTCCATAGAATTTGGATATATAGTATCGATCCTTTTGAAAGATAAATCTTTGTCTCACAGATTAAATCTAACAATTGTAGCTGCCACATTAGTTTGTCTGAATGTAAAGTGAAGCTTATGTTTTTACTGGACAGAACAACAGCGTTGCCTTTGGGGCTCCATATGTACAGATATCACCACATTTCAATGAACGTAGATGTATTAAAATGAACAGATCAGTCTGTTTATGTTTTATTTTATTAACTTACTACATAACAGTTTAAACTGTTATTTTAGTTAGATTACATACTGAAAAAAAACATAATTTTGCTGCATTATTCTGTCAGTAATCTCTCTATGTAAATTCAATTTTATAATAAATATTAGGCCTTAGTGAATATGATTATATTTTGGTTCAGGTGAGCAGGGAGTCCCTGGTAGTGTTGCTGAACTTGAATTGGCTGCCACAATAAGAACATTTCAATCTCTGGCTCCATTTGTACTGTGTCCCGATCAACTGAGGCTGCACAACACTCGGTTTGGCTTTTGAGGTCTATGACTGATACCCCTTTGTAGAACACGTCCTTCTAAGGATGCAGACCTTGAATTGAGATACAGCTAGCGATACAAACAAACAGATATGGGAGCCTGGTTCTGTGCTGGAGATCTCTCCGGAGCTCTTGAAGTTGTGTAGCGGGGGATGCTACACTTACTTAAACATCATGGACAGTGCCTCTCATCTCCCACACAACCCACTGGTCAAATAGTGTAGAAGTTTCAGCATGAAAATCCGTTCCATTATGTTGTGACATCCACCTGTCCACTTGCACTAATGTACAGTATGTTACAGTATAATCACTGTATAGTCTATTGTCAATACATATTAGTCCTATGTTTAGTCTTCATTATGATTTTTTTTTTATTTCATTGTATTTTACATTTTCTTTAGTATGTTTCAGTTATTGTACATAATCGTTTTTTGATTGTGAGATGGCTACTGTAACAGTACAGTTTTTCTACTCAACCTATCAGTCTCTCCATCTGTCTGTGGTTTTATATAGTCCTGCTCTGCCTGAGTATGAATTGCCTCATAAAATAGATGTGGTATGGTGTGCAGCCAGTCATAAGACAGAGTGAAAGGTACAAATATTTTCCCTTCAATGAATTGTTTATTAACATCCTGTTAGCACCACGTATTTTGTGAGGGTATGCAAATAAAATGGACTGTGCCATTTTGCAGTGTGCCTGGGCACTAATGCCATATAAAGCAGATGGCATTGGCAACTATTAATGATAGCAGGATTACATAGAGACAGAATTTGACAGAATACAAAATCAGTCAGTATTACTTAAAAATCTCATGCAGTATTTGTGCAGTCCATTATTTTATATAACCATGCAGTTTACTGAATCACTGATGACTGAGGATGAATGAGGTTTTCTACAGCATAGCCAGTTTCTCCATTTTTCATGCTGTATCTCAAGCTTTGTTGAGCAGTGCTGGCACTATTTTACTTAAAATTAGCATGGACTGTTTTTTGTTTTAATTTGTTTAACTGAAATACATTTTGTGTATCTCCAGGATTAATTTTCTCATATACAGCTTTTTTTTTTATAAGAGACTTCTAACTCACTGTTAATGAATATCTAGTATAGTCCACAAAAGCACACAAAACAGCTGTTTACACAAACTATTTCCGTTCTCCTGAAATTCAGCAAATCGACTGTATATGAGTAGATATTGTGTAAATTATCTTACAAAATATACTAACATAGTGTTGGATGTTTGCAATGTGTCAAGTGAGTTATCATGAATCATAAATCTGAAGAAGAGTAGGCTGGAAGTGGAGTTGCAGTTGCAGGATGGCAGAGAGTAAGAGGGATGCTGTAAAAGAGGAATAACACAGAAACAAAATGGGGACAGTGCTACAGTTGGGAAATCACAACAGTAGATATTAAAGTGTAGATCACACTGTAAGTGGTATGGTGGCAGTGAGGTGGTATAGGAAGGCGAATCTAAAAGGTCAAAGTGTCTAGTGTTCTTGTCTACAGATTAAATCACAGTGGCAGCTCACAGCGATAACAGTCGTTCCATAGAGATCTGAAAGGACACCAGAAAGACAAGAATATTGGACCATGTGTGGTCATGTAACACTTTATTGTGTCTTTGTGTGATGTGAAGCTCAGTGCTGCTTTAATAATCTCTGTCTATAATTTACCCTTTTTCTCTGTAATACTGAAATTTACAACACTGGATGGGCTGCTCTGCATTCTTTATGGTTCTATGTCTCTTCATTGCTTCTTTTGTTCCTGATGTCAGTTTTTACATAAAAACACCTGTGCAAAGGACAGTAGAAGTGGCTAAAAACAAATAGATGACAAACTGACCTCCTACTTAATAAAACTGTACTTTTACTGTCGTATCATTCTACTGGAATTATCCCTCTCCCATGTCAGTACGTATTAGTTTCCACCAAACCCAAGCCCTTACATACTAGCAAGCTAACTTATAATAACTTCCTATTGTTGTCTTTTGTTGTTTTTTTTCTTTTTAACTTGAGTGGCATGAAGATATATTAACAAATAATTATTTGTGTTGACATCATCACAGAGAGACAGTGAGATAGTATGAGGACAAACATTAGTTATATTATAAACTGCACTGTCAGTACAGCATACTGTCAGGTAAAAGATAAAGCACTGAGACTCCAAATATTCCTTCAGCTGCATTGAGCTCACTCTCCCAGTTAGGTTGTATACAGTACACTCTCACACCCATTTTTCAACCTGAAATCAACTGGATGCTTATCCTTTCCTCACAAAGCCCTTTCTGTTTGCTGATGGTGGGGAGAAGGGCTTATCTGTGTGGTCCAGCCTCTACCCCTCACTGATAGATGTCTATACCCGGCCTCATCTCCTCCCTTCCTTCTCTCCCTCTTTCTCCATCTCTCTCTCTCTCTCTCTCACACACACACACACACTCACACACATGCAACCACACAATCCTTTGTGAATATACAGCTGGCATCATTAGAATTTGTGACAGGAGTGTCGCAAGAGGCCTGCTCGGTTGGAATAGTAAAAAAGAGGGTAGATGGCAAAAATAGGACAGGAACTACTGATGGAAAAGACAGGTAAATATAGGGGTAATATAAATGAGGGAGGGCTCAGAGCAACAATCTCTTTTTTTACTAAGATTTAGATTACTCTGGCTTTTTTAGGGTTAAATAGTAGACCGACACACAGCACATGCTCATGTTGTAAATCTAGCCTTTAAACTGATCTGTGCCACAGACTGTAGACTAAAAGCCTGATGTAATCTGACACTCCATCTCTATAATTTGTTTTATGAACCCTCCTCACTGTCATTATAAAGGGATTGATTCATGGAGTAGAAGTCGAGTTGACTGTACCATGATGGTCCACAAAAAAGCCTTGTCCACTTAATTGTAAGAGAGAGGGTTCTTATGCACTTACCTTAACCACACTGAAGCTCCTCACAGTTTTATTACCACATCAGGTCTAAGTATGCAGGAGAAGTCAGCAGGTGTCTCATTCGTTACAGTTTCATGATTCAGTTAGCAGCATTGGATTTCAGAGCATTCATTTAGAAAAACGGCATTCTGGACTCTAAGCAAATTATATCGCTCTCTTTTATCGGAAAGCAAATTGAGGTTTATTTATTCCTCTTCTAGGGAATAAATAACAATTTGCTTAAATCTGAACGATCTATTGCTTATAGGGTTTTGCCATCCACCCAATTATTGAACAGATTCTACAGATTATTACAGATTTTAAGCTTTTTATGAGTTGATATCTATTGCATCGGTTCTGATTATAAATATACTGAAATTATCTGTATATTTTAAGTTTTTACAGAGAATTATTGTGTGTTTTAGAGCTGTTCTACCTCTGCAATAATTTGACCAGTGCATATATGAGTAAAGACAAGACGTTGCAGCCCCTCCACTAGCATTCTCCATACTGCAAAGCTCTTCCATTCCTTACCTTTCTATTAGTCACCTTTGTTTAGTTTCTGCACCTCTGTCAGTCACCTGAGACACCTCTTCACAATTGATTTTAGTTTAGCCATTGGCCCCAACTATATAACTTTCTCTGGATAATCAAAATAATATTTTCTGACTTGCATGGGGAGCACTTGGTTTATGCTGTCAAATACACAGTTTACATAGAAGACTGCAGATATATAAAGATAAGCTTTCCTGATTGTAAAAAAGAAACAAATGTTGAGATAAGTTCAGTAGTAACAATTTAGTGTTTCTCACTTAGATGCTTAATTCTAACCAAAGGCTTATTTATGCGCTGATCCTTACTTCTGCAGAATTTTAACCTGCAGACATACACATACATGCACACGATTATGTAGCCATGAAATTTATTTTCACATACCTTTCTTTTGGTTGGAGATTGCCTAATTGTAAATACCTTGTTAGTCACGGATGTGATTGATGTTGTGAGCATTAGTTTTTTGAACAGGCTTGAGTGCATTATTTGAAAAGGATACGTTATAATGGCATTATAAAAACTTTCCTTTTCCTTTATCCTTTTCAAATAATGCACACACACACACATATATATATATATAATGTTTGTTTTGTTGTGACTAATAACGTGTGAAAAATGCCAGCTGTGCCGCTTTTATCCTTTTATCGAAGGTGTTTGGGTTGTGCTACTGTTGCACCTGCCATTACTAAGGACCACTTGTATCCTTTTGGTTTGTAATAGCAGTTGGCAACCAGCATTGACTGACCTTTCAACCAGATGTTGTGATGTCCTCAGATGGAAAGGCTGAAGCAAGTCCCGTGGAGCTGTTTGTTTAATTCTTATCACATGACGTGTGGTGTGCTTGCTGCGTTCGGAAAAGTTGACTAATATGAAAAAAAATATGTCTCACTTTTATCTATAGTTAAGTAGCAGGATGCCTACAAATGTATAATACACTATGCATTTGATCACAAGTTTCTAGTCAAACATGAATAAAGCATTGTCTTTGGGGTAACAGATCATCCTTTGCTACTATTTACATTTACCCCTATTTACATTTAATTAGCCATTAGAAAAGCAGCAGTGTAGATGTTTGTTCGTCACCCAAGCTTAACAGAGGAGGTACTGTTTTTTCTCAGTTTCTATTCCCCTCTTTCACTCCCTCTCTCTTTCCATTGCACTGCCCCCTACACCTTAACTTCGCTTTCCCACTGGTCCTGTAAATAACCCAAGAAAGGTTAACTGGCACCTGGCTGCAGCCTGTGAGGACACTGGCCTCTTTCTATCTGTGTCCAGCAGAAGATGAGCTGCCTCAACCCTGCAGCAGAAGGCATATTAAAGAAGTGTGTGTCTGTGTGCAGAAAAAAATGGGAAGCACTCCACATGTTACATTGGGTGTCAGGAGGGTTGAAGTGTGAGTGCTGATTGTCCTCTTTTCTGCTTTCTGAATGAATGCACAACCGTTATTTTGTCTTTAATTTGACATTTAATACACCCTCAAGCAAGCCTTTTTTTTATTTAGCACATGAAGTGAAAGTGAAGTTTCACTTCATCAAACAGTGTTGGTGGTCAGTTCTGATGGGACAGACTCTTTCTTCCCCCACAGGACAGTCAACATTGATAGTTTAATCTACATTTTATTTTCTTGTGCATCCAACTCTCTTGCTCTCTTTTTCACTTTCCTCTGTGGCTATGTCATAAGTGTGTCTTTTTCTCCACAGGTGTCATTCTTCCTGTTCATTGTATTTGTGGTTTACACCATGCTGCCGTTCTCTATGCGGGATGCCATCATCGCCAGTGTCCTGACCTCCGCCTCTCACACCGTTGTGTTGAGCGTGTGCCTGTCCAACACAGCTGATCACATGGAACCAGTAGTATGGCAGGTAAGGTGATCCCATTTAAGTTTATCTCAATGGTAGAGCACATGTAATTTTGGTAGACACAAAGATATCTCACACACATTAAATTACTGAATAATTTCTGTTCTTACATGGTTTATGAGGACTTTTTGTTGTTTAGAGCTACTGTTGATACCTTATTATTTACCAAATGTTAAGTCAAGCAGCAGTTTGCTGAGGAATACAAGTGTGAGCTATGTGCAATGTATTTAGTTGCTGGAGTGTCTTGAAACACTAGCAAAAAGTCAATATGCTGCTGTGATTTTGAATACAGAGAGTAACGTAGGAGTTGTGTTTTCATTCACTAACATCAAGAACCTGTAATGTCACAGTGTTTAATCTCTTAAGAAGAAAGACTAATACATGTATAATCCTTGATATATATAGCCATGGTTTTATTTTGGTAGTTGTTGGTAGTGGTATGACATTAGTCAAAGTTTCCTGTAGAGGATTACACACCTTTAATTCCCATAGATCACTGCTTTACAATACACACTGATAGGCCCATTGATGGCTTTACTGATAGCAACATTGCATGTATCCACTCCAACCGATGACTACTCATATAAGACATGTCTAAACATCCTGTCTTATACAAACTTCATGAGGAGTCTTGCCACTTTTGATTTTAATATCCAGATGAAATTTAATTTTCCTTTCCAGACATTAAATATTATCCCATCCTGTTCACAAAATGAGCTTTTGAGGTAATTATAACCACACAATCTCTATTTTCTAACAAACAAACACATGTGACCTTTAAACTAAAATGATTTAACATAGCAGACGAGCGATAGAAATTCTAATGTGTTTTTTTTTTACTTTATTAAAAGGTCACCCTCTTTCCTGCAGTATTGCTGTTTGCAGTTGGCATGTGCTGAGATAGACAAAGAAATTACAATATCAGGAAACCAATTGTCCCGTAAAGGTAGACTTCAAGCCTGATTCCAAAAGTCAGTGATTGCCACACCTCAGGCTGCAACTAATGCATAAAGAAAAAACACATTAATTTAAGAAGCATGTCACAAAAGCCACACCTCACTGATAAACACAGATTACAAAGACCTGGAAGCCATTAAGCATTTCAGAGCTAAATCTCAAAGGACATTTCCAGCATACAAATAAGCCTAACAATAATTATTTTATTATGTCTTCATATCAGTGACTTCCTACATCTTTAGCCCTTTTCTCTATGTCCTTTTGCGTGTATTACTGTTTGTCAGCCTTGTTGCTCAATCATAGTTTGACTGGTTATTCAGCTCACTGGTATAATTCACTAACACACAATGTGACACTGTGACTCTAAGATTCTTTCAAGGTACCACTAAAGCATTGATGATGTGTTCAATAGTCCAACTTTTCCTCTCCAAACATGCGGATAATAGCCTTTCTAAAAAATAAATCAAAAAGATCATTTATTGACTCATATTCAAAAGATATGTTGTCCCTCAGGAAAACAGGAAAATGATTACTGTGCTATTTTCTCTAAAATAAATCTACATAGACTTACAAAATAATGCACATAATGACAATCAAATTAGACCAGAGCTGTATCTTAGTACCCGTGTATCTTGCCTGTTTCTTCATACTTTTCTGCTTTCACTGCTGTTATATCTTACAGTCATTCTCTTTTTGGTGAACTCTTCACTCTCTGAAGCCTTCTTTGCTCTCAAATGTAATGTTCATACTGGCATCTGGGTGGCCTGGGGTTTTATATTACATGGCTTTTAACTGCCAGCTCGTCTTGTGCATCAAGTCAGTTTGCCTGTCAGCGCAATTCCTGTAGCAAATCTGTGTCAAAAAATATGTCCTTTTTCTGTTTGGCTGTGTGCAAGGACAGTGACAGGTTAATGGCAGTATGTTTTTCATATGAAACTGTCATATTTTGAGTTCTGTTATTGTTAACTAGCTACATGAGTTCCCACAGCTTATGGTTACAGTCCTACACACACACACTACTTCCTGTCATGCATGCTTTTTGCCACTCTGCGCTACATTTTTGCCTGGTGAAGTCTGGCTCTGCAGCCAATCAAGGAGTCTGTACATAGAAGAGGTCTAATCAGACACAATAACTGAAAACACCTGTGTAAAATTATCATATGTGCCCATTGTCAGTTTGAAATTGGGAAATTACATCAAACAATGGAGAGGCACTATGAATGAGTGAGTGACAAGCAGATAAGTAGAGAAAACACAGAAATTCAGCTTCATTAAAGCTGTGTCCCCTTCACCTGCTCTTTTCTGGTGAAGACACTGAATTGTTGGTGGATATGTTGTTAGCCTGTAAGGGATGATCATTCCATACATGTTAAGAAGGCGTTCCTAATATTTCGTCTGTGTGTGTCAAGTTACAAGAGCTTTGATGAAAGGAGACAGATTGCTGCTCAATCGGCAATCAAGATGACATGCCAGGCTAGACATGACACTGCCAAGCAGAAAAATGCCTACTAGTAAACACAGGCTCTGCCAAAACCTGGATGCTCTATGTTTTGGTATCAGTATTTTATTTGTTGCCAGTGACAATGATGACGTCTTCTGCATTTTGTGACTTTTTCTAACTATGTATTCATTTATATATATATATTCACGACTGTATTTGTGGTTATGGTGATGACGGAGGATAAGATAATCATAAATTATTGTGGTGCACATACAGTATGTGTGAACACTGGAGATCAGAATTAGAGAACAATTTATAAATAACTGGGAGGTATCTGAAAGTGTTCTCTAATTTTGGTCAGTGTGTTTTCTGCAAGATGACATTATTTCAGAAAAAAATCAGTTGTTTATAAATTGTTCTCTAATTTTGATCTCCATTGTAGAGTAGGGTGTGGAGTCAAGTGCAACAACGCCTTCACAATCTGCATGTTCCAATAATGGTCCCTTTTGTAGGAAGAGGAAGACAGTTCCTATGAATGTCTTCAACAATGGGATCCCAGATGTTTGCAGCATGTAAATATATTTTAAAAAATATCCGTTTCCTTTTTTCTACAGGTCAGTAGAGCTGCATAACACCATATGTTGTGTTCTGTGACAAGATAGTCGTAGATATATAGTACATTCAGTGTGTCATGGAAACAGCATCCTGAGTGGCTTCTTTTTTCTGAGGAATATTGGATCCAATAACCCAACTCACTCACCTCAGTACTTGCAGTAGTGGGGTGCTCGTTCTCATTATAGAATGACATTTATCCATAGTAGCTGATAGCAGAGATCAAATTGAAGGCTTTCAAAGGTTCGTGGTAGATATACATGGAGCTCACTCTTTATCTGGGACTTGAAATTGATAACATTTATTAAAATCATAGCACAGCTCTTCATAGCTATAAATAACAATAAATTCATGTTTTCCTATTTGTCTTAGTAGAAGGAAGTACAATTACATTAGGATATTTTGTAATTTAATGAACCATCCTTTTACAAAACATGTTGTGAACAACTTCAGTTTTCACAAGAAAAATGTGCAATTTGCTTCAGTTTATCATTTACATGTGTGCATTGTAACTGATCACAGTTATGTTTTTTTTCTTCTTTCCAATTTTAACAAATTAGAAGCTGCTTATTGTGACACAAAAAATCTAGTAACTGGTCTTGAATATTTGCACCCACATATGCATTTCCACCGTCAATAATCTCCAAATTTCACTTTATAGTGTGGGAAGCACATTTAGCGGTGTGCTTGTTGCAAGAGGACCCTGTTCACTGTAATCCACAGTGAAGTGTCCTCTTACAGCAGCCTTATGGCCTTTTGTGCAGTATGAATTCAACAGCAGTAGAGACTGGGGGATGGGAAAACAGGGAAAGAATTGCAAAATAGTTAATTTAAAATGTTTCTAATGAATTGCCTTAGCGACATTGTGTTTCTATTTGGACTCGGAACAAGCTGCACATTACCAAATCAAAAGTCATAATCTTCCTCTTCTTACTACCTGCCTTATCATTTTTGAGTAGTCATGCACTTCCTCTTCTCCTCATTATATTGATCCATCTTGCCTTTCGATTTACCCTAATATGTCTTACTGAGAGAAACGTAATGTAATGGTATCACAATCAATTGCATAACATTTTGCAAACTATTTCAGGTCCTGCAGCCATAGAAGCAAAGAACTCAACCTCAACTTCACATTTCTTTGTCTTTCTCTTTACCATATCTTGTGCATGTTTTTTTGTCCTCTCTGTAATATCAGTTGTAATATTTGTGGTAATATTTAAACCAATTTGAATTGCAATAGCCAGGGTGAAGTTACAATCTGTAGTACACAGCTATCCTCTTATTGAACATATTTGCTATCTCTTTCAGATAAGCAAATACAAATATGTCAGCTGTTATCTACCGCACTTGTTACAGATATGTATTTAACCACATGCTGGACTGAATATAGTTTCGGGTTCCACCCCAGTTACCCTGATGCATCATAATGTGCTCTGTGTAAATGTTATAGCAGTGTAATATAAATTAGTGCACATAATATGAATGTGCGTGAACATACTGCTGCGCTAGTGTTAAAAGACAACATTATTGACATCGATTGTAAAATCAACAATTTTAACAATTTCACACAAACACTTAAAATGAAATACACTCCCTGAGAAAACAGGCATACGTGGTATTATTAAATGATTTCTCCATATTTCCATCTCTAAAAGGCTGATGTCTCCCTCTGGCTCTACTACACTGTAATACTATGGTCAGTGATGTAAGATAACTGCTAATATACAAAAATAATCAACCACTAATCATTTTATGTAGCCTGATTAAATCTGTTCCATGAGATTATGCCTTGATCCTAAATTTGATTAAGGCATTGAAATGGAGCCAGGAAATGGTGTGTAGTATATTTCTATTATTTGTGCTTCATTTTAGTGAGTTGGTGAAATACACTATGTAGAGACGTACACAATGTTTTTCTGTCCCTCTCTCCGTAACGGCACAATGTATATATATATATATATATATATATATATGTGTAATGCAGTACTGTGGCCCAAAAGTTCATGCACCCCAATGGCATTTCTGTCTGTTTGTCTCCAAAATGGTTTGCACCTGGTCACCAGGTGTTGTGAGGCTGTTTAATTAGCTGTTGTAGACCTATCTGTTTGTGATAGGCCTATTTCTTTGTTGACTATGAAGCATGTCACTGAGAAACCTTTTTGGTAGTGTTGCCATGATGGCCAAACAAAAACTTGCAGGGATACGAGTAAAGAAGTGGTGGCAGCAATACGCGAGTTGCATCTCTTACATGCCCTGTGCAGGTCACCCCTGCGATGTCATATTGTACCCCAGGGCACCACCATCAACGCTGGGTATTATGTTAAGAACAATCTCCAACCAGTGCTACTTCCCATACTCACCGGAAAGACTAAATCGGGCCCCGTCACAGCGAGGAAGATGTTCAACAGGTGTGCGGAAATGGTCTTCTTGCAAGATGGTGACCCCACACATAATGCTCGTACAACTCATCAGTGGTGTTCTGAGTAGCTTACTGGGATAAATGCATTCTGTCGAATATTCACAATCTGAGTTGCCTTTTTCTATGGCACACAAACTTTTGGGACACGGTGTATGCACATATTGGTCCAACTCTTTCAATTTGGACAGAGTCAGGGTTACAACAGCAGTGAGGCTTGGTGACAGGATGCTCTAAGGCTTATGTGTCACTGTGGGACTATGGCTAAAAAAAAACCTCTCCAGCTTTCTGTGTAGCATTTGCCAAGGTGGGGCTGATGGATTTATTGCACTACAACATGCTGTTCAACCAGCTTGTAAACATGCTTTTTAACTTTATTACACCATTTGACACATTTGGCCCTTGTGTATAATTGCCTCTGTTTTCACATACATTTTTATATTTGTAGCAATATCAAACTAATGTACATGCTAAGGATATGCTGTCCATATATAGAATACATTGGTTTTTATGGAGCAAGGAACTTACAGTAGCCTCTAAGTTGGTCACATGATTGGAAAACATATAAATCATTCAGGTTTTGAAATGTCAAAAATATTGCCAGACCCAAGCTGGCTTCAGACTTTTTATTTTGTCTAACCATATTTCAAAAACCCACTAGTATTCAGCTTCAGTAACAGCTCTCAGACAGACTCCTTCAATTTAAGTAGATGACCTGTTATTCTGGCTACTTGAATTGTGAATAAAATGTCTCTGAATGCTTTTTTCAATACCATATGGCTGCTTGCTTACACTGAGGCACACACATTCAGTCCACTGTTAGTGACACTTGGGCTTTTTTAATCAACTTTAATTTCAGATAATTTATATCTTTTAGACTCACTCAGGCACTTGGAATAAAAACACCAGCCCATCGTAACAAGGATTTGTAAATGTCAGCCATTAAATGTGTAGACTCTTGTGCATTGTTGGAGTGTGCATACAAATCCCCCAGGGGGTATTAAGTTAGAAGGGACCATGCTGACATCTCCACTTTGTCAAGTCCATTAAACTTTACAGTGCTGGTTCATTGGAGTCTTAATGAACCCGCTCATTTATAGAAGAGGTGAAGGCTCCCTGTTGGGTCTAGATTTATGCACAGGTAATATTTAGAAATATGCAATTCCACTTTTTCCTGCAGGGGGTGTGTGCATCAGAGATGGATTGCCACATTTTCATTATTTTCCAAAACTATATTTTTCTCCATTATTAAAAGATGTAAAGAATGATCTGGCAACTTATTGTAAAAATACACTCACTGAGCCCTTTATTGGGAACACCTGTGCAATCAAATACAACAGCTCTGCCATAATTTCTACTTTTAAAATTATTACTGCTTATTTCTAAGTCAGTAACTCTGAAATAAACTTTTAAAAAGTAACTTTTTAAATTAAAGTTTGTACAGATTTTATTCAAACTGGCTTTAAACTCAACAGCAATACTGAAAATTATTCATGAAAGCACCATGTTTGTGTATCACAACCTCCTCTCTCAATCCAAGATCAAGCTTCATTTGCATTGTTTGGTATTAATTGGTGAGTGCCAAATCATCAATAATACATCACAGTGCTCACTCTGTATAAACCTTATCTGATAGAATTTCACATAGACTCTCAGTGGTATCAGCTGTTGCATGTTACATGATCTACTTGATGGGAACTAGGCAATTTTTTGATCCAAATTGGGGTGTTATGTTTTTGTTTTGTTTTTTTAAGTGCAAGTTGGATGTCACCCATGATTAGGTTTCCTACTGCAGTTCTTTATTGCGTTGAGTTCTTTTTTAAGTAGTTTTTTATTTAGTGTGTTTATTTTTTGTTGACCTATGTTGTTTGATTACTTGTATGGTTGCTCAGATGTTTCTTTTTTTTAGAGGATATATTGGTTAAATGCAAACGTATCTGCGGTCATTTGTGCCTTTGTTCATTTCTCTAGGGATCATTAAACCCATCTGCTGGATGTCTGTTGCCAACAGGTTATTAAAACAAGATTCACCTTATTCTTCACCCTGATGATGTTATATATTTGTCTTCTTTTGCACATAAGAACACATAACAGGCATAATATCCTGCATAGGGCTTAGCTGTCTGATTTAGATAATCCTGTAGATCCCTGTAGAAGCCATCCCCATCTAACCCTGCTGTTATATGTAATTGGGTACCAGTGAGGTACAGATGTTTTGCATGGCCAGTCAATTCACACAGCCGACCTTTGAGGTGGTTTTGATCGGTGTCAATGTGTTAACATCTCAACAGATAACAGCTCCAAGAGAAGCATCCATGTTCCACTAAATGTAATCTGCCGGGCACTTCAAATGCATTATACATTTTAGGCAACTGTTGAAATGTATTTTTCTCCACTCTGTCTGTGGATGATACAAGGTGTGATTTAATGACCCAGTTGATGAGGTGTCTGTCAAAACATATTAAAATCGGTTTAATATGTTGTGATTTGCAGCATGTTCTATCTAATGTTTTTAGGATTCAGGCTCGCAAAGAGAGAATGAAAAGGTAGCTAAATGTATTTTCAGTTAAATATGTTCATTTTTTTTAGAGCGAATTAAAGAGACATTATAAAATATTGCACACAATATATGGACCTCTGGAAACCCTTTTAATAAAGCAACTTACAAAGGCCTCTGTCCAACCTCTGGTGCCTGCTTTCAGTCATTCTGTGTGCTTGTCTCAATCCTGTGCTTTGAACAGTATTCAATAGCACAAGTTCTGACTGACTGTTTTGTCAGACTTCAAGCCAGCCTTGTAAATGTAATGCATTTAATGTGTATAAAATAGCTCAGTATCTGCCAATGCTCAGAGTCGACATAATAAATTCAGTCGACAGCAAGATAGACGTCTGTCCCAAATACAGTGAATAGATAAAGCCAGCAGACCACACAGAACATGACCTACGTCCTTGCCGTTTGCTTTTGTCAAATAAAAAAAGGGGAGACAGGTTCATTGTTGTATTCGGTGTATTATACATTCATCTGATATATCTTTAGAACAGTGTATATGTGTCTGGACATACAAATTAGTTTTCTCAGTAAGGATACCGTATACACTGTAGGTCCTAGTTATGAAACATTTATTGGACAGTGCTGATGAATAATCATTGTTGTGTTATTCAAGATGGAGCAGCAGGAAGTATCATGTCTTTGATGCTAGGAAAAGGTGATCATGTTCACTGCCAGTACAATCGGAAGACGGTGTTTGTGACAATCGTCCATGTGCAGACAATCTATTGAGAGAGATATGGTATGGCTATATCTCTAAACTTTTGAATTCCTGTTTCCTAGCAATAGGCTGATTGACAAATACTATAGACTTCTGAGAGAAGATACAGACTTCTGTCTGTATTACACTGAAAAAAAAAACATTTCTTATTTGAGTAAAAAGTCACAAAAGGTCACAGGCTTATTGTCCAGGTGCAGTCATGTAAATATGTTTGGTACATTTATGTTAGATAAGAGAGAAAGCAGACTCCCAATGATCACTGTGATAATAAGGTCACCATTATGCTGGAGAGACGATTAAGAAAGGGACACTGGTGAGAATGAGATGAAGGCAGCAAGCGAGAGAGAATGGGAAACTGTACCAATGAGTATAAAGTAGAGGTAGAGAACATTCCCTCTTTAAAATATGGCCATTTGCTTTAAATGTGAAATATTGAATATCGGGGGGGGGGGTATCTTTATACATTCACCCATCATCACTGAGCCGCATCCTATCATAATAGTTCCTCTAATGGAGCTTCCTGTGTGGCTTCCTGCCACGAGGGATGCATGTAAATGAAAATAAAACACTGTTTTAGTATAAAAAATTAATAGAATAGACTGCACTTCTCACAGATCGCAATATGCATGTCATATTTAACGCAACAGTTGGTTGTTTTCTGTTCTCTGCTGTTATAGTTGGACAGTGACTGAAAAGAGGAGGCAATGTAGGAGATGAGCTCCACCCACGGAGAGGCAATACAATTGCTGTTGCCTTTATGATTTTCCTTGGAGCTTTTTCTATTCATCTCTTTATTTTAGTACTATCCATTTGTCTATCAAACCACTGAATACAATACAGCATGGTGGTTGTAAGTAATACATAAAGTGTGTATTGAAATATGTTTTGAAAGAAGAGTGAGTCCAGACAATGAATACAAAATGATATGGATGTAAAAACAGGACTGATAATATCTACAGTATGATTGTGGCAATGTGAGGCTGAAATGCTGTTTACACATGAAAATAAAAAAAAAATGTTGAAGGATGTTACGCTACAGCATCTCAAAATACTAAATGATTTGCTTTGACAGTTACTAGATTAACTTCCTTTTCTGAATAACGGCCAGATGAACATGGCTGAACGTCATTCCCAGCTGAACTTGACAACAGTCCAAACAGTTGTAAGCCACAACATAGATGTGTACAGACACAATCACAATGCTCTTTAAGAGTAGCAGATATAGAGGATGGTTGAGAGCTTTTTATCTGTTGTCGCAATCATGTTAAATGTTTCAACAAATAATAGCCCTGGTCAGGATGCTGACCTGTCGTGTGAAAACATGCTAATGCTTATCAGGATTTAAGGATTAATGCTTTGGGGACCATGAATCTCTGTACCAATTTTCATGCCGACATAACTAATAGCTGTAAAGATGTTTTATTCTGTGTTGCCACAGCTACAGCCATTCAACCTAAAAAGCTTGTGGAAGAGAATACATTCATGACATACCGTTGAGTGCTGGCAACAAAAGGGACAAGGTGAAACTCGGGTCCTCTTCATTGGGAAAACAGAGTTGGATCCTTGCAGATAACTGTCACAATATTGAGCTCCTATAGTCAAGGTCAACAACAACCGCCATTGTGGCAGACAGAAAAGGCTAGGCATGTATGTACTAATGCTGACTAGGGCTTCAACTAACGATTATTTTCATTATCAATGGATTTTCTCAAATAGTCCTTTTGGTCAATAAAATGTTAAACCTTTGTGAGAAATGTTGATCACCATTTCCAAAACCCATGATGCAAACTGAATGTCCTGATTTGCCCCATCCATAACTCAAAGATATTCAGTTTATTGTGTTGTAAGACATCACTGTCTTGTTGATAGACATCACCGAGATTTCCAAACACCACAATTCGGAAGGCGATTGTGGTGGCAAACGCTGCAAGAGGACTGTTGTTTCAGTTAGACTTGTTGTGAAGTTTACAGGCCTTTTGCACGAGTCATCTTATTGAGTTTCAAATGTCAAGCTTTAGCTCTAGATATTCTCCACTAAAGTTGAGTTTGGATTCATTAACAAATGTGTAGTACCATGTGACAGTAAATGTTGGCTACTCATTAGTAAAATTACTTATCACAGTAATACAATTAAGATTTATCGCACTCAAGATGATCTTTATTCAATCTGGACTGTGATGAACAACCGTTTTGTCACTTCAAGTCATGAGAGGTGTGGTTACATTATTAGCTACTGGATTTATTAATGATTTAGTTTACATCTCTATTTTTCTTTATTTCGTGTATTTCTTCAGAAGGGTAGGGGACAAGTTAGATGCAGCCACAAGCTGATGCGGGAAATACATAATGCTATTTTTAGACAATAAACAACTGAGCCGAGACAGTAAAGGGGTCAAACACAGCTAAATATTTTTTTCCCTTATCATTGCACTGTATCTCTGTATCTCCTAGTGTGTGGAAACTGTCTCTTTTCAATAACTGATTCACACAAAAATTAATTACCCAGCGTTATTTGTGGATGCCACTTTGCCTCGTCCTTTCAATATAGCGTGCAACACTGGATGTCAACGTCACAGCTCAATCTCAGTTGCCAGGGCCTTATACTCTTGAGGCTTTTGTCCTATTTCTGGCTTTGGATCTGTTTCATGAAAATCAAACTCCTCAGCACTCAGAATCATTAAAGCATCTTACAATTTTCATGTTTGAACACCGGTTTTATGGGTTGATTTATGATCAAAGGTCTAAGCTATAGATAACACACCGACAGATAGTAAATGGAGAATATATTTCCCAGTATGGCTTGTTTTTATCTTGTCAAATATATGCCAGGTGACTTTTTGTTCAATGTTTAGCTAATATTAGTTTTGTCTGTCTTCTGTTCCGATACAGATTTTGGCCAATATTATTATTTTCATGTGTGGCAACATGGCGGGGGCGTACCACAAACATCTGATGGAGTTGGCACTGAAACAGACTTACCAGGACACCTGCAACTGCATCAAATCCCCCATTAAACTGGAGTTTGAGAAGAGACAACAGGTAAAGTGGTCAATAAGTCCAAATGACCAGTGCACCAGTGAAAGTCAGGAAGGCAGCGAGTGATCGAGTAGTAGTGAGGGATGGTCTTGATTCCAGTAATGAATAATGTGCATGAATGAGGAATGTATTATGTAAGACCAATGGGGAGAGCCTGGCAGTGATGATAATTATGATTGTGATTATTATGACGACAGTGTCTGTAAGGCAGCAAATGAGTGAGTTAATAAAGTTGGAGACTAATATCTCCAGAGTAAAATAATTGATGCTGTTTGTTTTAAATTTCTGTGTTTGTAGGAATATATTCATTATCGCACTATATACAATTTCTTGCATTTTAAAGTATATTTTTGTTTTGTCAATGTAGGCGTGTCTCATGTGTGTGTGCTTGTACTGTGATGGTGCTGTGATGGTACTCACTCTGCAGGTGCTGCTTTTTGCTGGTGCTTGATTTCTGTGGAAGGGAAGGAGTCCACAGGGGCCTTTTTACACAATGTGGTAATTGTTAATGACCTCAGTTAGTGTGATGATTATGTTAAGTCCCTGGAGCCTACTATATGTGCTAAATTAATTTCGCATTCAGTGTCTACTAGTTGAAATTTTTGCAGTTCATTCATATCTGCAACATAAATTTCATGTCTGCACCAAAAAAAGGACTATTTTAAAGTTTACATTATCCATTGGTAACTTTTGGTAACTTTTTCCAAAATCACATTGACTGATGTAAGGTTACAACATGTGTTAAATGTTGGCTCCACACTGAAAGGTGTCATTGTTACAACTGGTATGACTCCTCTTCGATTCCTACAATGCATAATTGATAAACACAAGCATGAATGTTGTCCCACTCACACTGCGTGTCCTTTCAAACAAATCTGTTCTTTTTTATAAAATACCTTTTGTGTGCAGATGCTGTTTCCCAAGGTACTTTATTCTATTAATGATCTATGATTTTTGTGTTGCCTATGCTTTTCTCTGCATGGTGTGTATAAAGCTGGTTAGTACCATTAATGCAGATGCCTTTGGTGTTGCTGCTTACATGCAGTGGGGCTTCCTGTAGCAAGGTGCTGATTAAATTTTACTGCTGTGAGAACCTTCGGTGTAGCATGCTTTTTACTGCATCTGCTGGAGTTGTAGCTTTTGGGTAGCTATTGCTTTTCAGGCAGATGATGGTAAATCCAGATGTTGTGAAAGCCCAGGCTGGGGGTAGAGCTGGTTATGTCTGTGGTGAATCCAACTTGTGTTGTTACTACTGCTGTGAATGAAAATGCCTTGGGTGGGGCATTTAGCTGTAGCCCTGGAGTGCCATTGCTGCCTGCGACAGATGGTAGTAACTGTGTGGAGACACATTTCTCTTGGGCTTTCTCTCATAATATATGCTGTTTGCTGCATGCTTTTATCCAAAGAGCCCTGCAGTACAGCAAGTGCATACATTTTTGGTATGATGTGAATTCATTATAAACCTAAAGCCCTGGCAGAGTTTGTTAGCAGCCACCATGGGCTTCTTCTCCATGTAGCTCAGAGCCTCAGTAACGATGCAGAGAGATGAACAATGGAGCAGAGAACCTGTCAAGTTGGAGCTGACATTGACTTAGTTAAGTGTTCTGACCTCTCCTCATTCAAGATGATATTTATTTGAAAACTGGAAAACCTACAGTAGTGTCAAAGAAAATATAAAATATTGATTCTGTCTTGGTGTGACTAGAAATAAAATAATTAAAAGTGTCGCACTTTTTTTTTTTTTTTACTTTGATCATTACTTTGATTTACAGGAAGTCAATCTAACACAATTTAGTTTCCAATTAACCTTCACTCAGCAGTTATTGAGGCTGGCAAAAGCTTTTTGTCTTCTCCAGTCACCATAGGGTAATGCATCAGAATTAAATTAGGACAGAACTCAATTAAATGTCATTTTACTGAAAATTGTAAACTTCTGTAGGAACAAGTCAAGGTCCTTGGTGATTATATCTTGCTTACAGTCCTATCTGAACTTTGTACCTGAAAGTTTGTTTTATTATTAAAGTCAAAGCTTTGTTCAAGTTTGCAGTGTTTTGGGTGAAGAGCAAATGTGAATATGAGGCTAAAACCAATGAACTAACAGGTGGGCATCTTTTTGTATGTGACAGCCTTTTGTAATGTACTGTAGTGTGATTAGTTCATTGGGACAAGGTTTTACTACACACATTTAGATGGTACTGAATTTACACGTAAAGGAACTAATCACTAGGCTGTAGTAAAGTACTTATAATTTTTTATGTCACAGGGCTGATCAAAATTGACATGGGTCAATAAATGAAACCTTATAGTATTTGTTACAAATGTTCATTGTAAAATAATCTGGTGATGTTTCCTTATGTTACTGATCATCCCTGTACGACAACTTTTTCTTTGTGTTACTGCCATTAGGAGCGTCTCCTGTTGTCACTGCTGCCAGCTCACATCGCCCGTGTGATGAAAGCTGAAATCATCCAGAGACTGAAGGGCCCAAACTTTGGCCAAATTGAGAATACAAACAACTTTCACAACCTGTATGTCCAGAGACACACTAATGTCAGGCATGTATTATTTATTTGCATTTACTAATGTGACCAGTACTTGTAACTTGTACTGTACTTGTAAGGCATATATGTGATACAAACTGTATTGTACTATATATATATATATATAGTTTTGTATTTCATCTCTTCCATTTCTAGTATACTGTATGCTGATATAGTTGGATTTACGCGGCTGGCCAGTGACTGCTCACCTGGAGAGCTGGTGCACATGCTGAATGAGCTGTTTGGCAAATTTGATCAAATTGCCAAGGTAAACATTTCATTATTTGACTCTGACAGTAAATAACAAAGCAAACATAAATAGTTTGGGGATGTTTGTTTATTATTCCAATTCTAAATAAAGATTTATCTTCCTGCGTTTGCAGTTAAGTAATTTGGTAATTGAAGAACGTTGAGCATATTTGCCATGCACATTGCTTTAATCTCTGACCATAATAGATGTCCAAACTCATTATGAGACATATTGACTGCTCATTTTTTTCTGATTCATTGAAGTGCTACGCCAATAAACTGACCCATCCAAAAAGAAATCCACCTTACAAGTCCACCACACAATTTCACACAATTGCATTTTTAATTATTATCGTCAAATATATTCACTGATTGTCGTCACGCCAAACCCTGAACCCAGTTTGACCAATTCGTATTGCTGTCTGATTGCTGGCTTCAGAATTAAACCCCAAGACGAACTTCACTCTTGCAAGCCTTGCCTGTTGCTAGCGCTACCTGAAACCCAAGACAGTTATGCAAGAGTTCTCTCGAGAAGTCCTACTGTTGCAACTTGTTTTTATCACTCGTCGATTTCCACATGCAAGACTCACCATTCACGCCAACAGCCGAATTCCTGGATTACTTGAACCAGTATCCCCCGTGAGGACTGCCACATGCTCCACAAGAAAAACTAGAGAAAGGCTACAAAGGTTGTGATTAGCAGCCAAAAGAAGGAGTACCACACATCCTACTCCACCCATTTCCATATCCATTTGGATAATTTTGCCTTCTTTACTCTGCCTCTGTTTAACTCCCCATGGCTGGTGCCCACTCTCGAGCCTCACTCCTACTGTAGTTGCTCCCACCATCTCAGATCATCATAGCAGCTCCACTGCACCTAAACAACCAAGTCAAGGGATCCACTCAGCCTCCCAGCAACCAGCCACTCTTTGGAGTCCTAACGGAACCACTCAGTGGAACATAGATTCCATTAGAGTTCTAATGGACCCGTTCAGTGGAGCAGACCTCTAAACACTCCTGGCATGCTTGTGGTCAGATCATCTATGGTGCATCATGTAGCAGTTAACTGTAACTCTGCTTCTGCAGGTCTGTTGACACAAACAACATAAAACATAGGTAATCAGAGAAATTGATATTACCTGTCTCATGGACACTGCTGGCTCTGGACAAAGCAAGTCCAGTTCTGCCTTATATGTTATTTTTCAGCTAGATAAATATAATTTCCTTGAATAAACCAGGTTTTGGAGATGTGTTTCCTACATTCATGGTCACTTTTATTTGCTTCATGATTTATTTTTTATATTAATACAAATACATGGTCCAATGTGGATAATTATAAATAAATAAATAAAATAAAAAAGCTGGGTGTGTGTGATTATCTGAGCCTGTGTCCCATTTTTTTTATATGTAGGAAAATGAATGTATGCGGATAAAAATCCTTGGCGACTGTTACTACTGTGTATCCGGCCTTCCAGAGTCCCTGCCGAACCATGCTAAGAACTGTGTCAAAATGGGTCTGGACATGTGTGAGGCCATCAAGTAAGTCCCAGTTACTTAACAGTGGTACTAAAATGCAACAGCCATATTTAAAACAAAACAAACAAAAAAAAAAAGAAAGAAAAAGTGCCGCTCTGCTACTGTTCATCTTAAAAATACAAGCATCCACTACAGAAAAACCAAAATGAATTTCATCATTGATGTCAACATATCTAAACTGAAATGCAGGGGATGTAAAAAATGGTAGAGGACAGGTGTACAGCAGTATTATACGCATATCTGTTAAAACATAATGTAGATATTGAAAGTTTCTTAGAAAGAAAATTTGCTTCATGCTGATTCCTGTGTCTTAGTTAACTCAGTCTGTTACTGCGTTACTTCTGTGCATATGCTGTCAAGTTCACAGTGAAGACTGTTTCTGAAGGAGATAGACGGTATTGGTGATGATTATTCTGTTGCACCACATTAATAAATCCGGTTTTGATGCATGACAGGAAAGTGCGAGACGCCACAGGGGTTGACATCAATATGCGTGTTGGCGTGCATTCAGGGAATGTCCTGTGTGGTGTGATTGGACTTCAGAAATGGCAGTATGACGTTTGGTCACATGATGTCACACTGGCCAACCATATGGAGGCTGGAGGTGTACCAGGGTGAGTAAACTGGAGGTAAAACTAAAGCACTTTGCTCCGTTTGCATAAGGTGACAATTACATTATTTTTGTGGTGTTTCTTTGTGATACCTTTAATCTTCAAAACTTTTATCTACATCAGTTTTTGCCTGATTTGTTACTCTCTGTGCTTGCTGAGGGGGGTAACCAGATCCTATATTAATATTCATAGAAAAGTGGATCAATTGTTAATATTCACAATTATTCATTGCTAGACGAGTCCACATCACTTCAGTAACACTGGAGCACCTAAATGGTTCCTATAAGGTGGAAGATGGGGATGGACAGGAGAGAGACCCCTACCTGAAGGAACATGGAGTCATCACTTACTTGGTTATCAATCCAAAGGTACCGTAGCATATACCTTAAATAATTAATACAATTATTCTTTTCAAACACTGAATAAAATGCAGTAAATGACACAATTTCCATGTTTGTTCAGGTGGAGCGTCGGAGTCCACAGCATCATTACCGTCCTAGACACACTTTAGACGGAGCAAAGATGAGAGCCTCAGTCAGGATGACCCGGTACCTGGAGTCCTGGGGAGCAGCCAAGCCCTTTGCTAACCTGCATCACAGAGACAGCATGACTAATGAGAATGGGAAGATCAACACTGCTGTGTGTAATGTTTACTACATGTACTGTATGTATTGACTTATGTGCAGCTTCAGCTGTAGCTTGTAACACATCTTTCTCCTCTTGCTCTGTCTAGGATGTGCCAATGGGGCAGTATCACTTCCAGAGGAGATCAGAAAGGCAAGCTGCTCGTTTTACAGCACCAGCACAATTTTCTTTGGCAGGGTTAACTGTATCGAGACAGGCGACAAGATGTTTAATAAGACGAGACTTCTGCTCGAGCCTTTGATATGTGTGACTAATATTGTGTGAAATTAAAAGATATTCAGTCTTTTTCTTCTTGTTACTCATCAAAGGACAAAGTCTCAGAAGAAACGGTTTGAGGAGGAACTTAACGAGAGGATGATCAGAACCTTTGATGGGATAAATTCGCAAAAGTAAGGGTTATATTTTACAAACACATTATTAATTTTCATGTCATCTTGGCAAAAAGTAAAGAATATGCACAATTTTAATTAATATTTAAATTATTCTAATACTGATAAATGTGCAGCCAATGAAGCATGGGGATTTTAACACAAATGATGGCATGTATCCCATTAAAGAGAAACACCAGCCTGAAAATCTTTTTTTTTTTTTTTGCTGACGCATCTGGGTAAAAGTTTCAAACCTGTAACCTCTGAGCATCACTGGTGGCTGCGGTCTGATGTTGCCAGAAATGTTGCACCTGTACCCACACCCAACAGTGATGTCTGGAGTACACCATTACATCAGTACAACAGGCTGGTACAACAAGATTTTCAGGGGATGTAAAATGCTCTTTAATTTGTGGAAAGTTTATTCCATATCCCTGCTGATCATTCTCAACAAATATATGATCTTGTAAGCACATCTCATTTATTTTAACAATGCCTATATTCTCTTTTTTACCTATACTGTAACGGTCTCTACATTTGCAGACAGTGGCTCAAGTCTGAGGACATCCAGAGAATATCGTTGTTCTTTCACAACAAATCTTTGGAAAAGGAGGTAAGAGGTAGTACTAGTAAATTATCATTTCCCCAATGAGTGTCTATGAGTTGTTTTAAAGACAGTTAGGGAACATATTGTTACTGCTTGTTCTTTTGCAAACACATAGCTTACTCTGAAATCTTGTAAATTGCAGGGAGACTTGTGGTGCCTGAGTGTGCAGTTGAAAAGCTTTTGAAATATTTAAAATATCAGTTTTAAAGGCCTTTTGTTGAAATGTAACCTTCTTTTTATCCTTTCAGTACAGGGCAACAGTTTTGCCGGCTTTCAAATACTATGTCACCTGCGCCTGCTTAATCTTTTTCTGCATATTCATTGTGCAGATTCTCGTCCTGCCAAAGTATGTGTACTTTATATAACAATATATGCTAGAAAATAATGTTGATGTTATCATACTTAGCTCTGTGTTGATGTGGAAAAAGCATGTACATTTCTTCTTATTCCATGCTATATAATTTATTAAACTTAAACTGCTCTGTGCCTTGACATAATTTTGAGCAAAGTGCTTTGTTTCTAATAATTCTGCACAATGACATTCAAGTTGTTAAACTTTACTTTATCATATTTTTTAGGACAACTGTCTTGGGAGTATCTTTTGGAATGGCTTTTCTTATTCTTTCCTTGATCCTCTTCATATGTTTCATTGGACACTTCCTGGTGAGTGGTGTGTTTCTGTAAATTACATGAAAACCGTTTTTTAAACCGTCCTATTATTTAGTCCTGTTATCCTTTTATCTAATCAGAATGTGCATGTTCTCGCATGGGACACTTTTGTGCTTATTAGCAATGTCACACCGAAGACCCTTATGGCCAGCAGTAAAAATGAATCCTGTACATGTACATGAAAGAGGTACATCCTTTTGGCCCTTAGAGGGTCTGTTCTCACCACTGCTTTGTTGGATGCTTCAGAAGACAGATATTCTCACACCTCCAGCCAGCAAAAACATGCACAGATCCAACAATTAAAATGTTATACTAAGAATATTTTATCTTTATCTTTGTTGCCAAGTTTTGTTTTTTGTTTTTTTTTCAATATTTTTTATATCCTGTGATTTTTGGGGTTTACAGCTCATTAAATGTGTGTTTTATGGGTGTGGTGTTGTCGAGAGGGGTGGTATGATGTATGGACCCTTGAATAGGTCTAACAACAACATCGCCAACAATGAAAGAACAGGCACTTATATCTAGAGTCATTGCCATCAAGGACATTAAAGGTACTTCCATAAGCTGCAGACCTTTACAATCTATGTCACCCTTTGTCTGATCTTTAATTATTTGCAAGTTAGAATTTGCTGCTTGGCTCTGAACTGTGCTGTCTGTGGATGTTGCCCAAGCCTTAAAAACATCCCGATGCTTTATTAGCAATAGTTTAAAAGGCCTCTACTGCATTTTCTTAACTTGATTTGATTAGCTGGGCTTAAATTAAGTTCATCATGTCAATGTATTTTTTTGTTGTTGTTGAATTTACGGACACCCGTGAAATCTCATTCCAGGATTTGTGTATAATACTTCTGAGTCATCTGCAGTTAATGAAGCATTTGCAAATAGGAAGAGTAGACTCCACAATTATGGTACATGTCTTCTCTTTGAGTTGTAGAAGAGTGTTTGTCATTTTCAAGAGTCCATTCAGTTCCTTATTCCCAGCTGCTTGTCACGGAGAAATCATCAGGAAATCATCATTAGTTCCATACTGTAAGATCTAAAGACAAGCTAGGTGTGTGGGAAGTGTAATATGCAAAAAATGATCCAGATTTTTTTTTTTTTATGAATGAGGACTGTATAAGTTTTAAGATCAATGATTTGATCTCTGTTGGATTGTATTAAATGTAGGCTGAAGACAGGAAGATATTAAATCCATATAATAATGTTTTTTCTTCTCTTAGACAAGTTTGACCATTTGAAAAATCACCCAGCCAGTTGAATTTTCATAGTTGTAGCAAAACAACACCACCATGATTTATTATGCATGTACTTAATTTTTCTATTCCCAGTCACAGAATAAGTAAGTTTTTCTTGGAGAAACCTGTCTCTGTTCAGACAATGCTGGTAGGTAGCTTAGAAAGTTCTCTGACTTGACATCTTCTACTTAATTGTCAGCCCTGGCAGATTATCTTAGTTTGTAATATGATTCTCATTCATTATTTGCCTGCATAATACAGTCTGTCATCCTTAGTTTATTGTATTGTCAGGTACATGCCTAAGCTTTTCAAATGTCACATCCACTCAGCCCCAGTGATGCTCAGATATTGCTCTGAGATGATCAGGCAAATGATCTGGTTGTTCACTGCCATTGTCTCGCTATGAAACACATAGCGGGAATATGAAACACTGAATGCAGCACTGCAAAGAGGAAAAACAATTGACTGTAACTAGCACAGCCAGTATTTACTAAAGCCCAGGAAGATTTTATTCCTGTATTGCCCATCTGCAAAAACTGAGTAATAAACAGTATATAAACATATTACAAGGATAATGGCTTTTGTGTATGGCTGCAGGTTAAGCATTGCTGTTTTTAAATGAGGAACATGATTGCACAGTGTGTACTGCTCTTAAAAACATACTAACCTTGCACTCAGTGATAATGATTTGATTACTGAAGCAAGTGGATTCTATTTAACAACCCCTGTAATTGAGAACGTTATCACTGCAGTCTAACTGAAAGGTTTCTTGGAAGCTGTATATACTGATTGCTTGCATCACTTTAAACGCGATGTAATAATTTACAATGGTCATTTTGTATTGCTATTATTGCATGTGGTTTGAACTGTATTATAGCATGCATGAGAATAAGACTCCTTCTTATATAATTGTTTGCCTCTTAATCACTGGCACTGCTAAAGCAGTTTAGAGTAAGTCAGTAGCACTTGGTTCAGTGTGTGAACCAGTTATGGACTGTTTCAACAGAAATAAATAATCCCATGTCTCATGTGCATATTTGCTCTTAGGTCCCTTTTGTATACTTCTACTCATGCATTCCTGTATTTGTCTGTTGTTGTGTGTGTCTCTGCAGCACTGCAGTAAAAGCGCCCCCAGTTCTTGGATGTGGCTGCTGAGGTCATCGGTCATTATTGCCAACAAGCCATGGCCTCGCATCACTCTCACCATGACAACCACAGCTCTAATACTCATAATGGCTGTCTTCAACATGGTAAGCTTTTATATGTAGCTAGGTATTGCAGTGAAGAAGGGGTAACACCTATTAGACATTATATCATAAACCATGAGATGGCACTCCTCATAAGTTAACTGCAGTGTAATTAAAAGGTGACGTCACTAAAACAAAGATTGCAGATTCCTGTTCATTGAGCATCAGATAAACTTAATAGATATAATATAGTTAACTTTAAAATTACTAATTATAACTAATTTATTACTTGCTACAGAAAAAATATGTAGTGCCCCAACAGTGAATATATCCCATTCATAATTAGGGATGCACCAGCAATTTTATGTACTATTTATATGCTTTCCATTTCTTATCAATTTGCCTGAGACAAATTAGATATCTCACCAACGACAGAAATCATCTTTATTTTCTTTTGTCAAGCAGAATATCTGCTATCTTTTTCAAACATGAAGATTATGAAGATTATTGCATAATAGTGCGAACACCATGTGTATGAAGATATAAGGGAGTACTGTATAGAACATTTGTATTGTTATTTTGTGCTTATTTAATTTTCATTATCTGATTTAGGTTTATTTCTGTCCATATAAAAAAGACAAAATATAAGGCTTGAGTAAAGGTGGAATGGAAGCCTGAGGCGTTTGAAGTTGCGTGATAAAGAACAGTGTCAGGACCCTGGTTTAGACCTTCACACAAATGGTTTCCAAAGATTATAATCTTGTTTTGCGCCTGACGTGGGTCAGTCGCTCAGGGCGGATGAGCCAAATTAACTTGGCTCTGCTCAGTGGGGCAGCCAATCCTCATCTCATCCTGCAGGTTCACTTTAAAGGACATTATTGAGTAGTTGTCACTATTGGCCTCTTATCTAACAAGATTCTATTTTCCTCCTGCAAGTACAATGTAGACTCATTTGCATTTTCACATGCAGATGTGAGAGGCAAGCATGCAGAGGAAGTGTGCTTATAATATGCATGTGAATAGAGATTTTATGGTTTGTCATACCGTGATTTTTGTTGACTTTCTGTTTGCTCTAGTTCTTTTTGGAAGACAATATGTTGCCTCCAGTTCCTGTTTACAATTCATCCAATGAAACACTGTTTTACCCTAATGGACAACTGGTGGCCTTTACTGGCAAAAACAATTTCTACCTTCCTGTAAGTAAAGTTACTATCACTTGTTTCTGTATGTTTTATTATCTTTTACAAATATATAAATATCTATATAATCTGGTTGTTTCTGTCTCTTTTACCTTCCGTCTGTTTGTCTAGTATTTAATTTACAGTTGCGTCCTGGGCCTAATCTCATGCTCTGTGTTCCTGAGGATAAACTACGAGCTGAAGATGATTATTATGTTGACAGCTGTGGTGGTTTACAACATCATTATTCTACAAACACACGCTTCACTGCTGGATGAATATAGCAGATTTCTGTACAAAACGGAAAGCCTGGACAGGTAGGTGTATAGTGACAGATTTTGTTCAAGGGAGTGTGAGAGAGTGCTATAAAGAGTCATGGTTTATAAAGAGACAGTGTGAGGTAGTGTGAGAGAAATGAGGGAAAGAAGGTCTACTTCAAGGTCACTTTCCAGTCAGATCAAAAATAGCTCTGAATGGTGGTCCCCATGGGACTTCCCTAGCGGATACTAGAACGTCTTTCTCTCCCAACTTTCTTTCTCTCCATGTCAATATTTTCTAACCGACCTTCTTTTAACCTCTTTCTACCTGAAAGACAAATCAGCTTCAGACACACCATTTGTTGTATATTTAAGCATATTCCTTGATTAATGAAATACTGCGTTTTGTGCATTGCAGATATATAACAGTCCATGAAGGGTTTGTTTTCACAATAGTGACCCACTCACTGTACTTAATCAAGCATATTACATAGATACTTACTAAAGAAATCAACAATTTGACACACAATATTAATACAATTATTTTATTGATTTAAAAATGATTTCACATGGTCCTCCAGAGTCTATGATCAGAACTGTTATTCATAGCAGCTGTCTGCTATTCAGAAATAACAGACTTTAGATTGCTGAATGATAGAATGATGAATTAGACTCAAGTATTGAACATAACATTTCTACCAAACTATTGCATTTAATTAATTAGGAGACTCCCAATTATTTGTTAAATAGATGTTTTATTGTGTCATCACGCTGCACTTTGAGCAGATAACGTTGCATCCAACACATTTGTAAAATCCCACAAATGCAACTGCTCTGAACTCTCAGTAGTGGGGTCCAATCACATTACAACAACCCAACTGTTTTCCCTACAGCTTTGGTGGAAAGGGAGAGTGCTTGCTCTCTATAAGGTCAATGAAATGTCATGTCGGAGTCTCTACTGAATGATGATAAGGTCAGTCGGGCTTGGGTGATTGAGTCACAAAATGCAAGTCCGAGATTATCCAAGTTATAGTTTGAATCAGTTCCTGTGGTCTTAAGGATGTGTCACAGTGAAGCCTAAAGTGTGTTTGTTTTTCATTTCATTTCAAACAACTCATTTACAATGATGCCAAGTTACAGACAAGGGCTCAAATGAGAAATGTGGGTCATGGTACTTAGTAAGAGGGGGCTTTGTTTAATCCAGCATCAGCAAAGTGTTTATTGAAAGTTAGGAAAACCTTTCTGTTCAGAAATCCGTCACACCATTTAATATGTGCAGGTAGGGAAATAGTGGTTTTGTTTTTGTTTGAGTTTACTCCTTTCCAAACATGTGCAGGGTTTAGGGGAGCTAGTAACTATAAATAATGATTCAATTTGACATTTCTCACAAATGATGTGCATTTATTTGGGAATTGTCTAAATTAGTGGTCCCCAACCACTGGGCAGCAGACCGGTACTGGTCCAGCGGCCCAAAAAGCAAACATCCAAGCAAGTCTTTTAAGTTATGTCTCTACAAGCTTTGCACATGTAGAAACTGCATTTTTTGCCCATTCGCCTACTACATCAACGCAAAGCAATTTAGTGAGCTGTAGCAAAGCTCTTCACCAAACTAAGGGGTGATCTTGACTATATTTCAGAATAGCATTGGTGATGGCTTCTCTGGCTCCTGGGGAGCAGAGAATTTTTGCATTAGAAAATGATACATGGTGTATGATGGATGAATCAACCTGCAGGACAGTGGGGGGATGTCCATCGGTGAGAGCGGGTGCTTGTTGCAAGCTTGGAGTTAATGGTAGCCTCAGTCTCGGTAGATACTGCTGATAGGGAAGCCCTCACTGCATCTGCTGGAGAGATTGCAGGCCATTTTCAGAGCAGAAATTGAGTCAGAGGATGAGCATCCATTTGGAGTTGGAGAAGGTGGACAGCCCATTTTTCCAAAGCCTGGACCTTGTTACCAAACTGCAAGACCTCAGAGGTGCAGGGTCAAGTAAGGCATTTTATATAGAATGAAGTAGAAGGGAAATGTTTTTGACCTTTTCAAACAGTAAATTCATTCAAAGTAGTTAAATAACAGTTAATTTGAGTAATGTGCTCAGATTGGAAAATATTTCCAATCATATAAACATATGTAGTCCAATGAGGAAGTCCAATATCAGTTCTATATCTTGTTTCTTTGTGTATAGAAATAGGTCAGGGGCATGTTCAGCTTTCTTCAGCTCAAAGACTGGAAATTACATGTAAATTAAAAGTGAATGAAAAGAAGACGGGGAAAAAAGCCAGTATTGTCCTATATACACCTTGTCTCCCTTGTCAGGGTGAGACTTTTTTTTTCTGCTTGCCTACATGTAGACAAGACAAGTTTGATGTCGTTGGAATGACGACCATAGAGTGCGTCAGGAGAGATATACAATAAAGGTCCCCAGTTAGTCGTTGTGGTGATGAGAACAAATCTCACCTCAAACTGAGAGACTGTAGTGATGATGTCATCTACAAACAAATACTGGAGCTTCTTCATAGACGGTGAATAATGGAATAAGTCCTTCATGACAGCACCCATTGTGGTTTTACTGAAAAATGAGGAGATTGAATGGTTCTTTAGAAGCTCTTCTTTTCAACAAAAGTTTTTTTTTGAAATTACGTAAAATCCAAAACAAACAGAAAAGTGTATTTGAACCCACATATTTTGTCACTAATACATTGTCAGTAGACAAACTCCAAAAAGTGTCACCGGATGACATCATCATCATTAACTTTTTTCCAGCCGAGGAAGGTAGTTTTCTATCTTTACAGTTATTGCTTTTCCAAAGGAACTGTAGTAGCATGATGTGATTTTCACTCCCCTTAAACCAATAATTCCCCACAACTTTAGTCAGGGAGTTTGTTTTTTTTACTGTAGAATTGACAAATTGAATTATATATTTAAAGAATTCTACGCTAAGGTGTTACTAAAAGAAACTTTCCAAACCAGTCTTCACATGAATCCTCCTAAACCATCCTGCCTGTCTTCAGTCACCGCCTTTCATTCTGTGTAGAGAGTTGATAATGAATCAGGTGAGTGTAGAACTTGGAGGCTATTTTCTTAGTTGCCTGCTGAGTTATGCCCTAGATACGAATAAGAGTGCATTAATATTCAAAATGTGCTTGCAGAAATAAGAATGCAAAAGTCCTGTTTGAGTGTTATCACACATTTAGGACTTAAATAGGGACAGCCAGACTTCAGTGCAATTTAAAAAAAAATGGTTTAATTGTAGATTTAAATTATTTTATTTATGCATTTCTAATTTCTTTTCAACATCATTTCATATATGGCTTGGGTTTTGAGTGTGTGTAATGTATGGACAATACATAGACTATACATACACAATAGCTGAGATTTGCTTGGTTGCCAAATTCTGCCGTGGACATGTATTCTATTTTTTAGTGTTATGTTGGTAGAAAGACTAGAGCTTAAAGTGTATTTATAGTGCTAAATCTTTGCAGAGTGAGAACACATTCTCCTTTATTGCTTGTACTGAAATGTCTCTAGTGACTGCACAGTGGTAGAGAAGCGCAGCCACTGGAATGCAAATGGTAAACAAGCTCTTGTCACAGCAAAGCAGAAGTGACAGTCTTAATCAAGTGACAGCTTGGAATAAAACAGTCTGTTAACCAATCACTGTGTGTTAGTATTCTGTGACGTGTGTCACAAAATACTGATTACAATCTGAATTTTGAATTAAATGTTCTTAATCTCATCTCTCTGTCTTTTACCTCTGCACTTCAAGACCAGGAGTTCTCAAAGACCTGAAGACTATGGGCTCTATCTCACTCTTTATCTTCTTCATCACTCTGCTTGTGCTTGCCAGACAGGTAAGTCCACACTATAATAGTCTAAATGACATTTTCATCTGTCTTCTGCTGTACACTCTTACCTTCACAGCTTTGAAAGAGTTTTTGCTTTGCTCTTGTATCACCATCATACTGTTTTTCACAATATATGTGTGTATTTCTGTACATTCTTACTTCAGAGTTGCTTAGTTTTTTTCCTGTTTTTTCTTCCTATTTGGAATCATTAATTTCCCATCAATTATACTAAGTTAGTCTGCACCCAGGTCATTGGAGTCATAGGCAAGTATTTCTCCTCTGTGCCACTTGAGCTAGCTTTAGAAGTTTAATGTAAATGCAGACAAAAGTGGTCTCCTGACACTCTTTGTGTCTATCTCTTTCTATATTTACAGTGGGGCAAAAGGCCTCAAATTACAGATTAGACATTATTATAACATATTTAAAAAGGTCATATTTTCTTTCATTTGAAAAAAAAAGCATCTGCAAAAGTTTGGGCACTGTACAGAGTTTATAGCATGCACTGCCCCCTTTTTAAAGCTGAGACCTGACAGTGTCATGGATTGTTCACAATCATCATCTGGAAAGACTAGGTGATGTCAATCTCAAAGGTTTTAAATGCCCAGACTCATCTGACCTTGCCCTAACAATCAGCACCGTGGGATCTTCTAAGCAGTTGTCTAGAACACAGAAACTGAAAATAGTTGACACTCACAAAGCAGGAGAAGGCTATAAGACGATAGCAAAGCGTTTGCAGATGCCAATATCCTCTGTTTGGAATAAAATTAAGAAATTGCAGTCATCAGGAACAGTGGCAGTATAATAAAATAAATAAAAAATCAAAACCCACGTTTGACTGCACAATCCCTCCAGAAAGATCTGGCACTGGAGTTGTGGTACACTATTCCACTATAAAGAAACACTTGTACAAATATGGTTTTCATGGAAGAATCATCAGAAGAAAACCTCTTCTACGTCCTCATCACAAAAATCAGTGTTTGAAGTTTGAACATATAGACAAGCCTGATGTATTTTGGAAATAAGTTCTGTGGACCAATGACGTTAAAATAGAACTTTTTAGCCGGAATGAGCAAAAGTACGTTTGGAGAAAAAAGGGCACAGAATTTAATGAAAAGAACCTCTGTCCAACTGTTAAACATGGGGGTGGATCAATCATGCTTTGGGATTGTATTGCAGCCAGTGGCACAGGGAACATTTCACAAATAGAAGGAAAAATGGATTCAATAAAATTTCAGCAAATTTGGATGCTAACTTGATCATCCACCTGTGAGAAAGCTGAAGTTAAAGAGAGGATGGCTTCTACAAATGGATAATGATCCTAAACACACCTCATTACATCAAGAGGCGTAAACTGAAGTTTTTGCCATGGCCTACACAATCTCCTCACCTCAACATAATTGAAAATCTATGGATAGACCTTAAAAGAGCAGTGCGTAACATACAGCCCAGAAATCTCAAAGAACTTTTAAGGAAGAATGGGCAACAACAACTGAAAGACTCTTGGCTGGCTACAAAAAGTAGCCTTGCCAAAGGAGGCAATTTATTAACTCTGCAGGGTGCCCAAACTTTTGCAGATGCTGTTATTTTGTTTTCTATTATTTTGAAAGTATAAATGATGGAAATAAAATCAAACTTTTTTTGACCTATTATAAGAATGTATCACCTTTTGATCCCCACTGTATATAGATGCTATGCCACACTATATAAAAGAGGTACAATGAGACTAGTTTGTCTGGGCTCCCTTGAGATTCACATCAGCAGTTACCCAGGAAGACATTTTTTCTTCCAGTGAGGACATGCATGGACCAGAGACTAGTCATTCTGGAGATGTGTGTGTTTGTTCCTATGGCTATTTTGGGGTTATGCTACACTGAAGGGTACTTACTATACAGTACTCGGGAGCAGTTCAGAGGCATTACTGTGCTCTGGAATTTTGTCATCAACTACACATAATTAAAGTCTCAGTAATTAACCTAGTGTAACTGTATGACATTTCTGTAAATTTTTAATATACAGGTAATTAAGATGACACCATACATGCATGTCATATAATACGAAATGGTTTAGAATTGTATGAATGCAGGTTAAAACAACAGCACTCTGAGAAAACATGGAAGTGTAATATTGTTGTTTCATATCCGTATCATATTATCAATAAATGGGATACAGCTGATCCCCAAGGCCCCACTCTGTACTGAAATATGATCATGGCTGCTGCAGTGTTGTTTTTTTCCTTGACTGAGACAACCGAACAGTGTACATAAAATGCATGATGACTATGTGAGTGAATGTAAAAGTGTAAGGAAAAGCGCCACCTTTTACTACATGCATCCCGTACTACTGTTTAACTAATAATGCACCCCCGAAAGGAGTGAAGATTGTCAAGTGAAGTATTACTGAAGGGATATGACATTACATTACACAGAAAATACGTGCTGTATGCATTATTTCGTCAGAGACAATTAGATTTTAAGATGATGTCTGTTCACAACTGGTGCCAAACTTGAAATTTCCAATTGGTAATTTATTTTTTCATGAAGGCATAATTGAGAAACTAACCCATCACAAATTGTGGAAAATATGAAGCTCCCTGTGCTGCTGTTATGGAGTCATAACCCTACACATGAATATTAAGTAGACGGGGTTTGATTGGATAATAAATGTATTTAAAAAAGACAAATTACAGATGTCCCCAGCTCAATGAAAAGGTGCTAAGTGCAACTGTGTGTACAGCAAAAATATCAGATGCCATTTATTTAATATCTGCTTAGAATCACAGTCACCACTCTGATGTGTATACATACACACTTTGTATTGGCACCAACCTCCTCGCTGACTGGAAAGTAATTATATTTTTAACATTGAATCATGTTGATTTCTTGGCTTAAATTTTCTTCCCGTCAGATCATCTTACAAATTCCTATCATGTGTTTCTACTTGGTTTATGCATGCTCCTCATCATATCAGTTCATGATGTGCTGCTCAAGAAAAAGGCTTAAATAGAGTCATCATCATAAAGCACCTGAACGCTTCACATTAAAGAGGAAAAATGGAACTGCTTACACTGTTTCTCGCTGTGTTAATAATGTACGGGTGATGTAATTGTGCTTTGTGTAGATTTGTATTGATGTGATTTAACAAAAGCTACGTGAAAATCTCTCTCTCCGTGTTTTTTTTGCAAATGTAACAAAGTAGCTCATTCTTTCATTGTGTCTTTGTCTTTGGCGAAATCCACTTGTACCTGTTTCTGTTTTTCTCTGTGACTTGATGGAAGAAAGATGTACAGCTGTACCTTCAGTCTCTTCACCTCTGTGTCCTCTTGTAACAGAATGAATATTACTGTAGGTTAGACTTTCTGTGGAAAAACAAGTTCAAGAAGGAGTGTGAGGAAATTGAAACCATGGAGAACCTCAACCGGGTTTTGCTAGAGAATGTCCTGCCTGCGCATGTAGCGGAACACTTCCTGGCACGCAACTGGAAGAATGAGGTGAGCACATGCATATGATGCTTAATGTTTCTATTATAGTTATGTCAGATCATGCAAATTTTGTTCTAAAAACGGTTGCAGGAGTGATTAGTTTCACAGAGGCCTTGCTGCATCAGTGGCTATATGCCAAGATCCATTACATTCATTCATTAGCTATGATGAGGCATGCCAAATGCAACTTGTAAGTCGATACAATAAATTTGAAACAATATATGTACATATTTTATATCTTTTCTGCTAATCACGTTGATTTTTCATACACTACAATGGTATAAGACATTCAGCACATTAGGTATATCTAAAAAGTTTTTTTAGGTAATGTATAATTCAAGAGTTTATGTAGACAGTATGAAGTAGGCAATGAACATAACGAACAATGTATGAGTATTTAAGTAGTAAAAGTACGTAATTAATGAATGGATGGTACTGTAAACCAATGGTCCCCAAAGACTGGGCCGCAGACTGGTACCGGCCCGTTGATCAATTGGTACCGGGCTGCACAAGAAATAATTTATTATTTCAATTTTATGTATTATCTGAGTCTGGGTGATCTTTTATTGTGAAAAACCTTAGCGGGCACATAAACATGCAGAAGCTAAAAGAAAAATATCTCTATGTGAAATGTTAAGGTTTCTTGACATTGACTTCATATTGTGAAATTTATTTTATAAATGTATTTGTGGCGTATCTGAATCTTATTTTGAAGTGACATTTAAACGGTATGATAGCGACCAGTCTTGAGCACCTCTCCCCGGGCCGCAGTAAAATTGTCAAGCATTGACCGGTCTGCGGTAATAAAAAGGTTGTCCAATCCCCATAGCGTTACCTCCTCTACTACGAGCACAAGATGATGTACGCATGCGCCAACATTGTGGTTGTCGACCAGACGTTTTGTCATAAGTTGACTTTTTACCACATTTTACTGATGTCAGATAAGTTAAAAACACATTTTTACAATACTTTGATTGTTGTTGTTTTTTTAAATGTTATTTTATTTTAACTATGTTTTGTGTAACCCGATGAAGGATTTTAGTCATTGGATGTCTTTGCTCATCTGGATGTCTGACCTCTCGGTTCGTAGCTCCACTGGATGTCCTGTGTCCGCTGAACAGCATCCGCAACACAGATTTTTAATGTGAAACTGCTTTATTCAGTGTTTTTACTGGTTTTGATCACCAGGTCCATTTGTTTTGGAGAGGATGAGACCTCTGTCAATAATTTGGTTCCTGGTAAATAACCAATTGAACAATGAACATTGAAGGAATTCTCATTGGGAAAGGCTGACCGCAGAGCGTCATCTGTCTGAGAGAATCTGCACGGCAGTGGTGGTTGTTTAACAGTGAGACAACAACTTCCATAATCCCACGGTGCTTCATGACATCATCAAATTGCGTCTTTTTTATCGTTTTGATTGAGAAACCCCTAGCAGGAGAGAATTAAATATTCTAACACAAAACATTTGAAGACATAGACAAGATTACCTGGACTAGCCTGTGTGATATTCTCATTCATCATTCTGGATCATGTTGTATTCCCTGAGAACTTCTCACTGTGAAAAAAGTTTTAGAAGATCTAAGAAAGTTTAGAGGATGTGGATTCTTAGAGATCATGTGAGTTAAATGCGAATGCTGTTTCTGTCTGAATGAATAGTCAGCAAATAACTTTTTTTTTTTAAGCAGTAGTGGTTTCATAACGTCTGTACTTTGGCCTTCAGAACATGGGTTTGTTGCTCTCTGAGCTACCATCTCTATTTTGTCTCCTGCAGGATCTGTACCACCAGTCCTATGACCTGGTGTGTGTCATGTTCGCCTCCATCCCAGACTTTAAGGAGTTCTACACTGAATCTGATGTTAACAAAGAGGGATTAGAGTGCCTCAGGCTCCTCAATGAGATCATTGCTGATTTTGATGAGGTAAATAACCCTGTTGTAGCCTTTACAACATGTGCGCTACAAATGCAAAAAAAGATTTCTGGCAGTGTGTGATTGGATGTTGTGTACGATGTGCCCCATTTGCAAGCTACACGATCTTGTTGAGATATCTGATTAGCAAACAGGTATATTTTTGATCAGTTTCTCGAATTTTTTAAAAGTTAAATGGTATTGCTTCTCATGTAATTATACACTGCATAAATTATCTGCATATATTCTTCTTTTAAATATAATATAATTAGGTTATCACTTCTGCTTGAGCTATTTCTCATTTGTTTTAGCTTTTATTATGTATTTGTATTTGTGTGCATAGCTGCTTTCCAAACCTAAATTTAGTGGCGTGGAAAAGATCAAAACCATTGGCAGCACTTACATGGCTGCTACTGGCCTAAACGCATCACCTGGGCCTGAGTACACATCACAGGTAGACTCATCACACACACACACACACACTTCTCATTACTTTTTGCAAGTGACACAAAATCATATGCATTTGACTCGTCATTAATGTGTTATTGGTGTTCTTCACCAGGAACATGACAGGCAATACATGCACATAGGGACCATGGTGGAGTTTGCATTTGCTTTGGTCGGGAAGCTGGATGTTATCAACAAACACTCCTTCAATGACTTCAAACTCAGAGTTGGTGAGTTACGCACAAACGATTCAAAGTAAAGTGCTATGAAATAGTTCAGTTCATCTTTTTCTTTCTTCAGCTACAAAAATGTTTAATCCACACTGCAAACTGAATTCACCATAATTTTACCTGTCAGTGCTGACAATGTTAGTGTTGCATACAGAGAAAGGAAAATATTCAGTGACTATGATAGAATTCATCAGTCGGGAAACAGCTATTTTTGTCTGTCAGACATCAAATGCTGCTGATTTATTGGATAAAACAAGACAACAACAATTTCACTACTGTTGGGCAAGAATAGTAACCTTTGTAGACTTGCTCTTCTATTGGCAGCAAGTATATGTTATTACACAGATGGAGTTTTGATATATAGAACTGGATTTATCTAAAAGGACATGAAATGTTATGTGCTGACATCAACATGTGTGTAGCCATTACACATCTAAGACATGTCGCTTTCAAAGCACCAACCTGGTGTGATTTGTTTGGGGTTCATTTCATCTTTTTGGCAGAGAAAGATGCCTACATGTCTAAATAACTAGAAAAATATAATGCATGGTTACTAAAAGACATGGCCATTTCCAAAAATCACTGAAAAATTGGTGACACAGCAGATTATCCATCACTTAAACAGCAGCTCCCCCTCTCTCCTTGCCATGCAGTTTGGTTTCAGATCCAAGTATTCCACTGAAATGGCAACATGTCTCTTTATTCAGAAAATAAAATTCTTTCTCGATAAGATTTGGAGTTGTAGGGGCAGTGTTTTTTAAACTAAGGAAAGCATTTGTTACTGTAAATCACTCTGTTCTTCTGGCCAAGCTCACAAAATTTAACTTCTCTCATAACACTGTAAGCTGGATTTAATCATATCTGCATGATCAAACACAATCTGTATTAGTTAACAATTGCAGATGTGACTCCGGAGTCCGTCAAGGTTGAATATTAGGCCCCCTTTTATTTAGTCTTTATATTTATGATTTGCCCACTGTTTGTCCTGAAGCTGAATGCTTAGTGTATGCAGATGACACTGTTTTCTTTGTTAATGGTCGCACAAAATATTCTGTTGCAGCTGAACTTATTAAAACAATGTCCTGTGTCACAACTTGGTTGCAGGAGGTTGTAAGAAAGAAAAAAAAAGTTAAACCTTGCAAATTTCTGTGCAATTTGAAATGAAATTTCACCTAAAGCTGCAAAAATGTACTTGTATTCAATGATTCTCTGTCACTTCAACTACTGCCTAACTAGTTGGACCCAGGTTGCTCAGAGTGCAAAAAACAAACAAACATTGGAAGTCTTGTACAAACAAGCAATTAAAGTTCTGGATTAAAAAATAAAAATAAAATAAAAAAAATAAACTGTGCAATTTTAAAAAGTATAGTATTTGCATTTGCTGATTCAAAATTGACTTATAAGGTATTGCATAAATTGGCTCCAGATCCTCTGACAGAGCCTTGAGCGTGTCACTCAAGGCTCTGTCAGAGGTGATTGGTACATCACATCTTACAACACACAAGGCCTTCACAAAAAAATCGAAAATGTGGCTTATCAACACCTACAGCTGCCAACACTAAAAAAATAAGCCTGTTGTGATGTTTTGATGTTGTGATATGAAGTAATGTCTTATTTTTTTTTTCTTAATTGTATAGTAAGTATTTGTCTATGTATGTGTGCTTTTTTGCCTCTTTACTTCATGGCCAGGGGACTACAGATGAAAACTACCCTTCTGGCTAATTCTGGCTTTTTAAACCATGTGTAATCATGTGTTTTTTGATATTGCACTGTCCCCTTTTAAATAAACGAATAATAATAATATAGTCATGGCAACATAACAGCAGAAGGAAGCAGACAGGAAGGTCCCAGCTCCCTCTATGCAGTAAGAGCCAAAGCTCGATACCCTCAACCTGTCTGTGACGATCCCAGCATGGGATGCTCCATTAACTCAGCAGTGTGCATGTGTGACTGTACATCCCTGCTGCTTCCAGATGGGTCTAAAACGCCCCATCAGAGAGGGATTCAAGTCCCCACCCATTGGGACTGGACAAAACCAGTGCATGTGTACCTGTGCACTTTTGCACTTGTGCACACTGCAATTTCCAGTCTACAAATCGACTCAGAAGCCAAAGTAAAAATAGGACTAGTGTCATTTCTGTGCTGTGAAAAGCTCCAAAGCCTACTGTGCTACTGTGAGGTGCTGAGAGTGTTGGGAATTTAGAGTTCAGCTGCATTTAGCTTCCACTTCATCTCATGTTCTGATGAAATCTTGTGAAAAGGTTTGTCTATTCTGGAAGGAGAAGGTCTCGCGGAGGGCCTTTTGGAGCTGCATACTGACACAACTCTTAATACTTAATCAGTGACAGACAGACAGATAGATAGATAACTTTATTTATCCCCGAGGGGAAATTAAGGAAAATCAAAATTAGATTTTTAACAAATCTCCAACAACATTTTTCTAGTATGAAAAATTGAGATCCATTATTTTATAATCTGCTCATTCTTTGCTGCTTCAGTTAGAAAACATTTTTTTAAATGTAATACAAAATGTCTTCAACCATAAATATGTATGACATTTAAACAGTTTTAAAGGTGCACAAAATACTACCAGTTGCAGAAAGAAAATGCTGTTAGTCAGGAAATGTTGTGACTAACTAAATACAGTATAGATACATATACTGAACTGAAGTGTTCAACAATTACGTTTTCAGGTATTAACCACGGTCCAGTGATAGCTGGTGTCATTGGAGCCCAGAAACCACAGTATGATATCTGGGGGAATACAGTGAATGTAGCAAGCAGAATGGACAGCACTGGTGTCCTTGGAAAAATACAGGTAAATAAAGGAGAAGTTTATCTTTTCTTCTAGATTTCTATTTTTAATTAATACAAAAAATTAGCCTTGAAACATTTTTGTCTTTTGTTGAAAAAAAAAAAAAAAGTATATATAGAAAAATACCAGACTATTTTCTGTGATGCATAAGAGAGTTTCTCATTATTCCTTTATCAATCCGACATGGCATTGTGTTTGAAGTTCCTTTTTCTTCTCTCAAAGCAACGCTCCACTTTAAATGTCAGTCTGGATGTTTGAAAGATAAAACTTTTATTCTCTCTTTATACATGCTATTTATGGTAGCAAGGACAACTCATCATGTGACGTCTGAACATTGATAAGATGTAATGGTTTTCCACCTGCATGGCATGTGGCTGCGGGAATCATTCGGCTTTCGGAGGGCTGTATTACACCTCACAGCCTGTACACATTTGATAGAGGCATCGGCTGTGCACTGCAGCACGACCGCAGTGCTTTCAATTGCGTTCCAAAATTACCTGTTGCTGTTAAAGATATGCAGAAGCAAATGTTAACAAATGTTGAGTCCACACAGATACTTCTCATTCTGTGTTTGGCTTACTGCTATTCCATATTACTCGAACCTATGAAGGACATTATCATTCAATGCTAAAGATTTACATTTTTTATCTTTTATTGCATGTTACTTCATGTCGGAGTTTTTAAGTTACAGATTGAATTTCATGCATAACCTGTGATGATTGATGTTCCGTTTCGCTCATATAATCCTTGATGGTAAAATATAAAAATACAATCCCCTGTGATGTGATGTGAGTTTTTTACAGTCTTGTTTGAAATTAATCTAAAGGTTAAAACAATACTTTGTCAAACTGAAGTCTTCATTCTATCTATAGAAGTCTGAAGTTAATGGTCAGCAGATTTTCCTCAGCTCTTACCGCTGTGAAGAGCAGAATATGTTTGCCTACAAGAATCTAATCCAGTTTGTGATGAGCAAAATAGACGTTACCCATCTGATTCCCTGTGTAGGTGACGGAAGAGACGAGTCGCATCCTTCTGACCCTGGGTTACATGTGCTCTTGTAGAGGCATCATCAACGTCAAGGGCAAAGGAGAGCTCAAGACCTACTTTGTGCACACAGAGATGACACGCTCACTGTCCCAGGGGAATGTAATGCCGTAAGATTGATTCAGAATATAAACTGAATTTACACAGACAAGTACAGACTTTTATTCAGATGAGAGAGATTCTCAATGCTGCTAAAACAGAGACAAAATGAGGCACAAAGGAATCAGATCTGCACTGTGAGGAGGGGAAAAAATCAGATTTTACTGTTGCATTGAGAGTTACCAACGCCACAGCTGTTGTATACATTTTGTCACTTATGTGTTAAGTGTAGCATGTACAGCGAGTAGGCAATAAACCCCTGGAATATATAGTTATTTGACTGTTGGATCAGGGAAAGCTAAAGTGGCATGAGTCATTCAGAGAAGAATCAGAAATATTCTAAATTAGTATTCTGACTCAGTTCCCTTTTCCAGCCACATGAATCGACATTATTCTATTCACTTTACGCATAGCTGATGCACTGAGAAATAAGGGAAACAATGTGTGTTACAACAATTGGCCTCTTGAAGGGCATCTAAAAGCCAAGAATTTCAGAATGAACAGTGATAATATAATAGTGACATGCTGATGTTTCAGATAGAAAGTTTGCGTGTCCCCAACTTAACCAATTATGTATGGAGTGATACAGAAGGCCACAGATCTGATATTAAAAAGAAAGCAAAGGACAAACATGACAAAAGAAAAAACTGCATGACCACTCTTGCAAAAGTGAGCTGGCCCTGTTTGAAAAACACAGCTGACAAGGAGACACGCATATGTGTACATAATTCAATCAACCTTGTTAGAAGCACGAAGTCTTGGATGTATTTTACAGGTGGTCTTGAAAAACTTAAATAAAATCTATGAATATATTATGATATTCATGCAGGGCTGTCTTTCCCAAAATTGTCTTTGCACTTAAATCATCTTATTTTCATTGTCTGTTTACACAAAATAAACAATCTTAATCCTTTATGCCATCAAGTCAGATTGATCAATGTCTGCTAGAAAAAAAAAAAAATCAGAAAAGGAGAGAATCAAATCTGAGCCATACAGATTTAAAGCCAGGTTAAAGCTCATTTATGCTTCCTGTAAATATAAAAATGAATATGTCCATTTCAAAGTAACTATCACTGCCCACATATTTCCATGCACCATTTATGTTTGCATGGATGTTAAGCAATACATCCACTAGAGGGCATTTCCGAGTCAAATGTTTTTGACAACAACAAATGACGACTTTGGAGGACGTTACTATAATGTACTTATTCTTAAAGTGGCAAAAGCGCAGGATGAGTTGTAGACGAGGTAAAATCATAGATATGTTTAGTATTTCTCACCAACTCGCACAACGCCACCCCAAAGAGTTCTGCTTTTTTTTTTTTTGTCGTGTCTCACTGCTCTCACAGAGTACAGACTGTCCATATACTTATTCAACATTGGGAATAAATGAGCCCTTAGAGACACTATTCGATGACAAAGGGGGATAAAAGATGATTTTAGTGTTTGGATTTTAATTTGGGAAATCTGAGCCTGATCTGTGTACAGGGTAGTTTTAGAGTGCGTATGGTACGGTTGTTTTGTAAGAAAAGAAAATACTACCAAAAAAGTGTTTTGATGTTTTGATGATGCCATTGTTTTTTGTAAAAACTTCATTAAAATTTCTATGTATTTCAGTCCTATGGAGTGCTTTTATTTGCCTGGGAGGGCCTTTAAAAATGACGAGTTAGTTAATGACGAGCAATTAACACGAGAGTGATTCAACCTAAAGTAGTATGTGTGAAGCAGGTGACATTACAGCAGTCACATAAGCTAACTGAATCAATCAAATTCATGGCTCACGACAACTTTGGTTCGATATGTTTTTGCCTCTTTTATGGAAATCAAATTCATCCCAATCTAAAAAATAAATTTTTTTCCTACTGCAGGCTACTGCTATAGCTTATTCTAAAGAATGGCTTCCTCTACATTGTCCCATTGAAACAATGTTAGCAGCAAAGACTACAAAATAGAAGCTTCGTTTGAGCAAATGTAATCACGAGGAGGAAGTATGTATAGGTAACTTAGCAAACAAAGCATTCAGACAAGGCTGGGGCCTGGTCCTATTTTATGAAGGTCTTATTTTAACAGACAGATCCAACATTATAATGGCTTATAAATTACATAAAATCACATCCCTTTGAAACAAAACAACATAGTGTTAGTCAGAGTAGCAGTTTGGGCATGTAGCAGAGGAAATGGCTACATTCCATCCAGATATTGTTTAGAGGGTCAGTGTTACTGAGTATTTAAGTGATCATTTGACATCACAAAGGAGTGCCACCCCACGTAGGATCCAGTATTCTGGAAGAAGTGAAGTCTTCAGGTCTACAGCTGCGATGTAGTTCATGTCTGTCCTAATTGGCTTCTTGTAGATTGGACATGAGTAGAGGCGCGAATCCTTCACACCTGCAACATAGATGAGCAGAAAGTGCCACTTGATACAAAAGAAAATAGAAAACTCAGCCATTAGCAAAAAGCATTTCTTAATTAAGATCATACTGACACATCCTACAACCTAGGATTAAAGTCAATGAAATATTTAAACCAGTGTAGGGGATGCCACACTGTGACACAGCTGTGGTCATCAAAACTGTTTATGTGGTGTCAAACTCTGCTAGAGGTTATTCACCACTACTCCCTAAGCACCTCCTCTTTGTTTTTATAGACGGCTTGCAAACTGGTTGGTTGGTTCTCAGTCACAACATGCTTAAGTGCTACTTGAGCCCTCATCTGTACAAAAACCAACAACCCTTTTCAATAGAAAACAAACAGCTTTTATTTAGTCCTTAGAGATGATCTACTCATATAAAAAACTAATCTATTTGAAGGGAGTCACAATTAAGCAGCGCGGTTTAAATCGCTCTGCACTTAAACACTTGTTCACGTCATCGTGTGTTTATGGTATAGACAGGAGCATACACTTGATGCTCTGGAAACCACTTGTGTGCAGAAATATCCCTGGTACGCACACAGTCAAAGGCAGCCTTCTTGTGGGAAGAGGACATGGTGTAAACAAACCACATTACACGTATCATTGGATCATTAATTCGTTTCCCGGGCAGCCTTGCTTGCAGGCATCCACGGGGGCCTGTCTCTTTGCTGCCTGCTGGAATATAGTCTAGGTTTATCCAGAACAAACACTGTGCCACATACTGTTGGTAATCTATTCCCAGGCAATATAAATAGTACTTAGTCTGCTTGACATTTAAATGTTACATCCGTCCTTTCTGAAAGACTGCGTGGGATGCAAGTATTAACAGGGAAAGGAAAGATAGACAGACGGGGATGGGAAGGACTGACCCTTTAAAGAAAAAAACAATATTGCTGCTTTTGTGTTGTCATATCAGAGTTTTCTATTCAGAGAAATCATCAAAATCTATTTTTTACTTGAATTTTACATGTGAAAAAAATGTTGAAATCGTACCGTTATTTTCAGCGTACATCCGGATCACAGGCATCATCTCAAAAAGGACTTTGGGTTTGGAGTCGATGAGTTTGCAGCTGCGGCGGTCCCAGCCGGCTCCCTCCAGGTAGAGGCCATAGACGTATACACCCTCTGTGGGGGGCTGGGTGATGTCGTCCTTCATCCACCTGGTCACTTCGTTGCACAGCACCATGCGGTCCAATGCCCAGCCTTTATTGGCCCGAGTAATCTCCTATGAGGGCAGGAAGAAATCATGCTGTCGTATGAGCACTATTACACAGAAGTACACATAAATGACAGAGCTGACATTTGGCAACTGTTTCTGCACAAAAAAAAAAAAAAAATCAATTTTGATAAAAGGGCTGTCATAGACGGACAATGAAAAAAACACTGTGTAGGGCAGCGAAGTACACTCCATCGACAGAATTATTTGCAAGATGCCGTGCCAACAGAAAGAAAATAAATCCAATATGACTCGCAAAGAGCAAGAGCAGAGTGCACAATAAATAAATGTATTGTGAGTATTACATCCCTTAGTCTTTTTTTTCTGCAGATAAAAATGCTTAATGGACAAAATTGGAAAGATAAGAACTGAAGATAAATGAAAAGGACATACACACACACACACACAGATCCTTTAAAAACAAGCTAGAGGTTTCAGGCTCTACAGGCAGATTGTGATGTGACTGTGATGGGTCCAGCGAAAGCTACAGTGTCTCTCCCGAGAACAGTATATACAAGCTTGGTGAGAGGACATGACTGTTATATTTATGAACTAAAACAACAGTCTAACAAATCCATTCTCAGTAAAATACAGACATCTGTGTCCATAATATTTTCTCTTTGAAGCCAGGATTGTTCTCCAGAGTGGAATAAATACATAAACTAGAACGCAGTCAGATGTGCAAACCTGACCCAACGCTTAACAATTCTCCATTCCTGCTACTACTTGAACTGATTTTGTGTCCCTCCCGGGTCTTTATTACAGTTTTTTTTAGTTACTGTGTATCATAGCCACCTAACAATACATATTCCAGATCTGGATCATCACCAAAATCAGTTACAATTTTAGATATGTTAAAAAAATGCTGGTGGAAGCAATACAAGACAAATATGTACAAGAGTCAGAGCTGCACAGCAACTGCAATACTATAAGAATACAGTATACACGTATGTGCAAAATAAATGCTATAGGTTTCAGGATAAATGGGGTGCCTCCTAAGTAGATGGAAACATTATTGTCACAGTACTCTCAAAATCCACTGTATTTCAAGTGCATATATGGATATCATGAATGAAATGTATCGCAGTCCCTTTAGTCATGAATATAAAAGTATGTTTTTCAGTTAATTAGATGCTGTTGGAGGAAAGGTGTCACAAACAACTCACCATCATTTTCAACAAAAGAACCTTTTAGACCTTGCAAAGGACAAAAACCTATTGGGTTCTATTTTTTACCAAAAACTGAAAATATATAACCTCTGTAGAAGTAGAATGAATGGCAGAGCTGCTGTATTGGATTACACAGGCGCCCCTATTAAAATGCTCAGTGAGCCTTTAAAGTAAGAATCTCAAAGATTTATGTTGTATGTTCTCTGTACATACAGCAGAACCATTTTTATGGTTCTTGCCCTAAAATGTGTATTCTTATCCATTTTTCACTTGGTTCTAATATTCAATATAATATCTAGATACCTTTTTGGATCTTCATAATATAGAATAATGAACCCTAACAGCAGGGACAAGACATGGATCAAGGAGGGTTAAACACTACGATTACATTCCTCTGTAATATCCGCTCCCGCCACATTAATAGAAATTGGAATTCATTGGAAAACAAAAAACTGCGTGTATGCGGTTGTCTGCCTCAACAGTGTGAGTGCACATGCACACGTGTGGCTGCGTGCTTGCATGTGTGAATGTGGCCGTGTGCCTGCCTCTCCCTCTGTGTGCCATCTGGTATCCTTCCCGGCGGTGGGTAGCTTGATGCCATGTGTACCTGTCTCATGGCTGTCAGGAAACCCTGCGGGTTGAAGAAGCCTGTCATCCAGAAGCAGTTGGGCCGCCCTTCAAAGATCCAAGCTTGGAACTGCCGGTTCCGCTCAAGCAACTCTGTAAACCAGAACCCCAGAGTGCTGGAGGCCCACGATGCCTGGAAAAAAAGACAAACAACATGAACAAAACATTACAATACAACACTGAAAACTGTTATCCCGACGGATCAGAGAAAACAGGAAGACATGAAAAATTACTGTGTGTCACTGTGGTGGTGAGAGAAAAAACGAGGCATTAATTAAGAAATCAGCAGAATAGAATGGAAATATTAGAATACAAGAAAACACAATGGAGTGAAGGCAAATGGGCCAAAAGCAGATAGCACTGCAAGTACTGTAGAAAATCCATCCAGGATGCTGTTCAAATGCAAATTATTCTAATGATGTAATGTTTGTAAGAGCACAACTTAAATGCAAAGAGAATTATTCAAATATAAGATTTGGGAAATGCCATATGAATCCTATTTCTATGTGTTTTTTCTTGCCCTCTCCCAAAATTAATATTCCAGCTATTTCTTCAACTAAGTTTGTTAGAAGAAGTACTTTTCATTCATCAAAGATATGGCTTTGTGCGCTGAAGCAAGAAATTAGTGGCTGACTGATGGTGATAAGCTCCTTTTTAACTCATACGACATATCTGATATTATCGGAAACCAACGAGTAATTGAATTTTCAAGACAATAAATAACATCATAAAAATGATATCTACATAGCAATAAAAATATCATTTTAGATATCAATTTATGCCCCAGGTTCCATGAAATTGCTTGTTATTCAATGCAATAAGAATTAAAAGCTTTCAGAAGAGTTAATTAAATACCGTTCCTGTGTACACTAAGGACACAGAGTGACATCTCGCTCTGTTATATTTATGTCCAAGTATATTTCTACAAGTAAATGTTGGAAATTAATAATGCTGTTTTTGTTAAAGCAAGACAATCTTCTCAACCCACCTTCTTCCAGCATGCAGGAATGCGTGCATCATACATGCAGTCCAGGGCGTCCCGCAGGTGCTCACTCATGATGATGGTTCCGTCTATAGCCAGCTTCAGGTCTGTCAGGGTGTTTCGGACCAGAACTATAACCCTCTGCATACGGTCGATCTCCTGACGCAGGAAAATGTTCATTGGCTGGAAAGGGCCCATCTTCTGGAGACGCTCTCTTACCTGGTGTGTTCCATTCAATCATATAAAAATAAAACTTTAAAGAGTCTTCTGAGGGATTTATAATACATAGGGTGATATTGATTTGTGCTGTGTAGATACAGAAACACACGTTAATGGAGAAATGCCAATTAAGACAAATATTCCATTGTGTGTCTTAATTTTCTTCGCCATGCCCTCGAGTCAACATATATTCTTCTGAAATTAAAGATGTATTTGTTCCACTTGCGACTTGTATAAGCTTTTCTCTTTACTATCTGGATAATACATGCAGTATAAACCATTCACATGTTTCAGGTACAAACTGAGAACAGGATGTGAGGTTTCTAGAGGTTGTAAGGAACAGAAAAAAGATTCTGAGAATTCATCTGTATGTCTTTAAGTAATGCATACCATAAAAAAAATTCTTCCAAATGCAGTTATTTGACATTGACATTGCTGTATTTGTCCTCATTCTGTGGGGCATCTGTAGTCTGTCACACAGGGTGTGGCGTGCAGTGGTGATTTTTCCATGACTAGCTTTGCACATCTGTTCAGAAAAGTCACATTCTCACCTCACTGTCTCTTTAGTGTCAAAAAAATAAATAGATAACCTCTAAAAAGATTCAGCTACATTCACACTCCACTGTCTATTTCTAGGCATCATTTCTCTCTGACTATCAAACACACAGTAACACACGCCCTCCCATCACTTCTGCACCTTCTGTCAGTACCCTCCCTGTCATTTTGCACACATGTCCCTTTGCTCCACTGAAAAACTCACGCTGTTCATGGTGCACACATTCACAAACACACCCAACACTCACACAGACTTACTTCAAATGGTACATAGTCGGCGGGCAGTTTCTCCAGCATATCATCAGCTAGCCTGGACACCACTGTCTCTCTGGTTTCCCCTCCACCTGATGAGCTATCCTTAGGCTGAATACTGAGGATGATGTCCAGCACATCTTTAGCCAGTTTACTCTGGTAGGTTATATCTGCATTTGGGTGGAGACCAAACACCTCTGGAGTATCATAGGCTGGCAGACCCTGCAAAAATTAAACAACAATAGTTATTGAACCTGAGATCATTTTGTTCAGATTGGAGCTCATTTGTGGAAGTAGTTTTAGAAAGAAATGGTAAGATGCATTTACTCTGCTATCACAAGTGGGCCTTAGTGCCTCCGTGGAGCAGCTTATCGCCTCAAACTGAGCTGGCAGAAAAGAGCTGGCAGAGTCTAGGGGAAAACATACTGCCTTATGTGGTGGCTGTTTTTTTTTTTGTCAAGGGTGGGTTCCCTCCATTTGTCTTCAATTTCATATGTTTCATAAGTATAGTTATCTGCACTTTGCTTCCCTTTGACACTGCCACACCCACTGTTGTCCTGGTGAAAACCCAGACAGCTCTGATTTCTCTTCTGATACACACAGTGTCACCAACTACTTCTTTCACCCTCCAGCGAAGAGCTGCATCTGTGTATTCACCTGACCAACCGGAGCACATCACTAGTAGAAATTATGCAAATTGTGTTCAGGGGGTGCAGATTCAATTTAGTTGATATTGGTAGCATGGGAAATGACCAGATCGACCAAACAGAGATTTGCCACCGGACTCACCCCACCCCCCCACCTCCCCTGCAATTTTATTGTAATGAACAGTAGAGTTCTGAAGGGATATACGTATCCAATTATTCAAAAGAAAAAAAAAAACAAGGCCTAGAGGAACATCTTTGAATGCAAATTAATTTTGTGAAGCATTTTCCCCCTGAATTTCTATCCTGTTAATTGTCTTGGTGGATCTCAACCCCCCAGGTTGGGAACAAAAGCTTTAATTGATTCATTATGAGGACAGTTGCCTGTGCAGAAGTTTTACATGATGCAACTGTTCTCTTTAAGATTCTGTATTACTGTAGTTTGATCCATTTCAAACTGTTTTTGTATTGTTATGTTGAAAAGTTGATTTTCATTATATCTGTTTTATTTATGTTAAGGCTATCTTTGCTGCAATGTGACACTGGGAATTAACACACTACTTATCTCATATATTTTCAGTGTCTGATGGCACGATCTGTACGCAGTTATATTTTTAATTTTAAAAATAAATAGCTGAACGTGCTTAACAAAGTCAAAATTTTGCAATGAGGGTCACTCTCAATGATGATGGGAAGACTGTTGCAGTCTGACTAATGAGCTTCTTTATAAAACTGGGAAATTCAGAGCATATTCACTTTGTAATGACTGCTTTATTATGACCAATGGCACACAAATAAAAGCAAAGATAGATCTAATATGTCACATTCTTTGTTTTATTTTAGGAGATCCAAGAATAGTGCAAAGCTGGGAACTGCAATTAGCACATGAACATGACAACAAGACACAGAATAGCACTTTTACATGTTGGCACGTTTTATTTCTTATTTTTCCTTGTCTGAAACAGACTGTTTTGTTTAGGTATTATCAGATTACTTATGTGCTTATTTATTTGTTAATAGAGAACAAGAGGTGGAGAGTTTGCATGGATGAAAAAAAAAATGTGCACGCTGCACATTCAAATACTCAAACATAAAGAGAGAGCCTGGCTAATACACGGAGAAAAATGTGAAGTGATGAAGAGAGAATCACACAGGGTGCTGGACAGAATAACCTTTATCCCTCACTGTGGTCATTTATTTTCTCTCAGGGAATTTTCAGTTTGTTCCTGTCTGTCTGCATTTAATTGAAACATGCAGATGTGTGGACATGCACACACACAAGGACGCATTGCTTTCTCTTGTGTTTTGTCTATGGAGGAAAAGTGTGAACATGCGTGTGTCTGTGTCTGACAGAAAGAGAAAGAAGGCTTGTTAGCAAATTTTTGTGTTTCACATTGTGTGTTTGTGTGTGTGTGTGTTCTCCAAGGCTGTGTTTGTCATTCTCTATTTGAGAGGCGGTGCAGAGGAAAAAGCTCGCTGGGCCTAGCAGCCCTGAACATCCATCATAATGAAACTAGCTTTAATGAAACTAGCTCAGGAAATGCCCCCAGACATACAAGCGCAAGCACACACACACACACACACACACACACTAGTTAAGCACACACTAATGCGTAATCTGTAATAAAATAAGCATGCTTGCGTTTTATCTAAGTCACACATGGCAGCCTATATCTAGACGTGACAAGAGCAGTGAGTCAGTACCGTGCAGAAAGCTCATATGTTCAATTGTGCTTTTTGTGATGTCACTGAAAACAACACATGGTAGGAGCAGATTTGTCACCATAAAAATGGAGAAAGATGGAGCTAAAGCATATGAGCAAACACAGAATCCTCAAGACAGCTGCCCTTAACTAACATTTTTACAGACACACGCTCACCACCTACCAAAGACTGACTCACCTGAATGTATGTAAGATACTGGTCAACATTGGAGCATTTCGGGATGCTGTAGCCCTTATAGAAGTTGAATGCAGGTCCAAACATGTCCTCACTGAACCACACCTTGGCAAAGGTGTTGAGGAGACGCTTGTCATAGTCATCAGTCACACGGCCACCATACTGAATCTCCCCTATCATGTACCGCACTGTGTTCCATGACACACCCTGATGGGATAGGAAATAGTGATACGGGATGACATCAAATCTTTAACTACAACTAAAACATGCTGAATATTTATTCCTCCAGTGAAAGCCTAGACATCATTGTAAACTTTCACACTAAAACTCTCAGAACTATTTCAACTGAAAGTTCACCCTTTCTTTCCTCCTCTATATGTGAACAAACACTGGTACACTCTAGTGTAGTTTGCAGAGCACTTTGGATGTCTCCTACCTTTTTGATGTCCATGTCATCGAGGTGGTTCTGAATGAACTGGACAGTGGCATTGAAGTCAGCCTGGTTGAACTCATAGGGGATGTTCCATCCCAGAGGGCCATACTTTCTCCTCTCCTGTACAGTGCTATGGAGAAATGCGACTCCATATAGCATTGGCTTCCACTGCACCATGTTGCTCACATCCAAAAGGTCCTGGTTTATACCTGAAGAAGAAGAAGAAGAAGAAAAACATGAGTAAACACATTCACAGCCTTCTCCAACTGGAGGGTAAAAAATTATTTTGGCCATATTAACCTTTGGAGCTGCGATCCAAAGCCTTCCAGGTACAGAAAGTTTCTATTAGTATTGCAGACTTAAAGGGTATAACGTAAATATATTTGGAACACAAGTGCAGTTTCCCCTTTCAAAAACAAAATTAAAGAGCATTAAAGGTAGTTTTTATCTAAGTGAGCAAGGGTTTCTTACACGTTTACTGAGTTAATCTGTTGTATACAAACAAATATTTTAAAATGTAGCAATTCGCATAACTCAAAGTATGACACACATACTGTACGCATGTAACTTAGCATAATGCAAGTTGGAAATTCTTTTTGCTAATCTTTTTTCAACTCTTTCGGAAATCTCTGACATGCAGCCTCTTAAAGGGCTTTGCTGAACTTTAATGAAGTTAGGGAAATTGTGCCAGGCTCGGGAGGATAAGAGTGTGGTGAAGTGATTTAAAACTCCAGGTGAAAGTAACGTTCTCCTCTTTTAATCTACATGATAATTAAATAGAAAATATCACCAGCTATTCTGATCTAAAATCCACATTTTCTAAATTGTTATGTTTATGGAAAATATCTCTGACATCTGCCTCACAGGCAGTTGCCCTCAAATAAAGGTAGATTAGCTTTTATTTGTGAATTAAGACCATAAATCGGGGGAAGAAATTAGCAAAACAAGAACTGGTTTAAAGTAATGTGAGGAAATGGTTTTAATATTCTGAATGCACTGTGAAATACATGTGTGATTATTCTTAATCTGACGAAGAAATTAAATTTTTAATTGCAGCCAGGATTCAAAAGCTGTAGAGAAGCGTGTACCCAGACTCTCGGCCCTCCAGGTACCTCATATATCCTTCTTCCATGTAAGCCAGGCAAAGACAGCTGGTTTATACATATTTAACTGTTCCTCTCTTTCTCCCACCTTTTGAGTAATCATAGTGTGACTGATTGAAGGTGTGTGTGTGTGTGTGTGTGTGTGTGTGTGTGTGTAAAGGAAAGAAAAAAAGAAATAACACAATGATGCAGAATAGGGTGTATTATTATTCTTGATGTGTATGTGTGTAAACTCATTTGTGGATACATTCACACACACACACACACAGACATACATGTTTGATCCTGCTATAATGATAAACTATGGATCAATATGTTGACATTTTACTTAATTTCCACCATATTTATGCCTGTCAACGCTTTCAGACCGGGTCATTGTATGGATTGAGGGCAGGATGTGTGCATCTTCATTCGTAGCACAGCCTCACCATTCTCACCTTGCTCTGTAAATTGTCAAATCCTGAATTCTGGTTTATTATGTTTTACTATAAAATTAACCGAACTGAATCAAAGTGTCTCTACTGTACCTCCGTAGGTCCTCTTAAGCCCCGCCTTGAGGCCCTGCGGTGGTTCGTTGGTGAACTTGATTGACATCTGCAGAAGGGTGATGGGGAAGTGTCTGTGGACCTCTGTGGTCATCCACAGGCGGAAGCTGTCATGGACAAAGTCTGTCTCCGTCACCGTGTCCATTAGCTCGTCCATGAAGTCCAGACCCAGGTGACAGTTCTGGAGTAAGGCCCAACCACCCTATAGATAATTAATGATAGTGAGGGTCATCATATATAACAAGGACTGCAAAGTGATGATGTAGTCAAGAAAAAGACCTTTGTAAGAGGCCTATAAGGCTTCGTATTTAATTTGATTTAAATTAATTTAAAAGAGAAACACATTTCAGAGACCTTAAGCTCAACACATTAAATTAAACAACTATTACAGATGCTACATCAAATGATGCATAAACCACAGTAACTTCATACCACTGACTCACATTAGCCATGGTCTGCTGCAGCAGCTTGCGGGCGTGGACCTCTTGTCCTTGTCCCATGGAGACATATCGGGTTTCAATTTTCACCCTCTTCCCCAGCGCAATGATGGAGTCTGTTGGATCTGAGCCCATTGAAAGGAAGCAGATAAGAGGTGTCCGCGGGTCTGACTCCTCCCAGGTCTTCTCTAAGTCAAGGATCACCCCTTCAGTGTACTTCTCCCCCATTGCGTCCATTATGTATTTACGGGCCTGGAGACGAAGAGGAGTGAGAGGAAGAGTTTGTTTACTGCTTTATAATGTAAAACACTAGAAAACCTTCATTAGCAATGAAGTTAAAGTTAAAACTAAATATTGGAATACATATTTATTCTGTATATTTAAACTTTAGAGAGAGGGTCGGGTACAAAGTGAATAGTTCAAAGTTTTCTTTTACTGGCTCATTCTTTTCAGTCAACAGTAAAGACTGCTTCAGGGGATCAGACGAGAACAATTGCTGGACTGTGCAACAAAATAAATTCCACTTCAGGCTTCTCTGCTGTAGACCAAAAACCTACCCATCAGTAAAAAGTGATTATCCATTAGCTATTGTAGATATTCAGACTCAGTAAGCTTCTGAGAGAGCTGTTTTGCTAAATGTATGACACTTTTCTCTTCAAGGAAAGCTTTAATCAACGGGGATAGTACTGTAGATTTAGAGATTTTCTTAATATTTTTTTAACTGCACCCATTTAAAACAAAGGTTGTTTTAAACTAAAGCATCGGCTCATTTTCGGCCCTGATCCATCATTTAATTAGGAATATGCTGCTTCTCTACTGTTTTTCTTTCATGGAAGCTCATTCAGTTACAGAACTCCTGCATCATACTACTGCATATGCACTATGATGCAACCTCGGGACCGGTAATTGAATTTGCACTTATATCCTATCTATGCTATATGTTTATTATCAAAGCGGAAACCAAATGTTGATTATCTCATCAGATTGATCACAATATATTTCAACTTTTACAATAAGTCTTTTTTTTTTTTTTTTTTTTTTTAATACTCTTTTTATTGGTTTTTAGGTACAAACATTAGGAAAGCAAAACAAACAACAAAACAAAGCAAATAACGATAATAATAACAGCAAACAAAACCAAACCCACCCCAAACTAACAGTGAGCACTGCAACATGTGTCCTTGCATATATATACCTCCATATATACACAAATGTACATACATACAAAATCAGTAGGATGGCAAGAGACAGGCGACAATAAGTCTTTAATTAGCAAAACTGCACATGCATCAGTAATTAATGGTGAGCTTTCTATTGACTACAGTGTCATTTCTAACCTGTGCAATGGTCCTGTCGGGACACCAGCAGCGTATGAGGAGCAGCCGTCTAAAACAGTCAAGAGTCTGGTCATAGGAGTTTGGGATCATCTCCTCCTCTGGGGCTTCCTTATCAAACCACAACTTCCACTGCTTCTCATTACGACATATCTGAAGGGAAAGTGCAAACAGCTTTGACACAGGAACAACACACAGATTTAAAAAAGTGCAAATCTTTCATTGCTCTCCATTACATCAAATCTGGGTAGAAGATGATGCGTTTTAATACGTACTGCTGGTCAGCGAGCGACCACAAATTTTAATCTGTCACTAGCATAAAGCTAAAAAAGGAGAAAGAAAAGTGTACCCTACATTGCTGTTAGACGTACAGCACAAATTATCCAAATTGTCCTAATGTGCTTAAGAACCATGATGAACTTGCACATATATGTACCTGCACAGCATGTGTGGGTGCTGCTTATCAGCATTTTTTGTGCCTGAATTTATTTCATAGATACTGAATTAGATATTGAATTAAATAATTTCACAGGTTCACACACATCATGTAGCGCATCGTGTGACTCAGATGAGAACATGACGTGCTGATTTGACACTTGATGTACTGCACTTAGCACTAATTGTCTGGGAAGCGGTTTGTATCAAATCCATGTAAACACCATGCACATCCAAGACATGCTGTGAATGCTTGATAGTGCAATATATATGCAAATATACTGTTAATCAATATGTTTACACACACACAGGTTACTGTGAGAAATCAGGTTAAAGGAAATCAAACATGGCATCATCAACCAGCATTTACATGTAGCTGGTCAGTAATATTAATCCCAATTCTCCCCTGTCTGATTTCTGAGAAAATTATGAGTTACTATTGAGTTCAAGTATTACAGAATTATTTTGGTTAAAGGACACTTCTTTTTGCCACAGTGAAACCTTCCCTGTCATGAACATGTGAATATGCAAAACCTTGTGTACATTGACAAAGAAATCTGGTTACTCCAACAGAAATACAGTTTTGTTAAACAGGTTTATATTCATCTTTTTTTTTTGTTATCACAGAAAGCAGTTTCCCTGTTTACATGATATTCAAGAAAACTACTACAGACAGCTGACAGTGGCCAGTCTTCTTATCTCCTCTTCATTGGACTCACAGAAGATACAATATCTACTTTACTTGAGCTATCAAGTTTTACACACACACACACACACACACACAACCACCTGTTTTAAATTCAGTTAAACACATTTACAGCCGAGAGCTGCTTGTCTTAACCGAGCAGCTCCACTTAAGAATTTAAGGGGTTCAGTGCTTTGCAGAAGAGCACATTAACAGTAGCTGATGATACACGAGAGATTATAACACAGTCTACACCTAAATTTACGTGCCAGTCTGGGAATATGAGTGATGTTTTTGAGCCACAAGATTAAAATGGATGCCTGAATATGATGTTTGTGTGTTTTAAGTGAGATGCTGTTTAAGAGCTTTGCATCGTGTATATTACAATTTTGTTTGAGGTGGGAAGACAGAATCACAAGGGTGTTTTTGTCTCTTTATCTGGGGGGACTGACAGTACAATCCTGTCCCCCCCTTGTTCTTCTTGGACTGATTAGGAAGACTTTCCCTGTTAATCACGCACGCAAAGAAACACATGTGTATTTGTGTATGTGAAGGAATAAAAGTATTAGTGTGTGTGTGTGTGTGTGTGTGTGCATGCGTGTGTGTGTGTATATGTGTGTGCGAGCACATACTCAGCCAAAAGTAATTGATTGGAAGTTTCTCCAAACTAAGCTCATTTCACAGAGCACTGAGCTTTTCCCTCCATGGGAGCCACCAGCCTGTCAGTCACCCATGAGGGTGTGTGTATTTGTGCGTGAGTGACAGTCCATTGTGATGAGACTGATATTGACATGCTTACTAGAGCAAGGGAGAGCTGTAAAATATTTAATAAGCAACTAGAGACCACTGGTGATTATGTGTGTGTGTGTGTGTGCATGCGTGCTTGCGTGACAACAGATGGACACTGTTATCTGCAGTATTAATAGATAAAAGTCCTTATGGGTAAAAAGTCACATCACACACCTGTCAGAGCATGCTTAAATTGATATGGTTGTGCATGTTTCTGTGTGTGTGTGTGTGTGTGTGTGTTATGACTGTGGTCCAGACCTGTCAAGTAACGAAGTACAAATACTTCGTTACTTTACTTAAGTAGAGTTTTTGGGTATCTATACTTTACTGGAGTAATTATTTTTCAGTCGACTTTTTACTTTTACTCCTTACATTTTCATGCAATTATCGGTACTTTCTACTCCTTACATTTTTTAAACAACCTCGTTACTCATATTTAATTTCGGCCTTGGTTTTTTCATTGTTAAAAAACGTAGAGTGAATTTGATTGTGATTGGATGAGAAGTATAAACATATACCATTCCGACACACTATTGGTCTGTCGCCCCTGCCTGTTACAAATCACGTCACACGCAAGCAAGCTTCGAAGCAGTGGTTTTATAGAGTTGTAGTTCAGGTGTGAAGCACGTAGCGATGCTTCAGTTTCGCGACTCGCGTTGCGGCCAGGACTGTGCTCAGTAGCACACATATATGGTTCTTTAATGCATTTGCATTATACAAAAATGCATTCATTTTCATTTGACATATATGGGGCTGAATTTTTCAACATAACATTTTAATATAACATTATTCATTATAGCCCTTAGAAAAATTATGTTTTGGGGGGGGGGGGGGGGCGTCGTGTAGAGCACTGTAGGGCCCTGTGGCGCAGGGCCTATAACATTTGATGGCTTTTTTTTCTCTTTAAATTACTTTTACTTTTCTACTTTAAGTAGTTTTGAAGCCAGTACTTTTACACTTCTACTTGAGTAAAAATTTTGAGGTGATACTTCAACTTCTACAGAAGTCTTTTTAAACCCTAGTATCTATACTTCTACTTGGGTAATGAATGTGAATACTTCTGACACCTCTGCTGTGGTCATTATTTTTGAGTATGCTGGTTGTAGGCTGCTGTGTTTGTGTCTCTACAAGTGTTTTTCACAGGTAACTAAGACTGTGCCAACCCCTGGAAGGTGATTCGCTGAGGGATACCAAGCCCTCCATTCTGATTGGCTGCAGCTGAGTAGTCCGGACATATAAGGAGCCAAGATGGTGGCAGGGAGGTGGACAGCAGCATTTTTCCACATCCTCCCTTTCTCCCAACCTGCCACATGTCCTTCTGCGTGGAAACTTTGATTGTAAATAGTGTAGATTATAAGAGTAGGGGTGGACTGCCAATTTGGTTTTGACCTTGTTTTTTCTGAAAGTTAGTAAAGGTAAGATATTTGTTTTGTTTGAGGGAAGTGGTTTATTTTTTCTAGTTGGATTTGTTTTGTTTGTTGTTTTGGCCTGGGTCCATCCTGAAGTTGTGTTTGTAGTTATAGCAGTTTAATTGTGATATATTCTTGTAAATAAATATTTGTTTAATTAATAAGTTTTGTAAGTGGTTTTTGGGACTTTGGGAAGATGAGGTCTGTTCGTGTTATGCCCCTAAACACCCCTAGACTGGGACATAACATGAATTGGGGGCTCGTCCGTCTTATTGTTGCGTTTGTGTGGTGGTTTTTCTGGTTAGCGGTGAATTTTGGTGTGTGTGGGAGTTATGGAGTTTTCACTGGATGATTTTGTGGTCAGTCCGACTTGGCAAAATATTGAGAAATTCAGGAAAGCAGATTTGTTTATTGTGGCTAACTGCTGCTGGTGCGGCTACGAGTGACGCACCGATGGCTGAGCTGAAAGCGGCGGAGGCTGCTAGCACGCTCGCTGCCGGTGTGGAGCTGAGATGAGTTCATGTTGACACATAAAAGCGTTTTTTCAATGCTGACACCTCGCGTTTAACCTGTTCTGTTTGAGCGCAGATCGCCAAAGCTACGGCGTAAAAGCACCTTACCAGCTGCGGGTGAGAGCCGCCAGTGTTTCTACTGCCATGAACCAGGCCATCTAATCGCTGTCTGTCCTGTTCTTAAGAGGAAAACGCACAATAAAACTGCTAAACCTCCCGCTGGTGTTGGTTTCATAAACACCGCGTCCCAGTCTGGAAAATATTCTGAGCTGTTGCCCAACACAGAGGTACACTGTGAGGTTGACCCTCGTTTCAAACAATTTATTTCACACGGATTTGTTTCAAACTGGTAAAGACTCTGATAAAGTGCCGGTAACTATTCTTAGAGCTACAGCTGCCCATCATTCATTCCTGCTGGCTAGTGTCCTTCCACATAAGTAAAACTTAGTGCGGTTCTGATTTGTTGGTTTAGGGAATAAAACTAAGTGAACTTAACGCACCGCTTCACATGATCCACTTAGATTCGCCGCTTGTATCTGGACATGTGAAAGTAGCTGTGCTCCCACAGTTTCCGATTAGTGGCATCTCATTTATTTTGGGGATGATTTGGCCGGAGGAAATGTGGTGTTAACGATCCGGTCTCGGTTTCGTCTGCTTACTGTCCCACCTCTGTCTTCTGCTGCAAATGTGCCAAACTTGTTTCCTGTGTGCGGTTACACGCGCACAGGCTCGTGAACTGGGTGAAACTGTGGATTTGTCGGAGTCGTTTATGGCTACCTTAGGTGAGGGTGAGCCCTCCTCTTAAGCGACGCCCGATACCGAGTGTGAACCAGTAGCTATAACCTGTCAATAAGTCTGGTCATGCAGATATGGATATGAGTTTAGATGTCACAAGTGAAATATTAATTGACGCTCAGAAACATGACCCGTCTCTAACTGAGTCTGTCCTCTGCTGTAGCCGCCGAGGCAGAGGGAAAACATGGACGGTGGAGTCCTGACTCCAGCGAGACACACGGTGTAAATCAGGTGGTTGTGCCAACCGCATACCGTCTCGCACATGACGCTACCTTAGCTGGCCACCTCAGCATTAAAAAGATAATCAGGCTATCGACAACCGTATCTGCCACTTCTCTGGAAAGTTCACTAAGCACCAGGTCCATTATAGCACTATTGAAAAGGAAGCTCTTGCGCTACTGCTCGCATTGCAATATTTTGAGGTGTATATTGGATCAAGCTCACAACCTGTCAAAGTGTATACAGACCACAAGCCACTCATATTCCTGGACTACATGCGAAATAACGACCAGCGGCTCATGCGCTGGTCCCTGATTTTGCAGGATTTCAACTTACAAATGCATCACAAAAAAGGTACCGAAATGTGATGGCAGACACTGAATGTTTAATTCTTGTGTGTGTGTGTGTTATGACTGTGGTCATTATTTTTGAGTATGCTGGTTGTAGGCTGCTGTGTTTGTCTCTACAAGTGTTTTTCACAGGTAACTAAGACTGTGCCAACCCCTGGAAGGTGATTCGTTGAGGGATGCCAAGCCCTCATTCTGATTGGCTGCAGCTGAGTGGTCCGGACATATAAGGAGCCAAGATGGCGGCAGGGAGGTGGACAGCAGCATTTTTCCACATCCTCCCTTTCTCCCAACCTGCCACATGTCTTTCTGCTTGGAAACTTTGATTGTAAATAGTGTAGATTAAAAGAGTAGGGGTGGACTGCCATTTTGGTATTGACCTTGTTTTCTCCGGTTTTTCTGAAAGTTAGTAAAGGTAAGATCCTTGTTATTTGTTTTGTTTGAGGGAAGTGGTTTATTTTTTCTAGTTGGATTTGTTTTGTTTGTTGTTTTGGCCTGGGTCCACCCTGAAGTTGTGTTTGTAGTTATAGCAGTTTAATTGTGATATATTCTTGTAAATAAATATTTGTTTAATTAATCCCTAAGTTTTGTGAGTGGTATTTGGGACTTGGGGAAGATGAGGCCTGTTCGTGTTATGCCCTAAACACCCCTAGACTGGGGCATAACAGTGTGTGTGTTGTACCTGATCCAGTATATCGGAGAACTGCCAGAGTTTGCTGAGCTCTACGAGGTTGAGCCAGGTCATCTCGAGGATCCATTTAGCTGGTTTCTGATGGCAAGCCTTTAGGTCCAATGATGCACCTCCTGAATCACACACACATATGCAAAAACACACTTGTGAAAGTGAAAAAAGGTTTTCATCTTCCAATTTTAATATTCCATCCTTTCCATCGTGTAATGTTTACGGATAAAATCCTAGCCACTTAATCATGATGCTGCTTGATATCACTGTTACTTATTTTATGGAAAATGTGGCTTAGAGTCTAAATTCTTTAAAAAAAAATTCTACAAAAGAATATATTTAAATTCAAAAATGCAAATAAACATGGCAACACAACCTTCACAAAAGTCACATTGTGAGTCCAGGTTGGAGCTGACAGATGGTGAAGCTGCGTGCATGTAAGCAGACTGTCTGTTGCCATAGCTGGCTTTTATCCCTGCGGTGAGGAGTACTCCATATCTCAGATTCAGTGAACAGCAACATCACCAATATGTTTGAAATACCATGAGATTAGCTTTAAAAAAAAATCCATCTCCACTAAATAAATCATTTAGTACAGTAATAAAAGAAGCAAACAGAAAATGGATGGCGGTTTCATATTTCACTATCAACGGACCTGGCGGCTGTTGGAGAGTCAGTTGTACAAAAACACTTGTAGCTTCTCTTCTTTTTATGTTGAGATTTGAGTGGCTCAGTGGACGCAGGTTCAATCAGTATGGTTGATTAAAAAAAACTCACCAGTTCATGAAGGATTTAAAAATATCAACAATGACTTAGGAGCTTGGGGAATTGAGGGCACTGTTGGACACAATAATAAAGTAAGAGTATTCATCCTGGCATTCATTAGATTCAATTTAATGCAGGGAAAATAATCTGCAGTGTTTCTGGGTAATTCATCACAGTGATCATGATTGGTTTTATTTTTATTTTTTTAAAGGTTAACCCAACACATATGCTTTCTAATGCATAAAGCTCTCCAATGCATATTCTTGACACACATGCCAATGTGCTGTTTTGTTTTTGGTTTGAGTTTTTGCCAACATGAAAGATATGATGTTCAGACATTAATTCTCTTGTTTCAAATGATGGATTTTCCCACCAGCAGATGAAACTAGAAAACTTTTCAAAAGTCAATCCATGCTTTCATCTGAACTAGTAAAACTAGTTAACAAAACTTTTATTTCTACTTTTATTATACCAGAACATTGTTAACAGTGATATGTTTTTAATTTGTAATTGCATGTTTTAAAAAAATAAACATGACAATCAAAGAACAACTTACCTTTAATAAGAGTGAGAAACTCCTCGTGTTTGACCCTGTTGCTTTGCATGTCGATCTTTAGCGTCAGCAGCAAAGTGAAGAGGAACTTGTGCTCCTCATACAGGCCTCGTGCTCCGTACTTGTGCACCTCAAAGGTCATGAACTCTATGATGTTGGCAATGCGTTTGCTAGTGATGGGGCTTTTGGAGGACCTGTTTAAGTAGAATATCATAACAAATGCCACAGATAAAGTCAAATATGCATCACAGTAGCACCTTAGAGCTCCTGCTACAATATCACATGTGAATATTAACAACTTCTCCACTATCAAATACAGAATAAAGATCACAGCATGGTCAAGCTGATTAATGAGCAAAGAGCCTTCTATTTTTGATTTATTGACGTGAGCACAAACAGTACTGACTGTGTGTCACTAACACTGAATTATTTGAAAACCTAGCCATTCATGAAATTGGACATATTAACAATGTTGACATTGTGGTAATTGTATGTTTTGACATGACATTAGTATGAGCTAGCAAATCAATGACGCACTTAAGATGGAATATCATTGTATTTGACATTCATCATGAAGACTGATAAAGATGAAGCATCTGTACACTGAATACTAAGTGTGATTCAATCTAATTGCCCTGCAACAAAAAATAGTTCAGAGAAGCTAATATTGTTCAATAATTGTTAATGCTGTGTCAAAGGGATTTGTTGATTTGAACACTATGATGCTTCAGTCTGTCTTTATAACATTGTTTTATTGCATTCCAATTTATTGTGATAGATAGATAGATAGATAGATAGATAGATGGAATAGTACTACTATATATAGTAGTATATAATAATAATGATGATAATAATATTCCGTTCCTTAGAGCAGCGGGGTTGAATGTGTTAGTCCTATATTAGGATTTTAAAAGGGGTCCCATTTGTCTCATTATGTCTTTGTAACCACAAAGCTCTGCTTTAACTAGATTATAGAATCAGTTTCTCCACATCATCCTGAAAGCTTCAAAATACAAATGTCACAATCATAACACAGCTCGTCACATGATAGCATAAACCCTGTGCTTGTGTAATTCAGGTAGCACATTGCACAGAACAGAAAAGTAACAGAAAGATAATGATGTAGGTATTAAATTTTGTCCCCCATATTGGAACCATTTGGCATGAACACTTGAATTGTATGAGATGACTGAAATCTTTTTTTTATAATTATGCCAATTTTGAAAATCATGATTTTTTAGAAAGTCTGACATAACATCACAGATACAATCTGATTCATTCACCTAAAAGTGCACTAACTTCCAGTGCCAATAAACCAAATATACCCCCCATTGAACTTTTGCAAATTATAATTAGATGAACAACATTTGTGGGCTGACTTTGTAAAGCAAAAGCTGACATGGAGCACAGGATAACTTGTAGGCACAAAAACTGTATGTACGCAATTGAAAAATATCACTAATGTATATAAAAAATATTTTTGGAAAACAGTACTTTTAAAAACCAACTAATTATATAGAGCAGTTAATGATGAATGCAGAATGATTCTCACCTTGCCAGAGAAAGGTCAAAAATTCGCAGAAATTGTCTTAGGGAAGTCTGGTACATGATATTCACCATACTCATTTCTGTGATCAGGAAGTACAGGATACTACCCCTGGTGGCCACTGAAATTAAGACACAGAGACATTAAACATGACATTAAATCTGATCTAAAGAAATGTGTGTGCAGTGAGGACATTTTCTTTTGGACGGTATTCATGTTTCTTATTGTTTGAGTTGAATCACAAACTGAGAAGCTTTTAATTTTGTGGAATTGAAGCTTGGCTAGCACACTGTAACCGACCAGAGAAAATTACCCCCCTAAAAAGTGTAAACTGTGACTTTGAGCCAGATGACCTACCTGGTCGGTACTCCTCTCTGGCAGCATTGATCTGGACCTCAGTTTCAGCAGCAATCTGTAATTTTTGGGTGACTTCCTCAGATGTGCGCTTGGTGTTGCCAAGAACAACAATTAAACTCTCATCATCCACCAGTGATCCCTACAAAGAGACAGTTTTGCAAGCATTTGAGCAACGAGCACAGAATTACCATAGTAACAGTTCAGAACTAGTAAGAGTTCAGAACTAGAGACACAGCTTTAATAGATGTAAATGTATGTTTTCCTATTTGTTGTCCATTGGGTTACCTCATCTTTCTGTCCTAGCAACAAATGTAATGGCAGACACTTTTTTTTTTTTTTAATATACATTCTTTTATTATTTCCAGTTTTTCACATGTTAAATGAACCTGCACAAGTTGCTAAATGCTCCGCTACTGTATCCACACTGATTTTTTTCATCACATGCCTAAATTCCATATTCAGTTCAAAACGATGTTTTACATCACTTTGAAATGTTCCTATATATATCACAGCTTGAGATGTAGTTCCTTGCCTGTGTGCTGGTCAGTCTGTAGAGGAGGTTGTCCTCTAGTTCCTTCATCTTTCGCTTGTTAGATGTTACATCTTCCAAGAGATCTGTCCTCTCCTTCTCCAGTTCCTGTGTTCATTAAAACACATATAACACAGAAATGCTCATACAGTGTATATATAAGCTGTAGCATAGTGCTAGAGGAAAGGTGTGGGGACTTTTAGACCTTCCTTTTACATAACAAGATACTGTAAATCGACATGTTACTCTGAGAGTAAGCAAGATGAAAGTAAAGTGTATGTAGGGTTTGTCTTTTCCAGGCCGAAGTACATGGCAGCCTGGTCATTAGTAGATGGCCCAGCAGATATTATCATTTACATGTGGTGACTCTCAAGTTACTACCTCTACTTTCAAACTGACTGATGCATGAGTTCAAAACTGAGACTAAATGCAGATTTTTGCTGAAGAAAAAGTGCTGGTAAAAGGACAAATATAACTCTCCGCATTACCCTGGGACCAACTAAGCAGTGAGAAAAATATAAAGAGAGTGAGCAGAGAATACTGCACCCTGCCTCAGCACTCAGGTGACTAAACACCACAGCAGTAATAAGTGCCACTGCTCTGAATGTCAGACACTCTACAATAAACCCATGCGAATTGTGAGCCTTTATGAAAGTGTGTTGGATTTAAGCTCTTCAGTAAAGCATTTTCACTGTGACACTGGTGGATATGTGAATTCAGAGGGACTAAGAGACTCATCTTTAGTTTAGTTTTATCTAAAGTTGTCTTCACAAACTGTGACATTAGGTGAAAGAATGAACAAAAAAGAACAATGTTATTGGGGCTTGTGAATGTTGCTTGAACTGTAAACATGCAAGCTGAAATACTAGCTTCAGCTCCCATTATGATCAAATCCATATTCAGTACACAAGCCACTTTTCCCATCTGGCATCCTTCATCTTAGGATCAGCCATTACTTGAAAGAAAATAGCCACCCTTCCAGTAGCACCAGTCTTTTCACAGTCACAATCAATGTGTCCACTGCACTGGGTGCATGTAGAGTGTATCTCTATTGTCCAGAATGAATGAATCAAGTCTTTCGTGTGCATGTTGTACTTAGTGTTGGTGCATATGTGCACTATTTCTGGGTGTGTGGTTGTTTCTTCACACTCTGTGTCTAAGGGCCATAATGATTGCGATGTTCTATATTCAAAGGGTGATAATAACCTCCCTTTTATATTGTCACACAGTTTGTGCTTGCTAGAGAGAGAAAATGAGGTACACAATAGGGAGAGGTGTTAAGAGCTTGCATTTAAATAGTCTCCAAGGGCCTTTCAAGGAACAATAAGGATCCAAGCAATTTGCACTCAGTCAGTTACATCCCTCCTCTTAATACCTAGTGAAATTTAAACAAACTAATTAACAACAACTAATAATTAATAATATAACTAATAGTATTAATTTAAATACGTATCGAAGCAATATATACAGGTTCTACATGGGCTACTATTTTATATGACAGCAATTCTACCTGTTTTTCTGTGAGGATGACTCTGCCCAGCAGCTGGTCTTCCAGTCCTCTCATGGTGACAGTGAAGTCGATTATGGAGGTACGGGCACTGATCTCGGGGGTATAGGCTGGGTTGGGCAGCTTGGTGGTCACATACAGCCTGAAGCCCTTCATCACATCCACCTCTTTGTCACCAATTTTTACCTGTGAAAAGGAAGGCAGAGAAAGGCAAAGACACATCTTCATGATCAGTTCGCATCTCAATCATATTATCGGCATAATACTGGATTAAAGAGCACAACGTTGGTAACACAAAATGTATTATGCACATGTAGACCTGCCAAAAATAAATTCACAGTGTGAAGAAACAAGTGGGGAGAGGACACTTTTTTTCCAGTGTACTTCAGTTCATGTCAAATCCTCCCAAAACAGCTTAAAGAATAACATCACACATAGGCACACATTTGTTATGACAGTCATGTTCACTTAAGCTTTCTTAAATCTTTATAAATGTATGAATAGACTTTCCTGACAAAGATGAAAAAAAGCATTTTCTTCACCTGGTGGTGAAGAAAATGCTTTGCTGATACAGCTGCTCAAAAACATTTCCTGTGTGTGTATATGATTGTGCATGCCTGTGTGATTGTGTTTGCTCTGATCATCATTTAATTACTCATGGCAGTATAACTTCTAATTATCCATCTGCCGGTTTGTCCCCGGAGCTGTTGTCTGCAGACACCTTCACTTCCTCCTCACACCAAGATATTAATAGAAATTAAAGCACGAGGGAGAATGTAGACACCTCTAATTGGGTCTTTCATTAAGTAGCCGAGAGACTTCTGGCTGAATGTAACACGTGCTTACTTGCAATCACCGTAGGATGTAAGTATATATAAAAGTGTTCATGCACTTGTATGGTATTGGTATGGCATGGTTTTGTATTGTATGATATGTGTGTGTAGTAGATATGTCTGTTTGTTTGATGCATGTGTGAGACATAGGGAGCCAGCTGCAGTGTCAGCTGCTGAATTACCAGCTCAGCCAGAGCCAAGAGCCGAGAGGTGATAATGAGAGAGAAAAAAATGCCTGTAAGCGGACGTTCACCCTGTCTTTTTCTTGCAACCTCTTACTGTTTGGATTTGTGTGTGTGTGTGAGTGTGTGTCTGTGTGTGACTAAAATTAAAATAACCACGATAATTTTATTGTGGTGAATTTCCATAATTGTGAATATCCTCACAAGTGACTTGAAAAAACTGTCTAGCTTGCTAATGTACAGTCGTATATTGATTTCTTCGTATATGATTTGTACAGAAGAGTAACTTACATTCATCATCATTTTGATCCTCTCAGTAGTCAAGTTTTGTCTGAATGATTGCTTAAATTTGTACAAGCAACACAGAAACACGTTTAAGGCTACTGTGAAAATGTTTTTCGGAAAGTTTAAACCAATTTATTGACAGAGAGAACAATGTAGACCATTTCCTTGTCATACACAATCTTATATTTCCAGTAATATTCAGAATTCACATTTAAAGCTGGCTTTAGAGCTGTCATTTTAGCTATAAAATGCTGACAAAATGAAAACCATTTAAACCACTCTCTGCAATTTTCCAAATTAAAAATATCCAACAGTACATTACAGGAAATGAGGATAGTGAGGCAGAGAGTGGTCTATTTTTCTCTCAAATGAAAAGAGCATAACAAAGATATCAAGCAGGGAGGAGGCACAATATTGGGTTTCACTTCCAATCAACAGGAAGTTTCTAGAAGCCAGTAAGAGTGTAGCATTGTGCTGTAATTTTGTTTATGGGCCACATTCTCATTATGAACTCATTCATTAGGATAGCCAGTGTAGAAATAAGTTTGAGTGCTGTTAGATGCAAATAAATGTAAAGGAACTCATGTTTGTGTATTAGATTTCATTTCAAACTACATTAAGTGTTGATTAAATGACCCAGCTAATGTGGATATTTAAGGCCTGATTTGTTTTTTGTCAATAACATTTTACAATCTCATTGTAAGAAACACAAGTTAATTCCTGAATTTTGATAGCAAGCATTTAAAATCTCCCCAACCAGAGACAGATGCAAGAAAAATAAAAAAAATATATATATTTGGCCTGAGGTTTACGTTGTGAAATATGGAGTATATGAAGGAGTATATTTTTGTCAATGCAGCTTCAAAAGATTTATGCATACCCTACAGTACATAGTCACAAGAGGCCACTTTGCAGTATAAAGTATTATACTTTAATATAAAAGCTGGAGATTCAGAACACATCACTCGAATCGAGGGTCTAAGGACAGAGGGTGTCACTCCCTGTACAGATTGTAAAGCCCTCTGAGACAAATGTATTTTGTGACTTTGGGCTATACAAATAAAATTTGATTTGATTTGAACATTGATATTAACACAAACCCACTTTAATCTGTCCCATGACAGTTAACCTGATTGGTGACAGGTGCTCAAGTTGACATGGCTGTAGGAACTAAGACATTTTCCACTTCGAGCCAGCACTTGCAGCACTCCCCTACACATGTCACACTCTGTTAGTGAGTAGGCTTGTTTTCTCCTGTCTGAGCTTATCCACCTGTGTCAGTACAGGTGTGAAAGTTGGGATGGCAGGAAGGAACTGGCAAAGTCCCATCATGCCTCTAGCTGGTAAGAAAAAAACACCTGTGCGTTTCATGCTCCTCTAACCAAGAGACAAAAAAAGAAAGCAAAGTCAGGAACAAAAAACGTCTCAAGAAGATTATTCTGCCACACTACCTTGTAAGTGGAGCCAGTCTTGATGAAGTTTTTCTCAAGAATGTTGTCGAGGACAGGGTCCAATTCCTCCCCTACATCCTCGATCAACAGGGGGCGCCCAAGAGACAAACTGTCCTCCAGGTGGTTCTTAAAATATTTATGGTTTAATGAAGTAATCTGGGAACAGAAACAGTAACCTGTATTACTTGATGGTTAGAAATAAATTTACGTTTGTGATCTTAACATGCAGTTGGTTGAAAAAGGCTCATGAACACATTGGAGATTTTTATTCTGTTCATTTGATCACTGACATTGATGAACATTAAATGGGAACAAACCTCAAAAGTAAATTGGTAAAGAGACAATTGTTTTGATTTTTATAATGTAATCACCTAACCAATGGACCACAGTTGCAATCACTTTGCAATCACCTTAAACAGACTGGCTCGTTTTATAAAAAATCGTGAGAAGCATCTGATTCAGTTAAATGAAGAAGACACACGTTTAATCTCTCCCTCCCTCAAGGACAACCTCTGTCTGAGGTTTGTGACTAGTCAAGCTAATAAAACATCACTTTTTAGAATGAGCCATTTTTGGAAAATGCCATAAAAATAAATAAAGTTCGTCTGATGAGGTCACTTGTGGAAGGAGTTAAAACCCGCTGCTCGGGGGAGATGATGACACTCATAATAGGACTGCAGAATGCATTTACTCGGCCCAGAGATTGCCCCTAACAGGGCCAGTGACCTTGGCTGGTCTTATTACTCTGCTGCAGAATTCAGCAGCACTTTTTCAAGATACTTTAGAAAAGGAAAAGCATATTGGACAAGAGAAAAATTTAAGAAAAAACAGAACAGTAGAGAAATTGATAATCTTGTACCTTCATTTCAAGCAATGTGGAGATTTTAGAGGCTATGTAACAAAATCAATAAAGTATGACAAGACTTCTAAATTGTTAAATGCATTAAATGCAGCTGAGTTAAATACAGTATTTATGAACCATTATTTTGTTTTAATTTTACTTTCTGTAAAATTCGCTTGGTTCTACTGTAAATAACCAATGGGTTTTGGATATTTTGACAAGCTCGTGATGCATAATAAGGTATTGTAAAGCATAGGTACAGATACCTGCAGCTCATTCCTGGCCTCTTTGTTCTTGATCCAGATTTTTCCCTGTGTCTGGGGATCAATAAGGAGAGGGAAACGTGCTGCTTTGGTGATAATGATGCCATTCTGAATAGACAGGTCATCATTAGGGAGCCCCTGGAAGAAGAAGGAAAAAAAAAGTGAAGTTCACTCCTGCTGTTTGTTTAAACTAATGCTATTTAATTTGTTTTTTTAATTTTTATTTTAAGTATTTACTCAGTTTATCCAATTCTGTTCTGTTATCTCGTATCTAGTATCTATCTAGTATCTCAGTAGCAACAAAATGATGACTACTAACAGGTCGGATAATTAGTTACCCATGGAAATTAAATAGTAACTACTCTCAGGCATCATGTTTTGAAGCTTCATGTTTATTATTGTTTTCATAGAAAGGAGAGAAAAAGTTAAGGTTATATTATGTTCTATGGACAAAAGGTAATTCTTTCTCTCTAGAAGTGTCTCTGCTGGTTACGCTGATATTTCGTATATTTTTTTAGATCAAATTAGACTCCAATACTCTAAGTACCTATTCTCTCTAGACACTAGTACAACAACATACTGTATAGAATGATTACATATTGTACCTACACCACAGTATGCACAGAGGCTGCAACTAACAACAACTTCCAGTACTGATTCATCAAGTGATGCCTTCAAATGTCTTGTTTTGAGTAACCTACAGTCTAAACCCAAATGTATTTCCTTTCTTTAACAATGTGGACAAAGAACAGCAACAGATCATCACATTTAAAAAGCTGGCACCAGTTTTTATTTTGAAAATGACAATTATCAATAACTCAAATAGTTTCTGATGAATCATTTCAGCTTCAGTGTACACCGAACATTCTGCTGATATAGATTACTGACCTGTAGATTCCACTCGCTGACAGTCGGCGCATCAATGAGCAGCTCTGTCAGATTGAGGTTGTTGCCAAATGGGATGCGACGCAGCTTCAACTCCCGCTGCCAGTTACTCAGTAGGAGATTACGAAACTCCTGATTGAAGGGGCCGGAGTAAGAGAGGAATGCTGTGGCCAGGAGGACATCACCTGAAACAAGACCACAGAGGTGTTGGTTCATAGTTACACATAACCTACATGATGGTTCAATCTTGAGTAACGTCAGCACAATCAGAAAACTGCTCATTTTGGAAATAATGGTGTGGCAGGTTATTTTAGTGCAACATAGATAGATAGATAGATAGATAGATAGATATACTTTATTAATCCCAAAAACTGGGAAATTAAATAATAAATAAAACAATAATAAAATCCTTAAAACTCAATCAACTAATTAGACATTTTTAAGTAGTCACAAATTAAAAAGTGACATTTTGTCCACATTGTGGGAATGAACATCCAGGCTAATATTCCATAGGCTAGAAATGCAAATCATTGAACCTTATTATTAAGTTGCATCTTTTTGACTAATAGTTAAATTTTATAGCTTGCTTTGTACCCACCCACAAGGCGTTTGGTCTGGGCAGAAAACTCTTTACTCTGCTCTGTCCATCTCTCCTTCTCACCAGCTAAACCACTGATCAGACTGGACGCTGTCTGCATCTTGTGTCTGCAGCGCTCAGCGTCCTCCAGCAGTGTCTGAAGGAGAGGGAGGGCAGATACGCAGGTCAGTAGGTTGAAGTGTGTGTTTGGTCTCAGCTTCTGTCCAACTGTCTCTTCATCAAACCATACATCCAGTTTGTTTGTCTGTGTGTATTTAATACTGATAAAATACATGTAAATGGACAAAGAGTACATGTTCATGCAGTGCATGCTGTGATAGCCTCAAGCCCTTTAAATGGATGTGTTTGCATTTTCTGTCAGCCTGTTTATCCTATCTGACTTCCTAAATTACTTTTCCTTTAAAGAAAATATACGAAGAGGTCAACAGCTGCTTTTGGCCATTTATCACAACTATCTCTTTATCAGCTGCTCACAGGCAATAACAAGGTTGTTTGCCTAGTGGCAACGATGTCTGTTTCATCAATAACAACTGTCTGCTGCTTTGGGCTTTCTCGCAATTAAGCATATCGAACTCATCAGCCATTGTCTGATCCTCAAACGCTTCGGCAGCGAGCCCTTTAATCTCACTTTTGGCCCCTGGAGATGAACAGATCTGCGTCTTAATCACAAAATTATAAAAAGACTCAACTTAAGCTGTCCAGATTTCTTAATCAGTTGATGTTGATGCACATACTGTTCCATTTACTTGCTGTTATTTATCACAGAACAGAGAGTACTGATGATGAAAAACAAACACATTAGACCCACAAACCGGCACACACACACACACACACACACACACACACAGTGTATGTGTTAGTTGCATTTATGCATTTATTAAAGAAAAGTAATATTTTGGTAACTCAAGTGAGTCAATGAAAATTAATGAGTCCTTTTCCCCCGTTTTTGTTGCATATTGTCACAAATCATCAAGCTGTGTTCTGAGTTTCTGTCTCTGTGATAACACTTTATCAGGATCATATGTAAGCATGTTTGACAAGTCATGTTTGTCTTTTTTAATGTGCAGGTTGAGCTAGTTGTAACCAAATTTGGCTCGAGTAAAGCATCTCACAAGGTCACCTTTCACATTTGTTTCACTCACTCTATGTGTACAGAACGTTTCACCCTGTGGTTATCACATTAGCACATGAAATCTAATTGTTTCAGACAATTATGAGTTGAATTAATAAACCACAATGCACTAGCCTTGTGAATTCAAACTGTAATAAAAATGTATTGACCTGTTTTTCCATCATGGCCTTCTCATACTCCCCCTGTACCACATCCAGCTCTGCCTGCTTGGCATCCAGCTCAGCCTGAGCCTTGTGAAGGTCCACATTAGCTATGACTAGACGATTCTGCTGCACTGCCAAGTTAGCCTGGGAAAGAAAGGAAGAGAGTGAGCGAGTCACAGGGGAAGCTGTGATACCTTTATTCCACATAAAACGCCTACAGGGTCACGGTTAGTTCTCTGGGGAACGGCTAAGAAAGAGAAAGAGGGGAAGAGAAAAAATTAAAGAGAACAAAAACTAAATGAGGTAAAAGGTAGACAGGGTCATACAGACACAGGGAAAGAGGACAGGTGAAGGAAGAACGGTTTTATTCTAGGACATTTATCGCCATTTAGAGAGATTTTCATTTTCATTAAAAGACTCTCGATGAAAAACAGATGAGGTAAAATAAAAACATTGCAACATGTAACATGACGCATGTTTTGCCTCACATCATGCCAGCAAAAGAGGTGAAAATATAATACATCTTTTCTAGAGAGGTTTTTCAAAGTATAAAGGTGTGCCACAGGGGCAGATATAGGTACTTAAAGCTTAAAGCTTCAAAAGACAAACTGGAGATGAAAGAATGGAGATTTACAAGAGGAGACGAGGAAAGCAGAGAGAGAGAGAGAGAAAGAGACAGAGAGGACTGCAATGATGGGGTGAAGGGAAGGGCAAGTGAGGAGGAAAAGGAGTTTGAAGACAGCAGTGGAAAAGCAGAGGGGATATTTTCTGGGTTGGGCTGGGGCTGTTGCTAGAGGTTTAGACAGAAATTTAGAAAAAAGGTTGTGAGTAAGAGTGTGTTTGGGTTCTTGGGGAAGAGGAAGTCTGGAGCATTCATTCAATATTAATTGACATCTGAGAGGAGAGGACCATCCCTGCCTTTCTTTCTGCTTGTCTGTCTGCAGCTGTCTATCTGTCTGTATGTCTGGCAGTCCAGCTTAAAGGAAGGCCACCACTGAGCTGGAAACCAGAAAATCAATTTGCTAGGCTATGTTCCACACTGAAGCAAAGGGTCAGGATCAAAGAGGAGAGGCAGGGAGTTCTTGTGGAGGTTGTAGAGAATAACAGAAAAACAGAATGTATGAGTGTGTGTGTGCATGTGTGTCAAAGAGAAAGACTGATAAAATGAGAGAGTAAGAAGTGAGAGAGAGAGAGAGGAAAAGAGAGAGAGAGAGAGAGAGAGAAAGAGAGACAGAGACAGAGACAGAGAGACAAAGACAGGGAGAGAGACAGAGAGAGAGAGAGGATAAGGGAAAGAGGAAAGGAGGAGATTTGTTATTTTAAAAAAAAAGGAAAGTAAAATACAAGGATAAACTGAGACATAAGATGCAGAAAAGATGGACAATATTAATTGTGGCAGAGGGCTAAATAAGTAAGACCCAGTAACAAGCAGGGAAGAAAAGGAAAGTAGAAAGGAAGAACACATTGACAGAGGTGAAAGCAGGGGTGATCATCAGGCAATTAGAAAGTATAGCTGGATTCTGCCAGCTAAAGCTTTTCTATGATTGTCACACATCAGACATCCACACACTGCACTAGTGTGTGTGTGTGCGCACTTATTAATCAAGAGTATTCAGCTTTGCACCCTTCTGCTGTCTGTAGCTCAGTGTGTGCAATGAATAATGTCTCAGGAAAAAAAGAAAAAAAATACTGACAAAAACACTGGTATGATGATGCAAAGGAGCAATTAATTAGTGCAGCTTGAATGTAAGAAAAGATACGTCAGTCACTTAGTCACTTTTAAAACTTTTAGTTTTAAAAGTGTTACGCTGGTGTGACTGTGGAGATTTTATCTGTTGCTGATGCCAAAAACAGATTAGCAAACAATACTTTTTTTATGGGAATTAATGGGAAAACACTGACCAAATATGTGAGTAAGATACAATGTGCACAGTAACCAAACAATATCTTAATCGCCAGATATTTGATCTTCCAGTGCCCCACTCTACTTTGTGACTTTGACTGCTACATTGAGTTTCAGGACCAGGTTTTCTGCCCTGGGAGATCCATTTTTGGGTTAGTACTAAAAGGATTAAAGTCAAATAGGCCCTGGAAACCAGATTTGTTAGAGGCCTAATTCTCACTCTGTCTGAAATTTTTTGGAGCACTTCTATTATCTACACCGTCAGCAAACTGTTTCTGCCAAAATGCAGAATTTAGAATAAATCTTTTTCATGTCAGAGACAGTCTGTGCTGTTCTCTAGCCTGAGGCTTTTTTGCAGAAAAACAACTGCTCATGCTTCACCATACATGTTCCTTATTCATCAGTGTGGAAGAGTGTGAGACCAGGGACTTCGCTCCAGAGTGTGTGTTTGTGTGTGGTTGGTGACACTAATAGATAATAGCATTGCGATATGTTTGTGTCTGTGTGTGTTAAGCTACAGTTTAAGAGACTGAGATATGTATTTCTCTGCAGCGGTTGTCTATGATTCTATTAAACCAAGGAAAAATTCACATAAACAGTGCTTAGTGTCATTTTAGTTTCATATACCATCTATAAACAGTACACTGTTTTAGATCTACTACACCATGTTACCTTTAAGGGTAAGACCTCCTTGTTGATGGAGAAGAAAGAAGCCATGGCTTTGGTCCAGGATGCAAGGCCGGCCACATTGCCACAAACTCTCTTGGCTGTCTCAATGTTGTAGTCAGTCATATCAAAATAGGGCTGCAGTAGCTCCACCATTTCCTCGTTAATAGTGTCTTTGGGGAATTGCTGCAAGGGAGGGAGAGGGGTAGCAAAAGAAGAAGGGCATGGGGGAGGAGGAGGAATGATTTGAATTAAAAGAACCAAGACTTATTTTAGTCACTACTCAAAGAATTTATATTAAACAATGAATGCAAGCCCTGTTACTTAAAAGATACTTCAAGACAAAAAATGTAAAATATGAAATTAGAGAAAAAAAAGGAGACAAATGGCAAAGATACACAGAGCGGTGTTGTGTTCTGAAGTCAGCTCAGAAGCAGAAGAGAGGAACACAACACAGAAGAGAGAAAACACAGATTGTGGGAGTAGAGGATGAAGAAAAAAGAGAACAGAAAAAGACCAGACAGCAAACAATAAAAAAAATAAGACACAGAGATGGACAAGGCAAGATAAAAGTGTTGGTGGTGGTATATGACAGAAAAGAGAATGGACTAACAGAAATGATGGGGTGAGATAGGTGGAGGAAGGAATGGAACAATGTGACAGAAGTAAAAGTGGAGCTGATGAAAATGTAAGAAAACACTTTGGATTGAAATCCCAGATTATAACAAGTCTTCACTCTCACTGTGTATTTTACACATTATTCTGATTTAATCACTCCAATCTGTACTCGCACTACTACAATTAACATTTAACTGATCAATAATAAGGTAAGACCTGTGATTCTAAACACTTAAGATTAATGTACAAGAGCATAAGGTTGCCACCATCTGTAGTCCCTTTCTTGTTATAAACAACACATACCAATTATGGTTATAAAGTACTATGTCCTGCTCTGTGATTGTTGCCTGCATTGAGGTCAACTTTCTTCCCTAAATAGAACAGGTAGCTGTAACAGCCAATTATAATAGAGTACACAATTAATTCAGTGATTAGTCGAGCTGCAGGCAGTGATTCTGCTGCATACTGAAATGCACCCAGGCAGTACTTGTAGCATCTCAAAACAGGATATTTAACGCAAGGATTTTCTATAATTTAATTTCACAACATAAACTTGACAACAAGCCCTTCAATGTGATAATGTGCAATGTTTTTACTTTTTTTCTTTTTTTAATGTGGTGAATAACTTAAATATCTTCCAAATCATGTGTTTTACAGTATGTAATATTAGCGAGTGCACCTGCAAGCTGCCCAGAAAGTTTCCGGCTGTCATGAGTTTGAGGGACTCCTGCCATGAAGGGGTGTTGCAGTTCTTCTCTGGGTCGATCTTCACTGTGTTGACCCGCCTCTGGAAAAGTAGCAGCACACAGTCCATGATCCGCATGATGAGGTGGGGGGGGCGTCCAAGTGTTCGTACCGTGGCGATGTCTGATGGCTTGATTGTCTGAGTGGGCAGAAGGAGAGGAAACAGATGGCGAAATAATTTTGACTTCTTCTGAATGTTTTACGAACATTTTTTCATGAAATGAAAAAAGGGTTAACATGGATTACATTAGTCTTGTTTTGAAGTGTATTATACAACAAAGGCATAATATTATTATCATTTACACATGCTGATTTTATATCTTTTTTTTTTTTTTTTATCTTGCACTATATACCAAGAGGCAAGCAAACTGGATATACACATTATAAAGTGAATGTATGGGGAATTAACTGAGATGAGAGAAACACAATCAGAGGCACTGACAAGGACAGATAGAGGGAAATAAAGAAAGCATGACGACTGTAAGTACAAAATCCAACAGAACAAGCAGAGTTCAACAGAGTGGGACAGGAAATTACCTCAAGGGACTGATTAAAATGAGAGAGACAGCAGGAGAGTAAAGGAAATGTCCCAGTGAGAGTTTGTTTGTTTAGTGGCTTCATCAGGCCCCCTGCCCACTCGTCTCATTTCTTCTCCTTTTTGCACTTTCCTTATTTTTTTCTCTCTCCACTGTGCTTCATTTCCACTCTTTTTTATCAGCCCAACTTTGTGTGTGAATCTCTGTCTGTCAGTCTGGTCTATAAATGTATTTCTACTCTCACTGCTCTGCTCTCCACTAATCCTTCTCACTGACTATGACAGTGTCTCAATAAGGTGGCTAATTCATAATTTCAATTAAGCTTAACATCCTTGGTACTTTACACAATGTGTGTGCATTACTGTTACTGCATTACATTAAGCACAGTAAAAATAAATAAATAAATATAATGTTTTAATTTCCAAATTGTTATTTACTAGATCTCCACATGAAAGTGAAGAACTAATACAACCTAGTTAATTCAACCATGCAACCAAATTAATCTTTGGTCACTGAGTTCAAGTAACTAATTTCATGGGGTTGCTGGAATAGCAATCCCATGAAATTATTCAGGGTTTCTGTTGGAAAAGCAATACATGAAGATGAAAGATTTTTTTTTCCACACCATAGTGTACAAAGAGGTTGGGCAAATGTCCACATTAAGTCAATTAATAGAAAGTGGGCCTCCATTGTGTAAACCTGTGATCTTGTGTGTGTGTGTGATCTTTTTGTAAAGTCAATAAATGATAAATAACCTAATTTATTATAAGTATAATCAAATCAATGAAAGACTTAAATTAATTGGTACATATAAAGATTCTGTAGTTTTGTTTCTATAAAAACCTATTACCATATAATTGCATTGATTTGGATCAAAATACAGTATATAATGAGTAGAAAATTAATGAAACTAAACTATTAATAATTACACTATACCCTGAGCGTAAAGAATAGCTATAAACTAGCAGTGAGGGAGAAAAAGTAGTAAACAACATGGTACACTGTCTCATTCATCCTTGTTATACATTGTCAAGTTGGTAAATTACTCTCATGTAATATAGTAAAAGTTCATATTTAATGCCTTGGACTATATAAGATTTAATATTTAAGAAGTCTTTTTAATGAGTGGAAAATGTTTTACTTTAGTCAACAGTTGTATGCACCAGAGAACATTAGCTCTAATAAAATCCCTCTGTAGCACTTGAAATATATATGATCAAAATGCATGAGCATTAATCCAACGGGGATGCCCAAGGGTTGCCTATTTGGAAATATAAGGTTTCCATCTGAAGCAGCAAGATAAATATTCTAATGAGGGACCTGCTAAACAGGTCTGTATGCAACCAACTACCCAGGAAGGCAGCTTTAATTACAACGTAGCTCCAAAGCCCCAGAGCACTATGCTAACTATAGATGCTACGCACAGCAAGTTACAGAGGGTTCTAAGTGGCACCCTGAAGCAACACAAAGTGAGAGAGCAAGAAAAATATGGTGGTGGAGGCATTAAGCCACACAGGGGAGGACAATAAATTGCTCTAACACACAGTTTACTGACAATTTTTAACCTTCGGGCTATCTCTTAGCGCAGATTTATGCTGAGACAACTAGCATACAGTGGTAGAAGAGAACATCATCATGTCATGGACTCATGATTTTGGTGTGGTGGTTTGTTTCTTTTGTGTTTTTTTATGTTCCATAGTGCCATAGTTATGTTTGGATTTGGTCTGTTGGCATTTTCATTTCTCAAGTCTTTTTTTTTGGGGGGGGTTTTATTTTTGTTTTGTTCTTTGTTCCCCTACACCCTGTCGTGACCCCTGTGTCATCTTATCAGCCTATCTAGTTTAGCCTAGTCTAGTGTAGTCTAGTCTAGCCTAGTTTAGTCTAGTGTAGTCTAATTTATCTTACTCTAGTTTAGCCTAGTCTAGTGTAGTCTAGTTTAATCTAGTTTAGCTTAGTCTAGTTTAGTCTAGCCTAGTGTTGTCTAGTCTAGTTTAGTCTCGTCCTGTTTGGTGCTGCTCCTCTGCTGAGCCCTGTTTTGTCTGCTCTGTCTGTTGTTTCCTGATATGGGTTGCCTGCACTCATGAGTCTATGTTTGAAAATAAAACTTTTCACGTAAAGCTACTGTCTGCTGATATATGTAACACACAAGGTGTGTATGACAGGACTGAATGAAAAATAGCACCATTAGTCATATACTTTCAGGAGTATCAAAGTATAGATCTATCAGTCAAGATAAGACCATGATGTGAAGCCCATCATCTTTTCACTTACAGAACAAGTTTGTACTCAATCCTGTCCACTTGACATCTAGGGAAAATAGAGTTAAGGAAACACCATGTTGTTGTTGTTTCCATACCTGCAGTGCAGCCTCGGCTTCCTCAAGTGCAGGCCGGGCAGCTTCAAGTTTCTCCTCAGCTATGGCCTTGTCAGCTGTGATGCTGTCTACAATGGCCTGGGCCTTGTCCTTCACTTTCTGAACTTCTACCTTCACTCGCTCTGCTGCCTGGGCTTTGACAGTCACCTCTTTCAACACCTGTGAATGCGCAAGCATGAAAAACAAATGAACGTGGCCATTGCAATTTACAGTCTCTCCTTGCTCTTCTTTACAGTCTTTTCTTTCAGGCCTACGTAAAGTACATAACAATAGATCGTAACTACCTACCTGAAACCTCCCAGGTGATATCAAACAAACTTCAGCACTACACTGAATGAACCCCTCACTCTATTTTATTTGTATTTATTCCTGAAACATTATTGCCTGTTGCCTGGTCATTTACTTTTACTCATCCATTCATTTACTCACTCACAGATTCACCCTAAATTTTACTGCCCCCGCACATACAGCCACAGTAAAATATAACCTAGAATATACAAAACAACACATATTCAAATCCAGGACATACACAGACACAGGTCATTGTGGACTGTGTTGTTGTTTCAATTCAAAATTTCAACTTAAAATAAAAGGAAATGTATTCTAACCCAAAAAAAAACCCCATACCATATCAGCCTTGTCATTGGCAACCTGTAGCTCCTTCTCTTTCACTTCCAGCTCCTTGCTGAGTGCTGCTACTGACTCTGATGCCTCCTTCAGCTTCTGGAGACCTGTGTTCATCCTGAACAGAAGAAATATTAAACATTAGTAAATCTGATTGTATATATAAACATAATAATCATAAATACAACTCACGTAATCTTTAAATCAGTTTACCTGGTGGCAAGGGTCTGTACTTCAGACCTTTTTTCCTTATAGATGGTCTTGTAGCCCTGGATGAAGGAAAGGTATGACTTGGGTGTGACATGGGTGGACCGTCTGTATCTAGATTCAAATTGGATTAAATCAGGTTAATTATATGTCAAATTAATCTACCATGAACTGATTCTTTGTAGGTAAGATGACACAAAGTATTTGATGAAATACTGTACCTCTGGAAATAGTCCACACACTTCTCTGCCACACCATCCTGGAAGGAGCCCATGCACTGAACCACCTCAGTTTTGACTTGGGACGTGCAGTCGATGTCATAGACAGACAGGAAGTGCTCTGAAACTGAGAGAAAGAAATATGGGGGAGGAGCAGAATAAAGTGAAAGAAAAGACAGTGTGGAGAGTGTGAATTGTTTACAGAGACCAGATAGGCAATCGTAAATATAAATATATCAAAGCGTACTTACTGCTCATCACACTGACATATTTTACGAAAATATTTCAAATTGATGGTTTTCCAAGCAGGATTGACTGAAGGATTACAGTGTTTTCTACGTCTATTATTATAATATCATATGACATTAAGAGACAGAAGGAAACGCAGCAGGGGATAGTTGCAAAATATTGACATTTTCACCAATCATTTTCTAAAACCAAATTGCCATGCTAGCAATGAATGTGCTGAAAGAGATTATTTTCTCCGGCCAAGATGAGCTATGCAGATTTAAAATAGAAATCTAATTATGATGCATATCAGCGTAGTTCACGAAACATGTTTCCACACAACATTCTGATGCAACACTGATAAGATTAATGACAAATCTAGTCATAGTGCTGGGATTTACTGTTTTCATTTCCTCATCTAACAAAAGCAATTGGAAAAGTTGTTATTTTTGTTCTGACTTTCAGTATTTCGGATATTGTTAATAAGCTGACTGAGTGATAAATGCTGTAATATGCCGGTTTAATCAGATTTTACAGCAGCCTCTCTGTATGGAAGACATAGTACAGGGATATATGCATGTTGTGAGACAACTGCTACCATTATATAGACAGATAATATAAATATAAAATAGAAATTGTGAAATATACCTGCGACAAGTGCATCTTTTGGCCAGCGACTGAACCAGTCCATGGTGCAGCCAGATATCAGTGCTGGAAATTTTAACGCTCGGTTGCGGAACTTTTCGCCAACAGGTGAGAAGCACAAAACCACATGGAGATTATGTCGGACTCGTGACATGAAGTACTCATACAGGTTTTCATTGGTCGGTGGTCGCCTGGGAAACTCCCGCTTCATGACAGGGATGAGATCACTAAGGATCTCGTCAATTTCATCCCGAGCAAACAGGTTGGACACCTGAGGACAGAAACACACACACTTTATTCATGTCAATGAGATCATGATATGACAATTATTTATTTATCTATCCATCCATCTGCATGTGTATTTTAAAGCTAAATAAAATAAATAAATAAAGCAATAAAAGCATATCTTTGTAAGTCGTTAAAATACTGACTATATCAATCAAGGGAACGTGGAGCTGTTTGTTTTTTGTCAAATATACTGTAGGTTTAAAAGGTATTTGCTGATTTTTTTAACAACTTCTTTCTGTGCAGAAGAAATAGACATTTAAAAAATTTTGCCATTTTAGGTTGTCTTTTTTCACTTTTCTCTAATGTAAGCATGGCATGCAGTAATTGTAGTAATTCCCCTAATGCCTTAGCCTCATGTTGAGGAAGGGGAACAAACAACTGTCTCTTCATTCTGAAATAACACTCCCACTCCGTTCAGGTTTGACTAAGGGGATTGTGCTACTGCATCCTTAATGCTGCTTTTTGTAACTCCAATTATCCCTGGTCGCCAAGAGAAAGAGAGCAAGAGTGGGAGGAGCATTTGGTGTTGTAGTTCGAACCATGTCATTAAACGTCACACACACACACACACACATTCTAACATGCACTTCTCTCTCTTTTTTTATAGTACACAAACATGGCACGCACACACACCTGTACACATACAAAACCCGACACACCACTCCCCTGGTCCCCACTGTCCCTGGTAAAGCAGCCACTGCTTAGGGAGGATGTGGAAGAGAGAGAGAATTGGGATACTATTTTACACTGTACACTGAGCACATAATTACCATGTTATACAGTGTTATATATAGTTTTACCCTAAATAAAACTATGTACAGTAGAGCAAAGAGAGTATAGTCTGCTTATATCAGTTTGGCTGATACTTGAAACAAAATTAAGCACAAAGAACTAGTCTCAAGTCTAGAAGTTGTTGTACTTCTTAAATAAACAACTCGTGCAGGTTCACTCATTCTGCCAACTTTGGCGAGATTAGATTTATGTAATATTGGAGGGAGTAGAAGCAAAAACCCATTTTGTTTACTAGATTCAAGGGCATGCTGAAAATGAGGAAAAAATAAATATATTAAATCTTCTAAAAGGCCTGTGTTTACACAAGTTTTTCCATTAAAGTATTGGCAACTCATCACTGTGATTTTTCACGCTTTGTGTATGTCTTTTAGCACCGCCATGTGGCATTGCTTTTCAGCAGGGATGGAAGTAATGAATTACAAATACTTACGTTACTGTAATGAAGTAGATGTTTTGGGTACTTGTACTTTTAATGAGTATTTCAAGTGTGTAATTTTACTCATACTTGAGTACAATTTACACCATGTAATGTACTTTTCAGTACTGTGAAAGAGAGCACAGAAAGATGAAAGAGTAAAAGGAGAAGAGGTAGAAGAGGAAGGCAAAGAGGACAGTAAGAGTGGAGTGGGAAGTGCTTTGGAAATGCTTTGCTTGCTTTAGCTACCCCAAAGCCATTATATCCAGAGCAGTAGATGATTCTGGCCTGGGGACTGTAGCAGAGAAATGTGCTAACAGTGGCACTTGACCTTGAAAGTACCTGCTGCTATTACTGTTGTTACAGAGTAATACAGAAAAAAAGACATTCTGTAGGTGTAATGCAGAGTGCTGCAAAAAAAGAGATTACCTGACAGCATGTGCCAGTTACAGCCTCAGTTCATTACATCTAAAATATGAAAATGTAATGTAAAACACATCTGCTAATCTTTTTAGCTAATTCAAAGAGAGATGCTAATATTACATTTATTCCCTCTCTTGTCTGGCAGTTTCAAACACACACACACACACAACTTTTCCACATTTACATATTTTTTCCTTTTTCTTCTGCTTTGCTGAGGTTCTTTTTCATGACACCAGTATTTAGGAAATAATTCTGTTTGTATTGGGATTCATGTATGTGCATTGTGGTGCATGTTTTTCCATGTGATCCTGACCTCTCCAGATGACAGCACGTTGTTCATGTACTCGAGGAAGGACTCATCTTTGATCTCGTTGTCTGTAAAGATGAAGCTGATGCCTTTGCCATGTTGGCCAGCTGTCCTGTACAAACCCTTCAGGTCATCCATCAGGTTAGCTGTGTTGTATGAGCTGGGAAAGAACAGCATGCATAAAATAAATATGCATGCACATTTTTAATCACTCCAAACTTATCGGATACTGGGAAAGACAGATAAAAAATAGAAAACAGTGTGTGAAGTGTGAGCTTGTGTTTATATACGGTACACTATATGTGTAACTGTTTGCATGATTACAGTGTATAACAGTAAATCCATTGTTTTGTCCATAGGTCACATTGCACATTAGTCAAAAATGACATTTTAACAATATCAATGTAAATGAGCTGGGGTTAACTCAAGAGCTAATTTGGACTCATAGTCAAGATATCTCAAAATCCTGCGATTTGCAAATGAGGATTTGAATATGGATATATCATATGGTGTGTTGCAATAACAGTGAAATGGAAAAAAGTGAGAAAAACACTGACAGGCTTTTAACAGACCTGTGTGTGTGCAAACACTGAAAGGTGTCATTTGGATATGATAGTGGTGCTTTTTATTAGTGGAAGTGGCAAAGAAAAATGTGAAAAGATACGGTTCCAGATTTGAACATAGTTGTATGAGTGGGAGATGAAAAACAAACAAGAGAGTAGAAGTGTGAGATTAATGGATGGAATAAATCTGTTACAAATCTGGGAGAGAAATTAATGCATGAAAAAGTTATGTATCTAGGAATAAAGTAACTTTATTAATTAGGATGACTGAGTTTAAATAAATAGTTTACATGAAAGCAATGAGATAATTTAGGCTGCAGCAAATGGGAGGCAAATTGAGCCTGCATGAGAACAGGGAAAAAAAGAGAGGCCTATGAAGCCCAGAGGGGAAACACAAGGCTCAGTCATATTAAAACCAAACACTAAAATCAATTAGGAAAAAAAAACAAAAAAACAAAAAACAGACAAATCTGATTGTGACAAATGGGGACAGAAGAAGAAAAGCATTTGACAAGTTGGGAAAACAAGAGATAGGGCAGACCGAGACAGAACAATAAGGCAGACAAAGAAAACAATGGAGCAAGCAAAGACAAGTGACACGTGCTTGAAGTGAAGGCGAGAGATTCTTATCCTGATGAATCAAATGCACCTAAAAGAAGAGTCTCATAGGAGACAATGTTATTGTTTCACAAAGAAGGATCAACTGATATAGGGATATCTGATTCAATTTCTGTATATTCTACTAAATATACAGGGTGACAGACTTTCTTACTGGCATTTTGTAGTCTTGGTGACTTTGAGAAGTTGATGTTAAGGTTCAGGTTAAAATTAAGAGCACAACTTGAAGCCAAAACCCCAAAGATACAATTGCTGATGTAGAGGTGTATGGATAGGAAATGCTGCATCACCGTGTAAGAGTGATCTGAAAGATCTTGTATCCAGCAATGAATGAGGCCAGTCTGGTCAGGCTCTGTTTTCCTGAACCCCCAACACCAACCAACAAGGCGTTACCACCAGGCATCCGGATTATCCTCGACACCTAAACACACACACGGGACACACAGTGGGATATTTAGTTTTTTGAGTGCAAGCAGGAATGTCTGGAGCAAGTTTATTTTTCTGTGTATTTTTCTAACCCTGGTGTAACTCGCAGAGATGTTCCCAAATAATTTTTCACATTCATACACTCTAATGCAAAGGAGTATTGCTGTTCTGCAATGTGGATCTAACACAGTCCAGTAAATAATATTGTATGCTGGAGACTATCTTCCTTAATCGTTTACAGTGTTTTTGTTCTATTCTGAAAGTAAAGAGCAGAAATGATAAAAGCATGTAAACATTACCTTGACCAGATGTATCATAGCATCCTGAAAGAATACCATGTCCATTCCAGTGCCCCTGATACTCTCATTGTAATGACTCAGGAACATGTTTAGGCGATCCTTTAAACTTTCAAATGATTCAATAGGCTCATACACCTTGGGTAAATCAAAGTCTGAATCTTCTGGTTCCTCTCCTGTAATGAAAGCATTTTATATTAAAATCATCACCATACAAAAGTGAGACAGACATGAAAATTACTAATAAATTCCTGTCATTTAAGTAACACTATTTAAATCTTCCATAGAATCTCTCAAATGAGACTGTTGATTGGTCAATACCTGTAGCCTCAGGTGCATCTCGTAGAAAGTCAACAAAGTATCTGTCCACTCCATAGTCCACTATGTTTTTGTCCTCCACACCAAGCTCCTCTTCTTCCAGTCTTGCCACAGCCTTGTCAAACCACTCCACGTCCTCAGGCATGGTGAATCTGTCAGCTATCACACGTTTACACTCATGCTTCCACAAGGCCAGCAGCACCTGGACAATTGTGTTTTGTATTAATGTTGTCATTCAAGCTAATTAGGACAAAACCACTCAGGTGGTGGAAGTCTATCTTAACTGTCCAGTCAGCAGGATAAATGAATTAGAATTCACAATCTGTGCTACTGCATACAGACATACAGAAAGCATGGCCTCCAAATCAATGCTCTTTATCATATTGGCCCAATATGATAAAGAGCATTGATTGGGAGGAACAGTTTTATCCTTTTATAGATTCATTGAATGATAACTTTTGATGACAAAGTAAAAATTATTCACTAGGGTCATGAGACACACTGGCTAATTGCTTAAACATGTGTAAGACAAGCATTGATTAATGCATTTATTATAGGAAGTCAGCACATACAGCAACCGTATCATGAAATAAAACCCTGGGAAGAGTATATATTTAGTTCTATATTTATTTTGTATGCTGTTGGAGTAGTTAATTTATTCTGGTCTTGCCTGTTGTAGACTAAAGGCCTTTTTTTTCATGCAATTAATTTGCACGCTTATATATTTTTTCAGCTGACATGAAAATGATTTTGGTTCAGTACATTTTTGCTGTCAGTTAGCCTGGTAAAGGCAGTTTGGCGGGCCCTGGACTCTGGCTGGGCCATTTCAAAACATCAATCTTATTCTGGTGAATTCATTCTTTTGTTGATTTAGATGTGTGCATTGGGTCATTGTCATGCTGAAAGATGAAGTTATGTGTGCTGACTCCAGTTTAACATGAGTTTGAATATAATCAGTTAAATTTTTTATTTAAATGTATTTATAATCAGCCACATCCCTAGTTATAAAAGGGTGTGCACACTTATGCAACCACATTATCTCAGTTATTTATTTTTACTTCACGTCCCTGAAAGATTTCTGTTTGTTTTTCAGTTGCGTTGTACAGGTTATAGGTCACATGAAAAGTGGAAAAAGTAATGAAATTATTTATTTTGATGTGATTTTTTTACATGACAAAAACCTGGCATTTGAACAGGGGTGTGTAGACGTTTTATATCCACTGTATTTCTGTGGACAGAGACACTGAATGCAAATTATCATCACTGGATGATACTGAATATATCATATTTTCTGGAGAATGAACCATCACAAATCCTTTTTACAAATTCATGTTTCTATTGCAAATCTGTATCACTGCCACTATGAATAGTTTTGATGTGAAATATTCTCAGGGAATATTTTCCTGTCATTAATTTATCATGTCCCAGATGTATAAAGGTCTTTAGTCTTCAGAGTTGAGTTGGCAGCCTCAGCAGGAATGTTGAGCATGTTTACCTCAACCCTAGGCAGCCTGAGATAGAAGATACATTTTGTATTGTATTGTATTGTATTCAGTTATTCAGTGGGGCCATCTCAGCATTGTTCTATTATATTTTTCTATTATCTTTTTTGGAGTCCTCTGAATGGCCTCTACCTTCTGCAAGACAGAATCTACTGTGCTTAAATGCTTTATGAATCACTCTTAGACTGAAAATCTAGGAGTCTCAAAGATGGGACTGACAGGCACTTCATTGTTGGGAGTTTCTCTTAAGTCAACCAGTTAGGAGCTACTATTAGCCTTAGGACGTTTTGTGATAAGGTTCCAGCAGAAATCTAGCCATGTTACTTTGTGCCTTTATGCCTAAGAATTGAGTAATTAATCCCTTCTTACCTGGACAGAGTTGACCACCTCAGCATTAGTATTGAGCATGCCTTGCCAGACCCTAGATAGATCCCTGAGGTTGAAGATATAGTGGAACTTGGCAGGAGTTGGAAGCATCTTGACTTTGGTCAACTGCCAGAGACGGCGGGTCAGAGACACCAGATGGGACACTGTGCTCCGAACCTCACTCACAAAACCACGACGTGCACAGAAGTGGCCCTCACCAATCATACCTGTGTGAATAGGTCATTGGTGGGGTAGTTGTGAAATTGAAGGTGGCAAAGTGACTGAAGCATTCCATATTAGCAAAAAGTACAAGATTCAGTTAATAAATGTGTCAACTGGCCACAAGGGCATCTGAGCTCCAAATCTTTATGTAATCATCCTCATGGTGAATAATTACCATTGCAGCAACATTAACTATCACAGCATTATATTTGTTTCAACACATTTGTCAATGATTCTATGGCAGTGTTACACTGTTTTTACTCACCAAATATCTTGTCTATGGAAGCATTGGAGGGCAGGGTACAGTTAAAGATGGAGAACTGTCTTTTCAGTCTCTGCGGGATGTCATTACGGCCTCCCCCTGGATGAATCATAGCTGCCAGGAACTGAACATCCACAATGTTGGTGAACTCTCCCGGTTTCTCCAGATTAAAAAACCCATTCTGCTCCATCAGCTGCCGGACAATCTCATTAGTCACCTATAATGATACATTTAAATTGAGAAGGGCTTTATTTGTTCATGTCAGCATTTTTACTGTTATTATCAGTTCATTAAATTTAAGTCATTACCAATGTGTACATTTTTATTGTCAAATCTAGAGAATAAAAAAAAAAATTCATAATGCTTGTGTTTTAATTACCTTTCACAAGTTTCCAAGACAAATCGAAAAAACTACAAATGTATTATTAACTGAGATACTATACTGAAAGTAACAGTAACATATTTTTAGTGTTTTCCCTCAGTGATGTTAATATGATCCCAAACCTGGTCTCCCCACTCATTGATGACAGGCATGTTGATATCATCTATAAAAATTGACATTTTCTTCCCAGCAGGTGGTCCATAAGTTGTCCCCATCCTCTTATCCACATAGCTCTCAACTGTCCTCTAAAAACAAGGAAACAAGGTGAAGAAAGAAAAAATAGGATAATACATACAGTGAGAATGAAGACAACAAAAAACAAGTGAGACACAAAGAGAGAGGACAGGTTCACTTGGACATAATCCATCATGACAGTTTCATCAATATGTAGCTTAGCTATGTACAGGAAAAAAGACAGTAGTCCTTCTTCCAGCCAGCACATTATTAATTAAACCAGACACTGATCAATATTACTTGACAGGTTCATGATAATCCATAACAATTTAACACAGATGTGAAACATCAATAGTGGGATGAAACAGCAAAGAATGACACAGTTACCAGTTTCACCTCTTATTGCTTTACCTGGAACATGAGTGGTGTAGTGGCGGAGGAAAAGTTGAGACTCTTTCCCATGTGGGTCTCAGGATCGTATTTTGACATGTAGCCCTTAATGATAACAGTCTTGGCTGTTCCTTGTTCTCCAATCAGCAAAACAGCCTAAAAACATATGCATGTCTTATCAGTTCATTTAAGTTTAACTTTGCATTGGTTGTGTATGAGCTATTTAGGCTACTGATCATGAAAGGTTATCACATTTTAAATAGGTTTCTTTTCAATGCAGCTTATTGTAGTTGATTATTACATGTAGATCCATCAGCCTCTGTATAAAGGAAATTAAATGTGTAAAAGTGAATGGAAGTAGAGTAGCTTCCAAAATGAATCAAAGGAAATAAAACACACCCCTACAAACAACCTCTTTACATACAATACACACCACACATACAGAAGCTTGCAGTCCCCACACTACTTAGCGGCATTATGAATGAGTGACATGCATACACACACAAACACACAAAGGAGCTGTGATGTATGCCATGCGGTGGAGTATTTGATGGGCTTTTAAGTATCGACCTCAGTGTTTTAATCTGGTCTCTTAGTAGAGCAGTGTCCGGCCATGCTGCCCCGTTATCGATCTGAAGTGTGTATGTGGTGAGGTGTGTTTACTAAGCTGTAGCCAGGAAGAAACACAGCATTATACACTTTATAGAGAAGTAATTAAAGGGGCTCTATCATACGTCTAAAAGGAGCTGTAAAGAGGGACGTGTGTATACTAAATGTTCCTTTTCACAGCTCCTTTTAGGTGAACTTGAAACATGAATCAACATTTTAGTAGCTAAAAACATATAAATATATCAAGCACACATTTGTTTTATACTACTGTATGCTGCCAAACTCATTATGAGCTATGATGACATGTTTTATGAATGTTGCTTTTAATTGTTGGCTGCATATACCGTATATATACTAATAGTACAACAAGCATTTTAATAAACTTTACCTTGCCCTGCTTGGCCATGGTTTGAATCAGGAAGTCTGTTCTAACATTGTCCACATTGGGGACCAAGATGGAGCTGTATTCTGGGGTGAATTCAGTGGGATATACATACTCCTCTACTCTGGTGCTCCAGTGGACCCACTGACCTGGTAGAAAATAAATGTGCATTCATTAAGAGATTAGTACAAAATATGAGTGACACGTGTAAAATGTCTTCATAGTGTGTGAATATTTCCACATTTCACTGTATGATTTAATAAATGTACACTGGCTGCCAAAATAAAGTACAGGCACGATACTTTTTCTTGTCAAGGAACAGCTTCGATATGCCCTGGCGTCTTATCTGCAAGTGACAACATTGGTTTATTAATGCATGCATGCATACCATCTGCTGTGACATGGTAGTCAAACATGGTGTCCTCATTGTCAGGAGGAATGTCTGGCAAGTTTAGACGTATGCTGTCGTGCCCTCTGAGCCAGATCTCCATTTTCCTTCGGTCATCCAGTTCAAGTATAGCCCCAGTGCTCCACATCAAAGCAAATACATATAGCCGCTCCAAATGCACTCTAGATAAGTCACCACACTGCTCCTGTAGAGTAACACCCATTTTACATCAATGAGCAACTTTGTAAAAATGAAGATGGAGTCAAACACACACACAAAAAAACAAAAAACAAACCCAGAATGATGACTTTCAGACTTTACAGCATGCATCAAAGCGTATAAAACATCTAACAAGGTCAAAATATAGGCCTACAAGGTGTAATCCCATACTACATTTCACAGGATCTCAGACAAATCACCATTACTGATATTGTAATGATGGCTACAACCCCGATGACACACTATAAAGGAGCAAGATTAAAAAAGATAATTGATTACTGCTGGTTAATGCCTTTACTTTACACTCTATATGCGCAAAGTGGGAATAATTGAAGCTTTTATAACTCTGCTGGTGGTGTCAATTTAACTATTGTGCTGAAATTAAATAGCTACAATTAGAGTCATTTTTTTTGGCTTTCCTGTATGATTGAAAATTGGGCAAAAGATTTCTTTTTCAACTTGAGGTAATACAAATATGGATTACTGCTTAAATCTAACCATTAGCTTAAACCTGTTGCTTTTATAAAAAAAAATGCTTATACTCGAGCAATAAACAATTCAAAACAGTTTTTATCTATGCAAATGTCTCTTTTCATTGCAGCAGTCCTTTTGTCTTTGCAATATAAATTAATCTCTTGATTAAAATATAAATGCAGAGTACAATGTCCCATGGATGGGAATTCAGAACAATTTTAACCTTACCCGTGGTGGTATGAGTCCCTGCAGCATGTTGATGCACTGCATGATGACAAAGGCCTCTAGCAGGTCCATCTTGAACTCAAGTGACTGTACACTGAAGCGGTAGAGCTCAGAGAAGGAGGAAGAGAAGAGCTCCCTCAGCACATCGGCCTCTTGGGGCGAGCGTTTCTTCAACCACCCCTGAGAACAATGAGCGCATCATTAGAACACTGCATAGTCATTTACAGGTAATGTATATTTGTGTTTATGCAATTTACATAACTGGGGACCAGTTTTGTGTTTATTTAAAGCTATTAGTTTTTTATTTAGAAAAATAGTAGCCTTCACTGCCATTCAGTAATTTAGATACTTAGCTAGGAAACTCACTATTTAAATGTTATATAGAAGGTACCTACTGTAGCACACTGTACTATAATCACCACTGTTTTCAAAGTTTGTGAAAAAACAAAAAAAATCAGTTCAGAAATCAGTTTTTCCTTCAGTTTATTCACCTCCAATATAGGGCTCCAGTTGAGCACAGAGGAGCTCATAAACACCATGCCATTGCGTGAGACAGTGGCTGGAGAGGCGTTGTCGATGTTATGTGGCTCAAAAACCACCTTACAGTTGGGTGCCATGGGTATACGGTCTCCATTTGCCAGTGTAAGGGTTCTGTTGTCGTCCAAAACTGAGTTTAGGTTCTCAATCCAGATGGCATCAACCGGTCCATCCAGGACTATCCAGATGTGCTCTCCTGGAAGATAAATGTTTACATAAATATGAGAAAATATAAGATAAGATTAGAATGCTTGTTTGGTCGAATGAAAATGTTTAATGTTACTCTGTGATAACCTAAATGCTGTGCACTCACAGTTTGGACCAAGTCAAAATATGACTATGTTAATGCCCATGAGCCAATAGCAGTGTTTCTATACAGATGTCATTCTAATTCGACATCTGCTTTTGCACCGGATGTTGAATTACAATGTAAGCACAGCCTATTTTTACTCTTCCACAACTCTACATCATCAACTTTTCTATACTGAAATTCTGTCTGTTCAAAGCAAAAAGATGCATAAGTAAACAGCATGAACATCAAATGTAAAGACTTACAAACATGTGGAATACATCTTGCTCAAAGATATGCATAACAGCATGAGAACCTATACTGAACACATGAGATATAAAAGCAAACGTAATGTATATTCATAGCAATGCATACATACATTTTTAATGAAGCGCGTAGGCTTAGCACTGTGTCAAAAGATAAAACAGCTGTCAGTGCTACTTTGAACTATGGATACAAGGATGTCCCAAAATATTTAAATTTCTCTGCAATATAATTATATAACTTGGATTGATTTTCCCAAAGGAAAATAAAAAAAAGAAACCCTATATTACCAGGGATACTAATGAATCATTTGCCAAATAATTTCTTAACTCTAACTATTTTCTCTCTTGCTCCTAAACTAAACGAATAGGATGCAGTTATGAAACCATGATCCCTTAGTTGGCTCGTAAACAGTAAATACAGCTTGTGCTTATCTCCCTATTCAGTACATCTGCAGTATGTGAAGAAATCAAAGTTACTCCCAAAGCAAGCCTCAATCATCAATATTAGGTTTTAGCCAATAAATCAAAAATGTTTACCAAAATGCTTATAAAGATTTGCATCTGCTGCAGAGAACACACTGCATGTGTCTAATGTCAACTAATCTCACCTCCAAGTATGAAATCAATATTGACTAAGCAACTGTTCTGACCTTTCTTTGCCCTCAGTGTTTTTCTCCAAAGTGTTGAGAATATGCCATCAGTCCAGTCGTTTGTGGCCACATCCAGTCGGCCAAACATCTGAGGTGCTGTAATGGCTTTGGGGTTCATGCGCATCTCCCTGTGAGGCTGACCACACTCTGGGAGAAGAAAGACGTTAACAGAGACATCACCTTCTACATTTGTAAGCACATCTAAAACACTAAAAAAGAGCCTATTTGAGGTGTGAGGGAAAAAAGATGATTTTGTCTCTGTCTCTTGTTCTCAGACACAATTTTCAACACAAGTAAATTTATGTCTTATATGTTTGTGTCCTACCTGTCATAGCTCGCATCAGTGTGTGTATACAAGTTGTCTTTCCGGCCCCGCTTGGTCCCAGTGCCATCATGCCATGTCGGACCCTCTGAGTCTCAAACAGCTGTATGACCTTCAGTTTCCACGGAGGGTGGCTGATTAGACCTGCGTCCTCAACCTGAGAGAGGACCGTCGCAGGTATAGAATATACATCTACAGTTACTCTATATTTCATACTTTAAGCATAAATATATAAAAACATGACATGTCCTGGATGATACCAGTTACCCAAATGGCAAATGTCTAAGCATCCAGATCAGCTGTTGGTAGGACAGCATATAGTACTGCTCAGACAGAATCACATACATAGTTTACACATGCTTAGAAAAATAAATCAAGCAGAGATACAAGTTCAAGCATATATTTCTACAGTGATGAAGGCAGATAATGCACCCAAACAACACACATGACAACACTGTAATTTATATACAAAACATTTTACTGACTAAGCAATTTTACTAACTCTTGCTTTCTATTTTGTGCACTGTGTTTGCCACAGTTACTGTACTTATGTATCGTCCTTGGCAAATGATAAATGACACCATTTTTATCTCTCTGGGTGCTTTATCTTGAAGCGTTTAAGACTGACATGAGAGATACAGCAGTCTCAAAGTCAGACACCCTTCTCCCTGTTCTTAACTCAGTGCCTTCATTTTTACTCATTGTCCTTCATTCTTTCTGTCTCCATTCATTCCTGCATCCCTCTATCCTGTTGTATTTTCTCTGCTGTTTCACTCTCTGCTGCAAACATACATTCATCCGTCTCTCTCTCTATCTCCTACCTGTTTGTCAATGGCAGCCTCTAGTTCAGGGTAGCCTGCTTTATCAAGTTGGATGCCTGGGAAGAGGTCCTCAATCAAGCTCAAGAAGAGTGGCTCGTCCTCATCAATCTGACAAACATATACAAGTGTACATATTGTAAATTTGCAAAACACAACTGCTGAGGATTGTTCTTCTTTATTCTAATTTGCTGCTCATAAATATCGAGGGACGAGAGTAACTCGAGGGTTTGGAGTAACTGTTCTATTCAGCAATTGTGTTTTGTAATACTTAGATTATCTATTCTAGACTGACCAGTTTTGACAGATTCATGTCCCTGAGGACCCTCATGACGATGGTGGACTCTGTGTCACTGGGGTTGGCACGTTTGGCTGCTCCCAGCGTTCGCAGCACTGACAGGATGTTCCTTAGGCCAAAGTCATAGTGAACCTGGACAATCACAACATTATAGATTCATTATGATATCAGTTCATTAATCCTGATGAATGGGTCACAGAGATCACTACATTGTGGTGCATTCCAGTTTAATAATGACTTAAATCATGTTTGTAGAAATGAAATAAAAAAGGCATTTGGCTCAGCTTGATTGACAGATTGACAGCCAAGGAGTGATCTTTCTTCAGTAAGTTGGTCAATATAACCTAAAGCTACTGCAAAACTCATAGTGTAGCAGTCAGTTGTTTATGAATTTAATTTTAAGTTGGCCCGACAGTACAAAAAAGTATTCAACTCACAAGAGTGTATTTTCATATAAGCATTAAAATGATGAGCCAGCAGGGTAATGAATCTCTACGAAATCCAAGCTAAATATACATTTGTCATAAAGATGTTTAGAAGCTAAGATTTAAATTGAGATCATTTGAACTCTCATTTTATTACTGTATAACAGACAGCCTGATAACAAACCAGAAAGATCCAGTGTATCACCCTATTAGTCTATTATATATTCTCAGATCTTGGATCACTTGCTTTTTTTTACCTGCTTTGAAAGTTGCTCCTCACACAGCTTATAGAGAGTGAAGAACTTGCGGGCCAGCTCCATATTATCTGTAAACCCACAACTGGCCAGTTTTACTCTGATGATAATCTGACGGTCAGGAACCATCATGGCCACAGAACGAAAGTTGATCTTTAGGTTTTCAGGAAGTTCCTGGCGTCCTGCGTAACCTGGGTTCTGATTATCCAGGAAAAGAAGAAAAGGCATTTTGAATAGGGTGAAAATTGGAAAAAGCGTGAAGTGGAAAAAGTTGACATATAATATTGCGTAGTGTAGGATTAATATTTAGACTTAAACATGTTGTACATGTACATGCTGGATGTAGAGGTTTTTCCTTGATCTACTGTAGCATGAATTATATCTCATTTGTACATCACATTGGACAAAAGCATCTACCAAATGCATACATGTAAATACATGTGCACTGCTTTAAACCTTCAATATTAGTTTTGTTTTTCTCTCTATCTGTATGTATAAAAAAACGACACTGAGATTTCACTTAATACTGGGACATTATTAGTGTTCATGTACTACCCTTCAGCTACTTAGATCCCTATGGACACAGCTCAGTCTCCCCTCTCCATGGAGCCTGCTTTTGATTATCGTCTCTGTGCACACGTTTGCACACATACACACAGTGTAAAAAAAATGAAAAAGAATGATCTCTGACCTCTCACCACATGGGAGAATTATTCCTCTGTTCTCTGTTTAATGACTTGCCTTGGGATAGCAACTGTGCCAAGGAGATAAAGTGATCTAACTATTACTGTATGAAGAATATGATACTGAACAATGTCTAATATTATTAATACGAGCAGACCCCCATGTTTAATATGGTACAAAGTTGCTTTTAAAATACAACATGGTCCAGATTGATTCAATTTAACTGTATTCATGAAATGTCATAAAATGTTATTATTATTTGTGATTTATTGCATGTGTTCCAAAATACAAAGATCGTGTTTTTTGCTTTAAATAAAACGTGACTGGATGCTGTTAGACAACCTAACACTACATAGTATTACATTGTGACTAATATCCAGTACAATCAACTCAGAGTGTGGATATGTGTCTCTTCTCAGACACTAATATCATGACAATGTGTTTCCCCTGAACCAGTCAAAAATAAATAATTACGAAGACTTCATCAGTACATCATGAATGTCAAATTATGTTTTGCAACAAAGTTATATTGTTGTGTCACTGACCATAGTTAGGAAGATGCCAAACTCCGGATTCATATCCACATTGTCTCCATCAGTGAAGATAAAGTTTTTGCGGCGTTCCTTCTTGCAGGTGAGCACAATGGCAATCTGCTGCGCCGCAACTGACAGAACTGGGAGGTCAATGCGGTTGAACTCATCAAAACAGCCCCACGAACCAGACTGAGCTAGACCTGAAAATCACACATATGCAACTTGAAGTCCCACTGCTGTAAATTAATGAAACACACAACTCTTAAATATTCAATACTCCTAAAAAAATATTATCAGTGGTCCTCCATCACCAAACGCAACAAGCTGTGCACAAAACTTTTTGGGCTCTATTCTATACCACTTTAATAGCAAAAGCATTATAGCACCAGTTTGCTTTGTGACTCTCACCGGTCTCTCACCTTTGAATATTCTTCCGAGGCCTCTGAAGTCCATCTGGTCAGAACAGTTGAAGACCACAACGTACTTTCCTAGACAGCGACCCATGTCTTTTGTAGTCTCTGTCTTACCTAAAAACAAAGGAAGATTTGCTGCACTGTAAACCAAGATTCATGAATTTGTAGAGTGACAGAAAACCAGACTCATTCTCTCACCTACTAAACACACTCTTATCCCATGGTTTCCAACCTTTTTTGGCTTTTGAACCCTTAAACTGAAGTGGTGTCAACTTGCCGACCCCTCTTCACAGAGTACATAAGTCTATGACTTGTGAGCAGTTCCACAAGACAGGAGTTTTACCCTGTAAATGTTTTTAAATGATTTATTTGATTTTTTTTTTAATATTTGAGTCTGAAATGGTAAACAAATCTAATTCACAAGAAAAAGCCAAAGAGAGGAACAATTTGAATAACATAAATCTGTGTCACATTTATAAACATTGAGATTTATCTTGAAGACCCCAGTTTAGGAATCATTGCTCTAATCGAATCAAAACAAAGACCATTGATTAAAAATAAACTCCAGATGCAACCAATGCATCACTATTCCTCTTCTTCATGTCACTGGCTTACTACTGCCACATTGGTATAGTGCCCAATTGTTCAGTTCTATTATCAATCAATGTATCTATCAATGAATATATTGCTAGTGCCATGTATGTTGTCCTGTAGTCTAAGAAGCTTTCCCAAACTGGATAAAATTAGTATTTCATAGACACATCCAGGTATTTCTTTTAGGTATCAGTCTTACCTGTTCCTGCAGGACCAGCAGGAGCTCCACCCATACTCATACAGAGAGCTTGGGCTAGGGTGATGTAGCATCTGAGCAAAAAAAGACAGGTATATGCAGATACACACACACACACACACACACATAAAAAATGGCATAAAAAAGGGTTAACTATTTGCTTCCTTGTGTAGTAGGTTCCATTTCCCCTTACTTTCAATTTGTCACACATTCAAGCTAATGTGATATGATTCTCCACAGGGAAGTTGGAGGTCAGACACAGCTAGAGAGCACTGCCCCCCAAAGCTGGACACTTCAGCAGAGAGAGTGATTGACACTGGAACCTGACTCTGGCCCTCTGGCTGAACACTGTTCTCCCTTTTTACTGCACTAGTCAAATGATAAAAAATGTGGTTGCAACAGATTTTTGTGTTGTCGAGAGAATGTAGAAAAAATCTGAGCACTGCTGCGTCTTTAAAAGCAATGCTCTTCTAATCGTCATCATATTTCAAATAATTTTTCAGGCAGGGAAAGAAGGCAGTAAGGAAATCAGGGCTGTCTCTGTGTCCTTGGCCATAAAGCCAGCATACCACTTCTTTGGAGAGTTGCTGTCTAATGTCTGCCGGTAGCTCCCTCCCTGCTGCTGTCTCTTCTCATCTCTTTCTCCTTGTCTCTCCTCATCTTGTTTTCTCTCTCTGTCTCTTCTCATACCTCTCTCTATGTGTCTGCATGTGTAACACTGGCTATGAGTGGACTTCTGCCTCCCTCCCTCCCTCTCTCTGAGACTAATTTTATTCCTCTCTCTATGTCAGTCATATCTTCTGTAAGTGACAGAAGTGATGACCACTATGCAAGACTGTGTCTATTTTTTTTATTTCATTCCAATTTCACTGCTCTCCCCCTGTCGCTCTGCTCCTCAAACTCAGTCATTAGTCAGAAATGATGTTATAGTGAACATTTCTACTACATCACAGATAATAGTTGTAGCTTGGGCAGTTTCATTAAATACATTGTTGCTACTGTGAATAATTGCCTCATCCTTTGGTTTATGAACAACTCTAATGAGTAGTGCCAACTACGTGATCATGTAACCGTGTTCTTAACAATGTCCCTGTCACTCATTTTGATTGGCTGCTATTTGCATGAGGTGCTGTACATACTGAGGCATGATAGACTTGTTAACTTGTTAATGATGGACATAAAGTTATATTTACAGACATCATTTACACTAATCACTTGATTTTTTTTGGCTACAGTCACTAGATTAGTGACGGGACTTAAAATTATAAGGAGGGTATGAAAAAGGATAGTAATAGCAAAGTGTATTTGTATCATTAGTTGTCTCTCTCTCTCTCTCTCTCTGTGTGTGTGTGTGTGTGTGTGTGTGTGTGTGTGTGTGTTCTTGATATTTTAACTCTGTCTTTATGAGAGTGTATGTTGCCCACATGTATAGCTCTCTACCTGTCAGTCAGTGGTGTAATGACAAGCCTTTCAGTGCAGCCCAAGAATTCGTTCTGGTAGACAAAGCCAACATCTGTAATGTTGATGATCATCTTGTCTGAGTCCTCATTGAAGTAGAAACGGCACTGCTTTAACCACTCAAAGTCGTTGGGGCTTTTGACATGCAGCCGGCACTGGAAGGTAAAAGGAGAAGCAGAGAGAAGAGAATAGAATAGAGGAGGAAAGGAGAGCAAAGTAATAGGGGGAAAAGATGGGAGCAAGATGAAAAGGATGAAGAGAAGGGGGAAAGAGAAGATAATAAGTGAAGGATAGGAAATCGAAGTACACAATTCAGGAGATAATGGGAGGTGAGAGATAAAAGCAGGAGGAAAGAGAGGTGTGGAGAAGGGAAGGAAAAGAAAGGAAAGGTAACATTAAAAAGGTGGAAAGGAAGTGAGAGACAGGTAAGGGGAGTATAAAAGAAAAGAGGCCATAAGAAGACAGTGAGGTGGAAGGAAGTTAAAGGAAAGGAAAGAAGAATAGCAGTAAAGAGGCAAGTCAAAGAGAGAAGTGAAATAAGCATATGGTGTACAGTGAAAATAGGAACAAGTGGAGAAAGAGAGGATGTTAAAAAATAGTTTTAACAGAAGATATTATGGGAGAGGGGAAGAGATGTAGAGGATAGGAAAAAGAGGTTTGGAAAACATGGGCAGGAGAAGAGAAGAGAGTATATGAAAAATGTTTGCAGGGAAGAGAATATAGGAGGAGAATAAATGAATATAGATATGAGATTACATAACAATGATAAAGTTACTTTCTCTTCACCTTGGAGACCAGCAAGCCAATTTACTGTGCCTGCAGGAGACCTCAAAGGCAACCTTTCTCTTGGTCTTGGCTGCCACTAAAAATACCTTGAAGACTTTTGTCATATAGATGTGACTGTTTGCAGTAAACACTGCTTGGTATTCTGACATCCCAACCATTGGCTGTATGAATATCAAATGTTTTAACAACATACAAAGGTATATCTATCTTGAGGGATTGGATATAAACCTGAGAAGAAATTGTTTGTATGGTTCATTGTAATTCAGCAGTGAACCACATAGCACATATTGCTGTCCTTGTCCCCCATTATCTCCAGTGACTTTTGTTATGGATCTCATATTCCCATTTGTCTTTGCTTGTTTTGTTAAATGTTCAACAACATACTCACCAGGTCATCAAATATGTCCCTCTGGTGAACATGGATAGTGATAAGGGTCTCATATTTGGTCCTCTCTACAGCACTCAGGTCTCTTGTGGTCATATCAATCAGTGTGTTGAGCAGATCCAGGAAGAGCTGATTGGTTTTGGCCATAATGCGGCGATCATATCGGGCATTGGTTAGGGCCTCCTCAGAGTCCCTTGTCCATATCATCTGGATACCTAGCAAGCCCACCTGCATCAAGGACAATATTATCATATCATTGTGTGATGGTCAAATGTAATTATCGCATTGTTGAGCAAACCGTAAATGTACTTCCCTGAATACCAAATCAATACTTTTTAATTAATATGATGATGTTCTGCACAGAAATAAAACTCACAGAAGTTGATTCACCCAATTCACAATGTTGATGTAATTATCAAGCATATACTATATCGTATTTGTACATGATTTTCTATGTAGTACACAGTCCTTAACATAGTGAGAGCAATGATTTCTGCAACATGTTAACATAAGTGTTTATTACTTATTAGTACTTCGACTTACCTGAGCGGGGAAGGAGTTGAGGAAGTCGATGAGCTGGAAGCCAGAGTCCTGGATGGTCAGAGCAGCCTGTCGTATTATCATGTGCAAAGATTTCTGGGATTCCTTCAGCAGAGCGTTGAGCCACACTTCAACATTCCCTTCTGCTGTGACAGGACGCTCCAGCTCCACAGTCTCCCCCTCCCGTGATGATACAGCCAGGATGCGGTCATATATCTGAGAAAGGTGATGGCAAGGATATTTTCCTCTATTTTATTCAATGAGTTATTCAATTTTAAAACCTGTATTTCTACTTTAAAATGTTTTTTGTAGATCAATTCAGTCCTGCTAAAAACAAATGTTGTCAGAGGGATTGAAAGATGTCTTTGTTCTATGACACAAACCTGTCCAAAGAAAAACTACAAAACACTCTAAGTAGCTCCATGAAAAGATCACCTTGTCATGGAATCGGACACATTTGATGTTGTCAAAGACGTTGAGAAGGTGGGCCTGGATGGTGTGGGAGTCAGATGCCTGGCCCAGGATCTCCAGCAGGGCGGGGTCAGAGACAAAGAAGAAACGAGGAAACAGTAGACGCTTCTTCTCCAAATAACTGTTTGACAACATGATAAAAAATAAATAAAAAAACGCTATCTGCAGTAGTACAATAGTGTTCAAAAGTACTTTGTATTTACCCTGTAAGTGATTTCTGGCAGATCTCCAGCTGTTCGAGGAGGTGGGGAAGCAGCTGTCCCATGGTCTCATCTCCAACACATGACTGTATTACGTTGGGCATCTCATGTGCCCGCATCATGATCTTCACCCATGATTTGTCGATGTTAGAGAAACGCTTTGCTTCCTAAAGGAGGTTAAGTAAATCACTCATCTGATTAAAAACATTAATGCCAATACTGTCCTTGATGATTTCCATGAAACTTGTAAGACATTTTAAGTGGTTGATGGTTTGAAATTGTGTATTGTGTGTAAGTCTGATAACCATGTCATTTCAAATACTCCTCAAATCTAATGTGAATAATTCATAGTCCAATCTACCTTAGGCAGCTGTTTTGCGATGTCTCCACCCACGAAGACAGCCTCCAGATAGATCCAGAGGTTCTGGACAGTCATCCAGTTTTCTATGATATCAGTGGTGTTGGAAAGATTCTGAACCCACTTCTGAATCTGGGCTTTAAATGGAGTGTTATACCTGAGGAAGAGGTTTCATCAACATTTAAACTTTAAATTATACAATACACAGCGACAGCTTGTATGGTTGCTATTAAGCCTACAAGGAATTATACTGTAATTCCATGCCTGTTAGTGACCCCCACAGAAAGTTTTCCAATGAATGTCATGTTGAATGTTATGCTCTCATGGTCTCATAGTTAAAATCCTAAAAGGGATAATTATGATCATCAATGTTGTTGTACCTATTGCTCATAAGAGATCCCAAAATCATCAGGCTGTCCTCCATGCTGGTAATAATCTCTGATGTACTGTCTCCTCTTAGTAGCAGCTCTCCACGGGTCTTAAAGTTAGCAAATGTAAAAGTCTTGTTGTCCCACTCTGCAATCACCTGCTTCAGCTTCTGCTCAATGTCCCGCTCTTTTACTGCACTGATGCAGATATCCTGCATAAGAAACATTGGTTAAAGCAAACATACAGTGAGAATACAATTTCAACATTTCTCTATCAGGATACTGATCATACTAAATGAAGCTCCAAATGCTGTACACTAAATCAATACAAACATGCTGTCCATAAGGATGTTTGCTAGTTTTATTAAGACAGCAAAACCTGTTTTAATATGTTGACAGCTGATTTAATGGCTTGGAGGAGCTTAAACACACATTTTATATGGTGACAAGGTTAACGCTCACTACATTGTCACAATGATAAAAAGGAATATTGTAACTATGTTAATCTCTATGTACATTTTAATATTGTGTTATTTCTGAATCAAAAACAACACAAGAAAGGGACATTTACTGTATTTTATTCTAGCTATTTGCATTTGAGCCAACAAGGAACAGGATATCTACTGTATATACTGTATATCACTGATCACAATGTATTGAATAACTGTATTATTTTATGTTAACTTATTTCAACATTGCAATGAAAAGGTATGCACAGGACTTCCTGCAAATTGTTTTGTGGCATTCACTGGGCATACTTTATTTCAATATCGTCTATGCATGACCAGTGAAAACAGTTTACAGAATATGAAGGTATCATTTTATTTGGCATCCACTATATGCTGTAAAAAATGAAGGGGCTTTTCTATCTCACTTGGCTTGCATTGGTACCCTGCTATCCATAATTACCTCAATCTCCTCTTTATACTTGAGCAGAGGAGCCTCCATAATGTTGCGTAGCTTGAAGGTATCAGTCTCCACCTCAAAGGTATGTCCAGTCACCTGCTCACAAAACCAGATAGATTTTTATTAGATTATCTTAGGAGCTGCATCAGCAGTATGTTGGTGGCTTTGTTTCACTGACCTCAGTAATTCTCTTCCAGTGACGTGTCATCATGGCCTTGTTGGTCATTAGTTCCAACAAGGGGCAGCACTCACTGAATTCATCAATTGTTTTCTTCAGGTCCAAGAAGGCCTGCCATTCCTTCAGAGCACGAGGCAGCTTGCGACATCTTGAAGTAAAAATGATTGTGATCGTCAATAAGCTTTTTGCATCATAGATTCTATGTCTTCCAAACAACAGAATACTTCAGCATAAAACATGCCTCTAAAGGTCAGATGTCTTTATCAGTGCTGTTGCACCATGTACCCAAAGTAACACTTTAAAAAGCATTTCTGCCTGAGGAGGGAGTTGTCCTGTCTTCTTCAACTCTTATCACATATTGCCCTTGTGAATGTCAACTGCTTACAACCATCACCTAGGTTTGAACTATCTGGAAAATACAAACGTAGAGATACACTGAAAACTTTTTTTTTCTCTAAATTTTCTCCTTCCTTTTCTCCTACCTTCTTCCAGGTGAGAAATAGGTGATCCTGGGGGGAATAACTGACTAATGAAAGTCATTTCATTTGTTTTCCTTTTATTTTTCATTCTCTTTTTTTTCAAATTTTCTTAAAATAGTCTTCAAATATGACAGTCACTCACTTCCTGTGGCAACATGATATTTTAACGTTTTCAATTTATATCAGTAATAAGCTTGGTTCTGTTTAGTTCAGCTTGTATGCTATTTCATGGAAGTGTCTCCCTGTTTGTTTCACTGCTCAGTGCAACTCTTGTCAGTTTAACCTACTTAAATGATTTATTAACACTCACAGTGAATACACTGCCTAACCTTGTCTGAAAGTCCAGAAGCTCGTTATTGATCTTCTCAATGTGGATGTCAGCCCAGAGGATATCGTAGTAACCATTGACAGTTTCAATGACATTGTTGTAAAGGCCATACAACTTCTGCAGCAGAGTCAGCTGTTTCCTAATTTCCAATAGCTGAGGATGCTGGGTAACAGGAAGTCCAAACAGCTCCTCTCCGCCTGTGTATGTGATGTACTTCCTGAATAGGTTGTCAAATCGATTCTGAAGAGGAGAAGAATGGCAACAATAATGTAGTTTTATATTTCATTCGAAAAATAATTGTATTTACACAATTAATTTTTCAGCCACTGAACATTTGGAGTATAATATTTGTGTGAAAATGAAGATAAATCCCATTTCTTTTAACCTAATTATCATGTAAATCATAGCTGACAGACTTTATCATAATGTCTCATTCTAAACTTCAGTAACAGACCTGGAACATAATGAGCCTATCACTGGCATCCTGGGGAGCTAATCCTGCCACCATTGGACCATCCTAGAGCAGGGAGAAAAGGGCAAGTCCATGTCAGAAAGTAGATTCTTAATGAAACCATGTTAATTATGTACTGTAATTAAAATAAATAGCTTGATAGGAATGCTGTAGGCTGTTTGAGAGTGTTTGCATGGACATTTGTGCACTTTTGTACTACTGCTGTCTTTTTTTTATTATTTGTCACCTTCCCATAGTCCTTGTAAAAGTGTTGACAGTCTTCCACAAACGTCTCCACATTGCTGACCAGTTCTCCCCTGAAGTTTGGCTGCAGGGTCACCAGCTCGTTCTGCACCTCTGTTCCCCGGGACAGCAGCTTCTCCCAGGTGTAACGCAGTGTATCCACCTTATCTGCCTCCTCTTTTGCCACTGATAGCTCATACTTGTGGAGCATGGCATAAGACTCCTGTAAAGAATAAACAATATGCATAACCTTTCTGAAGGGAGTTTATGCTAAATCTTCCACCTGACATCTACAAATATTGGCAAATTTTACATACTTCAACATGTTGGCCATTAATCAAACAGATATATAGAATATGAAGGTCTCACCTTAATGCTTTCCTTTCACAGTGTTTCAAGTGTTTGTTCTAACTCTGTGGTACTGATAAAGGGATTCTCACCACTTTTACACCAACTACAGAAAGGCTTCATGCTTATACACACTAAGGTAACCTTTACGTACATATGCTATTGAAACACTGCTGGAAAGCTCTCAAAAATGCTACTGAAAAAATCTTGTCCTATTCCCACTGTGTGTATTTGTATCTGTATGGAAAGCATGGCAGCAACCACCATATTGTATCAATGACATAATGTTGTGCTTTACCTCTATGGGTCCAACTTGAAAATCAATAGATATTTGGTTCTCTCTGATCTCCTTAAGTGCTGCCATGGCAATGCGAATGTCATCGAGGTCTTTGATCAGACGATTGAGCTTCTTTCCTGCTTCATCTACAAAAGCAAAGATTTGCTCCATCTCTGAACGATATTTCCTGTTACAGTACAGTCCATAGTCCACCATCCAGTTCTTGGTTTCAGCAGTGAGAGACATCTTCAGATCCGCTGGTGCGAAACAAAAAAAAAAAAATCAGAGTGGTGTACCTTATAAAAGCAAGGGAGTAAAAATGAATGTAACAAAGACAGATTGTAACACTGGCATGCATACAGGGCCTGTGTGTTAAAAATAGATGTTATATTTTTTATGTTTGTTCAAGTTTATAATTTAAGAATATGGCTAAAGGTCTTAACAGTTAGGAGCAATATCCTGTAGAGAATTGCAACTTAATCTAACCTGTGAATAGAGCCAAAGCTCCTACAGTGATGTACTCTGGCTCAGAGTTTATTTCCAACTCCAGGTCTCGATAGTAAATAATCTGGCTCTCAAACTCTGATAGCAAAGGACTCCCCTGGATGAACCTGGAAGAAGCAAACCAAACAGCTATCGACATAGTGGTTTGTACTGCTTTCATTGGCAGTACATAAAACAGTTGTGTGGGAAGATGCAGATATCACTCATTCAGTTTATCATACTTGCGCATGGTGTCTTCACGGTCCTTTCTCCAGATGTGATGGTAACGACTGAAACGGTCCAGAGCAGTCATCACTTCCTGCACAATAATGGAAGACAGGAATTATGTAGGAAATAGACAGCGTTAAAAGGTAAAGACAACAACATAATTGTTTCATTATGTCTGACATGCTGTCTGTTATTTTATATTGGACAAACGTGTTATTGTTTCAGCAGGTAGGATATAATAAAACTAGAAAAACAACAAAAAACAAAACATCATGAAGCATAATATACATTTTAATTTCTTTGAGAATTGAAAATGTTCCCTTCATTTGATTTTTCTTGTTTTGTACGCATCTTCCAATTTAGTACATGTACTGCAATATGCTTCAATTAAATGTCCCTGTTGAAATGAAAGACAGTGTACCTTTTTGGTGGAGCTAATGGAGGTGCTGAGAACAGAGACAAGCTTGACTATCTCCTTGTTCTCAGAAACACTTTTGTAGTAGTTTCTGGCTTGGAATGGAATAGCCTGGATCACAGATGCTGAAATGTCCGAGATGCTGCCATCTGAAAGATAGAATTTGTGATTTTGTACAGATAATTATACATTAATACAAGACAGAGAGCTGACATATTGCAACATGTATGTATAACAAGGTTTTATATCTATAATACTGTATCCAACTTTCCACCTCTAAGTTTGTGTTTCTGTTAGCAAATGAATCACGCTGCAACTTTCTTATCTATTATCATGCAGTTTCACTACATTAGCTACATACATAGCCAGATTACAATGCGTCCAAAAAGGCCTTGTAATATTTTCAAATGTCTTCTGTTTAAAAAAAATCTTCCTCCAAAAGCCATTGACATATCCACATAATTTCCTTCAGCATGTCTCTATCTGCTCCTAGTGAAATGCTGCCTTGCTCTGCTGAGCTGTGAAATAAGACAATATGATTATCTAGTGACTGTAGGGCAGTAGTTGATGATCACTGCTCTGTCTGCATGCTGGAAACATGAAGAATGCTTCACTCTGAAGCCAAAACAGTTAAGTGGTTGGTTATGTAGGTTAAGTAAGGTCAAGGTCTCTCATACCAGCTAGGCTCCTGTATGTCGTCGCTCCATCCTCTGATTCACTCTCAGAAATGTCCTGTTTCAGAGCCGCCATTCGTCTTTCATTCATTTTTCTCTGTAAAAGAGAAAAGACACAAGAAATTGTTCAGGGTTGTTTGTGAGACGACCGAACAACAATAATGTCTGTCGAGAAAATAAACTTACTGATCATTTTCAGTTATGTTAGGATTTCTTCAGCCATAAAAATACATTTCATACCTTATCACATTTATTTGAATGATCTAATATATTTGGTAAATAATCTATTTTCACCAGACATTAACATTAATTTTTACAGCGCAAAACACTACAGGTCAATGGACATATCTTGTTCTATCTTCTATTATGCTCACTTGTGGTTGGTGATCAAAACATATAACTTCCTGCATTTTATAAACCAAACCGACCTTTGAGATCCTTTCTTTGCTCCACTGGCCGACTCCCTTGCTAACACTGACCACACACTCTACAGCCCGGTTCAGAGCCTGTTGGACCTCCTCCAGAGCTGGAACCATAGTGATGTTGGGGATGGAAAGGGTCACATTGACTCTGAAGATTGCCTGCTGACCACTGCTCTTTCCATGACTGGATGAGTCATTCTCAGCTGCAGGAGGAGAGAAGAGCAGCTCTCTGATGCAATTTGGTGTGATTCAAACATGGGCATTTTATGAGCTCACTAGGAAAAAAATCAACTTCATCAGCCAGAATATATGTGAGCTGTTAGAGCCCTTATGGAGTATGTGGTTAAATAGCACTACCAGGAAAAAAGAGCCCTAAGAGCTGTCTTTAGAGTTGAAAAATGCAGTACTGGCAGTATGACGTCGGGACAGAAAATAGACAGGGTTACAATACTAACAAAATATATCATGATTTCAATCTTTGTCAGTTTTTATATTAAGATAAACAAAATTACTGTGAGGAGCAAAATCCCACCTAAGAAGTGCATGAGCGAGGAGGCATGGATGCGTTTGCGTAGCATCTCCAGGGTGTTGCGTGTCAATCTGAGTAAAGCATCTACATTGCGGTGGTTGAAGTAGGACAGCAGTTCCTGGGCTTCCTCCTCCATCACCTCCATCAGGTCCCTCTTCTTTTTCCTCCTCACCAAAGGAGAGGAGGGTCCAACACTGGCAGGAGGGAGCAAGGTGTTTCTAGAGAAAAGGCGGCCCTCTGAGCGGCCCTCATCTTCACCTGACATAGAGCATGTGACACATTTACATTAACCCCACACTCTGACATAGATAATAGGAACTAGTAATTTAAAATATATAAAAACAGTCATTTTGTTTTTATCAGAATTTTAAGGAAATGCATCATTCTGAAATTTATGGCCTTGTTAAGTTATGATCTTTCTTTAGTGTGTTCACTTGCACCTTATAATATCCTATCGTATGTGATTTCAAAAGAAAACGTTATAGTATACCTTCACTGTCGATTTGGTCTATGGTCTTGCTCTCGGCGCAGCTTTCTTCCTCAATCTTCTCCACCTCCTCCTCTCTCTGATTGTGATCAAACTCCAGCAGCATGTTAATCAGTTCATTAGCAGCTTCCTCCACTAGCGAACTCTTAGTGTGGAGACTCTGAGCTTGCTTTATACACAGGTCCTGTACACATACAGAGAATTACAGTGTAGCAATAGCTGCCCCTCAACTACAGCAAAACTATTTTTCCCATGTATACAAAGGGCATGAGGCTCAAATAAATTATACCAGTTTCAATCAGTGTTAGTTATTTCTACCAAGTACTGTACATTCAGTCACATAAGTAGGGATTCCCAATATTCATTGTGCACTTCACCTTACAGTTATATACAGTATAATGCCTTTTCTGTAGTGAGTATAATCATTCATATAAATGTGCAGCTATTCCATCACATTAAGAAATCATAACTGATGACTTGACTGCTTATGAGCCACTTTGTGCTCATTAAATGGCAGTGTTACAAGAAATATAGAAATATAAACTCCTTAATCAAGGGCATTTTAATCTATACATGTTCAGAAAATTCAGACTCAACATCAGCATGCCAGGACAGACACTGAAATGTAGACTTATATATAACGAATAATAATATTCATAAAATCATGGTATGAGTATCTACTAAAGTACTGAATGTGTGAGTGTTGCATACTTGAGAAGGTGGGCTTATTAAAACTATAATGTATAGCTACAAATTAATGCAGTTCCGTTGACACAGACTCTGTATTTAATTACCCTGGTGGTCTGAACAAACTCCTCACAGATGACTGGTTCATCCTCAGGGAGAACACACAGTGTGGATGCGCTCATCTCCTGCAGTACCGCATCAATCCTGAACTCCACCAAGTCATTCACTCTGTCCAGCAACAGCTCCAGGTCCACTGGAGAAATGAGAGAAGAATATAAAGAGAGGGCACACAAGTAGAAGGAAATGAGATGGCAAACATTGGGGGAAGGGAAGGTGAGAGTATGGAGTAAAAAGAGGATCAGTGGAGTATCACATGCATACTCCTCCTATGTGTCTGTTTGCAGCAGACACATGAATCCATGCTTCCAGTGCTGAGTTGCAGGATGTATCGAGTGTCAGCATGCAGAATATTGATCTCACTGGATGTTTTGCTCACCCAAAGCCTTGTCGATACAGCTGAGGTACTTGTCTATGTTCAGTGATGTCCAGTTGAGAGAAGTCAAACCTGGCTGTATAGCCTCATCCACCTGTCAATTTAGTGATGTATGATCATGCAATTTGTACAGTAGCTGTTGCGCACACTCACTTTCATTTTGTCATAAATTCTTATGTCACATTCTTGTACAGTGAGCGATAGTTTGTCTTGAGTTCCAATGCTGTACAATTGTGTAAAATAACAATATGCAACAGATCCCCTTTTCATACACAAACAATTATAAACAAAACAGCAAAATGTTTGTCACACATTTGTCCGAATAGCCTGACCTGCATAATGTGCGTCTGCAGATTATGCAGGTCAGTATTTCACCAGAAATCTCAATCAAACAAAGTATAAAATAAAATCAACTTTGCTATGTATTTTATTTGAGTTCATGTTTCCCCACACTGAGCCAAATGTGAAATCAATTCATAAAGTTGTAGCAACAGTGCTGAAACAGCTCTGCTGTCACAAGTGCACACTGAAAGTATACTGTATAAACAGGTATATCCATAGCTCTGCCCCAAAATTAATAAATAGTGCATACAATATTAAAATAAGCTTCTGATACAAATTAGATCTAAGTATCACTATAAATAATAGCATAACTTCTGTGGAGCCAGAAAGGATTCAACATTCAGTAAATTCATATAAATTAAAACATTAATAAAATGAGCAAAAACATGAGCATGAACCAATAAATTGTGATTTCATATTCCAATTTAGATTCCAGTTGCATACAACTTAACTCATTTGACTACAATGACCTGGATGAGTGAAAATCTACACAGACATCTTACGATCATAATACATCAATAAAATGCAGGATTTTGGCTATGTTTTAAATACAACTTATATCAATTATGTCATAACCACATCTTACCTTAGCTACATGTGGCATGGTCAGCTGCTCAAAAGCACTTTGAATCTTAGCCCGCACTCTGGTGTTCTCACTCAACATTAACTGAAAGGAGAAGAGATGATACAGTTTGTGTATTCATTCACAGCAGTGTTGAACTGATTTGCTGAGTAGCATGACAATACACTCAATGCACTATTTCTCAATCTCAACCCCACATCTCACTTACTGTGTGGAGATCTCTAACACAAAGATGACAAAGTAATAGTGTTTTATATTTCTACAGAAATGCCCTGTCAACTTTGGTCGCTAATATTGCTTCTATAAGGTGTTTATCTTTGCAAATGTGTGAAATATCGACCTGTAATTTGTTGTAGTTATTTTTGAGGGTGTCTTGCTTCTGCTGCAGCAGAGCAGCAAAAGGTGGGATCTCCAAGTTTATCCTCGTCATGCAGTTCACCTCCCTGATCTGGGTCAGAATCTCTGGGTCAAAGTTCACAAACAGCTTCCCTGTCTCTGGAGACCTGACCAGCAGAGAGGCCTGTAGACCCATCCTGGCATCATCCATCTGGGTAAGGAGGTGAGGAAGGTTAGGAACGTCAGGGTAGTTCAGAGAGGGTTTTCAAAAAAATGACAAGAGAGAGGCAAGGGGAAAGGCGACAATAAAGCAGAGAAAAAGAGTGAAAAGAAAGGAAAATTAGTGAGACACAGAAGTCAGTGAGTGTGAATAAAACAGTAGAATAGACTCAATACAGTACATGTTTTAAGATGAGACCATAAAGTTTATTGGGCATTTAAGGCTTTATTATGTATAGAAGGGACGTTGAAAATTACAGGCCCTTTTATTTTTCCCTCCAATTATATATCCTATCTCATTTACCTTTTTCATCCAACTGTGATGGTAAAGCATCTCAAACTCCAGCAGGACCCTTGCTAACCTGTTGTAGTTCCTAATGACCCTCTTGGCCTCTGGTGTGGAAAGAACCCCTGGATGCTATACAGTGAATAGAATATGATAGATAGAAAGAGAAACACAGATCTTTTTTTTATACAGTAAATTAATAAAAACAACACAGAGGCACTGACCACATCAAGTATGTGATTTGTAGTTCCACTGTAGAAAGACATACATCCAACATTACCTGTTGAAACAGATCCATGGGACCCTGGATTCTGCTGTACAGCTGCCGAGCCCACATGATCCGACCTGCCACTGGGGGCAAGTCTCGGCCAATTGGGGGATCGAGTTTCTGCTTCATGTAGATACGGGAAACCATTTCAATGTCCCGGCCATAGTTTTGGAGGATGCGCTGGTACTTCTCGTCAATGCCGAGGTCAGGGATGCCCAGTCTGTCAAAAGATACAGGTAGTTGCACAGACAGTAAATATTATACTAATTAAATTGATGAAAGGCAATGTCATGAAAGGCAATACATAGATGCTCCATTTAGATGTGCCATCAATTCATGTCAGTGATCCAGCATGCACAATTAAAGGACTAAAAGGAACTGGCAGACCTAATTGAAATTAATCCATTATGTTATTAGATACACCTGTGTTTAACAAGCTAAAATGTCCACAGTAGAAAAGGACCAGCCAGAGGCCTGCTGGGGATTGTTTCTTTCCCTTTGATCAGGGAATGGTTTTGCTCTGGGATAACATTGAATTAATTACAACTAGTCAGCAGGTATGATAGAGAAATAGTCGACTTCTATGGTGAGGTCCAGGACATTTATTTAGGGTATACATGTGCACGGGGTGAAATGAAGTGCTAAATAAACAGTGGTGTTACCTTTCAAATTTCTGAAGCACATTCAGAGCTCGTTCTGTATTTTGAATTTTCTCAAAGGTGCTATCCATGAAAGTCCTCAGCTGATTCTAAAAGGACAGAGACAGAGACCAACATGTATAAAATATTTACAGAGACTGTGACTGAAAATCATATATACGAATGACTGAACCCTGTGCCAGTCAGGATATGGAGAACACCATCTTATTTGTACAATATAATGACCTCATACAAATCCCAGTATTGCCCCGTCCAACGTCAACTTGAGCAGAGGTCTGATCAACCATAATAACTTAAAACACCTGAGGGGTGCGGACGCATTAACTGTACAGTGCAATACAAGAGGAAACAAACCACTCAGTTGTGTCTGTAATATTAAACTTACATGTAGCTCAGCGGTGCTTTTGCAGAATTCCTCATAGTCTACATCAAAGTCGGTTCTTCTCTGGTCCAGGAAACTGTAATGCTTTTTCTTCATGTTCAGCACAATAGCCTATCACACAGACATACATACAAACACACATCCAAATTGTTCAACTACAGTCAAACCTGAGATGGTAAATATTCATTCTTTAACTACTTTTTAATCCCATTTAATCTGAACTTTTGAGTGACAAAACACACTGATGTTGGCAACACATAAAATTGTGGTTTTAAAATAGCAAATAGCAACAGTCAAATAATGTGCATAATGAGACGTACAACCAACAATAAAATATGTCACTGTAAACCTCTACAAAGGATAACTTGGGCCATGAAAGGACTGATGGCATTACAGAAGGTGAACTAGACTGAATGGAAAATATTTGCATGGAAAATAACTATGCAACACACACCTATGGAAAAACGTGTATGCACAACACATTTTGGAGTTGGTTTTCTTTTCGTGCCCCATACTGTTAGTGTTAGTATTAATTAGTATTCATATTATTAATGATATGCACAGTACTAGCTCACATCTATGAGTTTTACTGCATGCTATTAACTGTGACAATGAGCCATGCATTACTAAAAGTTGAGAACCGCAATGACACATTACCTCCCATTTTCCCTGCATGTCGGCAGTCTGCATGTCCAAAGAAGCAGACACAAACATAAGCTCACATTACTCTAAAGAATAACATCTATTCATGAGTTACAGACAATATTTTGCAATTCAAACCATGACCCAAGGCAGTACAGTCTAACTCTGATTTTGACAACAAGAAACCAAGGAAAAAGTACTCTGCCATTAACTTGTTATTGTACAGCCTCGTTAATGCATTTGAGAAACTCAATTAATGCAATTAATCGAGAAAATCATTAATTTGACCCAATCAGGACAGACAAATTTTACACAAAGAATTAAACTTTAAAAATTGTTTTTGTTACATTCAGTGATATAGTTTTTAATTAAAATGATCTGAATGTTTTGATAACCAATTTTCAAACTTTTGCAAGTTATTCTGAATGGAACTTCATACAATACTCCAACAATCTGATCTGACTATATACCCACTTGAAACCTGGTGGCCATTGTCTCCAGTCCCTCTATCTTTGAGTCCTGCAGGGCAGAGTAGGTGGAAATGGTGCTGAACATTTCCAAGATTTTGTTGAGTCGCCGCTGGAATGTATCAAACTTCCCAAAAATGTACATCTCACTGAAGTCAAACTGTCTCTCTGTGGGAGTCTGTTCCAGTTTTTCCTTGGTCTTATGGAAAGACTGTTGGTACTCCTGGAGGACATAGTTTCACATAAATCCAGTTACCTTTATGTTTTATCCATCCATGATATCAAGGTAGTAACAAATGTTTGATCAAGGAAACTTTGCTTTTTATCTTTATGTTCATCATTTCATAGGAATAGCATTGTCTCCCCCTGGTGACGTCTCCTCATTCAGTCTTTGAAACAACTCACTTGTGTCTCTCACATTTGAACTTAAAAACTACATGTGATTTACATTACAAATGAAGGTACACACAAATCTACTATCCAGTACCTGGTTTAGATGGATGGCAGCTCTGATTTTGTCAGCTACAACTTGCTGAGACTGGTCCCATATTGAATTAGATCCATTATTAGTGATGTAGGCTTTGCAGGCTGTGATCATCTGGTTTGTCACCTGGACATATTCATGAGTGTGGAGAAATATATGCATTTGAATTCTTTGTGAACCCAGACAACTTGAGACTAGAAATGTACAACCTGGGGATGAATCTCAATATGAGTGCACATATTATCATGAGCACAATTGACAAAAGGTCAGAGAGGCAAATTTTTAGATAGGCCGTATTATAGTTAACGAACCCTTCTGATGTTTTTATTTGATTCACATCTCTTTCATTAATTGACCCAGGACTTTGTACATGAGTGTAATAGAGATAATCTAGTTTATCACTCTAGGTTAATGTTATAATGCCCCTTGAAGGCAAATTTTTTACCAATTTTATTCTTCCATAAAAACATAAAAATTACATTTATCTGAGTTTAAATGAAGAATGTAGGAAAACAGCCCAATTTTAATTACATACAATCCTCTTGTTGAAAGATAGCAGCCACCCCTACCTTGACAAATAGTGATGTTATCTTTTCAGATGTGTTGTAATAACGAGAGATACTGTGAATCATTCTGATGGCGTTGATAAGACCTGGGATTGCGTCGACCATTAATACCTGGTTTGAAACAGAAATAATTGATTATGTGTTGGCAGTAGGCAGTTTGAGGGGGGATAAAGGGGTTGTTATCCCGCCTGTTAGCAAAATGACCAAAATGCATCCCCCTTGTTAACCTGCCATCCCTTCTCTTCATCCCCTACTAGCAGAGTGAGTGCAGGGGCAGAGGGGTTGTTTAGTTGAATATGTTAGTCTAGTCTATCTGACTCATTGATCCTTTATCTGACTGAGGTTTTTGCAAGTTAGAATCTATGGCCCTGATCATGTCTCTGAAATATCTGTAGCCTAACTGTGCTGTGTATTGATAAATCTATGAAACTGTCTGTGGTGCTGAAATAGCAGACAGATTTGTAATTGCATCTTTTTGTCTCAGTCCTGCCCTTCTGTCCGTTTTGTCTCAGAGCTACAATATCGTCAGCCTAATAGCATTTCTGTCTAACTCATTTTTTTGCTAAATTGAGATATTGGCTTAACTCTCCTATCACTGCTGCACCACCCTGTATAATTGCCTATGTCCTCAGCCAATCAGAAGTCTTGTAAAAAGTCAAAGTCAAAAAACACTATCTGCCCTAGTCATCTAGTTGACTTGGGCATTTTTGATGCCATATAAAAATGTGCCTGAAAAAATGAGTTAGGCAGATATGCTATTAGGCTGACGATATGCTCCGAACTGTATACATAAGGACTCAATTATATACTATACTGTAGCGTATATGAAACTGTCTGTGGTGCTGAAATAGCAGACGGATTTGTAATTGCATCTTTTTGTCTCAGTCCTGCCCTTCTGTCAGTTTTGTCTCAGATCTACAATATGCTCTGAACTGTATATATAAGGACTCAATATATACTATACTGTAGCGTATATACTATACAATATTTCTGTCACTGCTGAAAATACACCCCTAGACCAAGACACCTCTGTAACAAAATATTTTAGGGGAGAGATGACAGAGGTTTTTACAAAAGATGTTTGGTGTAACTTGGGAGTGGAGCAGGTAATGTGAAGGAAAGGAAATTAACCTGCACTGACAGCACTGCACTCTGCTGTTATAGTTACATAATTTGAGGTGAAGTTTATACCGTCAAAACTATGGTGTTTTGAAAAATAAGCATTATAAAAACGCTTAATGTCCACATCCAGTAAAAGAATAAACTACACAAAATATGTACAGTATTTATCTTACAGCAGTTCTATTAAATCAAAATTGTTGTTATCATTAGGCCACCCCCTCTATTAAACAAATGACACCTGCTGTGTATTGATACAACTTACCAATGTAACTGCATGTACCTGCATATGTGGACCATTTCAAAAACCCTTTTATGACATTGAGCAGTATTTGTATAATAATCACTTTTTTTTTTACAAATTAAGGTAACAGAGCAGAACGCCTCATCTGTAAAGTGAATAAATCAATTGTCTTACGGGATCACTGTTGTAAAGAGGGTCACAGAACTTCTCCAGGCTGTAAAGATACTTCACATTGTCTTTGGCTTCATTGGCTGCATCAGTAATCCTGGCGTCCAGATCCCGCCACGACTAGAGAGAACAGATCCATGTCGAACTTTATGACTTTATGTATGATTGTGTCATAGTGAACATTATATTTACATGTATATTAAAAAAACAACTATGAAGTGAAAAACTTATGGAACAGATTTTTGTGGACTGAAAATAGTGTACAATGAAAGAAATGTGTACATTGGGTACAGTGACAATCAATCAAGCAGTGACTGGTATTAATTACTGACCTTGATGATTTTAGATTTGGCCATCAAGAGCACACCCAGTACAGCCTTGACATCAGGGCTCTTAAGCTGATCCAGAAGGTAATTGAAGCGGGACATCCGTTTCTTCCAGTGGTCCAGCTCAGCTCGAGGGCCAAGGTCATCTGCCTCTTTCCTCAGCTGGTCACTCTCAGCTAGAACCTAAAGAACAGAGGTAATGTATATCCGCTCACTATTTAAGCATCATTTCTGCAGTTTATACTTTCCCTCAGTGCTACAGATTATGTATGTATTTTTATTGCAATGGTTTTGCATCCCACTTCAACAGACCTTGATTTATTTATTTGGATTGAGTTTTGAGAAACAACTATTAAAACATGGAATATTAAAGTATAAATTAGGGTAAGAAAACAAGTAGCATTCTTGACTATTGTATGCTGCTAAAATACTTCATTCAGACATGTTTATTTTGCTTCTGCCCTGTCAAGATACCATTGTACCTTTGAGGATGAAAATGCATTTTCATTCCACCTTCATGAAATCTTCATGAAAGCACATATCTAATATTTATTGTACACTTCTCTTATTCAACATATCCATGATTCAAAATGTAGCCAAATACATTACAGCAATAAAATGTTATAAAATGTTATTTTAGTGATATGTTTGTGGACACAATAACTTCTTACCTGTTCTATTTGTTTAATCCAGACTTTCATGCAGGCCTCTATCTTTTCAGTGGTCTCTGTGCTGTTGGCTGCTGCCATGTAGTCTGATGGGCCTTTCAGCACCCGCAGGTCAAAGTCACACCCTTTCAAGGTAACCTGTAGGCAAGCCATGCCATAGTTATTTTCACTGCAATGACTGTAATTTATTTGTTTGTCTATGCTTCATAAAATTTATTTTAAAATAAATTTATAAATCTCTGATGTTTCATTGTGTGATACTCACCTTTTCTTCTAGGCTCTCCTGCGCTCCAGCCAAAACCGACACAAAGCTTTCCAATGATGATATGAAGTCCTGTTTGACAGCCTGGGACTGGGTACTGGCCAGCTCTCCCCAGCCATGGTTCATCTTCCTCAATGTTGGGATGAAGATTTCAGAGAGTAGCTGTTCCACACTTTTCAACAGACCCACCTCTGTTGTGTCCAGCATATTGAAATTCACATCCTAGAAATAAAAAATAATGCACACATATTCTTATTCTGCAGAAAACAACACATTTTACTCACTCTAAAAACTAACACTATTCAGAGGCTACCTTATGAACTGAATGATGCTCTAATTTAACTTTATGACCCCTGCTGTAATATAATAGGTAGAGATACTTGATATTTGACAATTAATTTTCCAGCATGCACTGTGTCTAATACAGTACCCTGCACTATGTTGATAGTTTCACTTTATTCTGTATCCATGTTCAACCTAAACTCACCCTGGAAGTCATGACTGTAACGGCGCAAATTAACTCACTCTGTGTATGTTCTCAGAGGTGATTTCCTTAGACATGTTGGCTCTGGTGAAGAAGACACACACTCCAGTCAGCGCCACATCCCTCCCATCTGTCACAAACACTTTACACTTCTTGCTACGACCAAGCTGCTGAGCAACAAGCTGAGCCGGTGCAGACGCTGCTGCTGCTGCTGCTCCTGCTGAACAAAGGAGAGGACATAGAAACAACACGAGGTATCATCACAACCAGCTTTGACTTCTCTCTGTGATCATGATGTTATAATTTATTTTGAACTGTATAGTGATTGAGTTTGGAGCCTTTTTTAGTTACAATGCAGCTGTGATTGCTTTCACTGATACGCATTATTTCACACAGGGACAAAACCTATAAAACATGTGTTGCAAACAATTAGATATAGCCTACAGATTGCATTTATTCTTGAACCAGTAAGCACACATTTTCACATTTCCCGTACCTGCTTCTAGTGGCTCGATGTCCTGATAGTAGAACATAAGGTGTGGCAGCCCCTCAGCCACAAAGAACTGCTCCATGCGGTCAATCTAAGAAAAAGATTAAAAGAAAACTTTCAGCACAGACCAACAAAAGTCTACTAGATGCAAACCAATATTTGTGGTAAGTAACATTTTAGTAAGGGAAGAACACAGCAGTGCATACATGAGCATAGTACAGCTTTAAAGTTGTAACTCTAAATTAAAACACATATTCTAACTAAATTATTTATCACAATCCAATGCTTAACATTCATAAACTGAATTAGAACTAAGAAAACAGATGTGGCAGTAATGTTGTATCAGTGACACAATAATCATGCTTTCTTATTTTTATGTTTTGAAAATGCTGCTACAGCTGCAGTATTTTGAAAATGTGCGGTCTTCTATAAAGTAGTACCTGATTCCCCTCCAGTATGGCATCTTCCACATCAGCCTTCTCCAGTCCCAGGCATGAAGCCACAATGCTGAGGACGTAGTCATGTCTTCCATCCAGCTGGGCACGCTTAGCTTCTCGCTCCTCCTTTAACTTTTGCTAAACAAAGCATGAGGTCAATGATAATATCAGGATGGACCACCAAATTACTTTTAAATTCAATCCAGCTCTGATTCACTCATGATAAGAAAGTAATATACTGAGCATATTTCTCATACTTTGTATGTCGTGATGTGACTGTTGGTAATGACAGATGATTGAAGCTCTCCCGTGGTCCTACACAGTAGCTCAGACATCCTTTAAATAACAGCCCATTCAATGAATCACGGGTTATGTGCAGTTTTAAATGAAGGACCATTAGGAAATATCAAAAAAGTAGTAAAATGAATCCTTAGTATATACTGTATGCACAGTATCCTATGTCTCTCTTACTGTATGACTCTTAGCAGCTATCCAAATGTATCTTTCTTTGAATGGATTACATAGCAACCAGTTAACAATAGGTCATTGCTTACGTTTAAGATGGTGCAACAGTAAAATCAGCCAGAATGAATCGCCAGGTTCTGCTGCTTAGTAACACGGGAACAAGGTGAGCCAATAAATTACATGAAACCTGGTGTTGCATGGTGTGTCTGCTGCAGCATTTAAATTCTCTCATTTACCCTTTCTTTTGTCTGTCTGGAATTCAAACAGGAGCTGACAGGAATAGCTCTTTCTAGCTTAAAAAACTGTTTGCATTGACGTCACTTTGGTCAGACTGTTTTTTAAAAGGCCCACTTCTGCATCCAAGCAGGAAACATCCTACTGTGACCAGACAGGCCAAAAACAGAACACTTGAGAGCCAGCCCTTTTATATTCCAGTGTGTGTTTAGACACTTTTTAACAACTGGATCAAACTTTAACAATGAGAATGACACATTAACTGATCTGATATTTGTCAAGGTTCTCTCTCTTTTTTCCATCTTTCTCTCTTCAGATTTTTCTTGTGATTTTAAATAGACACTATGGCTCTATGTACTTATAATCCCTTGGCCTTTTCCTTATATGTCTTGCCTAACTGTAAAGGTCCATAGAATAGAGTTGAGTACAGGGCATAGCCTTCATGCAAGTTATCTTTGTGAGTCCCTAGAATTGTAGTTTGAATCAGATGGGAGAAAGAATAGATGTGACAGGTAAGTTTCGATAGACATGAAGTGATTGAGGGCAGAAGAGAAGATGGAACACAGATGCGAGAGGCATAGAGAGCTGACAATAAAGAAAGGAAAACTGATTGACTCCTTAAAAATGAAGGGAGAGAGATTGAAGTATAGGATGGGCAGCTGTGTACAGTGAGGGTGAAATTGAGAAAAGGAAAGTAAAATGAGGGAAAATGAAAGAAGGTGAAAAATGAACAGAAGAAGAAATAAATGGGGAAAAAGGGTACATTGTAACTGTTAACAACCCGAGGATGACAAAAGAGAGCAAGAGGGAGGAAGCACAGACTTATAGAGAAAAACAAAATAATTCAATATATACTGCAACTCAGGATGATTAAGAGACAAGGTTTTGAGTCTTGTTAGTTAGGGTCTCAGAGGTTGGTCGTGTGAAGCCAAACTGAGGTGGAGCAACAAGTTCGGACAGGACACAAGCAAACTGTGTGTGTCAACACGGTTAGCAACAATCATGAAACTGAGATGTAAGTTTGCACAGAAAAAAAGAAAAGAGCCCAAATAGATGCACTACTCGCAGCATATGTTGAATTATTAACTTTCTTAAAAAGTATGGCAACATTTGCCAAATACCAGCAAACTGCTCTAGGGAGGACTATCGCACAGCTCACCTGCACTACAAAATTACAGGCTTGAAATGTGGTCTCACTGCATACAGTTCAGCTAACTCATATAAAGATATACTGTACTATTCTATACTGTAAATGTATACATATTTTGTATTGATATGAGTGTCGTTACATTTCAGCCCTGTGAGGTATAGCCAGCCAAACTCGTGAACAGGGAGAAACCATAGACTAAAACCAACTACAGCTGACTATGGGGGACATAAAATCACACTTATAACAGTTGTAACTCTATAATTTCTACATTTTCTGCTATGCTGAGCAGTTGCAATTGGTTTCCAGCCCTGTTTTAATTTTTTTTTTAAAAATCCAAACGTAGTTTTACACTTTCGACATTATTGTTTAATAAATCAACCCAATGCAATACAAAATATATACATTTATTCACATAATTAAAATAAATTCAAATGATCTACCGCAGAACTGTGACAATGAATCACATCAGCCTTGTTAAAGTTTATGGAGATATGCACACATTATACACACACAAACACATCACAGGTCGACCATAAAAAAAGCACACTAAGCCAACAGTTGCTGGGCAACCAGCCATTTCAAACCTTCTCTCTGCTTTAACTCCAAATTGTGTAAACAGCCAACTCAGCCCAGATACACACGTTGCAGATTATTTAAACAAACAACAACATGCTCCATAAATGACAATAACAGACACAGACACACACTTCTGCATTTAGTTATTCCCATAACACAGACAGAGGGACCAGCACTGACAGATCCATGTAATAACAGCTACATAGTTAATAGCTTTCAAAGGTAAACAAAGCCCCATCCTGAAATAAGCTATGGTAAGGTATACAACCCCTATAATAATCAAACTGTGGCTTTTGGAATTAAGGAGGAAATGAGTGTAAATAGTGCAGCAGGTAAGGTTTAGCACAAAATGTAGCCTGATAATTTATGTAATCTTTAAAAAAAAGCAATTCAAAATGCTTTCAGTGTCCTGCCAAACCTCAAATAAACACAAAACATGGTTCAATTATGACCAAAATCATCTGGGTAATAGAAATACCACACATTACCAAAGTCAACACTAGTTAGATAATGTTTTGCGGCTAGTTTTTTTTTTTTTCCATTTCATTTCAATTCACACTCTGGTAAATAAAATATGCCATCAGAGCCAGTATTTGGCATAATACATGATAATTATGTGGATGGGTAAACTAAAATGGCAGAGAAGCCACAACCAAAACAACAGCAGTGTGCTGCATGATTTCTCTTACCTGAATGAGCTTGGAAACAGTTTGTTTCCACAGCTGTTTGCGAAACACCTGAGACATGACAGCGCCTCGCCTCTCTGGCTCAAACCCTTCTATATCTTCTCTATAACCTGCTATCAATGTCTCATCTACATGTATACTGAGGAGTTGTGCACTCACGCCCTCAAAAGGATTAGCACTATCAAGTTATCTGAGCTGAGGCTATGCCTGCTTTATGTTTAATGGCCATTCCTGTCGCGTATGAATTTTCACAGCCAGCTGTTGTTGGTAGATAGATATTATCTATATCCATATAATGAAGCCATATAGTGAAGCAGAAAAAAAAATATACAGGTGACTGCTGTGTCGGCTATATAAACATTCATTGCGGGCTCATAAACTTCACAAATTTATTATTGGACTCGTGTAACTTAGTCAACTCGTGAGGGTCAGTTTTTTTTTTTTAAATGATATAAATCAATGCAGCAGAGATATCATCTTTTTATATTCCACAAATTCAAAAGATCTTAGAGATTGTTATGCTAGTAGCGGCTAATGTAGTCTCAAGCAGAGACATGGGGCAGACTACAGAGAGCTGGGAACCTCATTTCTTTCTAACTCCACATCCCCAATGAATTAATCAGACTTTTTTCCCCCCTATGCAGTAGTGTGCCCCCAAAAGAAGCATTTAGGCATTTTGTAAACCTACTGTGTCACCTATGTCACCCGGTATTATACACCAATGCAAACCCAGTTATAGTAAATGTTTATGTTAGCTGTGCAGAGATGTTGCATTTCATACACTGACATTCACCTTATTACTGGGAAAACTAAGTTAATAAAGAATTGTCTGAAGCCTCAGAGCCAAAACAACAACACACTACTAGAGCAACTGGAGAAGTCTGTGTTGTGTAGTTTAATAAAACTCTTGAAAACGATTGCAACAAAAAAAAAAGCATTCTCAGTTATTTCATATCAAACCTGTGATTCAATAGTCAATCACCACCATATAGCTCTTCCATCTAACTTTCTCTTCCCTGTGTTTTTTATTATGCGATGACAACAGAACCCACAAGATGCTAGAAAGAGCAGGGCAATAGTTAGTTTAACCATACCTCGTTATCTCTAGCTAATAATTTGAGCACAGATGATTTGGTCTGTTAACAGAGTTTTAAAATACAAATTTGACCCAGCAATATCATCTCAAGGTTCAGTCCATGTTTTTTTTTTTTTTTTTCCAGAATGGTCAATAACTACAAAATACAGAAAACAGCTGTAGTTTTATTTTTATCCACACAGTTAATCTTTAATGATCTATATAAATGTAAAAAAAAAAAAAAAAAAAATTCTCTGGTAGTTCTTTATTATCTGCTGTATCTTTCTCTGATAAATATTTGAGACTGAGACTTGTCAGATAGAATCAGTCATTATTCTGCCCTGTGTACGGCTTGCATACGGAAACCTACAGCACACTAAAACATTTTCTAATTAGCTTTCATACATGCAACCTGTTCTTCTAAGACTCCCCTGCTTTTGCCTTGTTGAACTTTTCTACCAGCTACATTTTGATACAAACACACGAGCTGCTTACTGAATCATGTCACATAAATGATAAATTACATTTGGCTAAAGTAGATAGTCAAGAAGCCAAGCTGCCGGTAACTTCAGAACTCTTGGGTCACCTTACCTTGTTTTGATAGTCTGGTTTAAAATGCAGCATCACCGTCGCCCCTTTTCACACTGACACTTCTTTTCAAGTCATTCCACCCTCTTAATTGGCTTTGCTATTCATGACATTAGAGAATTACAGCCTTCAAACAAAGAAGACAAGACAGAGAACAAGTGGCTTTGCTACAGTACGTGAGCAATCAGCCTTCTTATTTGCCATGCGAGAAAGGTTACTGCCCTGAAATTATCAGAGTGTCCTAAAAGAGGTCTGCTAACTAGATAATGTGGTGTTGAATGACCACCTGTCGGCAGGGTAATTATTGTGGTCCTGCTCTCATCTTACAAGTCTTTTACAACAATGGGGTGGAGAGAGGGTGGGGGGTAGAGGGTGATATGTTGAAATACAGTGTGGGCGGGTAACAGTTTCAGGCATAACCTCTTAAAAAATACATGCACACACACACACAAATGCACACATGGACAAAATTAAATATCAGTAATTGTATACCATCAGTTATGACATACTAGTGTAATTTTTGACAACCTTTTTCAAGGACATCAGCTTTCCCACAGTTAACACCCTTTTAGATTATTGTATGCAAAACCACTGTATGCTAACTGACTGAAACTAGTCATGTAAGTGACTGTAGTAGTCTGTGAACTACACAATACAACAACAGAGTAATGTTGACAATTAACAGGCAAACTATTAACTATTAACTATTATACTGTTTAATCTATTGTGATCTAAGTATTATGTTACAAATCATAATTGCAATGTTTTAGCAAGAATGAGACTCGCATGCTACTTATTGCAACGGTTGATGTTCTAATGTAATATATGCATTATGAGTAAATGAATTTAAATGAGATAAAGTGATAGTATAGTATATGGGAATTTGCAGTTTAATATCATTGCACATTGATTATTATAAGGATTTGGCTGTGTTTTTTTAAAAAGATAACTTAATAGAATAATCAATAATGAAAATAATCATACATAGCAGGCCTAGTGTGAGCTCACACACACACACACACACACACAGACCTCCCACCAATTGCTATTAAATTCCATTAGCTTTCACTGTGGCGTCCTGCCGGTGAGAAGCACCGCTCTCTCCACATGGATCTGACTGACTGGTTTGATATTGACAAAATGACTGTGGAGCTTTGCATTTAAAAGCAGCTTGGTTGTCAATTTTTCACTATGCCATGACTGATTTTCTATATTGAACTGTCTGGTTGTAAGCTGCCATGAAACAGGAGAGTGTGACTGTAAATTATAAATGATGGCCTGGTGAGATCTAGGAGAGAAAGACATGGAGAAAGCGAGCAAGACAGGAAACGCCATGTGTTCTTCCAGAGTATTCTCACACTGACACAGATAGTTTGAACAAATATGTTTTAAAACTCAAAACATATTGTAGCACAATATGGTCTCAGCTGCCAAAAGGACTCTGGGGACTTGATCTCCATTGCTCTTTTTATAGTAGTCTGTCTTATTGTATTTAACCACTCCTGGGTACAATAAAAAACATCAAACCCAATAAATTATGTTTATTGATTTTATATTGCCTCTATTGTCGTTGGTAATCTCTACAGTCATCAACCTCGTCATCGTTGTGACACACATTACAGCAACTACAATATGAACACACTGCCATCTAGTGGACTGAGGCTCATAGTGCAACCACTATATAGTTAAGAGATATGCTTCAGCTATTTTTGACTACTGCTGAGTCCAGTTTTTATAGCATAATAGATAGAATTGGAGTCATATACTGCAAATATCATAACAATAATCACCATGTGCCAATGTGATGAGTCTTTACACAATATCGAGAACCAAAATTCCCTTTCACAGGCCTACATTTAAAGAAATATCACATTCTCATGAATATCACTATGAAAGTATTTAAGATCAAACCTGCATCTCCTTGAATGACTCCGCTGGGACAGAGGGCTGGGAGGGTCTGTTCCTGTAGCTGACTTTGGCGAGTCGAGAGCTGAAGGACATGGTTCAAACATTCCTTGACAGAAAAAGAAAATCGATAACAAGACCCCGCACTTTGCAACTTTATCCTCTTCTAGACGGGCGTTTTAGTCGGTCGTTTATTTAGGTTTCAGGTTTCTCCAGATTTGTTTAGCGGCTAAGACAAAACACGTTTTTGCCAGCAGTGCTCATTTATGTTGGTAGTGGTTTCCATGGTAACGAGGAATCTGTGAAAGGGGCAAAGGGACAGTGGGTTGGTCCTGAAGGAAATTGGCTAATTACCTAGATTCAAAATACAACAAAATATTGTTTGATGGTCAGACAGAAAGAAAGACACATCGCCAAATGTCCGAGAATCAGCTCCAGCTGGATAAAATCGGCACCAGTCTGTTAGTGATTTCTTGACCAGTTGGAAACCAGATTTTTTTTTTTTGGGCCGTGTCTTTTCGATTATTTGTTTAGTTGTAGGTGTTGTGGTGGTGGTATTGGTCGGGTGGACATACAGCTGCCGGGCAACTTGTCAAGTTGACCCATAGATGGCAGCAGTGTACCGTTTTAAGTTGAAGGCACACTTGCAGCTTTCAGGGAGAACTGGGTTAGTTTTGTGGGGCAAATGACCTCATACTGTAGCAGCATCTTCATCACAAGGAGATGAAGTACCCCTCCTCTCATCGTCCTTTCACCCTTTCATCCCGCTATAGAACATGATTTGTCACTAAAGGCAAAATAAATATTACCCTCATGAAGAAATTATGCAATCATGTAGTAGGTCAATACCAGACCTCACTGAGCTCATGGGATGGGCTCGCGTTGGGAATTCGGTTATAAGGGCCTGTACGGTAGACTGATGAAGACCTGCACGTCTCTGTATGAGACAACAGCAGTAATATCCATGTTTTGGCCCTTACCATCTGGGCTATTAAAGCATAAAACCCTAAAGAATGACTCCAGGTAGCCCGCATCAGCACCGCAGTGAGTGACGTTGGGTGCTGCTGATCTGCTGTGGCGCACACTAAATTTGGGTGGCGCACAATGCACCAAAAACCCCACGAAACGGAATCCCAGGATATCCCACCCCCACCCACCCATCGAAACGGAATAGCCCTCCTTCCTTAATCCTCCTCCCCTCGTTTTTTTTTTTTTTTAACCCCCGCCTTCTCCCACTATAACCCCCCTTCCTCATCCTCCTCCTCAAGTCCCAACTCCGGAGCGCCGCCGATCGGTCGCCAGGATTTTCCCTTCTCGGCCAAAATGGAGGAGGAGGTCTTTCGCTTAATGAAGGGAGCACATATTGTATGACCGGATCTGCTTCAATGAAAGGCGTTAGGATTCGCATTTGCTGATAAATAAATATTGTCGATAGGAGAGGAAAAAAAAGCCCTTTGAGGATCTCTATCGCTATTTCCGCAGAAGCGACCGCAGCAGCCATGAGCGCAGGAGAGGGACTAGATGAGGCTGCGAAGGACGCGGCAGACATAGCGGCGTTTTTCAAATCCGGTAAGTCGGAAAGGGGCGAGTCTGGCTCCGGCAGAGCCGCACTGGATCTGTCGGTGTGATCACTGGTGGTCTGCCACATTGTTGCCATAGATGACGGATGTCATGGGCGATATGTGTACTGCGTGTCGGACATGCTGGAGAGATGCGCTCAGCTTGTAGTTATTTACCACATTTTAGTCCACTGACTTGTCATTGCACAGCATTTGATGACAGCAGCATGATTCACACCTCCGGGACATACGTGCTTGTGATTATTAGGCAGTGATACAATTGACCAAGTAGGCTTTAATGTGTTCCACCACACAATTCGGGGCTGTGCGATTATTTCGACGTTTCAGCTCCTATCCATCACCAATCCTCTCGGATATGGGCAAAACGGTTGTTTTTAAATGTGTCGCTTTAGACGCTGTAGATTGAACAGTCTTGTTTAATCATGCATCACTCTTAACTCCGGTTCCACGGATCTGATGCACGGATAGAGGCTAGGCCATGGACGCACGTATGGGCAATAGGTTGCACTCTACGCACTGGGGCCTGTCTGATGTGATGGCATCATCATAACAAATAAGGATAGGCCTGCCTACTTTATCACTCTGCATCCAAAACATAAACAGCTTTTTATGGGTCTTATGGGCCTGCACTGATGCCTGACATCAGCCAAATAATAACACAGGGCGATTGTTTTTACATCCACTTTATTGTGAGAGTGCTTGTGAGAAACGTAATTGTAACTTATAGTTGTAGGTGCATGGTTTAATGTAATGATGGCATGTCTTTACCAGGAATAGTTACATACTGATTTACAATACTAGGTAGTATGAATATATATCGTTCCCATAGGATATGGTTGTGCTGTGATATTGGTATATTTAAGGATATATCGTAATATGTGTATGTGTTTATTTAGACTTTTTTTCTGGACTTTGTAACAAAGACATCTCTAAAACTTTGAAAACAGTCTACTGTGCATCACATTTCACATCAGGCACTTTTCCACGTAATGTTTTCTTTCTCTATCTTGCACCGTCCTGGATATTACCCACAATCAAGCCCTCGCTTCTTCATGAAATGCCTGTTTGATGCCTATTGGACATATGCATGAGGAACTTTGGGAATCTCAGCTTTTAAATGGTACATTTTAAGACAAAAGTCCAGTGGGGGGGAAAGACGTTGCCACCATTAGAGTGGGACCACCACTGATACACACCAGAAGAAGCAGCTGTCTCTCTCTCTCAGCTGTTTTTCTCTCTGTGACACCTGGTGCCTTGAGGTCTGCTGTTCACCACCTCCACACATGCAGAACACACACACAAACACACATGCACCTAACTGCACATCATTGATTAACTGCAACAGGCATGTGCTTCCACGTGCACACACACATATATACTTACTTATTTTTTACAAAAAAGTCTGTAACCTCATACTTTCTCCTAGAAATTGCCAGTCAGGTGGTTAGGAATGTTGTCAACATGGATTGTATTCAAATGCTACAGTCTCCTTTACGGTTGGTTGGACCCCTGCCTATGTATTTTCCTATAGCTGTGTTGTATCAGGCTGGAAAGTTGGCACACAGTGAAATTGGACTGCTTGGATGTTTATATAGCAGCAAAGGCATACAGTATTCATGATGGAGACAGAAATAGGTTATGGCCTCAGGAAACTTTTATAAGAGACTATTATGAAGAGCAAGTATGGAAAAAAAAAAAGTTTCTGAGTTGTTAAAATGGAGAATAGCACTAAATGCTGAGTGGAGAATATGTAATGGCTATGTGTGGGCAACTAAAATCACAAGTGTTTTCTTTTAAAAGCTCCCGTTCATCTTGTTTAATTAATGTGTTATCCTTTCATGTCACTCTATCGGCATACAAGGATGCTGTTAATACGGCTACACCCCATCTTCTATAACCTTATACCTTGAGTTCATGTTTTTTATAATGTTTTATGTCATTCATCAACAAACATATTATTGATCTCTTCATTCAGTTTATCAGACATCATACACAGACAGTGTAAAGAGCTGTGCATTCATTCATTCATTTACCATTTTAGTTTAGTTAATCAGTAAAATAATGATTTTCATTTTATAGCTGTACTTTTGTGTTTCTTGACTCAGACTTAAGTATTAGATATTATCAATGTGGAATAGACGTGGTATGATGTGTCATTCATTCATACATGCATACTATGTATTCCCCATCTTTCTTACTGTGTGCTCTGTGTAAGAGCAGTACTAAAGGACATTACGGTCCCCATAGCCTCTCCAGCAGGCTCACTAATTGCTGGCAGCTTGTTGCATGTTGAAATCTTTGCACACAGCTGCTCATCCTTGTTGATTCCAAGCACTTTATTTCAGGGCTTTGTGTATGTGCTCGTGTGTTTTGTTTTTGGGGGACTCTGGTCGTAATGTGCTGTCCTAGTTAGCCAGTGAGGGCTGGGATATGGCAGAGAATTCTTTTAAATTAGTTGATCTAAAGTGATTGACTGGCTACCTGAGTGGCTTGATCACTGAGAGGCGTGACTTACCGACTGGCTGGTTAAATGAATGACTGCGTTCAAAGCAGCAAGGCAAACTGACTGATTGTGTGATTTGAACTGAGATTTCCATCAGAGCATCAAGTGTTTCACGCTTACACTGTTTTTAATTTGCTTCACCTGAATGGATAATGCCATCATCAGCCCTTGAAGATACTTGACGTTCCTCTCTGCTTGATTATTTTCAGTGAGCAGATGGAGCTCCATCTCTGAGTCCCACACGGTTGCTGTGGATCACAGCTCAGCCACTGAGTCACTCTCCCAGGTTGCTCATGCCGTGACTTTAAGTCCAATCCCGGAATTGTTACAGCTGGTCAAAGATGAGAAATATTTAACTGCTTTCTTGGATATTTGGAAGACAGAAACCAAGTTGTTTATCACATTTGTGTATCCAGGGACACATAACTCTAGATTTGCAAGCTGTTGCAACAGAAACATTTTAAAGCATTTTAGTACTATTCAACTATTCATGGCTTTATTTAGTTGTTTACCACCCCTAATATATGTATAAATACCACAATCAATTGACTTTTAGATCAGAAATATTTCTTGCATTCTGTTTGAATAAAGTTGATAATAGTACCCTTTTGTTTCCTGTTTGAATTACGGGTTTGGACTTTAGTCAAGCCTTCTTCAAAATGAGGCATCACAGTCCAATAACATACTGCTGATTGCTGAGAGCCCACGAAAAGCTTAAGTAATATAAAACTTGAAAACTTGAAATATTGGGTAATTTGTAATCAGTGCTGATAACTTGAGGTTTGCAGGAAAGGTATTTGAGTATAGAAGTTATGTCCTCTGTTTAGACATAAGCTGACCAGCTGTTGATGCAGCACTGCAAGCAGCAATGAATATAGTAAATTAATGTACAATATAACTCTGTGGAATGTTATCTACTTATATATCCCTTTTTAAATATCGGACGGGAATAAAAATGTGTTTGTAGTCTAGTGGAGGTTGAAAGGCTTGTTAGAAAAATGCTGGACTATGATGCATTATTTAATGCATCAGCATACCTTGATATGCTGTAAATTGTTTCTTGAGTCTTTCTATCCACAACTCTCCATGATTAGTTCACCATCAGCTGAAATCATCCAATCACTAGTGATGTTGGAGAGAGCCACCTAGGCAAAAACAAAAATAACATCTGCAAAAATAGCCTATTATTTTCTTGATAGTCTCTTGAGTGATGTGTAATGAAGTTATTGGCCCTGTCCAATAGCATTATTGTACAGAACCGCACTGTGAAACTCAATTGACATAAAAGTAATCAGATGCATGCCCATTCACTCATAACTGCACTGGTCACAAGACACTGGTCATCAATCATAACACCAATATTCTGTATATACTGCACGTTATGAGACATTGAAAATGTAATATTTATTGTGAGAAACTGGCTTCTGTTTCTATTTGCAAACAATCCTTCAACTGCATATTGAGTATTTTATCAAGAGAAAAATTTCGAGGCACGAGCCGACATTGTTCTCTGTTGTCTCATTGTAGTTCTGTTTAGAATGATTATATAAACATATTGCAACGGCAGCTTGTACTCTTAATTAGACTGAAAGTTAAAAAGAAAATATAAATAAACCGACAACTAAATCAACACTAATGACATTTGTTTCAGCTCTTAATGCATCCTATATTTGATAGCTTGTCTGTCAGAACAATTAGTATTGAAGAACTGAGTTTTAGTATTGACAACACAGTAAGCAATTTCCCACTGCTCAAAATGAACCTGGTGACCTGTGTCAGTATAGGCTGTAATGAGATTCATTTTCTTCCAGCACACTCCTAATTAATCAAAGCATAATGACCTAATGTTATATTTCATACCACAACATATATGCCGTGCTTGAAAACATAGGATAGAGTGAAAAGAGAGGACATGACATATTTATAGGGACAAACAAGCCTTCACTCATCAAATTATAGAGCTGAAGCTTGGGTGGAGCACACCCTGCAAAATGTAGGCTGCTCTGCTCTGCTCTGCTCTGCGTTGCGTGATGCTGAAACCTTACGGTTACATCCAGGAGCAGCCTAATTGGCAGTTGGTCAGGGTTAAGGACTATAAGCATAGATCGGCATTGCCTGCACTGCTGAAACGCCAGAGCCTGCATGCACAGTTTATTATGTCACATATTCAACTCAAAAAACATGCATATGTTCATTTTTATCTTTTACTTTGACATCCTGGTTTAATCTGGTTTAATAAAATGTGACCAGCGCAGCACATATAAAGCAATGGGTTTTTTTCCTAGCAACTTCTGCATAACCAAGCCAGAAATTGTTTTGGCCTCTCAGTATGACCTTTTGCATGCTATTGGTTCAAAAACACTGCGGATCCAACAAAAATGTGCCTAGTCACCACGACACTCATTGGCCATAGCTGAGAGCAGGGAGTGACTTGCCTTCAAAAAGGAGTGCTTCCTTCAAAATACAGGGCCCATCAAAATATATAAAACAATGTGACATAGGTCTTGACCCTAAATAATTGATATACATTCATACACAGCCTTGTTTATCAGCAACAGAATTTTAAAAATTAGGATGGCTAAATTCAATCTCACCTGGACCCAGTAACATAACATAATCAATATAGGAAATGACAAGGGAAACTATTATCAGCTGTAGAATGATGTGTGTATGAGCAAGAAGAGGCCATTCTCTCCTCCTCTCCTGAGTTTATATAAAAAAGCTTACTGTATGTTACTGATAAGAACCAGATGTTGGGATGCGTGTTATAGCCGATTCCTCTCTTAGTGTTTATTGGAGAGTTTTATGCAGAAGACAATCACGAAGGTAGCACTGTTATAGGCACTTACCTTTTTTTTTTCAGCCAGACCGTGCTGATCGATCTCATCAGAAACTCTCAAACCTTTTTTTTTTCGTGTGGTAATACACTTTACAGTCATATTACCCTCCTGTAGCTGACCAAATTATTGATTGTTTTAAACTGTCACGTATATATTTTATGTACACCAGGCTTTGTCTTTTCAGCACAGAGAAATGTGCAGTTACTAATGTGTTTGTAGGATACCTAAGTGTAGCCTATGGGGCAACTTCATTACCTCACACACATACACACACACATGTACACAATGCACACACATGCACACAATGCACACACATGCACAGAGGTATAAATCACTACATCCCACCCATGTCGCCCAAGGGCCTACAGGCAAGGAGGAAGAGGGGGATGGAGTGAATGAACGAGGGATGGAGGCATAGGAGGATTTCAGGTCATAAAAATAGGTTGTGGGCTGGTCTGTGTCTCCTGCAAATCCCCCATCTGATAAGAGAGAAACCTCTATCAGTCAACTGCAGACACCCACCCGTTCTATCCTTTTTCATTCCTTTCATCGCCTCCTCCACTCTTCTCCCACACAGCCTTCCATCATTACCTCATACCATACCTGTGCTCAGGGTTGTCATATATTAAAATAATGATATTGTTTTATAATATCTTGCCCCTTGTGTTCAACATACATTTAGGTGACACAAATTGGGAAAAAAACACAATCTTTAGGGTCATAGTACATAAGTGTTTCAGTATAATGTCAAGGTGAAAAGACATGTTAAATCAGCTTTATTATATATATACATACACATACAGTGTATACAATCATAAAATGTTTGCTGGAATCCTTCTACATTGCTACTCCCTTTCTTCTTTCTCCTAATGCCCCTATAGCAGGTATCTCAACCCTCAATGCCTATACTTTCACAGCTCCTCACATATATCCTCTCCCGTTCCCTACAGCTTAAACCAAGGAAGCATCTGGATCTGGTATCTGAAGTCACAAGCCTCCCACGACGCTCTGTGCTGCTTCTTTTCTTTCTTTTTTTTTTAAGAATAGCACTTTGAAACAGCAGCCACATACTCATAAGGGCATGCCCCCTTTGGGTTCTTGAGACATATACACACAGCTTTGAGAGCGAGAGGTGCAATAAGTCATGATCTGTGTAGATTTTTAATTCATAATTTATGGAGTGAGTGAGTGTGTTTCTGTTCTGTTCTTCTATCTTGTTTTGTGTATTAAGGTGACTCCTTCTATCTTCATGACTACAGGACTACATCATAAAGTGTTACCAGAGATCATTTCTAATTTTTCTTATTATTTTGTATAAAATTTTGTATGAGGTCATTAATGTAGCAATTCCTTTCAATAATTCAATAATCTCTCACACACAGTCTAACAAGAAAAATGTATAAAGCAGGACAGGGACTCAGTTTTCGTAAATTCAAAGCAAAGCCTGTGTTTGCATGCAGTACATGTGTGAGCTTGTGTGCTGCCTGAGAATGCTTGTCTTCTGTCAACAGCTGTGCTCAGTCTGTCCAAGTCTCTCTTATTCTCAAACACACACGCACACACACACACACTTTAACATTGCCTCTTGCTTTGAAGAAAGCAGCAGGCTCTGATCCCTGTCGCGTGAACAGTGCCAACCCAGTGCTCCTCTGGCTTAAGAGGGCTAAACTGCCGCTTGGCCTCTCTCTTGGCTTTGGATAAAATAGGTTGAGGATCAAAGTTAACATCCAATCCTACTGTATAGGCTTGCAGAAGTACTTACTGTTAAATTGTTCCTGTTCTAGTAGAAACACTGCCAATTTTGTTGCACTGTTGCAGCTAACTGTTGCTTATTTAGTTGGTGTTGCATTCAAACATAGAGTTCAGGCTGAAGCTTATCGCCAATAAAATGCCATATGTTTGCATATAGAATATCATCCTTTTATTATATTAAAAGATTATATTTTTCTTCCCTCCTTCACTGACACCCTGCCCTCCGCTGAATCCTAGCCCAGCAGGACTTGCCGACCATGATTCTGCCAGAAAAAAAAAGATCTGTACATTTCACCACACTGTAAAGGTGGTCACCTAACCTCTTCCACATACTTGAGCTTCAGTTCAAACACACCATATATACAAATGATTTCCAAAGACATTCAAGACCTCAGAACTTCTTTTACAGGATGAGCACTCTTCACTGGACCAAACACAGTACACTGTATAAAGTGAAACATACAGCGTGTGAACCGGTGCTTACTGTAATCCTTGCATATGCCAGGCTGTTCTTTTCAGAGAGGCAGCCAGGAGAGTGGAGAACTAAGCTTCTCCCATCCTTCATTTCCAGCCTTCCCTCTCTGCTATCTCCTACTGCTGTAGTGTACTGATGAGTGACCCAGAAAGAAAGTTTGTCAGTTTGTGGCCAGATATAAGATGTATGCGAGTCGGCTGTAAATATTATTTACTTCCGGGATTAATGTCATAGGTTTGGACCACTACTTATTAAAAATAAACAAAAATTGATGTTCATCTAAATAGACAAACAAATAATTATTTGTTGAAAATATTATTCATGTAGTGGACATATGGCGTAGCAGCTCGTCCATAATGAATCAGTCTTTATTAATTAATCAATCCCGAATCGATCGTGATGCTCAAACTGATGTCACATATTGCAGCAATGCAGTTCATGCAGAACCCAAGCTTAGAATAGCAACACCACGCAGGCTGCTGGAATATCCTTAACATTTTTTTTTCCTTTGAAGATGATTCGTCAGGCATTAGAGATACAGATATGCACTACCTGCTATATTTAAATTATTCATTCCCTTATCAGCTTGCGTGTTGAGAGTTGTGCATGAGTCGCTGTATATGTGCGTACTGTATGTGTGTGTGTGAGAGTATAGGGTAGAGAAGAGGGAAAAGATCACAACTATTGTATAGTTTGGGTGGGACATTTTGACTCTGCTGTTGAGTGTATATAGCTGCTGCTCATGTTTTTCAACAGCATATACTACATATGCATTTCTACATTTAGTATTTATGTGTACACTTGTGTCTGCTGTGTAGCGTGTCTAATAGTGTTTTATCTTAGGGAGGGACTATCCAGATACTAAGATCAAAGAGCTGCTCTACAATTGCTAACTCTCTCATTTGTGCTCTATAATCACAAAGCTCAGACTTCTGACACTAAAACACAGTGAAGGCTGAGGTATAGCTTTAGTGGGTCAGGGGACGGTCCTTTCATTCTTTATTCCCTGTATTAAACTCACATTCTCTTAATTGTCCATCTCTCTGTCTCTTTTTAGATTGCTCTCTTGCAAAATGTGAATCCAAACTGGATGGCCCTGGTCAAACCTCAGGTAGGCCTCATTGTCACACAGTCATGAGGAACCAATTGGGAATTTCCTTCCAAAGCAGGAAGCATTGCACTAGATTTGCTAATTGCTCTTTTTGTTTTGCAAGAGGAGAACTGCTGCAGCAGAATGTCGTGGATGAGACAGTGTTTGTGTACAGCTAATATTCGCGTATGTGAGTGTACCACCAAGAACACCATGTACTATGCCCACTTTAAGTAAAATGTTGTGTTCCATCAAAGCTGCACAAATCCCATTAGATTTAAGATGCTCTGTGGCATCAGCTAGCAACTATGACCTTTTGGGTTCACATCCCTAATGCCCCAACAACATGCATACTAAAATACAAAGGTCACTCTCTGCACTCTCTCTCTCTATGAGGGTATGTATGTGCACAGATTATCCTAAATAAATATGGGCCTGTATCCTCAGCGTTAGATTATTCAGTTTAATCTCTTTTGGACCAAAATGCATTGAGAGTCTTTGGAACTTTTCCATAAAAAGTTTAAGGCTTATTGGTGTAATCTGTGTAGGAGGAACAGGAAAGTAATTTTAAAGTTTCTATGCATGTTGTGAGCTTTATTAGATGGTAGCAGGAGGAGAGTAGCAGGGATGATTGTAGACACACACACACAGAAATGGTCACATTTTGTGTTAAGCCCAGATGACACAGTTTTGACCTGATTATTTCCAATAAGGTCATCCAGGGATGAACATTTTAAAAGACCGTTTTCAATTGGCAGCCTGGCCTATTATTTCCAATTGCCGAAATCTGAATGGGTGTTAATGGGAAGTGATTGGGATGTGCCAGCCAAATACTGTACGTGGGCCTGTTGCCCAAAAAATCCTTTAACTTCGTCCCTGAGGACAAGCAGTGTTTTGTTTTTTTTTGTTTTTTTTATGTGTATTTTAGTTTCAATTTATTATTTGTATATACTAAGCATGCACGTGTAAACATGTGGGATTTTGTCTGTGTGTGTCTGTGTCAATGGGTTAGTATACTGTACATGCTCGGCAAGGCTGACCAAATGTTCAAATATACACACAAATGTTTCAGCTATTTTAAATACCCAAATGGCTTAAAAGTGCCTATTGTCTTGTTTTTGGCTGTCTCCTCCGAATCTGTCATGGCTACATCATATTCTTGTAAATGTTAGTCTTTCCTCTGCTGTACTAGTTTTGGATTATTGTTTCCTTTCAAAGGATTTGACACAACCTCAACTGGACACTTCCTGTTTTCCAACCCCAGTTTGGTTTGTTTGGCCAGCGTGTTTTGGGAAACACTGGTCTATTCATGGCTTTTGGACTTGTGCTGCTTGGAACTCCATGTTTTTGAACTCTCTCTACTATGGATCTGTATAAATAGAGAAGCACCTGGTCCATGTTGGCTTGTAATAAGTGAGCATTAATGAATGACAATGTGTCCTTATATACTGTAGAAAAAAAGTGTATGAAACCAGGTGTTAAGGAGGTCACAGCACTTGTAGCCTTATACACTGTAAGCTTAGTACTGACTACTAACAGGCCAAAACAAAGGAACAATACGCAGTGCTACTTAGCTTCCCCCAGAGTTAAAAGACAATACATCAAGTCGTTTCTGAAAGGCAGCCTTTATTCATAATTATAATCAATGGTCCCAAACTGATGTGTAGAGTGTTCGGTAAAAGTAGAAATCATATTCATGCATAGCATTATAGGCTGTAGGCTGTGCTGAATGATGTTTGTGACTTATCCCAATGCTTTAGCTTCAACTTCAGCCTCTCCAACATCCTGGCTGATCTGTCAGCACTCATCTGTTCTGCCCACATCACAAATTGCCACACAGGGGCATGGACAGGTCCTGCATCTAAACACGAGCACGTTCATTTTACACAGACAGACACACACACACAGACACACACACACACACACACACACACACACACACGCACACACACACACACACACACGCACACACAGGTTCACTTCCAGCACATACATTTAAAGACTGCTCCCCAGATATGCTCTGGCTCTCTGTCTAAGATAATCTGCAATCTGTAGATTTGCAACACTTTATGAAACAATAAAAAAATAATTCAGTCATATATTCCCGTTACAGGCATAGCATGGTGAAATAGATGAAGACGTTTTTCAGTCCTTGTCCTGGCTGAAAATAGATGTATATTATGTTGATATTTGAATATGGAGAGAGAAAGAGAGAGACTGCGAAGTGCAAGAGGGCAGTCCTCTCCTCTCCTCTCCTCTCCTCTCCTCTCCTCTCCTCTCCTCTCCTCTCCTCCATATGTTTTTGTTCAGTTTAATTCAGCTGTGAACTCAATCTCTCATTTCTGCCCATACTGAGCTCACTGTGTGGTTCCTATTGAATTGGGCTTTTTAACCATGTGCACTGCGGGTAGACGCGCAAGCAAGCATCTTTACTCAATCACACACACACACACACACACGCTTCTAAGCAGCAAAGGAAGTGGTTTTCTCTGGAGTTCATTGGATTTTTGTTTTTTATTCTCTCCTGCAGAGGCTGGGGTGGGGAAGTCTAAACTCGATGTGGTGTGTGTTTGTGGATGTGGTTGTGTGTGTGTTTGAGTGAATTTTGTTTACTCACTCTGTATTTCCCTCTTTTTTTGTTCTCTTGGTCTCTTACTATGCCACTTTCTCTCTTTCTTTGGCCCTGTAACATATCTTGGAAGAGGAAATTATGCTTATAATTTTTTATTGTTGCTTCATTGTTTTTTTTTATTATGTGACAAATGTCAAATGAGCCATGTGAGTGCAACAAGAGCTCATAACAACACTGAAAAACAGGCAGAGGATAGAGGAAAGAACTGTAGTGTGTGTGTATATATATCTATGTCTTCCTCTCTCACACACATAAAGGAGATGGGATAAAAGAGAGGAAAGCCAGTTTGTCTTCCTGTGGTGTCTTACATGGAGACAGATGGACTCTGTGCTGAGTGTGTTTGTGTCATGCTTGTGTGCACCTCTGTGCATGCAGTTCATTCCGATGTGTATGCGGATGTGTACATCCTGACCTCTGTTTGTGCCTCTTTGCCTAGTTTGTGTTTGTTTATGCAGACAGCCTTAATTGGATCATACTGGAGAACACTGACTGTGTTGGTTTTAGAAAGAGCACAGCTTGCATCATCCTGTCACAGGATCTCAACATAATGATATCTGTTTGCTCCAAGTAATATTTCCTTTAGTTGTAAATTACAATAATAAATAATTAATTAACACAATGGAACTTATTGTTTTGATTGTATTTATTCATCTACTTATTAAAAACATGCACATTGTGGAATGAGTGCTTTTCCATGATTGTTGAACACAGCTTTAAATAAAAACTAAATCTAAAACAGTGATATTGTATCAGATTCTCCTGATTAAAATGGGTGTCAAATTGGTTTACTGTCAGTTTTAATTATTTGATGCATTACATTTCCACAATGTATGTAATTACAGTATGTATCACTACAATATGTTAGATGGCTTATGAATCAAAATGTAAAGGGAAGCATTCACTAGTCAATGAAGAAATGGGAAATGTATTCTGTACCAGAGGCATCAAATGCTGTTTTGAGTCAATTTAAGAAGAAAACTCTCTGATTCCAGCTTCTCAATATTCTGAATATTTTCTTGTTTTTTTAATCCTCATGCCAGTAAACTGAATATCTTTGAATTGTAGACTATTAGTTGGGACAAAACAAGACATTTGAAGAGGTCATCTTAGACTCTGAGAAACATTGATGGAGTGTTTTACCATTTTCAGTATTGAAATAATTGTTAGTTGCAGTCATGTCATAATTTCTGTATTCATCCACTATTCATAAGCTATGACAGATTGACACTTTTACTAGGACCTAATTGAATTTATTGATTGACTGTTTAAATACTAATAATCATATAAATTTTATGTGTATGTGATGCACTATTATAGTTATGACCTTGGATTTTATGCTCACCCAAGTGTGTGTGTGTGTGTGTGTGTGTGTGTGTGTGGGTGGGTATGTTGGTGACACAAAGAGAGAAATCTATGAGACACATGATCTAGGATCAGGCTTTAGGCACACAGAGACACACTTACACAGACAAGCATCCTACACACACACACACACACACACACATAGAAATATATGTAAGCACCAACACCAACTCTCAGATTCACTAGTGACTATAGTGACAATAGTGACTTTCATTTTCACCCTGCATATATTAATACTGCCCTCCATATACAAACACTCACATTAAATACATGCACCACCATGCTGTATGCTAATACTATCCATCTGCTGTAACCTGCATTTTCCTTGTACTGTCAACATTAGATTCATTGCAGCTCTCAGAATCAAATAATTTCTTATGGCTGCTATACATGGACACACATATATATATATAGGCATTTGAATAAAATATACAGGAGCAGTGTAAAATGTCCTCCCTCTTTCTCTTATCTCCGTTTCATCCCCTCTCTTCTCTTCTTCACTGACCCTCCCTCCCCCTCCGACCCTCATATCATTCCTGTTTCCCACATCATCATCTTTGTCCTCTCTCTCTCTCTCTCTCTCTCTCTCTCTCTCTCCCTCCCTCTCTCTCCAACTCCAGTATTTTCCTAGAAAGCACTGATGCATAGGAGAGCAAGGTTCCGCTCCATCACCCATCCAATCGGTACCAACCTCTCCCCTGTATATAAGCCAATCACTTGGCAGTCATGGCCAACAGGGGAGGGGCTAAGCATGAAGAGTGGTGCGAGGGGGGTGTTGTGTGTGTGTGTGTGTGTGTGTGTGCATGCTGGTCACTCCTTGACTCGGGGGGATATAAAGGATGCTTGGCTGCTCCACTGAGGGAATATCACCATAATGTCCTCTCCATCCTTTTCACTGGATGTTTTTGCAGTTTTTGATGGCTGTGCTGCTAATTCGTGTTACAAAAATTGTACTAGAATGCTTTTCATCCATTCCTTTTAAATAAGAATATGGCACAATCATCATCATGATGATCTTGTGATAGTGGATTGTAATTGTTTGTGTAAATACAGTGATGATTTACATTTCCTGTTAGCATATTTATAGATGTTTGATCCATAGGAGTGTGGCAGTCAGATTGTTGGTGTGATATCACAGGGAGGAATTAGATGTTAATGTTCATAATTCTGATTCAGTTTTCTTCTTAAGGAACTGATGGATTCATACCCTGTGATTTTACGTTGTAATTGAGATGAGAGAATGAAGGAAGGAAGCAGGGGGTAGTAGCTATGTTTTTTGGAACCCACAAGCATTTTTCTTAGAGGGGGAGGTTATACCATCTCTCCTCCTTTTGGAAGCTCATATTTGGATGGACACCCTCCTGTGCTGTCGTGCCGCTTGCTTTATTGGTTGAATGGTTTGAGAGCAGGAGGAGAGAAGACAAGCAGAAGACATGTCTATCCAGATCCTATCTGCTGGTTCTTGTAAGTATTATAGTATTATAGAAGGCTAGACTGAATTATTTAACAGTAGAAGGACGACAAAATGCTATAGCAACAGCAGGCTAAGGCCACACCTTTTGACACAATGACTTTGACATATTCTTTGTTGCCTCTAATTGATATTATGATGTGAAATTTGTATCAAAATGTGTATGCGGTTGTGATTATGATCTGTTTCACCTACCTGTGATATCTCTTAACTCCGTGCTCTATACTTGGAGCTACTTCTCAACAGCATCACAACTCTCTATTCTATTTTTGGTCTGTATGCTAACTAATGAATGCATGTGAGTCATGTGATTTCACTTCCCCTCCTTCAAAGGTTTCTGTTTACATGGAGGTGGGGGGTAACCACCAGAGAAGCAGAAGACCGATCGTTGGCTTGGATAGCATCACATGGGCAGCACTTCTCAACTTTAAAGACTAATACATCTCAGTTTAATGAAAGACATATGTTACTGCACTCTCCCAGAGCCATAGATCACAGAGTGGAGACCTGAATCTTTGATGACACAGATAGTTTAGCAGATTTGACAACACTGTGTCAAATACATGCAAATTTAAGTATATCCAGTATTGATTCTACACAATATTTTTAGCATTGTCCTGATATTAACTTGTCTGGTTCACTTGCACTGTTGTTGTTCATCTCTCTTAATTTCAATGAGATTCAATGAATAAGGGTTAACAGCACATCATTGTTGCAAAAAGTGATGCACGTCTGTGTATTCTGTATTCATTTTAGAGTCACACAACCACAGATTTAGTTTCCCATTCTTTATCTCTTTATCTCTTTATCTCTTTATCTCGCACTTTTATGTCTTAAATTTTCTGGGTTTGCTCGTTGGAGATTGGAGCATACACAGCATACAAGTGGCTCAAAAGCATTTGATTATAAGATAATTAAGTTAAATTATTGCATGAAGTGTAAGCTCTTCTTAATGAAATTGTTTGAAGTCAAGCCCTCTCAGCAGAGAATCAAACTCCCCACCTCTTGTACCCAAGCATCTCTGTCTAGCACTACATGACTTCCTCACCTTCACCATGAGTAAGAAAGTCATGTTAATTTTGTCCTCAGTTGCCCAATAAGGTGTTAATTTGAGTGTTGGAGCTTTGCTAGGATGACGTTCATTTTGGCCCGCTCTCCAGGTGTGCAGCTTGTGGATTTACCAGCCATTTTCCACAGTGGATAAAAACAGTGTGTTCATACTATATATTTAAACCAATAGTCAGCTGAACAGTTCACACTTTATAGAATAAGCAGCAGACACACTTGGTAATGCCTTGTTCCTTGAGCTCTTCATAAAGCACTTTTAAGTTAGCTGGAATACAGATCCTAGCCTTCCATCACCATTGATCTGAGGGTCATTTAATGAAAACAACCCATTTTCTTCTTTTACTACCCACTTACACCCTGAAACCTTCCTTTCCATGCAGACAGATAGTGTTGAGCCGCTTAGACATGAAGAAAAAGTGTAGTGACCGATAAGCATTTAATATTTAAGCAGCCATCAATAGAGAGAGAGAGAGAGAGAGAGAGAGACCATAAACAACTGCTTTCTGATGAGAGACTGCAGTGACCCCTACTGGGTTAGTCAAAATGTACAGGGAGTGCGTGTAAGTCTCTCTTTCCTACCTCAGACTGATATTGTCACCATGTGCTGTTATTTACATTACATAGGAGTCACATTTATTTGTGTTTTTCTGTCGATCCATCCTGCAGGTAAAAAACAGAAAGTATACATAACGATGTATGAAGTTTACATGATTGTGTGTTTGCATGGAGTGGAGGCCCCATAATCATAAAAAAGAAGCCTACAATTAAATGGCTAGGAGAGAGCATCCTAAAACCAGGCTGAATGGATGTTTGTCTCTCTCTTTTCCCTCTGTCTGTCTCTATTTTATATTTATTCTTACTAACCCTCACCTCTCCTTCCCTGCAAGATGGTTAGTCTGAGACACTAGGGAGCCTCAACAAAATATGAAAATACTGAGATGGGATTAGTTTTGGAACTGCTCAACAGTCTAAATTACTGTGAAATATCTCCCTCTGTAGTGAAACTGTTATAAATCAACTGGCAAGTAACAAACACATTCCCACCAGTAAGCTCAGCTTCTTTGCTTATTTATGATGTTAGTTTGGCACAATATCATTTTCTGCAAATGCAAAATAAGGTTAAGGAGTTTCAAACATGCAAACATGTAACTATTTTGATCCACTGACCACTGCGTTGGGGGCAGGGGGGTGCCCGTGCATGTGTGTATTCATGCATGTAAGTCAGATATTCCGTCAGATAGTCCTGTGGCACCCTGTTTGCACAAGACAGTTGTTTTCAGGGCTGTAATAACAGTCCATAGCCATGGGATCCACTAGTAGCCTCCTGGCTGGAGACAAGCTATGGAGCCTTAGCCTGTAGTCCCCTGTCTGGTGTGTGTGTACTCAACAGGACATTGGTCTTTTGTTGAGGACAAGTCTAGTGAAAATCTATTCACAGAAGAATGGAGTGATGGGGAGAAGAGCGATCAGTGGAGGAAAGGTAGAGTTGAAAATGGCTGGAGGGGAGGGTTTCTAGGAGGGGCAAGACAAGTAAAGAAGAGAAGAAATAGATCAACATTAGTAGAGGAGGATGAACAGAGGGTGAGATGCATGAAGAGAGGAGGAAAACAGAGAAGGAACTTTGATAGGAAGTGAAGAAGAGCACTAGAAAGAAGCAGAGGATAGCAGGAGAGGAGAAAGGGATGCATATGTACATCAGAAACAATCCACAAAAGCTCTTTCTAGACACATACGTATACACACACAGATGTTTCATACGTAATGAAACAATAATGTACAGCACTACCAAAGGTCTGTACATGTGTGCCTTCCCCCGGGACGTGACTCCGACTGCTGAGCCTGTAAACAGGAACTCTTCAGCTTTTAGCAAGCTGGACGCCTTGCAGGTGCACACACACACACACTCACACACGTACACAGTGTCACGCAAAAACAATTGGATTCAGTCATAATAGTTTTGGTTTGTTTTGCTGGATCTGTTGACAGAAACCACAGAGTGTGATTCTCTGTTTATTCAACACTCTGTCTGAGGCATTCATTAGAGATACTGTTTACAATAAAATCAATTATAAAAAAGAAAGACGTGGCTGCTCAGTGCCATTTTTACAGTTCTGAATGAGCATGGGCACATCACACAGTCATATCTCAGGATGTGTTTTTCTAGCGTTTGCATTCCACTGACACAGAAAAGTCACTGCGGGATTATTTTTTGAGAACCTCTTTATATTTGAATTGCTTTACAGAACTACCTGTTTGTTACTTTATTTCTACAGAGCAAATCCCAGCTTCATCACAACACGTCTGTTAATAACAATTTAGCAAAAGAACCTCATTGCTTTGCATGCACTGATTAACAATTACATGTTAATTTAGTGATTTGACCCTGCAGTTTGTGCGTGTAAATAATCCTATTATCAGAGCTCAGCTGTTGTTGAGTTAGTGCCGATGAGTCAGATGAGGTCATGGTTTGGCTGACCTGACTGTTCTGTTGTGAAATGGTGTGATGTTCTGTTACACTTAGTCCTGCATTGCCCCATTGTGAGCATGCAGTATCTTGTCATTTTGTTGTTGTTGTACAGTGTGCAGTGTAGATTTCTGTCCAGCACACTCTGTACATTGAATTAGCAGCCATCATCATCTCTGTATTTTTCATTACAATTTTGCTTTCATTTCCTCTTCATCTCTCTCTCACTCTCAGCATTTTGTCTTACATCGTCAGTTCAGGTCCCATCTGGTTTGGGCCACTACTGCCAAAAACAATGACGGACAGCTGACATGGTGTTGTCTCAAACACATTCTCTCCCCCTCATTCTGTAACATTCTTATTTACCTCCCCTTTTCTTCTGAGGCAGATAGTAACACAGTGCGCTACAGAAGCAAACACTCTGCTCTCTCCCTTCTGCACCCTGCCTGTCAAGTGTTATTTGGTGCACGGTGGTTTATTGGCTTGGTTTTGTTGTGTGACGGGACAATCGGGGCACGGTTGGGACAGAGGAAGCTGATGAATAGTGCTCCCTGAGCCGTACAAAGCGTCCTCCTCTCTACTTCATTGATGTGTTGATACGACTCAGCTGGCCGCACAGTCAGTTGGTACTGTGCGCTGCTGTGGACTTACAAGCAGACAGATGCACATGGACGCTCAATGCTGAAAAGGGCTTTCATGCTTTTTTTTATAGTGTCGATCCTTCTCACTCACTCCTCTTTTCTCACTCGCTCCTCTTCTCTCACAGCCTTTCTATTCGCTCTGTCCTTCTCTGCTACAGTAACGACACTGCAACACTGAGACAGTATACCAGGGCCACAGAGACAAGGCTTTAGTGAGAGGTAGTGTTTCAGGGTAAAAACTATTATTATTCTTGGTGAATTAATTTCTTATCAATGAAATTCTTAGTGTTTTGTTAAATTCTAGCCTGAGCAATGTCTCGGGCAGAAAATAAGAAATGACAGGAAGCAAATAAAAGGTGCAGTATGCCTGGGTAAAAAGAAGTTAAGAGCTAAAGAGTATTTAAAAGGGTAATTCCCTTACCTGAGAAATACAAAGCACTGCATTTAAAACAAAGAACGCTTTACATCCACTCATCTGATCTGACTATATCAAACATCTCTCTGTCTTTGTATTCACAACACAACAGTTTTGTTCCAATGGAGACTTATTTTCCAGCTTTTTCAGTTTGATCACATTTCTAGAATATGGCAGCTTGTCTACCTTGAGGTTATTACGGCACAGGTGTTAGCAGCAATTCTGGTGTAACCAAATAAACAAGCAGCATCGCATCTACAGCTGCAGCAGAGACTCACGTATGCCTTTGGAGACTAGTATCCACTCACTCACCTTTACACATACAGCTGAGTACCCAATCATCATGCCTGTCTCAATCCCTCTCAGTTATGTATTCCAGAGGGATCAGTTTAATATGTGACCTGGTCCGCCTCCATACGTATGGACTGACAAGACTCTGACACACTGAGAGAAAAAATGGAACACCATCACTCACCAAAACACAATTAGCTTTCAGCAACTGTGTGCTTGAATTTATACGTATTTGATTTACAACATATTCCGCATCTCAGTCAAATCAAATCAAATCAAATTTTATTTATATAGCCCAAAATCACAAAATACATTTGTCTCAGAGGGCTTTACAATCTGTACAGGGAGTGACACCCTCTGTCCTTAGACCCTCGATTCGAGTGAGGAAAAACTTGCCCACCAAAAAACCTTTTAACAGGGAAAAAGGTGGAAGAAACCTCAGGAAGAGCCACAGAGGAGGGATCCCTCTCCCAGGACGGACAGACGTGCAGTCATTAGAGCTAAATTTTTTAGTCAGAGTTACAGAAGATCAAGAAGTTATCTGTGAGACTGAGCATGGCTCGTCTGGCCATGTTTTTCTGTTTCCACCAAATGGGCTTTCTCGGGGATAGGAAAGGTTCCCTGACTGTGGAACCATATCAGACAGCTTACAACGTTGGTAGGTGATCCAGGAAAGTGCCATAGATGATATACTATATACAATGTGAATGTCAGTATGTGTATGTGTAATGCTTATTAGAAATGTTGTGTTTGCTGCAGCTTGAGTTGTGCTGATAATCACAGGAGTTTTAGTTGCTGGATCATGACTCTTTTTGCGTCTCTTGAACACATTTTTAGAGTTTATCAGAGCTTCCCTCAAAATTTGGAAATCCCCCCCATGGCTTTTCTTTTGAGAGACAACAAAGAAGCTTAATTTGTCTCTTGGAGAAAACAGTGAATAAGCTCTTTGTTTTGCTTCCTCCATTCAAAAGATGTTGTGTTTTGAAAGTGGATCTGCATGACTTTTTTAATTTTAAATTTATGAATTTCATTCATATTTCATACGGGGGTGTCACTAAGATAATTAGGTCTTTTAGTAGTTTTACGCACACATGAAGATGTTTCAGCATTTTAGAGGTTTATTGACGTCAAGACAGTATAAGGGGAAATACAAAAACTTTACAAATGATTATAAAAGGGTGATCTGAAACCTTTCTCTACTCGTAGTAGCCAACAAGGGCTATGTTGTGCTCTAATAAATGCACTTGTATAGATCACAAGGATGACATTATTTACATTAAGGTCCAAGTGCAAAAGCTCACAGTGACCAAGAGGGTCTAAGTATTAGTCAGAGAGAAGATTACAACCAATCATTATTAAAGCCTATTTCAGCCACAAATCCACCAATGACTGGCTTAACTTTTTTTTTTTTTTTTTTTCTGAGTAGCTACCCGGGGACACAGAGAGGGGAGAAACTGTTTAATGCAAAGCAGCACTTGTTACTAAATCTTGTTATGGGGAGGGGTTAGTGGACACGGCAAAGAAAAGCCAGTTGGTGAAGGCAAAAAAAGAGCTGGCAGTGCCTTTGGCTTTCTCCAACTCAGTGGGTGGCAGGGCGTTGGCCAATATATGGCACGGCTGCTGTTCAGTTGCCTTGTCGCCATATAACAATGGTACTGTTAGAAAGCCAGAACTGGAAGGGTGAAAACTGCTGCAGATCCTCTTTAGGGTGTATCTTAGGCCTACATTGCTCAGGACGGGATTGTGTTGGGTTTGGTTTTCAATGGCAGTGCTGGACAACCACAGCTGGCAGTATGCCCAGGCCGGAAAAACCCTGATCAGACTCTCAGGTAGAGTATTCACCATCGTACTTTTCTTCTGTCATGTTTATCCAGAATTATGTGTGCTTTGATTCCTGGAAGTAGCAGTAATTTCACTTTAAATGTGCCACCCAAATGTAATATTTGGGCCGTATGATAAAGTTGGGCATTGCATTACGGCATACATTTTTGATGTAGTTATTTATATTTGTACTCGGTGCTTACTTTTATATGTGTGCTAGAAAAAACAGTGAAGATTAAAATATTTGCCAACTTTCCATTTGTATTATGGTAATCCATGAGTGTTATTTGTTAAGCATTTGAACATTTGTTTTATATTTGAAAAAACAAAAAAAACACAATTCTGTGATTGTGATGGATTGTTGTCCGTTTTATGGAAAAAGTATGCAACTGCTATTTCTTTATATATATATATATATTCATTTGGGATTTATTTGGCGTGCATCAGTAGAGCATTTCAGGCAACTAACTTGCAGTTAATAACAAAAGTGTGACTGTGGCTCATGTCTGCAATGAGATATGAAAATGAATTATTAGATGACTGAATAACAGATAGCATCTGATCCTTCCTTTAAAAAGTGTCGTGTTTACAGCTGCATTATTGCTCTATCTTCAAGAGGACACAATAATAGGAATACCGCACAATATGGTGCAAACCAATACAAAAGCCCTACTGTGAATAATATGGTTTCTAAGTGTGCATTTTTCATTGAGGCTGTGTGTGTGAGGTCGAGGTGTGAATTTAAACTTTTGTGGTGTAAAGCCAAATCCTGTCTAGTTTCTTTCAGTCAGTGTTTCTGAGGCTGATCTACAACCTGTGTTTCTCTGTACCAGTGCAGTTTGTCTGAGTAATTGTGACATGAAATGTGTTTGCAACAGGATACACTCAGACTGTGTGAGTATGCCTGTATGTTATTTTTTAAGTTGGTCTAAAATTTAGGTTAAATTAAAGTTATAATTATAATGTCCACACCTTTATAAAAGCTGACACACATTGGCTATCATCTTAACATGACTCACTTGCATTTGCAGTAGTGCAAACAACTGCCTTTTATAGTTAAACTGCCCTGATTCACCTTCTGCTCAGCTGGTGATGCTAAAACTCATGCATGTAGTGTCCATAACACCAAGCTTGGCTTTTGCCTCCTCAAATAATCTGATCAGGTAGGCAGGCCATCACTCTCAATAAAAATATTGTGTTCCTTATAAGTGTTCCTTTTCATCTCTCCTTTCGCTCTTCAAATCCCCACTTGCTCAGTCACAGGGACTTGGTGCCTGCAGGGGTAATGAATGCAGATGTCTGAGATCACTGCTCTGAGGCGATTAGGAAAAATAATGCAGGCTGAGATCACAACAAGGCAAGCTGAGGGAGGATTTATAAAGCCTCTGGTATAGTTGGTTTTATAGTATTTATCCCATGACCTGGGACAAAACTCAAAGTCATGGGTTCAAGTTATTTCTTGTGATAATAACTCTAACCCTAACCCTTCTCTGTCAGATCCTGTAAAAGCCAGAATATCAGAACACAATACTTTCACTGCATCCTAATAGTCACTGTTCAGGGAAATGACAAATTGTCATCCATTTGATGACCCATCAAACTCCCTATAGACTTCATAGATCTCCTATTATTTATGCCCCCCACCCCACCCCCACCCCCAGGAGAAACTCTTATGACCTTCTGTATAAATGCTTGATAGATAGACATTGAAGTTGCAGCACTGGATATCCGTAGTGACAAGGGGACAAATGTCTCCAAACAAAAGGTTGCTGCTTCAGTCCTCTGTTACTGACACTGCCTAAAAGGGCTTCTGCCTGTCAAAAGTGCCAACAGTTGTGGCATTGATTCACATGTTCTTGTATTTTTAATCTTTGCTATGTTGCAATGTGCGGACACAAAGCTCTATAACAAAAAAGAGAACACTGGGTAGTGGAAAGTGACACACAGGGTTGCCAATAGTGAGACCTAAGGGAACACTAACTATGTCACATAGTCAATAGAGTCAACAGAGGGAGGAAAGAATGGTTAAAGAGAGAGAGAGAAAGACAGAGAGAGAGAGAGAGCGTAGTAGGATGTCACACAAGATGTGAGAAAAATAGAGAAATAGAAAGGAGGAGATTTGTAAATCATACACAGAGGTGAGGCTGTTATTTAGGTTCACTGAGCCGTGAAAGGAATAAAGGAACAGCTGTAGCAGCATAATAAAAACACACATGCAGTACTTACATTCTGTCAAGGTTTATTACAACCTTACTAGATTACAAACGACACAGCGGCGCACAACCACAAGTATTTTCTTATTTGTGCAGCATGCGTTTATTCTGGGGCTGTCACCAGGTTGTGTGTGCATGTTCCTCTAAAGTATACTATTGTTATTTGGTACACTCACATGTTGCAGCACTGTCAGATGTGAGTACAGTAGTTCATTACACAGCAAAACTGCTTTGATTGTGTCCTTCACTGGCCTCATAACATAACATAGCAGCTCAGTGAAATAGCTCTTCACACACTCGCTGGCTTGCTCACCGCTACTGACCATTTATTTTAATGCTGCCCCTTAGCTGCTCACGCAGACAATTATATTTAGGGTATGAGTTAGATTTGTTGTCTTGTAGGCAAAGATATATTTGTTTCACTCTGTCATCCCTAAGGTTTTATCTTATGTCCATTATTGATCATCTATGTACCCGCATTGATGTCAAAAGTTACATTTAGGTCATTTATTTTTGTAAAAAGCATGGAAATATATTAAAATACAGAAGCCTTGTAAAAAATAAAATACTCATTGTGCTTTAAAAGTATGTTAAAAAGAGTTAATTGTAGTAGCACAGTACCTATTGAACTGTCCCTGTTACTCATATTTGTGTTTGAGCAGGATAAGAATATTTGTGGCTGATAGTGACTGAATACATTGCTGGTTAAGTTAAATAAATAGGTTTTTTTTATTTCCTAACCTTCCTATTTGTTCTGACTTATTCATACACTTTTTTTTGCTGTGCTTAGGGGTTATATCCAGGTCGAGGGGTTGCGGTAGGAGCAAAGTGTTATTTTTGCTGTAAGCCACACTGTAACAACAATATGAGAAACCCGATGAAAGTTGAGCTCACCACAGTCCCCAGGCCCCCTGCCAGCTTCAGCTGAAGGTCACAGAACCTGAGTAGAGAAGAGGCCGCTAGATGTAGCTTTGTATCTGAGACAAGGATAGAAAACCTGTATGTGTGTAGGGAGAGAAATAAATAAATGAAAAGGACATACAGTTTGAGATATGGGAAAAAGAGGCAGAACAAGAGAGAGATCAAGCCCCCAGTTGTTTATCTTATCACATGCTTGCTGTTATTATAGTTGGGTTGTCACACAGGGGATGGGGCAAACAAACTGCATGTAACAGCCCATCATATAGACAAGTCTTATAGGGTAAACACTCATATTTCCAACAACTTGTAGGCAACATGGAAGCCTGATATCCCTGCACACTCGGAGGCTGAGCATGAATGCAACATGGCATCTTCATGTAGCAGATACATGATGGAAATAGAGAGGGAAGTATAAATAGATAAACAACAAGCTGTGGTAATAGAGCTAAAAGAAGACTGTTTTTCATTCAAAAAGTTCAGCAGTTAAATCGGTTTAGGCAGTGTGTTCTGTATGTTTGAACTAAATGCAACTCAGACAGCTGCTATTGTCTTGCTTCGAATTCCCAGGTGACATCGATAGTTGTTTTTTTAAATTACTTCTATTTGACTTCATTTTGTGTGTCTTACCACATCTGTTAAATAAACTTAGTTCTGAAGTGTTGAAGATCCAAATACAAACTCTAAAGGAACACCACAAATGCAATGCTGGCTGGTATCACACTGCAAACACTAGTTGTAGACGCCACAGCCACAGCACTGCTTAAAAACCGTGCCATGGTAGACATTCTGGATTACAAATTTCCTGGTGGACACTGGCGGTACGATTTTGTGTTGCGAAATAAATTCCCCTGAAGTTCTACAGTTGACCTGTGCTCTGCTTTCTGCCCGGGTTCTGTTAAGTTTTACCCAAAAAAACTGATGAAGTGGCACATCCGTCTCTCTGAGGGAGCGCTATTCTTGGAGCCCTGCAAAGGGTGTCAGTCTCATTGCTGCACAGTGAAACACAGGTTTGAACACACACACACACACACACAAGCTGGCGTACACACATACTGTACAAAGACACAAAGTTATGCACGTAAAGAACACGTGCATAATGCACACACCCTCTAACACACACTCTCATATACACAGTAAATAATAAATAATCAGCTCACACACTTCATCTATTTCTGAGCTGTTCTCAAAAACCCATACTCAAACACATACTGGGCCCTGACCCAGAAGTGAAGTATGAAAGAACCATCTGAAATCCATCAAGGTCACATGTGCTACACTTCAAAAGTACTAACATACAGCTGTGATTACAAATGAATTATGAAAATGCATTTATTCCAGTTATACTATGAGATATTGCTGAATGCTCAAAGGCTGGATACACACCACCGAATTTAATAGTGACTACTGCTCTCAATCTCTGATCTCAGATCCTACCACAGTTATCCCTGCTGGCAGCTTGAATGTATGTTATCATGTCTCTGCCGAGTCGGTCAGGACAACAGCCAGGGGAACTGTACTGTAGTATGTAGTATTATGTAGCATGCCTGGTCCGTTCTGTTGTATTACACATACGGCCTAGCTTGTAATTGCTATGCGTTTTAAGGTTATGAGGTTATGAGCCAGAGAATTGGCATCATGTGGCGTGCCAAGCTGAGCAGATGCACCATGTCCAGTCTAGCCTGTGGTTTAAAGGACTAAAAACTAGGGATTTGCACTGTGTAATGAGAGCGTGTGTTCATTCTGAGTTGGGGTTATGATGCATGGAGGTGAAGAAATTAGTGGTGTTTATTCCTTCAGATATTAAAATTTTGCCTTGGGGGGGGGGTCATACAGTTTCCCCATTCCGATCTAAACTTACTACATTTAATCCTTATTACATCTGCAACCCATTTTGGGTTTTAGATGATGTAGGAGTCAGTGGTGTAAAGAAATGTTACAAGGCACGATCTGTTCAGGTAGTTATACAGACCAGTAAGTGTGTTTATTTCCAACCTGGAGTTAGGAAGGCATGGAGAAAATGGATTGCCACACAGTCTGTCTTGTTGTACTGCCATTAATACACAGTAATGCAGATTTAAGGGGTTAGGGCGCATTCCTTGTGGAGTTAAAAAGACAAGACGAAGGGTTGAGCAGAGTGAATCTGCGCGTCTGCCTCTTTCTCTGACTCTTCCTGTGTTTTCTTTCTAAATTCATGCAAAGCAACAGGAGTGAAAATGTGTATTCACTGTTCTAGCTGCATGTGAAATGTTTTCACAGTGACTTTGGAATCAAGCTATGCTATAAGACAGACTGAGAACATATTTTAAAACAAGGGATGAAACCGTTCGGGTCCCCAAGTTAAACGTAAGCTGCAATTTTGTGTCTTCATCTATGTATTCAGTGGTTGGGTGTTTTCTAGACTTCACTGCTCAAACTAAAAGGGTTGACTTGACTTTTGAATTGCATAGATGCACACAATTAGCTGACACAAGCTGCTGCCATCACTGAGTAGACTGTTTTGCATTAATATCAAATTGGAGGAATAGTAGCTCTAATTTGCATAAAATGAGTGATTGGATAAGCCCTGAATATACATCGAGCATGCATGAAGATACTATGAATGATAGCCTATGGTGACAGGTCACAGAGCTTCTTTTTTGTCTGTTTCCATTGGCAATGCAAGAGATGAAAAATGGTTTTCTTCTTGAATTTCTCTGTATTGGTAGGGGACTGAACTAAACTGTTACTTCATATTTTAGATCATTTTAGAAGGCTTTGACAACATCCCACATTTCTTAAATATGTAAAGTAAGCAAATCGCAACTATGACAAATAGTTCCACTCTTACACCTTAAGGTGCATAGCTCACATGCAGGAGCATTATCATATATCATGCATAATCTCTTATCAAGCAAGCCTAAATGCGAAAAACAAATATCCCTGCATGACTTACCGTTATTGTCCCTTTGATGAATGTATTCACAAGACCTCTCCATTACTAAATGCACAGAGAGAAAGAGAACATAACATGTGAGTACCAACAAGTGTGTGTGTGTGTGTGTGTGTGTGTGTGTGTGCCATTAATAACGGGCATCCACCACTCTTGTATTGTTTATGTCTACGTGATACACTACCTGTCATGTGTGCAGATGATCTTCTCATCTCAGTCTTATCTTTCCTGTTACTATGTAGATGCACAGTGACAAATGTGTCAGTGAGCTCTGGTAAAAAAATTACTTTCTACCTTTCCTCTCTATTTGTATTTTTGGTGAACACTGTATTTCACCTCATTTTACAGAACACTGAGTCCCGACTGTAGTAAGTAAAGTAAGTAAAATGGATTGCTCTCATTATGAGTTATAAATAAGCAGTGTGTGATTGAAAAGCTTTATTTCATGCTCGGCAGACTTGTAAATGAGGGGTTGTGTGTAGTGAAGAGAGGAGATTGTCGTGTGTGTGTATTCTGATCTGATAGTGTGTGTGTGTAGCGATAGGTAATGATTAGATTTAATGAATCACAGTGTGTAGGGTAATACTTAGGATATTGTTGGGGTTATCGCTGTATATAGATTTGACTAAAATAAATAAAGGCTCTGTGATAGTATGCATTCTTCGGACATTGTGTCTCTTTTACTGTGTTGACATGATATTGAATATATACTTTCCTCACATTTAGCTAATGTTCTTTACATTTGACAAAGAAATTAGTGTAAAACATGAGCATGTTACATCTATAAATATTAAATCTATATCTGAATGTTGAATATAAATCAAAATGATAAATATAAATCTATATGTATATGAAGCTAAATATTTAGAAAATATAAAAATACAGCACAGCTGCAGTCAACTGTATAAATGTCATTTCACTTTAACAGTACAATCTGTTTCTGGAAAAAAAAAAAAACTACCTTAAAACTTTGTTTCGACTTTCATAAGTCGAAACAATATATCTATATCTCTATATAGATCTCTATATAGATAGAGATTTAGATTTTATATATATATATATATATAGTTTTGTTTTCATGTTTTACATGAACTTATTTCTCAGATGTGAGTAAAGTGAGCTAAATATTCAAAATATATCATCTAGAAAATTGTAACTGAATTTTTACATTTGGATGGTTCGCAAATTGAACCTGTCCTCCCAAGAAAAACAACACTATCGGTCGTCATGTCAGTCGCCAAAAACGACCTATAGTTGCATATGAGTAACAGACGCCATCCAGCTGGCATAGTAGTTATGACCTGAAGAAGGGACGCAGGTCAGATGACATCTATATAAGGTGACACATAAGCGGAGGCGGCGGGTTGGGTGGCCAGACGACCAAAAAAGTAGACTCTGGACATTGCTGCAGGCCACTGCTGTTGTCTTCCTGTTTACAACTACGAGTCGGGACAGTGTTTTTAAAAACTGTAATTTCTATTATCACCGCTGTGAACCAAGTGAACGATGACGATTTACTGAAGTTGACTAGAACTATACGCTTTTTATTTGAACTGCAATAAAAGCTTTGTCAGTAAAAAGCCAATAAGAGTAAATTTTCAAACCACCTGTTCAACAAGCAGAAACATCGAGAAAAGCGATATTTTCAACTGCTTTGTCCCGTCCATTGCTGGTATGTTTTACACAACTGTCTGTATGTAGCCTAACTTTTTAGCTTCGTTTATCCGAGTCAGTCTCGTTGCTGTTACTGAGCTGTTCAGTGATGATTCGGGCCTTTGTGAAAGCCTTGAGTTTGAAATCTTGACAGGTGCCATTTCGGGGTCCTTATACGCCATAATATTATGTTGAAGCGCAGTACGTATTACTTTGCGAGACTCCTACGGTAGCCATAGAGCTTCGACAATGCATCTAGCAGTGCGGCTCCCTAGCTTACCAAAGTCGTACTGAAAAACTTTTGGCAGATTTGAGAGCCATGTACCACATATAAGGTCAGTAAGAACAGCCAGAATTAATACATAAGCTTACCTTATAGTCGAAACAATACGGTAATGAAAAATAATAAATATAAGTAACAATCAAGAACTGAACCAAGAACCAGAGTAGTAATATTGATTAAATCTTAATGATAACCATCCCTAATGCTGATGTTACAATTCAGCTCAAACCACCGCTGTGCAACCTCACAGAGCTGCTAGCATGCCTGTAGACGTTTGTTTATAATGATAAGACACTTCATATGGAAGTTTCTTAGTTTCCATTGTTTCAGCATTAACATATGCAGCTTGTACTATATTTCAACCACATCTGTTTCTGCTTTGCTGCAGCGCTGCACATAAACCATAGAAGTGCTGTTTTCTACCAGATTTGGTCTGATTTTCTTTCGAAAAGGTGCCTGACTGCAGTTTTAGCAGGACCGCAGTAGTATAACAGAGGTCAGTGTTGGGTGTATGCCCGTGCCAGTATCTTACATAAACCAACACATTGAGGAATGTGTCTGGACACACTTCACAGGAAACCCACACAGGGCAAGTGGGGTATTGTTTCATTCTCCTTGGGCTTTGTAGTGCTGGTGTTCAATTTACATATTCACACACTCACACACACACACACACACACACACACACACACACACTCTTATTACCATGTTCTCTGTGTGTTTAAGAGAGATAGATTGAATTTGGATGAGAAACAGGTGCAGCAAGTTGTAAAGAGATAGACAGTAATGGTGAGGGAGATCATAAAAACTATGAGTGTACAGAGAGTCACTCAGCTATTCGGCTCTTATTGCTTTCTCAGTCCCGTCTCATCTCAGCTGGTTGTGACATTATCTGTGAGTCAGGTTGTGTCCATTCTGGCCACTAATGTGCTGTCATCCAGGCCTGACTGCTGCTCCTAACTCCCTCAGACCATGGATAAAATGGATATTACAGGGCCAATAAAACCCGTAGGAGTTATTTAGCTGTCTCTCTGTCTTTCTGCAGTCTCCTCTGTCTGTACTATTGTCTGTCACCATATTCTTCTCCATGCTCTATCGCTTGAATCATTATCAGCTTTCTCTGGTTCTGTCATTTAATTCCTTTGTAAGACTGCGTCCCTCTCCATTTCAATCTGCCTGTGATCCATTTATCTTTGGATCTGTCTGCCTATCCATGTATCTATCTTTCTGTCTGCTGTTCTTGCTTCATATCTCCACGTTATACCTCATTTGCAACCTGGAAGATGCAGTCTATGGGTTTTAATGACATTTATGCTGAAAAATGACTTAATTTTCCTACTTCACCCTTTGTTTATAACAAGCTGAAAATATCTAAATTTTGAGAGTAAATACTCAACTTTGAGTGATCACTAACTCTGACTAGAGATTATGACTCTACTGTAGTTTAAAAAATAATATAGAATAATGACATTTTGGCAATTTGGGCATTTGGTTCGTGGAACTGTGTGTATATGAGTGCATGATTCAGCAGTCTAGCCGCTATCTAATTAGCTTATGCAGTACTTTGATTTTTGCATTTACATTTGCTACATTTTTAGAATACTTCAGTTGTCCAGCATTTTGTATTAAAATTCAGAAATCATACATTATATTATACATATACTGTTATATAAAATAATAAAATCTGAGATAGTGCTGGAAAACTATAATATACCAGAATAGCCTGAGCAGTTGTGGCTACTCCAATTAATTTTAACTAATTGCCGCTATTAGGAAGTATTTCCCTTAAGGAATAAACCTATTAATCACCAGAATTACCAAAATAATGGTAAATGCTCTGCCTGTCTCTCTCTCTCTCTCTCTCTCTCTCTCTCTCTCTCTCTCTCTCTCTCTCTCTCTCTCTCTCTGTATCTCTCTCTCACACACACACACACACACACACACACACACACACACACACACCTCCCACAGTTTCTTGTGTTTTCAGTTGTAACCAATAACATAAAGTCTCTCTCATATGTTCTGCACTTTGGTCCATTGATGTCAACATGCGTGTTTAATTCACCACAGCTGTGGTAATTAAACATGAAACATTTTTAGGCCTTGTGTCTTTCTGACGTCTCTGTTTTTTTTTCTGTGTTTCAGGGTTTCATCGCAATGAGGACATGAAGGCCATTGATGTGCTTCCTATCCTCAAGGAGAAAGTCGCATTTCTCTCAGGTCAGATAAGTCAGTTAATATATGAATGCAAATACAATGTTTTAAAATGAAGAAATATATATATATTTTCATATTAAAAAGAACGAGAACAACTAGGACAATTAGCTATAATTTCAAATTATACGTTTTATCAGAATCGCAACAAAATCAACACAATAACAAGGCTCTCACACGTCAATGTGGAACATCTACTTTATGTCCCCTAAATGTCACAACATTGCAGCTTTGATATCATTTACTCAAATATTCCCTCATCATAATTACTACTTGTTGGGTTATTTATGGGCACTCATTTATTTCGCTGACTTGTTTCTGACTCGTCATGGTTCCGACCTGACCTTTTCCTCATTAGTGTTAACTGCATTGCCATAATTGTAAGTGAGTCTGAGAGAGTATTTTTCTGTGTGTTGTTTGTTGCTGCAACTCTATCTGAAAGGCTATTACCAGTTCAGTCATCGTGAGGCTAATTTGACCCCTGACTCTTCAATTTGACTCACTATAGTTATGACTAACAGCCGACGTATTCACAGATGATACCCATGCAAATTAGCTTCTGTCATGTCAGGAAACTACTGCATGCATTTGAACTTTTTGAGGTCACATAATGTAGATTATATGCTCTTACGTCCATTCAAGAGCAACAATATTTACCTAATATTTATTTTGCTTAATATACAGTACTGTATTACATAGACACAGTAACAGAGAATAGAACATATATAGAGAAAAAAAACCTCTCTGACCTGTTTCTTGAATTAGCTTTGCAACAGTCGTGCCACAGTGTATGAGAGTGTCTACATAGCAAATAGCTGTTATTTAATGATTCTCTTTGTCATCTGATTCCTACCCATAGGTGGCAGGGACAGACGTGGAGGTCCCGTTCTCACTTTTCCAGCACGGAGCAACCATGACAGAATACGACCCGAAGACCTGCGCAGGCTCATAGCATACCTGGCTACTATTCCCAGGTAGGAAATGCACACATATATAAATTAATTCAATGTAAGGTTATATTGCTAAATGTGGACATGCACATGCACTCACTAGTTTGAGAACCTCTTCTGGGTCCTAGGTTAATTTGGAACAGACTCCTCCTCTGCAGACGCACTCACACAACTCTTTGTGTCAGACTTTTCCACCTTGTTTGGATTTAAAAAAACACTGAAGCATGGCTTGAGGCTCTAAGAGCTGGGATGGTTTTGTTTTGGATTCTCTGTGAAGATTTAACCCCCCACACACCCCTCTTTCCTCCCTCTCATTCCCTCTTAACTCTGTAGAGAAAAGCTGCTAATCCATAATGTAGGTTACCATTCATCCCTATTCTGACATTTTCCCGTTTCCTTAGTGCATTGGTGATCATGTCTGATTAGCGGGTTAGTCTTTATTCAGCATAAAAATCTGTTGGCTTTTCTTCCCTGTTTCCCTGTGTGCTTTATTGCCATTCGGGTTAGAGTCTAAAAACTCCTGCAGGAAACGTGACGGCACAGGATGTTTTTGCAGAGTTGCTCTCTGTTGTCATCTGTAGTTCTTTGCATTGTGATCTTCAAATCTAGAAGCACCTTCTGCTCACATTTTAACACTTAGCTACCGGCTGATCTGTTTGGATTCAGTTGTGATTAGCTTGGTGGGTAGCTTGCACTGCTCTGTTCTGCTCTATTCTGATCTCCCATGCAGGTGTAGTGCTTTCAAGTCTTTATGATAGTGGAATTTGGGATTTGTCTCGATGTGAGAGACTGTTTTGATTACTTACTGCAAAGTAATGGGGAGCAGATTTTTTTTCTGGGCTCTTTGAGGTGGTTCTGCAATGTTCAAGGCAATACCGGGAATCAATTTCAACTCAAATCAACTCAAATTAAAGTTAAAATTGGCTTTATTGGTATTTTATGCATATATTTCAATAGTCAATATAATGCAAATGTTTAAGAATGACTGTTTGGTTTGCTTTTTTCTATCCTCGTGCAGTTTAGTTTGGAGTGTTTAGTTTGTAGTGTAGACTAACCTGAACGAGACTGTTTCATGTTGACAATTTGTTTTTCTTGGAGCAAGTTTGCTGCTCTGGTGCATGTATTCTCAAATGCAGATGGTCTGGCTATTGTTTCTTTGTTTCTTCATCTCATACTAATAGTAAGCATTAGAACTGTATTCATTCAGTATCTCTCTCTCTCTCTCACTCTCTCTCTCTCTCTCTCTCTCTCTCTCTCTCGCTCGCTCTCTCTAGCCCCCCTCCCCTCCTCTCTGTTTTTATCTACTCATTTGGCTGCCGATCTGTTTTCAGAGAGTGAGGTCAGAGTGAGTTAGAGCAGCAGGGTCTGCGTCTGTTTCTGTTTCCTAGCTAGACACATTCAGATTAAAGTCTCTATAACACTGAGAAACAACCTTTTATGGACTTATACAGCAGCAGGACTCCTGGTAAGCAGCAGTGGAAATTTCAACACTTGAATGCTTTAACTAATGTTTTCCCTCCCCAGTTGCTTTGGAGATGTGCATAGGATCTTTTGATTTAAATCATATTTTTTTTTGGCATCATTACAGATATAGCAGACCCTTTGCAAAATAGATCTCTCTTCTTTTGCTGCTTTGTAGTGTCTCTGTTTCTGGTAAATGGGCAGTGACAATGATATAAAACGATAGTGTGACATTGTTTCTTTTAACTCTTTCTCATTTTGGTTATTTTGTTGTCACTCTCACACTCTTTTTTTGATAATGGAGTCATATTAATATTCTAAAATTATTGACATTAAAATGCTTTCCCACTACTTTTGATCTTTATTATGAGATATGACCTCTTTATTTATGTTTTCTGCAGTGAGGAGGTGGCCAGACATGGCTTCACAGTCATTGTGGACATGCGTGGTTCTAAATGGGACAGCATCAAGCCTCTGCTGAAGATCCTTCAGGAGTCTTTCCCTTCTTGTATCCACGTCGCCCTCATCATTAAGCCAGACAACTTCTGGCAGAAGCAGAGGACCAACTTTGGCAGCTCCAAGTTTGAATTTGAGGTGGGTGACACTACATATTGTAATTGTTTTTCTAATATCCAACACTACTTTTCCTCACTTTGCTAGCCTTGGGTATAAGTATAATGCATGAACCATTAGCATTATAGTTTCTTTTAGTATGTAGCTATGTGGATTCTTTCCAAGTTTTCAAAAATAAATCGAGATGATACACTTCTCTTCACATCAATATATTCAAATATGAAGAATTTGAGTTCTAGTTAGTTTAGCGTAGCCATCGGTCTTAATTTGTCAGCTCTAATTGGACTGCTGCTCGGTGACAGTGGCACTATTCTGTCCCGTGTGGGCATGTGGTGCTGGTATATTTAGTCCTGACCCAGTTACTATGGAAACAGGATATATAGGACATAGAAGCATTTTTTCCAACAGTAGAGTGTTGAGTTTAGACAAGCCACTTGTTTTTTTTATAATGTCAAACATGCACTGTATGTGAGTGGGCCACCATTAAGATCAGGAGGTCATTGGTTTGAGACAGGTAGGAAACTTCTACATAGGGGAGAAAAGGTGTGTTATCCTTTACCTCATCAAGTACTCTTGAGTTTCAACAACTGCTGCTCATTATCCAGCAGTAGAAGACAATGTTTTCATTGTGCCAGTGTGTGTGTGTGTGTAGGTCCACATCTCCACCTGCAAATACTTCTGTAAGTGTGAATAAGTTTGTTTGAAGTTTAAAGGAAGCTAAAAACTTCCAATAGCATCTATACAGGATAGTACTCAGTCTTTTATGCCACAGTGAGAGGGATTCATTCATAATTGTTTGTTAAGCCTTTCATGAAATAATTGTAAATGTTATCAGCACAGTAAGTGTTTCAGCACATGGTTCATCTGCAATTTACATTTTAAACAAACTCTGCAATAAACTTACACCAGCGCAGTATCTGATCATTTGTTCTGCGTTTTCACTGTGTTTCCTTTACTTTACTGAACCTCACCAGTTTCTGTTTTTACTTCTCAAAAGTTCATATCCTTGTATTACCATCTTATTAATGATAACATAAATTCTGCTTGAAATGTCTGGAATGTTTTGTGTTTTTTTGGGGGGCTAAACAATAGTGAAATTCATATTCAGCCACTTTTTTTCAGAATTTGTGTGTAGTAGGAAATATATTGGCACGCTAACATTTTATTAGTTTAGTTTAGTGAAGATGACGACTATGATGATAATTAAATTGTGGATGTCGTTCTCTGTCTGTTTCCCTCCCTTTCTCCCTTCCTCTGTCTGCATTCACCCTCTTTTCAATTGTTTTCTACTTTCTCTTAATCCTCTCATCCTCCTTCTAATCTCTGATACCCCACATACACACATGACATCACCAGACGGTGATGGTCTCCTTAGAGGGTTTATCCAAGATAGTGGACCCATCCCAGTTGACAGCTGACTTCGAGGGCAGCTTAGAGTACAACCATGATGACTGGATTGAGGTTTGACTTCTTTCTCTTTTTGTTCTTTCTTTTAATTTGATATTTTAAACATTTTTCTTTACTTTAGATTTTGTTTGCTTAATTAACAAAGCAGCTCTGTCCTTCTCACAACAGGACTTTATTAGCAAGTCTTACCTTGTACCAAGTGTCAATAAACTGAAATTCAGTAGTCTTTCCATTTTGAGAAAGGCATATCACGTGTAACAACCATTTCAGGTGCGGCTCTCGTTTGAGACCTTTGCCAGTGATGCAGCACGGTCTCTGGCACGCCTTGAGGAGCTCCAGGATACCCTGTCCCAGCGTGATCTCCCGCGGGACCTGGAGGGGGCTCGGCGTCTCATGGAAGAACATGCAGCTCTGAAGAAAAGGGCCACTAAAGCATCAGTAGAAGAGCTGGACACGCAGGGACGAAGACTGTTACAAAGGCTACAGTCACAAACTGGAGGAGTTGGGAGTAGTAGTGAAAGCGGGTATGGTAGCCGTAGCGGCGGAGCCAGTGGAGATTCCAATGACCATCATCACGGGTTTCAAACACATGCAGACGCGCACAACCTGGTGGCTAAAGTGACAAGTTTGTTGGATAAGCTTCACGGGACACGCCAGAATCTACAGCAGTTGTGGCACATGAGGAAGCTGAAGCTGGACCAGTGTTTCCAGCTGCGTCTGTTTGAGCAGGATGCAGAAAAGGTTAGAGTGCTATTCTGTTCTATTACACGATGATTGAATCCATGTATGAGATAAGGTTAATTACTTTCTGACTTCCACGTCACCTTTTTGACCCATGGTGATGCTACATTAATGTGCGTCAATGCTGCATTTTATTGAGTGAATGTTCTGTATGTGTGTGTGTGGAGCTGGTAAATGTAGCTATATGAACCATGCAGAGCTGGAGGCAAATGCAGAGGCCTGCTATGGAAAGTGTCAGAGCTGTAATTAAACACACCTTTCCATATGCCAAGCATGTACAGTAAAGAGAGAGAGGAACATAAAGAGAACATACTGCCACATAACTGAGGGGTAAAGCTCAGCGGACATATACAGACACAGAACTTGCTCTTTTGTTCCTACTTACAGAAGACTTGAACATGAGTCCAGACGTGCAGTGCAGTGCTGAGTAATGAAAGGTTTTAGTTAATTACAAACACCAGACAACAAGCCCTCTCTCATTCTCACCGCTGATGTGAGTAAACATGAGATGGAAATTCCGTTTGTAGTTCATTCTGTAAAACCAAGTGTATTCTCTCCCCTTCTTCTGTGTGCAGATGTTCGACTGGATCATGCACAACAAGGGGCTTTTCCTCACCAGCTACACAGAGATCGGAGGGAACCACCAGCATGCTGTCGAGCTGCAGACCCAGCACAACCACTTTGCTATGAACTGCATGGTAAGACGCTGTCTTTGTCTCTGTTGTGTATACACATACAGTATATGCACAGATGCAGACACACAGGCGAGGCCATCAGAACCTATCATCATTACTGTCATTCACCGTAACAGAACACGGCCACCCACTCCTGTACTGAACTACCACACACACAGACACCCCTTCCTTTTCACAGCCTTTATCTCATTCCTCTCCCTTGGGCTGCGACTTGTTATGGACTGGTGTTTGCTGTCCTGCAACTGTCTCTCGTATATTATTCAGCTCTCAGTTTTCAGTTTTCCCCCCTATGCTCCAACTCTGCCCTGCTCTGTCATGTCTTATCACACTAGTGTCCTATAATTGACCCATAATGCCTCCCTGCCCCTCCCATAGCCATATGCTGCCCTCTGCTGCTCTGCTCCACACCCCTCTGCCCTCCTCTGCCTTACTGTAGTCTGTAAAGCTCTGCTGCTGACTAATAGCGTAAGCTGAGGACATTATTGTATTGACTCTGCAGTCTAGGAGTGCTCTGCTCTACTAGTTATCATCAAAAACTTTAACCCCTCATGGACTTGCTCACTACAAAATAATCAATTTTGACCCTTTCAACTTGTTTGTGTTCTTTTTTTTTTTCACCTGCCACAAGCCGTACTGAGGCCCCGGCCAGATTTTTCACTTTTTTCACAATGTGACTGGTGTTAGGAACCATGCACAGTGAGTGGTGTCAACATGAAGGCCCAGGGGCAGCTTCAGTGACAGCCCAAAGCCAGTTGTGTCAACCCTGTCAGCTGAGGCGAACCAATAACTCCTGAGACAACAGTAGTAGAAAGAACAGATGGAAACTACAGTGTAAACTCACATATACAGTATTTGTACAAAATACACAAACACACATTTGGGTACATTCAGAGTGACCACCGCCCCCTCCACCCATTCTTCCACAGGAAGCGACATTTCCCTTTCCTGTTGCCTACATGGCTGAATGGAAATACAATGTGTCAGCGTTGATGAACAATATGTGTGAGCATGTGTGTTTATTTGCGTTCATGTATAAAATGTGAAAAGGGACGTGCTCATGAAAATAAGGTGAAACAACAAAATGACTAGTGCTTGCTAGTTTCCACAGGTGTATCAGCACTACGGCTATCAAAGGTTTGTCGCTGCATCGGTTATGCAGTATCATACCAGTTCATATGAGCATCATCATCTCGTGAAAGTCAAGGTTTAAACAAAAAATGATGACTGTTTGAAATTATGTACTTAATATTGTGTCATGCATAATACAAAAGATTGACTAATGTTACTGTTATGCCCTCTATGGGAGGCATGTGTCAAATGCAGTTTGGGAATAATGGAGTTTCTCTTCCCTGTAACATATAAATATCTTTGAGTTTTATACTATTGTACACACATTGAGCCATTTTTGTAGTTGTCTTCTTTTTGCTGTTCTCCTGAATCAGGGCCTGATTCATCCTCTTGAATCATATTTTCCTCCTAAATCAAGATAAAGTCTATCTCAATTTTCATAGGTATCATCATTTTCAGATCATTTGTAAGCATTCGTGGTCATATATTCATTGTCAGCAGTGCATGTTTCCACAGGCTCCTTCATTGTTGAAATGTGTCTCTGTTTGTAGGTGACTGTGTGCATAAATAGCTTAGGAGGAGAAGACTTTGAGAGAACAAAGCCGAGTCTCTGCCTCCTTCCAGCATAAACTTAGAAACTATTTATACCTTGCACCACAAATAAAAAAAAAAAAAAAAGATTGGACCACAAATGGGACACAAGAGAGATGAGGTGCAGTTTTAACTTCTTGCAATGAGGCCAGGTAAAAAGAAGATTGCATTATGTTCTGCAATGGCTGCAGTCCCTGGCAGGTGTTGCTGTAATTATGAGTAGAACATTATACTCTGTAAACTGTTACACATGCAAAGCCTATAAAAGTGACAATGAAACTTGAATGTACCTTTAACATGTTAAATTGAATACAAATAGAAAACACTGCAACAGTGTTCAATGCATGGAAATGATTTGCCTTCAGTTTTACACAAGAAGGTATATTTATAAAGACATGAAATAGTTCCAGTCAACAATGGAGAATTAGGTGTTGTGACACTGATCTGTGCAACAAGAAGTCTCCCAGTGAACATATCAAAATAATCAACATGTTGTGTCCTCAAAGGTAACATATTTTACCATCGACTTTTTAGCAAATGCTGTGGAGGCCAACTATTAAGGGATGTTTCAGACACTCATTTGTGATGGCTAAGGATAAATTTAGTGCACCAGGCAGCAAATACAGAGTGACTTTGTTCACATCTCTTTCCATTGCCTGTTTGCAAGACAGTGTTAGATAACTCATCTTGTTCTGTAGTTCATTCCCAAAGCAAATGCTACTGTGGCCTCATTTGTTTTCCCACTTTGTAGATTGATTGGTTTCTCTCTCAGCAGTGTTGTTCTCCTCGTTCGTCTTTCTCTCTCCGACTGTCTTGCTTTCTTGATGTTTCTCTGCCTATAACTCTTAGACTTGCCCCACGCATTCACCAAGTTTAAATTAGGAATACCGTCAGTATCACCCTATATGTGTATGTGTGCTTGTATGCTTATTGGTGAGTATGTGTTTTCAAGAAGGTCTTTTTGTGACATAGTTATCTGAGCTATAATGTAGCATAAGACCAGTGTATGTAGCTTAGTGTTTCTCCTGTGATATTTGATTTGTGTCTTTGTAAAACATAACAATAGTTTCTCTGCACACTGCTGTTCTTTTGTAGATCAAGCAAACCTACTGCTGTGTATTCGAGAGCTGTTGGACTCACTTGATTGCTCACGTGAGCCATATTTCTAAGAACACCACTGCCTCTATTATACTCAAGGCGACATCAACTTTATCTAGTGCTGTTGATGTGACATTTTCAAGATTTTCCTGGATTTTGGACAGTGGGAAATGTCTCTGCTTGTTGCAACAAAACACAGCACCAATCATGTGGCTGTAGCTTTGATGAAAACTCATAATTTGAGTTGCAAGAATCCCAAGACCCTACCTCTGTTTGTAGCTGGTGTTTTGCAAGCAAACTAAGAACCATAATAGGCTCCAGGAGCAATAATTGAATAGAATAATAACAGGCTGTTAACACAGTTGTTAATTAGCATTTGCTGATCCATGCCTATCTACACAAAACAGCTTGGAGCCCGTATATTAAAAAAATACTGAAAGATTAGGAGGCAAATGGGTTTCTTTTCATTATTCACATGGGAAGTATGTCTCCCAAGTGAATGACTTTTTAATGTTCACAATGGTGTGTGTGTGTGTGTGTGTGTGTCTTTTATGTATGTGGGCACGGGAGGGGTAGCCTATGAAAAGAGCACATGTATTGACTTTTATTCCCTCTACTGTTACTCACTGTGTGCATGAATGTAATTGTGGTCACCACAGTATATTTTACAAACACACTTTGATTGCATGTCAGAAATACAGCCAATCTCGGCTGTTTGAAAACATTGTTGAAGCTTCATGCATCATGACCCTCAAAATGAAACCACAACTATACTTTTCCTGGCAGCCTGTTTATTTACGCAGGCAAAATACCCAAATATTAACATTGTACTATTATCTATAAGGGATTTTTAAAATAATACACAAAATTGAGGATTTGCGTGTGTGTTTCAATCTGTGTTTTCTTGTCTCCCTGTCTGTCCTTAAACACAGAATGTGTATGTGAACATCAATCGGATTATGTCAGTAGGGAACCGGCTCTTGGAGTCAGGCCACTACGCCTCCCAGCAGATCCAGCAGATTTCAGGTCAGCTGGAGCAGGAGTGGAAGGCCTTTGCCGCAGCACTGGATGAACGCAGCACTCTGCTGGAGATGTCTGCCAGCTTCCACCAGAAAACAGACCAGGTACAGACACACAAAAAATCAAGTGTAGATCTGACATACAGATACAGTTTGTGCTACAAGTTATAGTAGTTGTGTTCACATTTATATTCACAAAAACACAACTACATATCCAGATATAATCATCACACACTCAAGACGTCCTTGTAAACTATTGATATTTTGTTGTCTGGCCATAAAAAACTGTATGTATATGTGTGTGTATATATATATATATATAGCACTTGAGTTATTCTAACACTGAATGTTTATGTCTGTGGCTGTGTTCCTATGTGCATATCCACCCTGTTAAACAATATCTGTGTTGTGTGTGTTCTCTCCCCAGTACATGAGTAAAGTAGAGCCGTGGTGCAAGGCATGTGGTGAAGGTGAGCTGCCGTCTGAACTCCAGGATCTGGAAGACACAATCCACCATCACCAGGGATTATATGAGCACATTACCACCGCATACTCCGAGGTCAGTACACACATTCAAACATGCATACATGTACACAACAGTGAGCATGCAAAACATAAGCATACAGTACATGCTAATATTAATGCCAACTCAGCAGAATGCAAAATAGAACAGATGATTATACAAATCATGTGATCTAAATATACACACATGCCTAAAACAACAATAAACATTCTCAATTTATTCATTGATTTGTTTGTTTGTTTGTTTGTATTTTATTTGCATTTACAAATTAAATCAAACAAATGAAATAAAAATTATTGAAACTGATGTGACCACACTTTGCCTTAAAACAGCATCAGTTCACCTTGATACACCTGCACACAGCTTTTCAAAGGCAGGTTGGTTGATCCACAGTTCTTCTGTGGATTTGGACTCTATCATTTGCTCCTGTCTCTTCATGTAATCCTAGACTGACCATGATGTTGAGATTAAACCTTATGAATGTATCCTCTGCAGCTGAAGTGACTCTTGGTCTTCCTTTCCTGAGTCAGTTCTCATGGGAGCTAGTTTCATCATAGCATTTGGTGGTTTTTGAAATTGTCGGATTGACTGACATTCATGTACTGTTGTTTCTCTCTCTTTGTTTCTCTGGATGGTCGTTGCTATAACATTACTATATTATTGTTGAATAAGGTTGTTTGCTGTATACCAACACTACCTCAGTACAACACAACTGATGGTCTCAAACATATTAAAAATGATTTGTTTTATGAATTTTATGTCAAACTATGCCTCACCTTTGCCAGGTAAGCCAGGATGGAAAGTCTCTTTTGGACAAACTGCAGCGACCTTTGACCCCAGGAAGTGCAGATTCATTGATGGCATCGGCTAACTACTCCAAGGCGGTGCATCACGTTCTGGACATCATCCATGAGGTGCTGCATCACCAGAGGCAGCTGGAGAACATTTGGCAGCATCGCAAAGTTCGCCTGCACCAACGTCTCCAGCTGTGTGTTTTTCAGCAGGATGTACAGCAAGTAAGAGCAAACATACAGAGCAAAATCCAAGTATGTCAAGTGCAGCTGGTCTGTGTGCAGACACACACACACACACACACTCACACAGACACACACACACAGAGCAAGGACTGTACTGTACTAGAGACCATTACTGAGAGTGCTGCTCCATCCTGCCCCTATGTCTCAGTTAACTATCCTGCATATGAAAGCTTTCTGTAACTCATCCATTAAGTGATGTAAATCACAACCAGTACACAGACCTAACACAGGGTTAGGTCACTGATTTGATTTAAACATATTGAGTTTTTCACAAGGCATGTCTTTATGTATGTTTATGCAGTTTTACTACATTCAATTTCATGCTATTGAATCTGTAAAACTGAGTTTACTATTGTATTTACTATTTGTATTCAAAGGGTGTAGTATTAAGGATACACTATAATCAGCTCTAGCTTCTTCAGAGTCTTCTTTTACTTCCTCCTGGGTTTTCAGATTGAGAGTCTCTATGGCTGTGTGACTGTCTGGATGACATAGCTCTTAGATTAAAACTATTGGTGTTGGTGTTCAGTGTCTTTTCTGTATTTTTACCCATGAACAGCTCTCTCCCTCTGCCTCCTTCTTTCTCTCTCTATAATACTGTATCTGTGTTTCTGTCTTTCCCCTCTTGCATCCTCTCTTTCATCACCCTTTTTTCTTGGTAGTGGTTTCCATAGTGATGCGGTTTACTGCCACATAAAGTGTCAAGGACATTGCACACATTCATATGTGTTTGTCCCATCAAAATATTCTCTCAAAAGACCTTGAAAACATCATGGAAATCCACATAGAAACAGATGAAATACGATCATCTGTTTAATAGATAATTAGGTAATTATGTGCAAAGATTTATAGATAATCTCATCCACAGTGGAAATGTTGACACTTTGCACTGCTGTGGATTCCCTAGTAAGCAAAAGCTAATTGTCCACATGTGTGTAATTTAAACATGACAATCTGCAGATGGAGAAAAAGAGTAAAGAAATGGTGGATGAGCAGAGAGTTAGATGGAGCAAGACTGAGGAGTGTGTGAGAGAGAGTTGACATCTATGGATTACTCTAACTCTAACACGAGGCCATTACAGTCTATTGCACCCCCTACTGATTACAAAGTTATACTGCATTCTTAATATATGCTAAGTACATGAGAATGAGTTTTGCACATTTTAAACTTTATACATGTACTGTATTTGTGTGTGTGTGTGCGTGTGTGTGTTTGTTTCAAGGTGCTGGACTGGATAGAAAATCATGGTGAGGCCTTCCTCAGTAAACACACTGGTGTTGGGAAGTCTTTACACAGAGCCAGAGCTCTGCAGAAGAGACATGAAGACTTTGAAGAGGTTGCACAGGTGAGCTTTTAAAGAAGTGTAAGAAAAAGCATACACATGCATCATGTGAGATACTTTTCCTTTAGACATCAAATGTGCATTCAAATGAAGTATTTGATAAAATGTTGACACTTGCATTCTGTTGCTATGTTGATATTACTCTATTGTCCTTCACAAATTCAAAACTTAACAGCAACAACAGAGTTCTCTGAAATGTAAGGACAGTTGCCCTGGACAGTCAAGCATATGGGACACTACTGTCATTTTAATGTTTCAGAACACCTATACCAATGCTGACAAGTTGCTAGAGGCAGCAGAGCAATTGGCCCAGACTGGCGAATGTGACCCAGAGGAAATTTACCAGGCTGCCCACCAACTGGAAGATCGCATCCAGGACTTTGTGCGACGTGTGGAGCAGCGAAAAGTCCTGCTGGACATGTCTGTGGCCTTTCACACGCATGTCAAAGAGGTGTGTATTTCTCTCTCTCTCTCTCTTCTCAACCCTATTTATCTTCATTTGCCACATTGATCTGACTTCTCCATTTTCCCTAAAGCTAAAACCGGTGCCACTCATAGTTTATGAACACTGGCGGCAAGAAGTTAGAGAAATATGGAATAGTTGTTCACTCTCCAGCCTCAAATCTTTCTCCACCATCAACATCTGATTCTGTTACAAGCCAGATACTGGTACTAGCAAACACTACACACTGTATTTAGACAGTATTGTAATTAGTTGTTGTAGGTGCTGCCTCATACACTCTATCATCCTCAGTTACCATGTTTACTATGTCTAACAATGGCAGTGTCAGTCGCAGTCTACATTTTCACAATACGCAGGAATGATCACAATTTATTTTTGCATTCGTCATTTTCTTTTTACCACAGTTGTACACTGTCAATAGTTTTGGTGGTTTATATGAAATGAGCTACAGATATTTCACATCATCCAGATATATTCTATACCGAATGAAAATGCGCAGGTAAAGAATTTTGAGCAAAAATGGTAATTAATTCAAATCATTAGAAAACATGTTCTTTTAAAAACATTGCCAACATAGTGAGACGTGTATGTGTGTGTGTGTGTGTTTGTTTGTGTGTGGGTGTGGGTGGGTGCGTGGGTGTGTAAATGTGCATCATTCCTCAAAATGCTGCTGAACATGTTCCAGCCAAAGTCATTGCAAACATCTGTGGTTTCCTTTCCTTCTGTTATGTGTTTGTGTTTACACAAATTAAAGGCAATCTGCCTCCTCCTTCACTGTGGTAATGACAATCATGCCTTTAATTTTCCTTATTATTAACCCTTTTTCTTAAAAAAAAGAAAGTGCACAAACTATATAGGCTGGAGTGGCAATCAAATCCAACACTGTACCTTTATGTGCTGTGTAGATATGGTGCTAATAGCTGACTGACTCCTGAATTCCTCTCAGTGTTGTGTTAATGTGAAAGTCATACACTGCACATCTTTAACTGTCAAAATTAACCTCTCCACACTGACAGAGCACTGTGCTCTGCATGTGTTAACACTACATCCTGTTTACATAGACTCTCAGAGACAGGCAGAGCCATGGTGTTATTAATGAAGCTAGTCTTTAATGTCCATATGGACTAATCTTCTTCAGCCCATCTGTCAGCCCACACTGGTTAGTGTGTGTGTGTGTGTGTGTGTGTGCGTGTGTATTTTCACCTGTGTGTGTATGTGTATACAAGTGACTGTTTTCATGTTTTCAACTCTCGTGGCCATCACCTCTCCAAGTTCTGTTGGGTTGAGGTTCACTGTGGAGATAGAGCATGAACTACATGGAAGGAGGGGAGGTGATACATCTGCACTGATGAAGTACACAGATAAAGACATTATCTATTTTCTAACATTATAAATTAATCTATATTAGAAAGAACAGAGGACAACCTACTGGAATGTCTTCTTGACTATTCTTCTTGTAATATCTTCTTAAAATTAAGGATATTCTAGTTTATCCTTCTCTAAAATAAAGCAGCACAGATCTTTGATTAAAAACAAAGATTCACTTAGTCAGCTGATTCCATTTGAATATTTGGTTCTCATACAACAGTGTCTGTCAGTATAGATGACAGGTAAAATGTAAAATACTGAAAGGTGTTTTTGAGTAAGACGTGTGGGTGTTAAACAAACAGTGGGTGCCAGGGTCTCTCTCCTGCAGCCTGGATGGTGTGCCAGGGCTTTAGTGTGCTGTGCCAACTCACCCAGATGGCTAATCTGTTACAAAGATGACCATTGACAAAACACCAGCTTTGAGCAGAAGTGGTTACATTTGATTTCTGTCTCACATCTTCTGCGTGTCCATTTGGCAGCTTCGTCCATCGATCTTTACATCTGTGTTTAGCTCACAGCGCTCTGTGTGTGACAAATGTGACAAATACTACATGTTTTAGTGCTGTGACCCTGATAGACAACATAAAAATATACTGCAGTTTTACCTCTGTGCAGAAACTAATTATTGCACCATGTAGCTGTCATGTGGGAGATTACTTCCCACGTTTCATACTGTACATTGCTAATGTAGTTTACAGTAGGAACTTTTTCTTACGGTCACTATAACAATTCCTCATATTAATGACAGTTTGCTTCTTTACATCAAAGTAAACAAATGTTATTGCCTCCTACGTTTAGCTGAGAAAATGCATGGTAACTTAAAGAGATATAGAATTTAGCCATCATGTTGGGCATTTCACTGCCCATTTGTTACATTTTAATCCAAATCACGATCTTTTCCCAACCAGGCCTTAACTACGGCAGATTACGCTCCTAAGGGTTGTTCTAGAGTGCAGATATAAATGACCTATGTGGTCGTTTAATTTGGAGGATTTGTTAAATTCCTGATAAGCTGATTTTCAAAATTTCAGATCACCTAAAAAAGTATATTTGAGAAAAGAACAAAGAAAATGAACAAAGCTCCTCATTAGAATACATTTTCCCCTTGATTCTTTTCCTGCCACACGCCCAAGGACATTTCTCAGAAAACCACATTGACACATTCGTGCAAGTTTAACACCATGCAGAGGAAACAACAAAACCGTACCAGAGTTCACATTACCAGAAATGAGATCTGCCACAGGATTTGAGACAAAAAGCAAGCAAGAACAAAGCAAGTTGACAGGATGACATGTGAGCTTGATATGCAACACAAGAACACACAAATTCAGGAGCAGTGATTTTGACAGAGAACGTGGTAAGCACATTAATATTTCTCTCTTTTTTTTAAAAATTTCAACTACTGTTTACTAGACTTATTGCATCCCTCCTACAACTATAAACACAGTGTGTAGCTGTGCATGTGTGAGAGTGTCATCAACAGCTGTAAGGGCAGGAAAGTCCAGTATTACTCTATTTCCTCACATTCACATGAGTGTTTTTAAGATGATTTCTGTTTTTATGTCTACAAAAGGATCACTCTGGAACATAGAGAGTTCACTGATCATGATGGTTGGAACAATGTGACAAAAAAGTAAAACATGTGGATCTGCCCCGTCCCCTCCAACATGAGTACGCTGTTTACATCAGGCGCTGTTCAGTTGCTTCTTTAGTTTTTCTCTCCTATAGAGAGGGAGCTGCCACTGGTGATACGCAATGCTGCATTTTAACTGTCTTGCCTTTCCCATCAATCTCTCTTAGCTGTGGACGTGGTTAGAGGAGCTTCAGAAGGAACTGCTGGATGATGTGTATGCAGAGTCGGTAGAGGCAGTGCAAGACCTGATCAAACGTTTTGGCCAGCAGCAGCAGACCACCTTGCAGGCTACTGTCAATGTCATCAAGGAGGGAGAGGACCTCATACAACAGCTCAGGTGAATATTATTAGTGCATGCCACACTAATGTCTGGATATTGTATTTTACAATATCTACTAGCGCAAGCCAAACCCATCGATTGACAAACTACTATACTATTAAAGACAGATACTAAGGAATGCTAAGTGAATTGACAGTATTGCTGTTATTGTTGGACAATTATGTGTTAATGAAAAGCAAGAAAAAGAAATAGCATAGCTACTGAACAAATAGAAGGGATTTTCCTAAATTTAGCATACAAGCACACTGTACCTCAAAATCTCTCTATCTCTCTCCATCTGTATTTTGACCTCTGTCCACAGAGACTCCGCCATCTCGAGCAACAAGACTCCCCACAACAGCTCCATGGCTCACATCGAGAGTGTCCTGCAGCAGCTAGATGAAGCCCAGGGGCAGATGGAGGAGCTGTTCCAGGAAAGGAAGATCAAACTGGAGCTCTTCCTCCAGCTCCGCATCTTCGAGAGGGACGCCATTGATGTGAGTAGGCTTGATGTATGACAAATATTTTCTGCTTTGAACAGGCAAAAGTAAGATTAAAAAAGACATAAAGATTGGAGTGTAAATTTTGCACAGAGATAAGAGAGTGCTGAATTTATCATATTAACCCCTTTGGGTTTTTGTTTGTTTGTTTGTTTGTTTGTTTGTTTCATAGTGGCTTGTTTTTTTTTTTTTGTTTTTTTTTTTTTACCTAAATACAAAAAGATCAATTACATGGGTTCAAGATATATACTGGAAACCTGAATGACTGACAAAAAAAAATTTGTTCCACTTGACGTATCTCATCCAAATGGCCCCTCTGCATCCAGCAAGTGGCTGCATTGGATCGTCTAATTCCTTAACATCCCACTGTGAGAGTGAATGCTTTTCTCAGCCGGTGCTTGCATACGATAACTGTGCTTTTAAAATATGTGCTTACACGTTTGTCACGATGTTTATTATGGACGTCAAATCCGATTTGTTGAGCCGTACCATGTTGACAGATGAATTACACTCATTTTGGAAGCAGAAGCCTGGAGCAGAGATACATTTAAAGGCTTATATAATCATGTGGATAATGTAAGTGAAAAGAAGTGTTGTGAAAAGTAAAGATGGCAGATACGGTGAGCCCGTGGAACATGAATGGAAGTGTATGTAGGGAAATGGTTCGCTTCTGCTCTGAAAGAAATGTATTTGTTACATTTCATTGTATTGATTGGGAACACAAAATCATTGGGAGAATTTAATTAAAGGTAAATGTTGTAATGTTTGCCAAACTGGATTTTTCACATGTCACAAGAACAGATGATTGTCATCATTATAATGTTTCTATTAATTCCTAAAACATTAACACCCACATGAACCTATTAACTAATCATTGTACCTAGTGTGGAAGTATATGGGTTTTTGTCTCATATGTCTGCACATGCATTCTCAATCATTAACAAGTCACTGTGTGTAATAGAAGTTTTGTGGTTGGTTTCATGTCTGTGTTGTGCAAAAGAATAGATAAGTCCTATATTAGCTCTTCATGTCAGATCAAGGGATGTTGGTGAATCCAGTAATCACTAATGCTAAACACAGACGCATGCCCCCCCTCCACACACACACACACACACACACACACACACACACACACTAACACAGGATTAATATGACACAGTGCTTGAGCATGAAGATGGGTGGAGGAGGCATTTCTTTCCTCCACTCCCTGTACACACACACAAACACACACACACACACACACACATGTTCACGTTCATTAGGACACTCCCTCCTGACTTGAGTGAGGGAGCGTGTCTGAGGTGAGGGCACGGATTGAGGTGAGACATACACTGTCTCACAGAGGTTCCTTTCTTTGATGATAATCCCCACACACCGCTGAGAGAAAGAGACGTGGAAGAGGTTTATCTCCTCTATCAGTTCATTTTTGTAAAAGGAAATGGTCTTTTTGCACACAGAGGGCATTTTACTCAATTGCAAGAGGAGAGGAGAGCAGAGAGAAAATGAGTGTTTGGTAAGTTTCTACTTTGTTGCCAGATTTGTGAAATTCTCATATCGGTTATAAAGAAATTATACTATTCTGCTATGAAAGAACTTCATAAGATTACTATATGTGCTAGCCAATAAAGTCACATCTCTGTATGGAGAGGATTTCATAGCAGGGGGAATTAATTTATGTGAATTCAAATTTCTACAGTACCTTGTCATAAGCCAAACACTCTGCTATGTGGAAAGAGAATAATATTTCTTTATTGCAGAGGAGGTTTATCTCCCTTTTCGTATAAACATACTCCGTGAAGAGATTGCATAATGAATAAAACAGCTGAAATGGATTTGTAATGAACCAAGACAAGGTAGTTGTTTTTATTATGAATGTTTCCACTTAGAGGAGATGGTCCATGGTCCAAGTCTTGTCTGAATCCATGTTTGTGAGGCCAGTCTAACAGTCGACCTGTGTTTACATATTCACCTCTGAGCGAGCTCAGCATGTCGCATACTGTACAGCATCCCTGCTATGTTAGCTGAACATGTGGAAAGAAGCTGCCTTTGAGCATAAAGCTGCCGTTACCTTATATGTAGTTCAGTAAAGAAGAGTAGGTGCAGAGCATGTGTGTTTGGGGAAAGAACAGTGGCCTTTCCAGAATTAGCTTTTTGGAGTAGCTACAATTAGCATCTATGCTTGTTGTTTCTTGTACTGTTCATGGTGAAACTCACTGCCACTGCTGGCGTTAGTAGGGAAACCTGAGCATAAAAGAGACAAATAATAACTGATATTCTGTGAGTTGTTTTTTTTTTTTTTTTTTTTTTTTTTTTTTTTTTTTTTTTTTTTTTTACTTTATTTACAGAGTTACAGTTTTACACATAATTAATTAATCTGCCCGTAGTTGTAGCTAACTGTTAGGAGCAGTGCAAAGCCTGCCTGGTGGTGACAAATAACATAATCATACTTAAGTAAATAATTATTGCTAAAATGCAGCACCATTCTTGTAGCTGTATTTTGAGTCATACCTCTGTCTCTAGCACCCATGTGTTGTAACACACTTCAACAGGAACGGGTCACTTCTAGCCTGGGGACATACCTGAGTGATACAATTTAAAATAACATGGCCGTAGAGGAACACATTCGCATGCAGATATTCTCTTTCACTTTAGGAATTTTATTTCTCAACCATTGCCTCTTATATCTTATCTTAGTCACACAGGTTTACAGACATCCACATACCTCTCTGCCTCTCTGCATCTCTTTGACTTTGTATATCACTATTAATCTTTCTTTTACCACGTTGAAACTCACTAGACTTTTTTATATCTTTTCTACAATCCACTCACTTCATTTCCCCCAATGTTTGAGCTCCTCTAAGACACAAGATGTCATGAATGAAAGAGGACAGCTGCCAAAGCATCTTATTTTCATTTTCATTTATACATATAGACCAGTTTTTTTACCATAGTTATGAGTTACTGCCTGACATTTTCCCATTGCTTACATGTAATTCCTGGAGACGCCCAGTTGTCAGGGCATGGAAACCACACATTTCAAATTGACACATTCTCCGCATTAGTTTATAAGGTTACAGAACAGCTGAATGTTGGGTTGACAGACACAAGAGTCAAAACCTTTGGAGGAACTTTAAACTTGAATGTTGAATGTTGCATGAATGCTGAAATTAGATCAGTTCTACCCGTCATAAATCATGTTATAGCTACAGCACTGTAAATGTCATTCTTGGCAGCTCAAACCTGACACTAACATATGACCTTACTCTGTTATACAGTTAATGTCCAGGTCTCAAATTAAAAAAAAGGTCATAAAAATAATGTCCAGTGCCTAATAAAGGCTGGAGATTACCAAAAACAGAACTAATTGACAATATCGGTACATACTATGGACTCACATGGTAAATTCAAGATACATTTCCTTCAACATATTATATCATGTCATGCTATATATATATATATATAACATATAATCTTTTTCGAGTTATGATCCGTGAACTACTGAAATAGAAAAAAACTACAGCAGATAAAAAAAATAGCAAAAATTAGAAATAAAGGCCTGTTTAAAAAAAAACAGTCTAATTAAATTAAATTAAATTAAATTCAGATTAAACTGTCTGAATTGGTATCCAAAAATTCTCTTAACCATAAAATTATATAGATCTTGGCATTTTTTTCCTGAGCTTTGCACTCTGCTTGCACTTAATGTTTATGCTGGTGAAAATATTTTTGGTATGGTACCTTATTTTCTCAAAATTATTAAATGTTTACCATGAATCCTTTTGGGTTTGAATGAAGTCCTTTATCAAACATCATTTAATATCATCTTTATATTTTCCTCATGTCATTGTACTGGGAGTACATCAAAAGATGTGGGTGCTCCCACACAGCCACCCCACACCACAGGAAATTGCAAAAAACGAGAACAGCAACAACAAAACAAGAAAAACAACACAAGGGACAAGAAATAGAACAATACAGTGCAAAACAGTGCAGGTGTAGTAAAAGTGCAACTTTATATACAATATAAAGTGGTGCTAGAGGGCAGGAAGAGGAGGCAGATTTGTTGGTTGTTGTTCAGAAGGGTGTAGGGAGGGGTGGGGTTATGAGAGTCCATCTGTGTGTGTGTGTGTGTGTGTCCGTGGTTGTTGACAGTCCTGATGGCCCAGGAGAAGAAGTTTCTTTGGTCAGTGTCCAATGAAGTCAAAAAATAAAAATAATTTTTTCTTCTCTCCAAATGATACTTTTTTCTTAATTGTAATGTAACACTTTATCGAGTTCCTTACTAACTTTATCTCCTTTCTCCCCCTCTCAGATCATCTCAGATCTGGAGTCATGGAACGAGGAACTGTCCCAGCAGATGAGTGACTTTGACACAGAGGACCTGACGCTGGCTGAGCAGAGGTTACAGCATCACGCAGACAAGGCACTTACTATGAACAACCTCACCTTCGACGTCATCCACCAGGGACAGGAGTTGCTGCAGTATGTTACAGAGGTCCAGGCATCTGGTGAGTGAAGAAATAGACGCATTTAACATTTTTTAAGGTGTAGTACTTATATAAGTAAGAGGATTATTTTAGATGACCAGGACTCTGCCTCTTGCCAATGCTAAAATAAATCATGAAAAATTTGTGCAACAAATGGCTTTTAGACACGATTTAGTCACCTTTCACAGGATCAACATTGCAATGTCTTCATGGCATTATGTTATTAAAAATGTAAGCTGAACTTGAGCATCCGTTTTAATGCAATTTCTCAACTGCACTCAAATGAATATTGAATGATTTCAGAAATGTGAAATCTGTAGTCATCCACATGTTGCTATTTTTCAAGGGTACATTCATGAAATACAGATTTTATAAGTCTTATTGTACTTTCAAGTGGAGTACAGTATTCGGAGATGTGTAATATATAATATATAATGAAAGAGTAAATGATAAGCAGGGAAAAAACATGATAAAAGATATATTGTTATTGATAATCTAATAAAATGTTTATTGCATGTGTTGCAGGTGTGGAGCTATTATGCGACAGAGATGTGGACATGGCCACGCGGGTCCAGGATCTGCTTGAATTTCTCCACGAGAAGCAGCAAGAGTTAGACCTGGCAGCAGAGCAGCACAGGAGACATCTGGAGCAGTGTGTCCAATTAAGGCATCTACAGGCTGAGGTCAAACAGGTACAGTAAGTACTAGAAGAAGAAAAGGACAAGAGGGTGTTATCAGGTAGATCTAGATAGGAGAGAGACTGTAATACAACACTGATGAAGTGATTGGACCTTACTGTATTTATATTTAAATATACTGTATTAAAAAAAACACACACTACAAAAGAGTTTTCAGTTATGAATGAATAATCAATGTGTTATTCTCTGTGTCTGCTTTCACATAGGTCAGATAAAAACATTTGAAAACAACCTATTGCACAGTTAAATGTTACAAAGCTGAAGATGAAGTTGCATGGCAGAAATAAACACACATTTTTGTTCTAAGACTGAGGTCAAATAGATGTGGAAAGACATTCTGCTACAACATGTCGTGATGTTGCAGCAGAGCATGTTGAAGTGCTAAAAGGCTACAGTATGCGCTGTCTGTACATGACCATGGGTAGATGACTCACCCTGTGTCAGCGTTCTCTATCTGTCTGTCTCTCTCACTCTATGTGTCAGTATCTCTTTCTGACTTTAGGGGCATTAGACAGAGATATACAGTATGGTTGGTTCAGCCAAGGTTTAAGGAGGGAGGGAGATAAATGACAATTCACAGCAAAAGAAGACAAATAGACCAGAGAGAATCTGCAGTGATTGGGAGGGAAAGAGATAGAATTTATTTGTTGTATATTGCTATGTCAGTACAGAGCCTGTCAACTAGCGATTCCCTCTCAATATTCATTCAATAGCTGAATACAATCACACCAAGAAAAGTGTGTGGACTTTGCAGTGTAGATAGACTGATATTTCAAGACAAAACAAAAACAAGCCTAGTGCCAATTGTCATAATTAGGCCTGTTATCGTAGTGATTTAGCTGAATAACAAAAGGCTTCATATTTTATCTTGCACTAGAATTAAAGGGAACAGAGTGGTAGCATGTGTTCCTCTGGTATTCAGAGACATTGTAAGTGCAATTGCAACATAAGAAAAAAAGAGTCAAAGTTGTGTTGCAATATCACTTAAATAGCCAGGCTTTAGTTGCAGTTCTGCCTATCACCCACACAACAGGTGTGCATGTTGACTCAGAGAGAGAGGTGTCTTTGACAGAGTGTGTTTAACATGCCAAGAAAACTGAGTTGAAGAGATTTGTTCTGGAGGAGTGAAAAGATAGGGAAGTAGGAAAATGTGGGAAGGAGGAGATTTAAAGAGATTCAAGGGGTCGACACAGGAACAGCGCGAGGATGCAAGGGAATGAAAAGGTGTAAGGGGTTGAAGAAGCAATGAAGAAAACATGAAGACAGATAAATGGGGAGCGGTGGTGCACACAGAGACAGAGAATGTTTAAGAGCTGATAGAAGTAGTGAGGGAACAAAGATTAGAAGAAAAGAATACAATTGAACCAATAAGTAAGGAATGGGTATTTTTTAATTATATTAAATATCGTACACTAAGTTTCCATTGCATAAATTCTGAAAATATGTGTAATATGTTATATAATAGAATAGAGTATAGAATAGTAAAAGAAGAAAGTTTGTTTCCCTTTGTGTCTGTTTGTGTGGTGTTTTGTAGGTGCTGGGTTGGATCCGTAATGGTGAGTCCATGCTGAACGCTGGTCTGATCACAGCCAGCTCGTTACAAGAGGCTGAGCAGCTGCAGAAGGAACATGAACAATTCCAACATGCAATAGAGGTAAAAGAAACACAATCATATTTCTCCTGTTCTTAGCCTCGCTACAGGAATGGGAAGCGACATCTACATGTCCATGTGCTTTTTTAATCATTATCCTAATCCAATGTTTTATTGTCCTTCCTCATCGTCAAGTTCACCTTCATATATTTATGTTCTATTCTTCATCTTCTTCTTGCCCCACTTCTGCATTTCCTTTGCTACATTGCCCTTCATCCTTAAACCTTTTGCCCTTTCTAAAACTCTTCTCATATTCATATCTTTCTGCAGTGCCTTTCGTTCTCATCACAAGTCACACATGAAATGGAATTATGAATAACTAATGTATCAATCCGTTTCTTTCTTCTCTCTCTGCTTCCTTTCTTTATTTTCATTCTCTTCCCTGATTATGCAGGGTGCATTTTCTTTCAACTCTTTTGAGCCTGGCTCATTTCAATGCAGGCCTATACCTGACCTACTTCTACAGAGCTCACATGCACACACACACACAGTGATGCACAAGGAAAAACTCTGTTTATGAGTATTGCTTATGTGAGACTGTAACATGCATGCTTTAACCATATTTGCAACTCAATACTTAAAATGGGTCCTGCATGCTGAGGAAAGAGCGAGTGATATGATAATATCATCCTCGGCTGTATCCTGCAGGTGCTGCAGACAAAATTCTTTTGCTGCACCAACATTATCAAAGATGACAGGAAATCCGTCATTCTTCCTTTATCTCTTTCTGTTTTCCCTCCCTTGAGTGCTCTGAGTCCAAAAAGGAGCAAAAGTCTTACTTTCAGGCAGACCACTATGACACAAAAATCTCTAGATACTGTCCTTTTTTAACCTCACTATCTTATTTCTTCTCCAGAATGCTCACTCCAGGACAATCTTTATGACACCGCTATAATCACACACTACATTTATTGTTTAGCCTTTCCACTGTTGCTCCCCAGTCCTCTACTCCACACCAAACTGGCCTGTAGGGACAACAGATATCAGGGGTTGTATTTTCAAATCTATCGTTGCCATATAGCTCATATAACTCTTGCAATTGTTTTTATTTATTTATGTCACCCTCCTCCCCTCTGTAGAAAACCCATCAGAGTGCACTGCAGGTACAGCAGAAGGCTGAGGCCTTACTCCAGGCTAACCACTATGACATGGATATGATTAGAGACTGTGCAGAAAAGGTATTGCACTCTCATAGTTTTATCTGTTGAAGTTTTCTTTAAAGCTTTAACTGGCAAACTAACTTGTTTAATTTGATTTGAAGGTGGCAGACCACTGGCAACAGCTAATGCTGAAGATGGAGGACAGACTCAAGCTGGTTAATGCTTCTGTGGCCTTCTACAAGACATCTGAACAGGTACTTTTCTGTGTGTGTGTGTGTGTGTGTGTGCGTGCGTGCGTGCGTGCGTGTGAACAGGAATGAGTCCTCACATCAATCGGTCTGCAGTATCAAAGGATATTTTTAGATATTTGCAGTTGCACAGTTCGCATAAAAGTCTGGAACAAGAAAAGGTTAGTGTTGCAGTAGTTTTACTGTACATATTGCATCTATGTCTCAGGTGTGTAGTGTGTTGGAAAGCCTGGAGCAGGAGTATAAGAGAGAGGAGGACTGGTGTGGTGGTGCTGATAAACTGGGCCCCAACAGTGAGTCAGACCACGTCACTCCCATGATCAGCAAACATCTGGAGCAGAAAGAGGCTTTCCTCAAGGTGAGAATAAGCAAATACATGTTCAATCCTCAGAGGAAATATTTGTCAGTAATGACCAGTTAATCTGTTCTTTTGTGGTGTGTTGCTCATGCACTACATGTAGAATCAGTCATAGACAAATGAATGTGTAAAATGTAAGTGACATATGTCTTCTCTTTGCACACGTGCAGGCCTGCACGTTGGCCAGGCGCAATGCTGATGTCTTCTTGAAGTACCTGCACAGGAACAGTGTCAACATGCCTGGCATGTTGTCCCACGTCAAAGCTCCGGAGACTCAGGTTAAGAGTAAGTAGAAAACTCAATGATCATCTTTTTTGTTTTTGCTTTTTATCATTAAAAAAACCAGTGCCATGAAGAATTTACTGCCTGCTCAACCTTGTTAGCCATTTGCAATACTATATGTCACATGTCATCTCACATATTTTAACAGATTTATGATTTCAGATGTTCAGTGTTTTTACTGTACAATGATGAAATATACTTGAACAAATGCCTCTATGTGCGCTATGTTGTGTTTCCTCAGACATTTTGAATGAGTTGCTGCAGAGAGAGAACAGAGTGCTCCACTTCTGGACCATGAGGAAGCGGAGGCTGGACCAATGCCAGCAATATGTCGTGTTTGAACGCAGTGCCAAACAGGTATGTTCTTATATGTAAGTGTGTCTGTGTGTGTATGTGTGCACTGACAATAAGCACAACTTGAACTCAGGGTTAAGCAGATCTTTACATTGTGTCATTTGGTTCACTACTGAACAGAGTTAATAGAAAAAGCCTCTTCATTGTTAGATGATTGGTTCCTGTTGGAACTGAATCAGAAAGTTGGCTTTTCTGAGTTGGCATACAGCTGCAACTTCAATCCTGTTTTGTCCCTCTTTTTGAATTAAATAAGCACTCTGTATTTTCTTTGTAATAATATGTTTTAAATAGAGTGGAAGTGATGTAAGCTGGCAGACATTTGTAGATGGCTATTATTATGTAGCGCAGTAAATATAACACTACATGTATTTCAGAGCATTGCAAAACATGTGTCTCCAACCACTCATTTTCACCCCTTAGACAATACTGAACATTTTAACCTCTGAGACTTTGTTTGTAAAGCTTCCGTGTGTTTTAGAAAAGTTCACACATCTATATGAGACAACACTCAAACTTCCCTAGCACTTTATAACTCTTGTCTACCAGCTCTGAGGCTGTTTAAATATAGGACAAGTGGCTCCCTCTTGTGGTGTTTAGATAGCACAGCGCAGGCGCATAGAAATGTACCAATAAAATCAGATGACATCATAGATGTTTCTAGGACATGGCTATTCTAGGGCAATCAAGGTTTTATCCCCAGGGTCCAAATGCTTTCTGGTCTCACAGTTTGACTGGACCAGTTCTGCCACTCCTGGCCAAGGAGATATCACCTGCAGGCCCAGTTACAAAGTACTGTACACAGAAATGGTAAAGAATAGAAACACATTAGAACCCTTGGAAATTTAATACTAGACATGTATGAATAGGGGAACAGTTTGATAGGTGGTAACATATTCCATCTGCACAGTGAACCAATGATCTAAAGACATCATTTTAAATCATATTGTTTCTAAAATAATATAAATATTCAATTTCTAATAAACTCGTATTGTACCATCTTATTTCATAGTTGGCCAGGTTGTCAGATGTGGATATTTAATATAGATTGTGTGAAATTGTGTAACTAAATCCCTGCAGTGCAAATGAACTCATGATTGGTTGTTTCTTCAGGCCCTGGAGTGGATCCATGACACTGGGGAGTTTTACCTGTCCACACACACATCCACCGGCTCCAGCATCCACCACACACAAGAGCTGCTGAAAGAGCACGAAGACTTCCAGATCACAGCTAAGGTATGTGTGTGTGTTTATGTTTATTTATCAATTCATTATTGTATAAAAGAAAGTGAGAAGGATGGAGACTGTGTGTGCGTATTTTTGTGCCTGATGCCGTGCTCATAGTGTTGTGTTGTATGTATGTTTGCACACTCCTGCGCTCTGCTGGGAGGCCCATTCCCAGAGCCGTGTATTGTTCTGTTTCCTCTTTGCTGTGTCACTGTTATTGTATTAGAAAACAAGCTATTGTGTCCAGAAACTCTCTCTCTGTCTCGCTCTCATCTACCTTTCCTCCACCAGCACTGCCTCTCTGTGACCATCTCTCCTTTCTCTTTATCCCCTCCCTAAATGTCTCTCTATTGATAGCAAACCAAAGAGCGGGTAAAGCTGTTGATCCAGCTGGCGGATGGGTTTTGTGACAAGGGCCACGCCCATGCCCTGGAGATAAAGAAATGGGTGTCCTCGGTGGACAAGCGCTACAGAGACTTTTCTCTCCGCATGGACAAATATCGGACCTGCCTGGAAACGGCGCTCGGCATTTCTTCTGACTCCAACAAGGCTGTGAGTACTCACCGTTAATATCAGGTCTGTTCTTACGATGTGTTGTGGTAGACTGCTGTATGATGATCCTAATGTAAGACCAGAAGGGAAACTGTATGCCTGGCAGATGTTGTAGGAATAAGGATACCATCTTAGGTCAGGCTCACATAAAATACTTACAAAAACTAAACACAAGTTACATGTTATGTGATGTCTTTAATTGCAAACTGTTCTTTGCTCATTTCTTAGTTAGTTTAGTTACGAGAGTTTGGCAAATTTTCTTTCACTGCATGTTCCTATTCAAATGCCATCTCCCAACAGATCATTTTAATGAGCTGGTGCTAAGAGAAAGCAAATACATCACACACTGGTGTGTTGACTGGTGAATGAATACCATGCATGTTATGCTCAACATAATAGCTGCTGTCTCCTGTGTTTTCAGAGCAAAGATCTACAACTGGACATCATCCCAGCTAGTGCTCCAGGGTCAGAGGTCAAGTTGAGGGATGCTGCTCATGAACTCAACGAGGAAAAGAGGAAGTCAGCACGGAGAAAAGAGTAAGTGCAACAGACGGTTCCCGTGGCGTGCAGTCTCCTGGTGGCTACCAGATCTTCAACATGGAATAGCACTGAAGCTTTATCACAGGTTTCCTTTGTAGGCCTGGGAAAGTACCTGGATGAATAATTCGGTCAATTCCAGCGAACATATTAAAACAACTTTTTTGTGAATCAAATTGTTGTTGTTTATCATTGTTTCTTATCACAATGTCAATGTCCTTTCAGATTTATAATGGCTGAGCTGATTCAAACAGAGAAAGCCTATGTCAGAGACCTACGAGAGTGTATGGATGTAAGTATTGCAGAGAGAGAGAGACTTATTCACCTGATAAAATTCTCACACAAATAATTGTTTCCTGACTTTTAGTGAATTGGCCAAACATGATTTGCCACATGAGTATATAGTTTTACTTTTGCTTAAAATATTTCAGTTGTTTGCACCCACTAAGTACATAAGATTTAATATAATAATAATAATTAAAATGTAATGTGAAGATGACATGCCCGTACACGAGAATAACTGGCTTCCGTATATTTAATTAGTTATGCTCTGGTGTGTGTTTTTTGTGCAGACTTACCTGTGGGAGATGACCAGCGGTGTGGAGGAGATTCCTCCTGGTATTGTCAACAAAGAACACATCATCTTTGGGAACATGCAGGACCTTTACGAGTTTCATCATAAGTCAGTAGAGCAGTGATCTATGACATTCTTTATGAAAGATTCGTTGTTTCATGTATTAAACAGTTGTTCTTCATTGTCTGTAATTGTTCCCCCTATATTTGTCTCTGTACAGTATCTTCCTGAAGGAGTTGGAGAAGTATGAGCAGCTTCCAGAGGATGTGGGCCATTGTTTCGTCACCTGGGTAAGAGATCTATAAGTTCTGATATTTATGTTTCAGTTTGTGTCCATGTTGCTGAGCTGTGATTAAATGTTTACTGTACATCTCAAATATAACAAATTTATACCATTATGGTTCAGTGTTTTTCAGATGGTAGAAATATTTTATCAAGAAACAACTTCTTATATGTTATATACAGTGTAGACCTAATATATATATTTTTTTATTTCTCCTTCTCAGGCTGATAAGTTTCAGATGTACGTGAACTACTGTAAGAACAAGCCAGACTCCACACAGCTCATCCTGGAGCATGCTGGACCCTACTTTGATGTAAGTAACAACTTATACCACTAGAAGTGTGAAATGTTAGTTTTAGGGTGAGGTTTTTGTTTCACATTTTGTGATCTATGCGCTGTTTTTTTTTTTTTGAGTTGTAAAGGTTGCAGAAAATTTTCAACTGATGATATTCGAACTGCAAATCATTTTGTTTTACACTGTCTGGTCTGTTGATGTTAAACCAACATGTTCTTTGAGCTCTTAAAGTGTGTCTATACGGTACATGAAGACCATAGCTTCTGTAAGAAATGGGTCTGTATTTTGAATATTACAGGAAATCCAGCAAAGGCATCGTCTTGCCAACTCCATCTCCTCTTACCTGATCAAACCTGTCCAGAGAATCACTAAGTACCAGCTGCTTCTTAAGGTACATCATTACTTTACACAAATGTAAAAGAAAATAAATCTGGTCGACCATAACTCTCTTTTTTGGAGGCAAACAAAATGGGCTCTATACTAATATGCTATTGTTTATTTGATTGTCACTGTGTGTGTGTGTGCGGGTGTGTGTTTATGTGTTTCTGTTGTAGGAGTTGTTGACATGCTGTGAGGAAGGTAAAGGTGAGATCAAAGATGGTCTTGAGGTGATGCTCAGTGTCCCCAAGAAAGCCAATGATGCCATGCACCTCTCTATGCTGGATGGTATGTATACATAGACACACGCATATGTAAGCAGACACACATACACCTCTGCTATTTATGGAACTCACATTTTTTAATCACCTGTGCACCTTGGTACTGAGGGGTGAATTCACAAAGAATAGATTGTGGCAACTGATAGCACCATGAATTGCACATCAATTACAACTTCTATCTGCCACTGTCTCAAGGTCTGATTCGCAATAGATATTGTTCTAATGATATCACAGCGCAAACTTTCTATTCAACTTGACTCCCTTTGCCACCCACAAGCATTATTTGTATGTACTGTACACACATACAATACAATCAAACACAGCTAATAGCTTTTTTTCCTCCTCACCTTGCACATCAGGGTTTGATGGGAACATTGACTCCCAGGGAGAATTGATTCTCCAGGAGTCCTTCCAGGTTTGGGATCCCAAGACTCTGATTCGGAAGGGTCGTGACCGTCACCTCTTCCTCTTCGAGATGTCCCTGGTTTTCAGCAAAGAAGTTAAAGACTCCAACGGGCGCAGCAAGTACCTCTATAAGAGCAAGCTCTTTGTAAGTAATGCACTGCTTAATTCTCTCAGACTGTATTGTTTCTTTAGGATGTATTGTCTATGCCAGTTGAATGAAAGAGTTGTTATTGTTGTGTGTTTATACGGATAGAAGCAGAAATTCTTCTGTGGAGGTCAGCTGGAAGAGCCATACTACACATTATTTTATTTGGGTTAAAAATGTTATTGCATCACTTTCTGTTGACGTAAATATGTTGATGTGTTGTTCACATCCTCAGACATCAGAGCTTGGAGTGACAGAACATGTGGAGGGAGATCCTTGTAAGTTTGCCCTCTGGGTGGGCAGGACCCCGACCTCAGACAACAAGATTGTCCTTAAGGTATCAAGATTGTCATGTTCATAGTGAAAATAAAAGGTGCAAATTGCTTCTCTTTTGAATATTTTTACAACAGTAACTGATGTCACCGAGTTGGTACTGGGAACCAAAAATATTTGCTTTATAATGAGTCTCAATTGCACTTCCGGCACTGTACCAAGTGTAAAATAGCCCCCCCATATGATTTCGCCCCTGCAGCAGCGGTCAAGTTAAACAGGAGTCACGTCATGTCTGTATTCCACCCCCACTAAATCCTACATAGTTCCTTCTGTTCAGCCAACAGAGTTCACTCCCGGTACGATGGTGAAGTGTTACGTTCTGTTACTTATTCACGCATAGAAACATTAGCACAGCAGTTGATGGGTCATAATCCTAACTCACAAGCAACTTACTGTGAGTCAGAAGGAATATTATATGCAGGCGTTGTATGCTTGTTTCTGAGAGAGAAAAAAAACATCTAAATCTGTTTCTTATGTAACGCACTGCCACAGCAGCCTATATGTTGCTGCTTGCTAAACCAAAGAGGAAACAAAGATGACGGCACTTATATGATGAATAGTTTACGGATTGTATGACGTAAATAGGCTGACACTGAATGTCCACAGTCCCACCTTAAGTACCTTAAGTGGAGTTTAGGAGACGCCACTGTCGTCATTTCACGTTGTTTCTGAATAAGGACGTGTGACTAAAGTACTTTGATTGCAGGGATCAAAGAGCTTACTGTATGTGGAGTCAGACAGAACTATACCTGCTAAATTACATCTGATCCTGCGTATCAAGTGAACGGCTAACTGTTAACTGTTGTTAACCGCTATTGACATCTCTTGTTGATTTCATCTTCTTTCTGTCTGTGTATTTTAAAAGGAGAACATACGTGCATAGATTGCAGACAAAACAGCTGCGCATTCTAAAACATATATTTGACTCAAGCATGTGTACGTTGTTGTTTCGTCCCAGGCTTCAAGTATTGAGAACAAGCAGGATTGGATCAAACACATCCGGGAGGTCATTCAGGAGCGAATTGTCCACCTGCGCGGAGCTCTGAAGGAGCCCATTCACATCCCAAAAGCCACCACAGCTAAACATAAAGGCAGACGGTAGGCTTAGAGTGCATTAATCTTTTGCTAATGCTGTTGTTGAGTTTAGGTGTTTATTATTATAGCCATCACAAAAATGACAAAACAGTAAAAACATTTTGCAGCTATTGCAAACAAAATCTGGAAATAAATCTACGGTATTCAGTTTTCTGGTCATGACCAAAGTTATAGCCACACTACACAGCAAAAAGGATCCCAGGATCCCTCACGCTTTTACAGTATATCATCTCATTAACCAATAGAACCATTAACAGATCTATAAACACATAATAGTAATGAATAATAATAATAAACTCTAATGTCTGTTTGCAGGGATGGAGAGGAGCTGGACAGCCAGGGAGATGCCAGCAGCCAACCAGACACTATCTCCATCGCATCACGTACATCCCAGAACACACTGGACAGTGATAAGGTTGGAACGCACACAAAAACTTACAGATTAGACTCACTGACTATCTATTCTACAGTGACATGATCCGGCCGCATGCAAGCATCTGTCTGCTAGTTGTTTCCCCTGAATGTGTTTGACTGTGCATAGAGGAAGACACAGTTCATCTGTTAAAGAGAGAGAGAGAGAGAGACAGAGAGCGAGAGAGAGAGAGAGAGAGGATCTTAACTCTCTGGGAACGGCGACAGTAGGCTATGGTTATATCTGGTAATAGCACCACAGAAGGTCTGTCCTCCTACGCTCAGTATGAGCAACTGTAAATAAGTAATCAGGAAAATAAGAAAATTAGCCGGAAATTAACTATCAAGAGTGTTTATTGTCCCTGTTTAATTAACTGCAATCACAAAGCTCAGCTCTGTGGCTGTTTCAAGTAGCATAGAAACAAATTCTTATGGTGAGCAGTATGCATGCGTGTGTTCATCCATTTGTGTCAAAACTGTCAAAGACACCAAGCATTTAGTAAGTGTTCCATCAGTTTAGGACATACTCACTTGCATAAACATTCAGAACACACAGTAATTCATTAATACATAGGTATTTTACTTGTGAATGCATCCTTCTATCTCTCTCTCTGAGACCTCTCATTCAAGAGGCAGTGACAGTGGTGCGTTTGTGTTAGTGTGGGTGTGTGTGTGTGTGTGTGTCCGTGTTCCTGTGTGTGTCTGCTTTAGTGACTGACTTGTGTGTCAGCAGCTTCAGCCTCCCACGCTCTCTTTAGAGAGGATGCTGGTCTGTATGCCAGACAGGAGAGCACAGTTTTAAATCTTCACAGCTTCCAATCTCTCACACTTTGCTTCAAAGATAGAAAGATTCAGGCAAACAGTTTGTTTTTTTACCTCATTTCTGTTGATAAATTAATGAACTAAATTGTGGAGACAACTGTTTAAAGACAACGATGGATTAACTACCGCACTGTGGGGAGGAGACAGATAACAGCAAGTGATTTAAGCTTCAATAGTCTGATTGTAAGCACCCACAGAGGAGTGCTGTTGAACGTTATAGTGGACAGATGCAACCTTTCTCCCGGCCTCGGAATATTCTCATGGATCAGGATTTTAATGACCTAGGGCTGTTTTCCCAGGGTTAATATTCCACAAAAAGTTAAATAATTTTAGCTTTTTTTCAGGCAGCTTATACTTATGTAGTGAGCATCCCGTTAGGATTTGGGGCAATTGTAGTTGATTGCTGAAGAAATCAGATTGTTTAGAGTGTTTTTTCCGCTTTGGGACTTCTCTCGCAATGAGGGAGTGGAAAACAATGGAGAGACTGGAGGGCAGGATCCCACATCCCGTAACTCAGCTCCTCAGCTCTCTGGCTTTACCACACTACCAAAGGGTATGTTGCAAATTAAAAAACAAACAAACACTATTGTGACATTTACATAGACAGCAAATGTGTAATGCAGTCTAGTTCAGCTATAAAATGCACAAATGCACAATTTGAGCAGCAGTAAACATTTGAAAGAATGAAATGTGTGAATGTGTTTAGCCTGCTGGTTATATATGTGGCTATTATTAACTGTATGACTAATGATGCAACTGTACGTTTCTATGTACTGCATAAAACTTTGTTCATTTGTCATTAGGTCATTTTTAATATAAATGCACACAAGATGATTGAGTTTGCCAACTGATTCATTGCTTAAGTTTCTTGATGTGGATATTACTTTTTCTAAGAAAATAAACATGAAGTCACAGATCTTTATTGAAACGAACAAAAACTGTTACTCAGGAAAAGGCAAAATTCACAGACAAACTTTAAACTGGAATTAAATACAGAAAAAGCTAACAAGGGAATAGGGAACATGTGACTAAGCAAGAGAACAGGCAGACACTGATAGATGCTGATACATGGCAGGTGTGGAAGGAAAAGCAGGCTGGAGAGGAGTACAGGAACCCATGAAGAGCAAAGAGCAAACAGACAACCAGGTTTTTTCATCATAAAAATAAGTTGCAAACTGCTGATGATTACCGTATTGAAGAACTAAGGACTTGAAAGCACAGAACTGAATCAGGTCCTTTGCTGTGTACAGCAGTGCAGACAAGCTACATGTTGTGGGATTCATTTGGATTTATGGTGTTCGGTAAAGCCAGTATATTTTAACTGTGTCCCAAATATGAAGAAACTGTATTGTATATGCTTTTATATTTCATATTAATGTAATGTATGCACTCTTTGGTATATAGGTTGCAGTCTATCCATCATAACACTTCTGTTAGAGACTGAAGCATTAATAGCATGTGCATTTTCATTCACGTATTGCACAGAAACACCAGTGAGCAAAATAACTAATTGCGGCTATCTCTTCAGATAGTCATAGCAAAGTCGTCAGAGTGACGTTTGGTTCAGTTGTTCTAGAATGAGTCATCATCATAATGTGCACTTAATTTACAGTGCTGCGGAGTACCTGTACTGTTAGCAAAGATAGATGTGTGGGAATATTTGCTCATTAAGTCAATTTAATAACGTCATAAATCATGCTTTTTTTTGCATCACCTTATAGTACCAGGAGGAATAATGGGAATAAAATCGGTTTTAGATTGATTATGAAATCTATCTGAGTATTTAAACTGGTATCAGTGGCTCTTTTTTAAATTTGACAATCTATAGTGGTAAGAGAGCTAAGAGAGATGCAACCCTGGATTTCACATGCATTTTGTTTTATGACTTGTTATATATAATTAATCCTCACAGAATGTCATCTTGTGAAGCTTGCATTCATGCTTTGTGCAAACAAGTGAGGAGTAGAAAGCATTTGTTCATAGATCAATATCAATAAGTCCTTACAGATTTCTATAAACATTTGTCCTCCTTCCACTTCAGTTGTCCGGTGGTTGTGAGTTGACGGTGGTAATCCATGACTTCCTGGCCAGTAACAGTGGCAGCAGTGGGGAGTTGACTGTGCGACGAGGTCAGACAGTGGAAGTTCTGGAGCGACTCCATGACAAGCCAGACTGGTGCCTAGTCAGGACCACAGACCGCTCTCCAGCCCAGGAAGGCATCGTGCCCTGCTCCATGCTCTGTATCGCTCACTCCAGGTCCTCCATGGAGATGGAGGGACTCTTCAACCACAAAGGTAAAAGGAGAATTTTTCCCTTCATCTTCAATCACCAATGATTTTTTTTCTCACAACAAGGCACATATGGACACTTGATAACATTGTGGACCTGCATAAAATTCATATTTCACTAAACAGCTGTTTGTCATATCCAGGCACACAGAGACACTTGAAATATTAGAAAAAAGCTATTAAGTTACATTTTTTGTTTGCAAACAGAATTGGACCCAATTTATTTATTTTTTTACTTAACAGCTGCTTGGGGAAGCACCATGTATTTCTCGATATTGCAATGCAACTGTGGAAAGCCTACTTGAAGCACAGCCTTCTTTTAATTATCTTGGAATAAATTCAATCAAAGAATTCCCAGAGCTGTTAACATTCACAGTTTGTATTACTGTCAGGAACCCTTATTTTTTTTATATTTATATTTTTAAACACGCAGCACCATGTTCCTTCCATTGAGGATAGCACTCCGGAGGATATGAAGTCAGAAACTGCATCTGTTGCCGAACCCCAAAGGGTCTCATTAAGAGGAATGAATAGAGTCAAAACGTTTTTTTGTGCGTGTCGATATCACACAAGCTCTGGTTACACTAAGAGAAATATTGCTCAATCATGTCCTGCCAGAAATGTAATCATAATTACCAAGAACAGTTGTCAGAAATTGTGTTCTGTCCACATAGATTCAAACATAAACACAAGATAAATGAATTTGTCTGCTATATATATTTGATTTGAAATGAGAAAAAGGTTACGACTTGGAGCTCGTTGTGTGGTTACTGCTGTGTCAAACCTTAGTATGCAATACAAACAATTTTTCTCAATTTCTTAATGCCTCACAATGCAGGCTCCACTCCATTCTTCTATATTCAAAGCAAAAGTTGGTTAATGAATCTGTCTATTTTGCTCTATGAAAAGTCAATATAGAGCTAAATAATACACTAAACCACCTAATCGTGCAAGTTTTCGGACAAACACCTTGAAGTGAGTTCAGGTGACTGCTTGGCATTGTCACATCCACTCCTACAGGCATTCATTCAGCTGTGATCTGTACACAGAGGGTATGGGCTGGGCTGATATTTGATCATCCTTTCTCTTATGTCACCATTTGGACCATGTAAGGAGTAACGCATAGGAACTCATCTCAAATTCTAAATACATAAATAAGTAGATAAATAGTTACTATACTGTATAAACCTATACTATACATATTATGTATGTATATTGAATATATGGAGATTTTTCTTTTTGTTTTTCAAGAGCAACTGAAAATCACTATCTAACCAGAAACTATTTTTTGGAAGGAAGAAATATAATAAAATGAAATGAATGGGATGAGATCGATACACAGACCTGACCCTCGTTTGACATAGAGTCGGTACTGAGCTGCTGTCATCGTGTCTTGACAGAAGTTTCTGCTTGTGTCTTTCTCCCTGTAATCTGAAAGAGTGGGTGAGTGCTGCACCGCTTGTTTCTATGGCAATATACTGTAGCTAGCAGCTTCCTTGTAGTCAGTATGAGGAAGGTCTGTGTTTGGATTTGTATCTGAAACCATAAGATGCTTGGACTCTGTATACAGGCACTACTTTGGAAGTAGTTGAATGATTTACTAGTATGCCACAGGAACAAGAGGTGATTTATTTTTACACTTATTTTACACAAAAAAAGAAAGCTGTTGCTGAGTTAGAGGAAGACAAGGACAACATAAAAAAAATATTGTCTACTTTATCAACCCTTTGTGTTTGCTGACCAACCATGTCGGCCGCTTTATCCAAAGCTGTGGAAGGCTGACAGTTTCAGGGATTTAGAGCGTTCTCCTCTTCTCTCCTCACATACTCACAACCAGAAATAACTTGTTGTTGGGGGCCGATGTGTGTGTCTGAGAATAAAAAAAGAATGGCTTACATACAATAGAAAGTGTCCAGTCAGCAGCTGGTTGTCTGCTATGATTATAGGATGTTTTTGAGTGAAATTACAGTAGTTTCTAAATGTCAAGTCCTGAGTCCTGTTGTCGTTCAACTTGCTGTACAAACCTACACAGTCCTGATAAATCAAGTTAAGATCTTTTTGATCTATACTAATTTTCAGTTTGATTACTGGAATTCCCCCCCAGTGTACCCGTATCTGTTGGTTGACTACTGACCTACTGCCTTTTCAGAGTGAAAGAAATACAAAGGCACACACCTAATGACAGTGGTATTGATAAAATAACTCTTTAAGGGGCAGAGTGTAAGTGCAGACCAGTGTATGTTCATGTGCGTGCATGTTCTTACAGGAAAGAACATGTTTACAGAGACTGGCCAAAAGAGAGCACACACTCACAGTTAAATAGCTGCTCTATACTGCTCATTGATCTTGTCAGATGAAGCGAAGAAGTAGGGAAACAGTCAGGTGTTAAATTATACATGGAAGTAGCCAATGAATTTAATTCTATAGCAATACTCTGTGTGATTAAATTCATAACCAACAACTGAACATGACACAGATTTATTTTCAGATGGGTTTTTTGTTCACTTCTGTTGGATTTCATAACCAAATCTATATTTGCTCCAAGCACAGTGCACAACTTGTATGCATCCTAATGTCTGTTAAATTTGCATCCACCCACACAAACTGAGTGGGTGCATCTACAAAGGGTAATACGGTAGATGTGCTGCATGTTTCCAGACTCTCCCTTGGAATAGGAGAAGCACAGTGGAGGCTTGCCCAATATCCACACAGCAGCCCACTCATGAGGGAGGGAAGAAGATACAAAGAGGGAGAGAGAGAGAAAACATCCTACTATCTAATGCTGCATTTGACTTTTTTTCCTCACATTGGACTGCACACTTTCTCTTACTAAAATTACAATAATATAGTGGCTGCAGGACTGTTTTTAATTTTAACAAGTCATTTCAAAGTTTGTTGTGGTACATGTGGAGATGCAGTGAGGGATTATTTTAACTCAGTATATCTGAGGTTTGAAATTTGATGGACATGGCCCGTGGAATCGAGTCTTTAGTGTCTCTCAACCCGTTTTGCTCCATGGATTCAGCACAGGGAGGACACTCTGACAACTGCAAGTTCTGGCTGCTGGACCTGGGTAGGTTCTTTAATTATGTGTAATGGGTGGAGCACTCAGACATGCATTTTCTTGTTATACTGTTTTAATTTGAATTTTTAAATAATTTTTTATTTTATTTTTGGAAAGGCTCAATGAAACAGACAAATGACATTTAATAAATTGTTCCATGTTAACAGTTAGGTGTTTGTTCACCTCACTGTGTTCAAGAATCTGTTATGTACATATTATTATTCTGTCTGTGTGGATGACATTAAGATGCAGTTTTAAATGTCAAAGACTCAAAAAGTTGCCTTAAAAATGAAATCACTTATTGTTCAAGAAACAATGCTACAGTTGTTTGTCTACGTTGCCAGATTGTCTTTGTTGTCAGCCACATTGGCTATTTTCATCTGGGTCTTATGCAGTGGGTATTCACTAATCATGTGTGGATTATGTAGAGGCATTATAGCAGTGAAAGTAATTTGGTGAATGCACCGTTATGTGATGAAATATTAAATCTACTTAAAATCACATTGACAAGATTATGTCTTTGTGCTTGTCTATATGTTGGGTCAGACTGGAGCTGCACAGATGGGCACAGCGTGTTATTGTGGACCCCAGAGAAGCAATAATGAGGTCAAATAGAATTAAGAAATCACAACCACTTAAATGTGGCTCCCTTTCTGTTGAATATTTTTATAGTTCTCCACAGTTTCCATATATGGACCAAAAATAAAGCAACAAACATCAAAATATCAAACTAGTTTTGCTATAATGTAGCGGGTGGTCTCTCAAGTTCCTATCTCCCCTATCCCATCCCGACTCCACGCCCCTCCTAATTGTGGCATGCCCTCTCCAGCATTGTCCACATTTTTACAGATTAGCTAGCCAACCCCCTGGAGCTTTCCCACAAGCTGCACCTCCACCCCTAAAAGCATGTCTCCAACCACACCAACTGATGTTTGTGTTGGTTTTTGTATCACATCTCCTGGGGAAGATAAGACCACATAAAAGATGCTCCCCTGGTGACACCTCTGGAATCCCAGGCATGCTCCCATGGAGCTGCATTCACTTTTCAGGATCACTCCTGTACAATAGCCCTCCCTCCTATTCTGGGACACAAACACACACACAAAGTTGTAAATCTTGTGTGTTCTTTGCAGTAGCATGAATGAGACGTGACTGAATTTTGATAACGTGAGTTAAACAGAGGGGACATTATTATTAAAAGGTCAAACAGATCTGATTTGCCTTTGCATGTTGAGTATTAATGCTGACTATTGTGTGTTTACACAGAATGGTAGAATATTAAGAATTTTGTCAATATTAAGACAATATTAAGGCAAAATGAATAATCCGCTGAAGAACTATTGATGCCTCGTGTGACAAAACATCTTTAAGTCTACTATTCATTTTTCATTTGACAGCAGGATTGAAGAGTCCTCAAGGATCATCTTATGAAACAGTATGGTTTATTTTTGCAACTCAAATTTAACCATCGATATAAGAACGATGATTATGTGGGGAGGACAATCGCTTAGCTACAGTCATGCCTGCAAATAAGTGGTGTGTCTCCCATTTCTGTGTCCCATTAGTGAGAGCCTGACCAGCTGTTCCTTAGGTGTCTCCGCAATGAAAGACACCCTGCAGGGCAAAGGCCATGCCCTGTGTGTGTGTGTGGATGTAGGGTTATTTTCCACCTAGGATGAACGTGTCAAGGCTGCTGACCCCATGTTTCAACCATTTACACCCCTGTTAGCACAACCGCTTTAGTCTTACTGGAGCATGTAGATGTCGCTAAATGCTTTTCTAACTGTCAAAGGTTGAAGATTGTTTTATTATGTTTTTATAATAACCACATTATCCAATAATTACTGAAGCTGTATTTTACATTCTTCCACTATATATATATAAAACTCTGAATTGTAGTATTGGTATTGTATGGAAGTAGTATTTCCTTGCAATGCCACAAAGACAATCCCTTATAGTTTTATAGTTTGACATTAATTAAAAGACATTCAGTATTACAAAAACAAAAAATGTTATATTGCTTGATATAGAATTGGTGCTAATTGACATCGCGCAGTCTCTGATGTAATGTGATGTGTTTGCTAAAAGCACATATGAGGTTGTGACCCCAGCATGTATGCAGGCAGCACAGTCTGTTTGCTCTGCATTAGAAGTCCTGATTCCTGTGTTTGGTTCCTTTTTAAAGTACAGGTTTCCTCCTAAGTGTTGAATTATGTAGTTGAGTGTTGTAGGTTGTCATTGTCAGTCATACAAAAAACAGCGGAGAAGGACCTTGTATCAATTTGACATCAACAGTCTTGTGTGAAGCTGATGAGTTAACTTAAGAATAATACAAATGCTTACTGCATTTTCTGCTTTCAGTATGAGTGATCTACTGCAGTAAGAGTATACAAAACCCATAAAGGAAGGTTTTGATAATCCTTGGAGGCCAGCAATAGTAAATGTAAAGGTATTCTAAGTCATGAAATTTACAGCCTTAAATAGGCTCCATGATTGTATCCATGACTAAAACATTCCAGGGCAGCATCGTAACAAGCAGTTGCGTCTCTGGTTTTCATTTAGTACTGCAGGGGAGATTGGGAAAGCAGGTAAATCACACTGCTTTCCTAAAATCTATAGTTAACAGCATGGTTGCATGTAAACATTTGTGCAAACAAAAGGGATTATCTTCAAGTTGCCCTCAAGCAAGACAGACAATCTCTTTACACCTCCTAATGTCTTTATGGAGGCCCTTTATGTGGAATTTATAGATCTCTCTGGCAGTCCGAGCTTCCACTTCTCTGGAAGGTGCAAACGTATCTGTGGATAAAGAGATGTAACAAAAGATGTGTTCTTGCATTCACTGACTTGATACACTTGCGTTGTTGTTCATGTAACTGACAAACAATGGCAAAGAAAATCTTGCACAAGGCAGTTGAGCATTGCAGAATCAGTGAAAGATTGTGACCGTCATCGCTACATGTCCTGGGTTTTGTCAGAGAAAGATGGTGAGAGGAGTCGTGAGAGTCTTAACGGTGCCTGATGTGGGTGATGTTTGTTATTCTGGGAGCTGAGCTTTGTTCCCTTGCATGCAATGTGAGAACATATGCTTTGTATCAGCAGAGCACAGTAAAAAATAAGTCTCCCAGAGACTGAATGACTGACACGCACGTTCACATGCAGATGTATTCATTCAGGAGCAAGCATGTACACACTTAACAATGTGGGGCTAGGCGAAGTGTCCAATGAGCAGATGCAGAATTTCCACACCTGTCATTCATGAGAGCCATTCAGCCTGGTCACATGGTTTAAACCTTTGGTGTTTGCGTCTTTTAAAGCTCAATACCAAGTATATTTTACTCGCTTACCCCAACAAAGTATCCTCCTATGTAGCTAATTTAGTCTTCTATTCAGACATAAATGAATCCAAAAAATCTCATTGTATTCATTGCTACATTTTGCATTGAAGCTCAACAACTCACGCATGTCATGCAGACAATTCAAAGCAGAGTGATGTAGGAGGAGAGTGTCCTCGAGTCAACTTCAGCCCTGATACAGATGCACTTGTTTTCTCAGTCAAACCCTCCCTGGAGGTCGTGTGCTGCTATGCACAATGGGAACATCATCGCTTGTGTCTCTCTGTACTAAGAGAGAATTTTCTGATTTAGTTTAGCTACAGCTCGAAAAAGCTTTACATGTAAACAGATAGATAGAAAACATCAGTTTAGTAAATGTGAGAACTCTGCATCAGTGAAATGTGCCTCAGTAGGATGTTTGGTAGATGCTAAGAGATATTCTTCTCATCCTTGAGTGCTGGGTAAAGTTATTCACTATATTTGTGGAGATTATACTCTACTCTTATATTAGAAGAAAAACAGAATCATGCTGATGCCTTTTGTTAAACTATGAGGTGTCACAGGAGATGAAAGGTCTTGTCTAGGGGAATTCTGTGTGTTGTGAGCATTGTGTGACAAAACCCAAGGAAATCCAACCTCAACATTATTATCCCAGGATCTCGTTGCAAAAAATTTAGGGAATTTAGGGAATATGGCAAAGAAAAGGGGTTAGAAGGAAGCAAGTAGAAAAGGTATGTATGAACAGACAGGTGAGATGGACAGGTGAATGGATCTGTGAAGTATTGAGCTTCTTATTATCCTGTATTAATGTATTATCATTCCATTTCTAGTCAAAGAAAAGATTTCCTCCTACAGTACACATTCCCCAAGGAGCAGCCATCACTGTGAGGGGGAGGCCAGCCTGCCTACTGCACATAACAGATAAATACCCTGTACAGATCCACATAGAACTTTATCATATACTATTCCCTTACTATATGCAAACTTACATATATACAGTGCATCAAATGTTGTTTAATGGTCATGGTCCTATACTTCTTTTATTGCTTATACTTCTTTATTTCTTGTAACTCTGGCACACTAATTTCCTTCGGGATAAATAAAGTTGTTCTGATTATCTGATCTGATTACTCTTTAAGAACATTTTGCAGTCATTTAAGGTTTAAAGGCAAAGAATAACTACTAACAGAGTATGTAGTTGAACATATACAGTAAACTTAATTTAAATGTAGAATGAATGAGCAATTGCTGACAATTTAAGTGTGATCTATAATATATTTCACTACATAGATTTGAAAATATTTATTACATATTATATTTACTATAATATAATCATATTTCACACTTCTTAATTGAACAGACTTCAAACTACAGGACTGTTTTGTTGATGTGTTTACCAGACAACATTAATCACATGGATTATTGTTGTTGTCTAGTGTTAGCCCCTGAATTTAAAAAGCAATCAATCTAAAGTCAATCAATTGAGGACTAACAGCATGTTCCAATCTTACGTTTTGATTAATGGTGAGATGATGCTTTTGTCTTCATTTGGATCACAATCTGTGCCTTAATAGTAGTTTTAATGAATGTATCCACCCTTTCTTTCTTTTCTCTTTTTCACCTTTAAGATACCTTGTCTGTATCCAGTAATGATGCCTTGCAGCCAGGTTCCAGCCAAACCCTGGGTCCTCACAGTTCACCAGGCCCCAAACGTCCAGGGAACACCTTAAGGAAGTGGCTAACCAGCCCAGTACGGCGGCTCAGCTCCGGGAAAGCTGACGGCCACATCAAGAAGCTTGCCCACAAGCACAAGAAGAACCGCGATGGCACCAGAAAGAATATGGACACAATGGCCGGCTCACAGAAGGACTCCGATGACAGCGCTGCCACGCCACAGGACGAAACGCTGGAGGAAGTAAGAGCAGATAAGGCAGCAGATCACTGTCACAACATTCAGAAACGCAGTTGTGGTTCTGACCTAACATCTGACAATCATTCTACTCTTTTTTTTTTTCTCTCTCCAGCGTATGCGTAATGAGGGGCTGAGCAGTGGTACCTTGTCCAAGTCTTCCTCATCAGGCATGCAAAGCTGTGGGGAGGAGGAAGGAGAGGAGGGGGCCGACGCCGTCCCTCTACCTCCTCCTATGGCTATCCAGCAACACAGCCTGCTGCAGCCCGACTCCCAGGACGACAAGGTTGGTCAATGTGTACATTTAACATACCACCCATACAATGAATACCACCCAAGACAAAGGGTTCTGTTTTTCATTTAAGCTTAACAAGACAAAATAGGTGTGTGTGTACGTGCTTTTGCTCTGTTGTTTGATATGAGCCACAGATACACACAGATATTATGAACTTTAGGACGAGTTGCATGAGACACACACAGAGTAAATTGCACTTGCAAATAAAAAACACTTTTTCAAGACTAAATAAAACAGCTGACCTTTCACTTTGGCACTAATATTTTTTTTCTTTTCTCTTCTTATTTTTTTGAGGGTTGCATGTTCCTTTCTTCAGCATTATGTTGATTTCTGTTCTGCCTCTCTTCTCTCCCAGTTTCCCTATCTCTCCATGTAAAACCACTTTGTCATCTCCACTTTGGATCTTTCTTTATATAACTTTCTTGTTGCCTTCTCCATTTCTGTCATCCACTAAATGCCATTCCCTTGGAGTGTAATGATTCTATTGTTGCTGAAGTGAATACTTCATTCACTTTTCTCTGCGGTAATTTGTGCGACGAAATTGTGTATCCCCAATAAGTCTAGTTGTGTACAGGCGAACCTTTTAAAACTTTGCCTGACACCATGCCTCAAACTGAGCTCTGTTGCAGAAGCAAGAGTATTTCAGCAACACTGTTGGCTGCATATAAGTTGTTTGATCAGTCATGGTGCTCATGCTCGAACAGCAGTCCAATCCCAGAGCTTGCCCTTGACCTAAACCCACCTTTTAACCCCTGTTTCCCTGAGACCAACGTGTGATTGGCTCCAACTTGGCCCCCAATTAACTCTTTCATTAGGGAGATCACACCCACCAAGTCCTTATTTGGACATGTGGAATATCGGGGTCCAAACTCAACAATGGTGAGCCGGATCACATACTTGCCTTTGAGTCTGTATGACTCGTGTATGCATGCAGCACTCCTGTTTGTTTGTCATCACACATTGACTGACATAAATGTTGGTATGTATCTTAACCTTAAACTTTCTTCCTGTCGTTTTTGTTTGCTCTTTCTTTTTCAGTCTGCATCCCGTCTGTCCGCTCGTCCCAACAGTTCAGAGACACCCAGTGCTGCTGAACTGGTCAGTGCCATCGAGGAGCTTGTGAAGAGCAAGATGGTGAGATAGAAATCCTAAACAAAACTCACAAGTACATGCAAATGTGGCACATTTTTGTACACAGAACAATTCTGATTGATGCCCGTACAAGCACACACACACTTTTATTTTTCTGGTGTTGTTGACAGAAAATGGCATCATGTCAGGACTGTGACTCACTATGCCAGCTGTCCTCTGTTCCAACAAATGGGCATTGCACTCTGGCAGTATCACTAACACACACATGCCCAGATACCAAACTAAAAGCAGAACAGTTTCTCTAGTACTGTAAATACTCTTTAAGCCTCTTTCAGCTCTTTTACAGTCTTGCTTTTTTCTGTCTTTCTCTTTTCCTCTGCCACTTCATCCCTCTGTTTCTCCCTTGTGTGCTCCTTCACTCGATCTTCCCCAACCCCCCCTCCTCAGTCACTGGAAGATCGTCCCAATTCTCTTTCAGTGGAGCACGGCGACAGCAGCTCTCCTTCCCTCAACCCCTCCGACAATTCCCTCCTCTCCTCCTCCTCACCCATCGATGAGGTGGATGAGCGCAAGTCTGGCTTCTTCAAGAGACGACAGTGAGTTCCAAGTGTTTTGATAAACAAAAGCTACTGGAGTTCAATCTGTTAATTATGCTTGTCCTCAGTTTGTGTGCTTATATGGAACAATTCTGATGTTCATCCACAGCTGAGTGCATTTGTATTACACAGTGACGATTTCTGTTTTTTATCTCTCAGTTATGTGCTGCTGGAGCTGGTGGAAACTGAGAGAGACTATGTCAGAGACCTGGGATCAGTGGTTGAGGTGATAAATTTAAAAAATATAAAGTATCTGGACATCAGCTTTCAGAAATTTTGGAGTTTGCAGAACGTTTTATAAATGAGTTGACTTTCTTCCCCTCAGGGTTACATGAGCCGAATGAAAGAGGAAGGAGTTCCAGATGACATGAGAGGAAAAGACAAGATTGTCTTTGGAAACATCCATCAGATCTATGACTGGCACAAAGAGTATGCTGACTGTCTTTTTCAAATAACTTGCCCCACAAAGCCTAAAACTTTATTGTCTGCACCATTGTGAAGAAATACAACATAACATGAAAAAACAATACTATTTGTCAGCATGTTCCTAAAATAATGTGCCTCTCTCCTGGTCCACAGTTTTTTCCTGGGTGAGCTTGAGAAGTGTTTGGAGGATCCTGACAGGTTGGCTTCATTATTCGTCAAACAGGTGAGTTATTCACGTCTGCTTTACATTCTTGTTTTTTGTTAAATGCACAGTAAATTGTGCACTAATAAATGCTTGTTGCATTTCATTACATTTAAAACAAAGTGAGAAAAAAATCATTTTCATATGCAATATTTCTTCTCACTTCTAAAAGCTACTTCTGTTTTCTGGTGTTCTAACTACAGGAGCGGAGGCTGCACATGTACATCGTGTACTGCCAGAACAAGCCTAAATCTGAACACATTGTGTCAGAGTATATTGACACTTACTTTGAAGTAAGATTTTTAAGCCATTTTGCTAATTTACAGTACCAAACCTGCAGTACAGTAAATACGTATTGTCCATGTGATTAGTCCCTCTTCAAGACATTAATATTTCTGTTTTTGACCAGGACCTTAAGCAGCGATTGGGCCACAGGTTGCAGCTCACTGACCTGTTAATCAAACCTGTCCAGCGCATTATGAAGTACCAGCTACTACTGAAGGTAAATTCACCACAGTGTTTATTACTCTGGAGGCAGCATTCAGGCTAAATGAAAAGATAATGTCCATATTGAACATGTTGATCAGCACGATCAGTGTTTCTAAATCTATTTGAACTGTTTCACAGGATCTTCACAAAATTTCTAAGAAGGCCGGGGTGGATACAACGGAGCTGGAGGTAAGACATGCTGCCTAGGTTTCAGCTGAAACACTATTGTGAACGCTTCCCTATTTTACAGTACTTGTACTAATACAAGCAACTTGTTTCTCAAAGTTTTGTTGTTTTACTCTCATGTTTTACTTTAGAAAGCTGTGGATGTGATGTGTGTGGTCCCCAAGCGCTGCAATGACATGATGAATGTTGGACGTCTTCAAGGCTTCGATGTAAGCCTGCTCTTTAAACTCTATGTGTGTATTTATATGTGTTGTGTAGTGTAGTTTATACCCTGCAGAAATTAATTCCCAATTTCTAATTTTAGTCACCTACCACCAGGTGTCACTATGCAATCTTTTTTTTGCAGATGTGTACTGGAGGTAGTTTGTCTGTTGTTAGAGACTGTTTTTGTTGTTTTTTTCTCTTTAAAATACAGGTACAGTATATAAATCCTCTCTGATTTTGTCCTCTGATTTCCTTTACCTCTGCTCTCCTTCGTTCTTTAGGGTAAAATTGTAGCCCAGGGCAGATTGCTACTCCAAGACACCTTTATGGTTTCAGACCAGGATGGAGGACTTCTGTCAAGAATGAAAGAAAGGAGAATCTTCCTGTTTGAGCAGATTGTCATATTCAGTGAGCCCCTGGACAAAAAGAAGGGTTTTTCTACCCCTGGCTACCTCTTCAAGAACAGCATCAAGGTTAGTGCAGCTTCATAAAATGGCAGAAAAATACCCTTAGAGCAAAATGTCTTCTCCCCACAATTCAAAACATCAAGAAGCCATTGCCAACTTCATTTTACAAAGGAAAACATCTCCATCTTTGTCCTTTTACCTTTTATCTCCATCACTCTTTTTCCATTCCTGTCTCATCATTTCAGGTGAGCTGGTTGGGTCTAGAAGAAAATGCAGAAGACCGCTGCAAGTTCACACTGACTTCCAGATCATCTAGTGGCAACCTGGAGAGATACACCCTCCATTCAACAAACCCTGGAGTCAGTCAAGTCTGGCTCCACCAGGTCAGCCAGATACTAGAGAACCAGCGCAATTTCCTCAATGGTAAGAGAGTACTATGTTCATTGCTGTGCGCAAAACATTACAAGCTTACATCAAAATGATGTTGGCGCAATGCACATAGGAAATGCTAGAAACTGTAGTTAGCCCTGTAGGTGTATTGCTGAAAATGTGCACCAGTGGGTATAGCATTATGTATTATTTTTCAGGATTTTTTTCTAGAACTTATTCAAATTCTTGAAACTGAATAATCAAATGTTCTCATTAAGGTTGTTTATATTCCACATACATAATTTTATAGTTTAGCAACGTTAGTGAAATACTGATTTCACAAACCATACTTCTCATCTTCTCCCACAGCTCTGACATCTCCCATAGAATACCAGAGGAACCATGTGGGTGGCAGCGGGCCCGGCTGTCCACCTAGCAGCAGTAGCAGTAGTACTGGAGGCCTGCCAGGAGGCAGCAGTTCCAACAGTGCCTCCATGGGAGGGGGAGGTGGCGGCGGCGGCTCTGGAGGATCGGGGGGCAGCTCCTCCTCACTGTGCGGCCCTCGCTCCCGACCCTCCCGAATCCCCCAGCCATCTTCACGCCTCCCCCAGCCCGTCCACCATCACCATCCCCCGGGCCCCGAGGGGCCTGACAGATCAGCAGGTATGTGGTCACCCTGCAACCCTCAGACCCCTCAGTCCATCCCCTCTAACCCGTATTCAGACCCCACGACAAATGGAGAGCTGTTAGCCTCAGAGGTCCCCAAGATGCGGATGCTGGACGGTCCTCATGGAAGCAACTGTAATAACAGTAACAGACCATGCAGCATGGAGGGAAGTGTCAGACAGGGTCTGGGAGGCTATGAGGAAACACATAAACATCAACCTGCTGGTATACCACAGATGGCTGTGGCTCCTCTGAATTTGCCCCTCAAAAGCCCGCGAGTTGGGACAGTTTCCCCTCTGATTTCACCCCAGTCTTCAGGAGGAGGAGGAGGAAAGGAAGTTTTTGTCCCTACCAGTCCGGCTCATAAAGGTAATTCTTTCTGGGCTATGGTCCCAGCTATGCCTCCCTCTCCCAACAGCCGGCCTAGTTCCTTCTCCTACCTCAGTGACAGTGGTGGAGGGGACTCTTTGGGCAGAGGAAGCCATGGGCAAGCCTCTCATCACCGCCACTCCACCCACAGTAAGGACTTAGACCGCATGAGCACCTGCTCCTCCACCAGCGAGCAGTCCATACACTCCACCCAGAGCAATGGGGTAAGATGCCAAGTTGAAGCCCAGGCTTTAGTGAAGCTACTCACCAGTCACTAACCCCGCCCTTACCTGACTGGCTGTCAGTCAGTCACCCTTCCGCTGGCTCTGAGAATGGCTTGCACCCGCAACAGACTACTCCACTGGAGATTAACAGCTATCTGAGTGCACTAACCTCACCGACCGTGTGTGAGAGAGAATTTTCTGACTCTCCCAGATTATACTAACAGTGTGGATCTGATTCATAGAGCAACTGTTACTGCTTTCTTAGACACTCTCTTTCAGCTTATTTGTTTGCTTCTCAATGTCAACCAACAGAGACTAACAGTCACCAAACAATTTCAAAAATTCCTCACATATTTTTCATTAATTCTGCTGTGGAAATATTCCAGATAATCCCTGAACGTTTTCATGTATGAAAAGTTCATTTTACCTTATTTCTCTTTTTGTCCTATAAACTGGTTTAGTCTAAACTTTGCTATGTTTAGCTCCACGACTACACCAACTTCTGTTTGCTTCACTTCAGCCTGCTCTATTTGTCTGCAGACTGATAAAGTGCCTTCTGTATTTCTTCTCAGGAATCTTTTTTATTTGCCTGTACTCGGTAACACAAACTTCTGAGAAACATCCTTATTACAGCATCTGTGACCTGGGGATTCTAATGTCTGCTTCATAACAGAACTTAACTTCTGTTTTACATAGTGACTTGTCAGTCATCACTGTAGACCTAAATGATGGCTTTAACCATAGCATTGCAAGATAAAAAGCAATTTGCAATGTTTCCTCTAATGCATGCATCAAGCATATTAGCAAGGTCATTTGTGTGTGTTAAGGTCAATCAAATCAAGCATTTGATTGGTGTGAAGCTACTCATACACTTACTGTACGTCCCTCAGGAATAAATGAATGTGTGCGTGCTGTGTTTAAATAATGCTGTATCATTGGAGTCTAATGCCTTTCAATGCTCTCCTCTTCTGACAGAGTGAAAGCAGTAGCAGCAGCAGTGTGTCCACCATGTTGGTGACCCAGGACTATGTGGCAGTGAAGGAGGATGAGATCAGTGTGGTGCAGGGTGAGGTGGTACAAATGCTAGCCAGCAACCAACAAAGCATGTTTCTGGTATATCGGGCAGCCAACGAGCAGTGCCCTGCCGCTGAGGGCTGGATTCCTGGCTATGTATTAGGACACACCTCATCCTCCATCACCCCCGAACTCCCTGAAGGAACCATCAAGTAAGAGTGATATTTCTCCTATGCCTGAGACAAAAAACAAGCAGAGTCATAAAAGGAATAAAAAGTGATAATCCTCTTTTTGGTCTTATTTGGTTTAGAAAATCATTATCATGGCACACAGCACTCCGTATCCGCCGAAAATCTGAGAAAAGAGACAAAGAGGGTAGGAAGATGGAGAACGGTTACCGCAAGTCTCAGGACGGCCTGGCCAACAAAGTCTCTGTCAAGGTGGAGAGTGTGAAGAACTTTTACTGAGTTAAAAGATACATTTTGACTTGTGCAAGAAATGTAACTTTGTCCCTAAATTTTCATTACAGCTTCTAAATCCCAACTTCATCTATGATGGTATGTATACATTGTTGCTGTCATTATGGTCTTGAAAATGATTTATTCCTTCCTGTCATGGTCTGTGACTTTAAAAATTGGAACTCCAACGTGTAGAAATATGTTTCAAGATTTAGGATTCAAAATAGACCTTCTGTCATGAACTTTGACCTCTATCTTCTTCCTCTCCAGCTCCTCCAGAGTTCCTCATCCCAGTTAGCGATGTAGCATGTGAGAGCGGCGACAGTGTTACTCTGAGGTGTAAAGTGTGTGGTCGACCCCGAGCCACCATCACCTGGCGGGGACCAGGCAACGACACTCTGAGCAACAACGGACACTACAGCATCACTTACAGGTGATAGAATGAGTTACAGTGTAATTGAGTTGCTCCTAAAGTTGATCACTGAGTGATGAAGTTACATCGTTGGTCCAAACAAATTTTGTTTCCCCATTGGCCGCTGCTCTTTCAAAATGAATCAGCATGTGATTATCTAAGCGGACACATAGTGTCTACTGCTCTTATCTCCAGTGTTAAATGTAACAAAGTCAATTAAACTCCTATAAGGCAACAAATGTAAAAAATTCAGTTTTCAAGCTGATGTATTTATAATATTTAGCTCACTTTTCTCACATTTAGTCAATTTTCCATGTAAATCTTGACCATATAAATCTAAATCCAAATGTTAAATGTTATATTTAAATCTAAATGTTAAATCTAGGTAAATATGTCATTGCGTGTAGAGCTAAATGTTTAGAACATATGAAGATAGCCCCCTGCAGCCCCCTCAAAAACCCTCAGTTTTCACTAATCCACCACATCCACAGAAGTGCGCCAGCGTCTCCTTCTCTACCATCCAGTGTGCTTGACTCATCAGCAGTTGGCAGGAGAGACGCTCCGTGCTGTATTTCTCTGACATTTTTACATCACAAACGTTAAACAACAGCATCACATTAGTCTTGCAGGTAAAACATGTGATTCATGGGGGCTGTTATATCAGGTAAGTATGGGACGGCTGCTCTGTAGTAACCAGGCGGCAATTAGCCTCCAAAACTTTTATCCAAAATGATGTCAAAACTTTGATTTATAATTTCCACCACAGCCTCCATAATTATCAATCAGGAAAACGACCCCAAGTCCAAGAGGCAGAAAAAAACATATGGAGACATGAGAGAGAGCGCAGAGTTAAAGCACCCCAAGTAACAATCATTCTGAAAAAACACATGCAGAGTGGAAACCAGAGACTTCTGCAAATAGAAAGAGCAGTGGGAGTAGTCAAATAAGAGATATCTGCAGATAACAGATAAAAGAGGAGTGGGAGTCAACAGATAATTGTAATAGCTATACTTTGATTTTAAATATAACATTTTAATACTGACAATATGTGAATGGAAAGTAGGCTATTTTTTTTTATTTTTTTTGAAAGGCGGCTTAACCATGTGATATGCTACTTCAGCACACTTAAACAACAGATCTTACCGGGATTACTACAGATAAGCATTTAATATCCAAGAATTCACATTATATACACTACTACTGACTGTCTCTGTATCCCTGCTGTATATTGGCAGCCATATACCATGTTTTGACCTTGTCTCGTTTTGTGTAACATTAATTCAGTTAACATTAGAAAACATGACCATTGTAGAATATGCGTCTGCTGAATTCTTGGAACAAAACATTTTCTTTATCATACAACAGTTTGATTTTCTTTTCTTTTTTTTCTTTTTTTTAAATCAGTCCAAAATTCATATTGGCTCATCATCAAAACAAAGTAACAGATTTTTAAAATATGCATGCCCTATTTTTAGAAAGAATTTGTTGACTTTTTAGCAACTTTATAAAGGTACAGTAAAACATCTATGTGCAGTATACATAGTATCAGCAAATGCAGAAAGTCTCATGCTTTGTGTTTCTTGTTTCATGGAGTGTCCCTCATCACTCTCTGTTTCTACAGTGAGACAGGAGAAGCAGCGTTGCGTATCCTGGGAGTGTCTATAGAGGACAGCGGTGTGTACACCTGTGTTGCCACAAATGTCGCTGGCTCCATCACCTCCTCAGCCAGCCTCAGAGTCTCAGGTGAGTGTTCTGGCATAGAAGGAAAAGTCCTTATTTCTCTGTGATTTACCTGTTTTTTTCTGCAAAGCTTAATGGGTATTAACAATTAGGGTTTTTGAAAAAGAGTCGTATTTAAACTCAGACAGTTTTGATTAAGTTTAATATACTTGACTCATTCTAAGAACACTTATTTCCAGGAACCCCTGATGATGGCAGTGAAGTTCTCTGGAAAAGCAGCTTTGACTCCCACTACACAGACATCACTGAACTAGGAAGGTAAGCATTGATAAAATCCCCTTAGATCCGAACTCTCACTGTTTGACTGTCACATGGTGCTTAATGACTACATCAAAGCTATTAGATCTATGTATATTACAAACATGATCTGGAGTGATAGCAATGGTTAGGAAGCATTAGTTAGGAAGTGGTAAGATAGAAATGATTAAGGGGGGTTATGCAATTTCTTGCTGAGACTGATTTGACAAATCAGTGCATGTATCATCCTCAGCTAATTTTGCACATTAAACAAACATATTACAGTAAATGTGAGGGAGATAAGTAAGAGATCCACTGAAGGACTAGAAAGTGTACATAAGATCAAGAAAAACTATAAGACTAATATAAATAACTTATCTAATTTTCCAATCCTCAACGGGTGTAAGGGTGCCGAACAGTATTAAAGAATTATCGAGATATTCTGTCAACCCTCTTTTCTGCTCCTCAGGGGCCGGTTCTCTGTTACTAAGCGGTGTGACCAGAGAGGGAGTAAGCGTACAATAGCAGCGAAACACGTTAACAAGAAGCTGCTGCGTCGAGAGCAGGTGCTGCAGGAGATCAGGCTCCTACAGAGTATGGATCATCCCAACCTGGTCAAGCTGCTGGACACATATGAGACGGCCAACAGCTACATCCTTGTGCTGGAGATGTGAGTACAAAAATTAAAATTTGTCTCTGTGTTAATAAAAAAATTTAGAGTGGCTAAAAAAAAACTATATCTTTGAAAAATTTCAGTGTTATGTGTTGCCGTTTTCAGGGCCGACCAGGGACGTTTCCTGGACTACATAGTGAGTTGGGGCAACTTAACAGAGGAGAAAGTGGCTCTGTACCTCAGAGATATTCTTGAAGCTCTCCACTTTCTGCACAGCTGGAGGATAGCACACCTCGACCTCAAAGTAAATACATATTCTTATCTCACAACTGTACCTTGCATTTTAATCCCACGTAGGCCTAGTGGATGTGCTGGTGTTGAGGTGTTGAGGGTATCTGCTTCCTCCTAAATTCTAAAATTCATTTTCCCTGCTCCTGCAGCCGGAGAACATTTTGGTGGAACATGCGTCTTCCCAACCGGTGGTGAAACTGACCGACTTTGGTGATGCTGTTCAACTAAACCCGCCCTCCTCCTACATCCATCCTCTCCTGGGGAGTCCAGAGTTCTCTGCTCCTGAACTGGTCCTGGGTCAGCCTGCATCTCTGCTGTCTGATCTCTGGAGCTTAGGTCTGTAACCAAGTAGTAATGTGCAAGTAGTTTGTAACGTGGTGGTTTTAAGATTATAAAACCAATTTAGCAATACACTGTTCTGTGTTATAGCATTTGTTTCAATGTCTCCAATGGCTAATCTCACGGTGAGACTACTCACTCATACTAAATTGCATAATATATCAATTTTACTTCAGATGAACTTCTACTGTTATCGGTACAGAATAAATGGAGAAAGTAATATAATAAAACACCATGTTCTCCCGAGCAGAGAGATACTGTCACTATTTAATATGACATGAACAGGTACATTATTCTCTAGTCTTCAGTAGTTTTAAAAGTTTTAAAACCCTCGCTGCTGATGAAAATGATCAGTCCACATCTCATCCTGTCAGTAACTAACTGACTATCTGACCTATTCATTGATTTATTTGCTTGGCCGAATAATTTACAGGGGTGGTGACCTACGTTATACTGAGTGGCGCCTCTCCCTTCCTGGATGAGAGTTTGGAGGAGACGTGTCTAAACATATGTCGCCTCGACTTCAGCTTCCCTGAGGACTACTTCCAGGGTGTGAGCCCAGCCGCCAGGGACTTTGTGAGCCTGCTGCTCCAGGGCCAGCCAGAGCGGCGACCCTCTGCAGCGTCCTGCCTGCAGGAGCCCTGGCTCCAGCCTCGGGGTGTGATTAATAGAGACACTGGACATGCCACCTTTAATCATACGCAGCCACCACAGTTACCTCCATCTGCGAATCATCACACCTCATATCTGGACACCTCCAGATTAATTTCCTTCATCGAGAGACGAAAACATCAGAACGATGTGCGTCCCATAGGTAGCATAAAGGCTTTCCTTCACAGCCGCCTGCTCAACCACATCTGACTGACAGGACATCAAGACAGAAGAAAGTTGAAGCTACAGAAGTGGATACCTGTTCTCCACAACATGTAGCTGCTCGTTTCTGCATTGGAATTCCTGCCTGTCCAGCAAACGATAATGGAAGAATGACAAGTTAAGCTGGTTCCATTAAAAACTGTGGTAAAAACCAACCGAGAGGACCGCTGCCACCAGCATAATTTCCACGATGATCTCCTTTTCCCTCACTAAGCCACAAAAGTCCTGCTGCTGCTGACTGACTAACCTCTGCTGATTAAACCCTTTGACTCTCCCCCAGCTTCCCCTCCTTAACCTTGGCATATTGTCATTATGCCTGCACAACAAATGACCTGTTTGAATCTGTGTGAGATTTCAAACCTTGACTTAGCAGGGAGAAAAACCGAGCTTTCTCAACAAGCCAGCGTGAGCAAGTCTTGCGTTTCGGACAGTGTTAAACAGAGAAAAATAGAATTCTGTATAATAATAAGAGTAAATTCAAGCTGCTTTCAGTTGAACACAAGGAAAAGCTTTTTTGTAATGAGAGATTACTTTTTGTAAATGAAACCATGTACAACGAGGTCTTTATTCATACCTTTTGGAAAACAAAGGTTAATAAGTTGAGCAAAGAGGAAACAAGAAGAATGAGAAGTGACACCCATCAGCAGGGTGCACTTTCCAAGAGCAAGATGAAGACCAAAATCATGTTTTCCAGAAACACATTGTAGTTACTTTCAGTGCAATAGCTTTGCTTATCTTTATGCCCCCCTTCAGTTCAAATGGTGAAATCATTTCAGTTTGTGACACTAAATGAACTTGCATTAAAGCTAAAAATTTCTCAGATTTCAACCTGCATCCGCCTTATTTGTAAATAAAGTATTCCTGCCTTTCACTCTCATTTTGAAGAATTTGTCTCAAATGAACAAAAGCTATTTAATTTGAGTATTAGTAAGTCCATGCAGTTGGAGAGGCGGGTCCAGGATCTCCCTGGGGACCCGCAGCAGCTGGATCTGAACAAACCGCTACCAGAAATGCACTCGTATTTTGCATCAATTCCCATGTGCAATGTTGCAGCTTTAACATGTATGCAACTATTTATGAAGACTTGTGTTGTAGCCGTATTCTTAAAAAGGCATGTACGTATCTGGTACTGCAATAGGTGTCTGTATTGTGTTAACTCTTATGTATTAAGTTCAGTATTAATATCTGCAAAACCCCAGACAAGAGGGGGAGGGGGGTTTGGAAATAATGTATAAAAATGTGTATCTATAAAATATAGGCACTTATGCTTTCATGCTTTAATTTTCTCATTATGTTTTTATTTTCTGTAATAATACCAAAGTTATCTACTTTGTTTTTCCTGCTAAAATGTGTTTTTTTTTTGTTTTTAGTTTTTTTTTTTTATGATTTCTCATGTTAAGTTATAACAGACCACATTGAACCCACACAAGTGCGTACATTCAGTCTGGTTTTATTTATTCTTATTGTAATAAGAAGAAATTGTTTGGTGGTTTAATTACTGAAAAGAAACTAATATTTCACTTGTCTTTTTTTCAAGCTGTGCACAAAGTGGTTTTGCTGTGTGAGTTTGTTTGGCTTACTGGTGTACTGTTGATAGATTTTTTAGCATCTCAGTTTCAATGTCACAAGACAGACTTGCTTGACATTCTTACAAAGCAATAAGTCTGGACACAAATTGCTTGTTGTGGGCCATTCACCGCAGACTTTAAATGATTGGAGAATGCAATATGCTTTTTAGGAGACAGACACCTCAAATCTTGCAGCACCGGCATTTCAAAGATATCCCTTTGATAAGCATCCATCAGCATTAGCAGATATCTGCCATGGAAGAGATCTCTTCCAGTTCCATTTGAAGGAGTTGGTGTCTTTTAAGTTGAGATGTTGTGGATTTTCTTTTTTATTAAGTTCTGGTCAAGCGAGTCAACATACATTGTTTCTTATTTTATTTGAAAGTTGTGAGAGTCACTGTATCAGATAATCTGATGAGTCAAAAATGTGTTGACTCTGTTGGTTTGTACAGTCATAGTCTCATTTTGTGTCATTTTATTTATTGTTGTGGACCTGGGTTTCCCAAAATCATCTTAATCAGTTTATCAAATTCTCATAAAGCTTATACGAGGGAAAATATTATTGAAGTAATAAAATGTCTTTGGGAAACCCGACCTCTTTATTATGTATAGATGTACAGAGAGGGGCAGGCAGTTTGCCCACACACAGGATGTAAACCCTTATACAGTAACTAATGTCATATTTTAAATACACATAGGACAAAACTGCAGCAATGTCATTTTGAATGTCTTATTCTGACTTATTTTTACTTTTGCATGTATATTTCTTTGTACAGAAGATTGTGTTTACATGTTACTACGTGTTGTACATATTTTATTTTGTCGTCTGTTATTTTGCCATTAAACTTACAAGGAACAACTGGTGCCTCTCAAATTATCTATGCACTACATGCATACATACACGTATATATAAAAGTGTTCTGTAGAAGAGTTTCAATTGTTACACATTCTTTAGTTTCCCATAACCTTTGAGACATGGAAGGTGGGACGATGCTGTATTCCTAGCATGAGTAGATAACAGGGAAAAACCCTGAACAGCAAAAAGAAACGACGTCCATACAGTTTTACACTGAGAATTGTTTCATGTCAAACTAAAACCTGTGAGTAAAGCAAGATAGAAGAGTAGCTTAAAGTTATTTTTAGTATTGTATAAAAAAAAAAGTCATGATGATGATCTGTATATGTGATAAGCTATGAAGAAAACCAGAAAAGGGTAGTTACTGATCTTATCTGCCCTTTGCTGCTGTACATGAATTAGTTTACAGTCACTGTTACTGTGTCATTGCAAAGCACACACTATTTTCCCACTGCCTTCATTTACTTCTAGTGTTACTAACTTTTTTTTATTATTATGTTGTTTTTTTAATTTACGTTTATTTAAGTTTCGTGTTTGAGTATGATGTAATGCATCACATCTTGCAAGTTCCTGTTGTTTACATGATGATCTAACAGCTGACTTTATTTCCCCTGCAACCTTATCTGCATGTTATTGTTAAGTGATTGTGCTGCACTGTGTTTGTTCTTTTTAGGTGTTAAATTCAAGTTTTCTTTTCTCAGCAACAGCAGCGGCAAACATTTTGTACCAAACCACAGAGGGCATATCGGTGTAATCTCTGTGCACAATCTTGAGATCCAAATGTCATGCATGAGCTGTAGAGTGTAAAGGTGATGCATCGTGTCTTTTTTTTTTTTTTTTTAAACACCACGCACTGATGATTATAAGATTGTATGTGTATTCATTTGGGTTCAGACATTATTTTCTTCTTTTTGACAGCCCACTGTATCTTCTAGACACTCTTCTATCTCTTTCACCCACTGAATTCAGCATTCATTTATACATAGAAACCCCTGCCTGGTGAAACTGTGACACTGTGAAAAATATTGAGTCATCTTTTTCATCACTTTATCTGGGTCCATCTCCACAAAAGTGATTTTACTTAGTAGGTTACTCATACCAAATACTTAGAAAGTCATTATATAACACAATAGTAACCTACACACAAACTGCCATAAGATTGTGAAGGCTCTGTGAAGACCACTAGATGGCACTAAAAAATATGATATGGTATTTAGTAATTATAATGCTCACACACACATAAATCCCCTGGTAAATTATCAAGTTACAGACTATTTAAAACACAGTTTTGAATTTGTGAAACCTTTATTATATTTGTGAAACCTTTATTATATTTGTGAAAACAGAGAAGGGGATATTTTACTGCTTTTTTTCACATATAGTCTACAATGGACCAGATCCAGATCAAAACCCACGATACTTAGTAAAATCTGGACTAGATTACCAAGGAGACCCCAGAGACTCATTCTAAAACTGTATTATGTCTCTGGTGACTCCTTGATTTTTGTCTGCACCTGATCCAATGTGGTCTGGATGGTAAAAAGCAGGAAATCACCTTTTTTTTCAGTTTTCATAAATAGAACAAAGGTTTCACAAATTTGAAATTGTGTTTCTCTTTGATAATATAGTCCAGATTTGACCAGTCTAAGTATAGTGTTGACCTGGTCCAATGTGGTCTAAATGTGAAAAAAATCTTTTTCACATCTTTCTTAATCCTAAAATGGTATGCTGGTTGTTCACCATGGGTAAGGGTAAAAGGAAAAAAATGCTACAGTCAATGTGATTAAAATCATTGTTTAAAGGCCATTTCATTCTATGATTCATTCTCATTTCATCTCCTCCCTTTGTTCCGTTTTTTTTTTCAGTTCATGAATTAGCTTGAGGATCACTGAACTGCGCCATCTACAGGCGTTATGCCACTTTTAAGGTGGACAGGAAAGTTCCAATGAGAAAGCTGCGAGTCGGATGTCATCTGCAGCATGATCTATGTAATGCTTGAAACCTTGACATACAAATGGAAGTGCGGAAGTTGGTATTCTACTGGCAAAATACTCCAGAGCTGCGGTCCCTAACAGGTGGGTCGCGGTCTAAAAGTGGGTCATGAATTACTTTGAAATCTTGCAAATTTCCGGAACAGCGCTTTTATTTTGACATGCCATTTTTTGCTTCTTAGTGACAACGTGCCGCTTGACAGAATAATAACCTTTCCACGCGAGCTTTGTGGGTCACGTGACCTCCGTCTGTTGACTGAATGTTGCTCTTTTCCGCAACAGGGTGAACAGAAGTGACACAGAATGTGATCAGATGGGTTTCTCTGACACTGAACGCAACAACTAAGACAAGTTTATGCAGTGAAGTACTCGCCCGTGTTGAAAACAACTAACCTTCAGTCAGAATCGTGTCAAAAATTTCACACACACAAAAAAATAAAAAATCATGTAATTTAAAATCATCTGTTACCGCAAAACATCGCCCACGTGCTACGAGGTTGTTACGATAGAGTAGGTCAGAGTAACATATGTGCTAATAAAGTCAGAGCTCACCTGACATATACTCATTAATAGAGCTAAGGTATTTATATCAGTGTACTAAAAAAGTAGAATTATTTTTTATAATGCAAGTTTATTGAGTAAAACCGCTTATGTACATACATATTTAACAAAACATAAACAGTACAAACATATCTGTTTGTGTTGGTGTAGGCTACATTCAGGCTGTACAAAACAGTAAAGACATAAAAATAGACTAGCAAACTATGAATATAAACGAAGTGGCCGTTTTCACCCTGAACGCTATTGTTCACCTGTGAGAAAGATAGATAGATAGATAGATAGATAGATAGATAGATAGATATACTTTATTAATCCCAAAAACTGGGAAAGTCAAAGTCAATTTACGAGTGAATGTTATTCAGTTGCAGTCAACCCGGGGATATTGCACTTATGTCATAAGCTCCATAACCACTTGGCTACCAGACCTGAAGGAGTTTAGTTGTCTGAGGATATAAGCCTTGATGAAGTATTTCAGCAAGTATTTCAGTTGACAACGCCTGCATCAGAGATAGTTTAAATGACATGTTGTGTTTACCAGGAAGAGCTCTGGAGTGGGGGTGGAACTTCAGCTTTCTGCATGCTTGTGGAGTGTCCAATCATGGATGATATAATATAAAACTGATAATGAATAGTTGAAATTGTCAGTTGACTTAATAGGATGGTTATTCAGGCTGCATATCAGAATGTACTATATCATGATATAATAATGGAGCTTCTTGTATAAAGCATTGTAATACATGTATCACTTCATTGTACTCCTTTAAAACCTTTTAAAGAATGACCTGTTTTTGTCTAATGCTGATAATAACAGAAGAAATATTGCAGGGTTTTTCTCTATAATTGACTGTGAAAATGCTTAGGTGTGTTCAGAAACTGCAAAGGTCAAATACACACTGACAACTTATGTACTTCCTCTTTCAGGCTGTGGTTTTCTCTAGGTTAGGGCAAAGCACAAATCTGCTGCTATGAAACTTGCAATACTAAAGTTGCTATGTGCACAGGGGACCTGTTTTAGAGCAACAGCTTGATACACATAAAGCTGATGCAGAGAGGCAATGACATGCAACAAAACAATAATATTTGCTTCACCTTCATTATGTGATCTGGCTTGTTGCAGTTCACCTATAGCTCCCTAAAACAGTATAACAGGGTTAAATTAGATTGGTGAGGCCTCTTAAGCAGATGTTGTTGACAGCTGTTGTGGTTGATTTTCACTCAGCTTCACCGAGTAGCAGGTGATTAAAAAGAGAGAAACATTCAATGTGTAAATTGGATAGCTAGAATAACCTCTTTTTGATTTCAAGAGAAATGTCCTCATTGCAGTGGTGACCATACTCCAGTACCCCCAATTTACACAGCAGTGCTCCTCTCATCCAGGCTGGTGGTTTGTGAGTAGACTGACCCGGTTCTGTCCTGAGGCATGAACACCTTGATCCACTGACACAGCCTGCAGGGAGCTCTGTTTATCAGTCTCATCAGATGCCTCCTGAACTTCTGTCCAACAAACACATACAGAATGGGATTGAGGCAACTGTGAGAGTAGGCGAGAGCCTCGGTGACTTGTAAAGCCAATCTGATGGCAATGCTGCTGTCGCATTCCGTGTATATCAGCATTAGCTCCAGCGCTTTGAACAACGATGCAATGTTGAAGGGTACCCAGCAGAAGAAGAAAACAGCTACCACTATGAGAACTAAACGGATGGCGTGTTTCTTTGATGACTGGCTATGAAACAGCCTCCAGACGATCTGTGAGTAGCAGAAACACATGATGACAGCCGGGATGAATAAACCTAAAATGTTAATTTTTAAAAGGCCGAAGACTGCCCAGAAGTGATAGATTTTTCCGTCGTGCCCATTAACTATGGAATAATCAGCAATGCAGTACTCAGAATCATTATGAGTCTTTTCATTAAGAAGCATCAGTTCAGGGAAGGACGCCAAAATTCCAGCTACCCACGTTACAGTAGCTGCGATCATTCCAAAAGACCGAGTCCGTGCTCTGATAGCGTAAACAGCGTGCACTATAGCCAAGTACCGGTCAATGCTCATCAGGCTGATGAAAAAGATCCCACAGTAGAAAACAATATAATAAATACCCAGGACCACCTTACACATAGTATTCCCAAACACCCACTGGTCCCAGGCTTGGTGGGCTAGGAAGGGAAGGGTGCACACCAAGATAAGGTCAGCAACAGCCAGGTTTAGGAGGCACACATCAGTCATGCTGCGGAGTCGCACACCACAAGCAATGACCCAAATGACCAGTGTGTTACCTAGAAATCCCAGGATGAAAAAGATGGAGTAGAGGGCTGGAAGGAAATAGGCCCCATGACGACCATACACACACCTCCCATAGTCCTCATCAGGGTAGCTGTAGTCGTCGTTTGGAAGGCTTACATTGAAGAATGCTCCAGAAGTGCTGGATGAGGAACAAAACCATCAAAGAAAAAATTAATAAATAGAGTTTACATTATTTCCGCTCAATTTACTAGATCAACCATGTTGCTAATCATATATGTAAAAAAAAAAAAACAACCATATACTACTATACACTGTAGCTGGAGGAGTGCTATAAAAGTTATACTAAGGCAAGATACATTGTTAGACAAAATAATAATTCACTTTTCTAATCCTGCAGCCTAATTCAGGACAGTAAAATAGAGACTATAGCAAAATACACTGAAGTTGAAACTGAAAAACTCACATAGCTGCTCATAATAATTCCTACATTTTTCTGTGCAATTCTCATTGAGATTACAGGATCTCTTTTTCTATGGGAACCCCAGACAAGATAGCAGCAATACAGTGTTTCATATAACATACAAGCAAACCATAAAAACACATAAAACAAAACATAGCAACTAACAGAGTCATATGTGCCTAGGAAGACAGACAGGAGGAAACGAGTGTAGCTAAGGAAGCAATTACAAATTCCTGAGACACATAATGAGTCAGTAATAGAGGTATGTGGCTCCGAAGTAAATTTAAGCTTACCCTACTGGTATGTCTTCTGTAGATTGAGTCTCTTTTAAGCCAGAAACACTGATAGCAGAGATGGTCGTAGCCATGGTCATCTCCCTGGAAAATATGAAACACATGACCTACTTTCTTAAGAAAAAAAAAAGGAAGAAACTGTACACACCCTGGATCAGTTCACTTTTATATGTTTGTTTTTTTTCTACAACGCTTCAACATCTTAAAGTCTTTTGAGGTATTTATATGGTAAATCCACATCAATGATAAAATATCTTTAAAAGTTCAGCAGTTATCTATTGGTTATAGCAAAATACACTGAAGTTGAAACTGTAAAACTCACACAGCTGCTAGTAATAATTCCTAAATTCTTCTATGCAGATACTTGACGAGAGTAAAGTAAACATTGAAAGCTAGCAAGACACATGCTCTCTTTTTTTTTATGGTGTCCTGGCCAGAATAGCAGCAATACATTGTTCCATACAACATATAAGCAAACACATAAAATCACATAAAATAAAACATACAGTAGCAATGTCCGATATGTGACATAAAAGCATATGCAAAAGAAAGGGGGAAAAAAAGCTTTACCTGTCAGTGTGGTTAAAAAGATGCTGGTGTTGATTATGGGTCACACTATGGTAAGGTAGGTGATCAGATCTGTTGAACTGAGAGGTGAGAAATGGTTTACACTTCAAGAAAATGAAGGTGTGAGATGTGAGTAAAGTTTTTTAATTTACCCAGCCACCCACCCCCACCCCCTACCCATTTTGGTGGGCTTGTTGGTTTCGGGGGAATATGGTTTGTTAGTTCCTGAAAGTGCTTTCAAAACACATATGTCTGCAGATATATTGAACCACACGTCCACAGATGCAAGCTTTAGAACATGCAGAGTTGACCAGACCTGCAAGCATACATAGCTTGCACAGCTCTGCAGCTCTTTTTTTTACTTCAGCTTTTTGCTATGAACCGATACTTCTGACACTCGGTGTCTACACTGGAAGCAGGTTTCAAAACAGCACATTGTACAGACACCAAATTGCTTTCTCTGTGTTGTAAAAAGTTCTTACTAAATCTCATGTATTATAATAGCTGAGTTTGACCAAAACCCTTGCTTGTTATACCTGTAACCTGTTGTTAAATGACACAGGGACTCTGCACTCTAAAACATTATATAAGAAGTTAGTGGAATCAACTGATATTTTGACATTACCTTATGACGTATGAGTTATTCTGATTTGATGTCTTTTGACTTGAATTAATGAGTTCAGTGAATGTACAGCTGAGAGTTCAATCAAATCCATTAAAGCCAGACCCCTTTCTTTTTGCACTTGTTAGAAAGCATACATTGAAACTTACTGTGTCATGTTAATACATGTTAAAATCATGGGTGTAGGAAGCACTGAAAATATGGGAGGGAGAATTTAACATGTCTTTGAGACTTCCTCTACATTTTTGACAGATAAGATGTATTCCGTGTATTCTGGTTGTTTAATACTTTCGTGGGTACATGTTGTTTTTTTCATCCAGAAGAAGTAACAGATTACACATTTGAAGATATCAAAAAGCTAAAAGTACAAAAAATGATTCAGTGACAACTGACAATAACCTCCCGTTGTGTATTTAAACATGAGGATCTCTTTATGCTTGCATGCAATTGCAATTTCTGTTAAATTGATTGTTTTAATGTTATCAAATCAATAAGTAAAGTGGAGAGAATAACTGTAGTCAAAGTGCCAGTATGCATTCTCCAATAAACTATATTCATCTTCCAATCATTTCTACAACTCTGAAAAATCAGTTATCAATTGTTAGTTTAGTTATCTTGGTGGCATTGTTTACATGCACATTTGTACACCTTTTAATGAAAAGCAATAGTCTTGAATTCATAAGAGGCATATGTGTGAGGGATGTGTGTGTGTGAGCAAATGTATACCTCTGATATATACCTTATTGGCTCAAAATACATATTTACTAACATTTCAAATAGCAATTGACTTCAAATCCAATATATATAACCCACAATTCTCATTGCCATTGTACCTCCTTCATTCTTTCTTTATTAGTCCCTTCATCCCTTCATTTCTTTGCTTACTTCACTTGTTCTTTATTTACCTCTTCATTTCATCTATTTCTTTCCTTCCTTCTCTTTTAGTTTCATTTGCCATCTCCTCTTTTCTGCCATACGTCTTTTCTTCCTCCCTACCACTACTCTCTTGGCTCAAGGCTTCTTTTCTTCCATCTTTGTATCCTGAATAACTTCCTTGTTTACACTCCTCCATTGATCATTAAGTTAAGAAAATATAAATGCAAACCACATTTGATCTGAATGAGATTTACAATTTCAAACAACTACCTGAGCAGTTCAATAAATGAACAGATCTAAAGTTGAAGGGGTTTATATAACATGCAACATTTTATCAAGATAACTTTTTGTATTTGTTGACTTAACCTAAAATTTTAAGGGGAGTTATTTCCCTCATATTTGAAATACCAAATTACATTTGACAGTATGTTGTACACACTTCTTGTCATATAAATACAAGCTGCCAAGAATCACTGCCTGAAATGGTTTCATCATATCATGGTGATGGTGCTGTTGTGTGATGATGCTTAGCTGGTGACATTTCACACACATGACACACACATTTTCTTTTACTCTTTATTTTAGTTTACAACAACATGTTTTTTTTTAAACGTTACAAACACACATTTAATCATACCATTTGAATAATTGTTTCATGAATATCTGTACACGTTTGAAATGAATCATTGTTACGACTAGTTTGAGTAATTTACAGCTCTGAGAAGCACCAACCACATGTATAACTACACACACACACCAAGGCCACACAGAAGCAAAGTATGTTTCACATTTTTAATAATCAGACTTGACGGGTGTATTGGAGGTCTCTTTCTCTGTTGTATCTCTGTGGCTGAAAACTCCTCTGCTCTGGTACCTCCAGCAGAGGTATCTAGCCAGCACGTTGCCCAGTGACTTTCTAAATTTCTCACCAACAAATGCATAGATGACTGGGTTTACACAGCAGTGAGACACTGCAATGACTTCGGCAAAGCACATTATAGAGTCGATGATTCTTGTAGCCTCGCAGGTGTCCAGACTTTTAAACTGAAGCTGCAGTGTCTGAAAGAAAACTGTGAAATTGTAGGGCACCCAGCACAACACAAACAAACACACTATGATGAATATCAGCTTCACAGCTCTGCTTTTTTTGGAGTTCCTGGACTTGGACAGCACAATAAGGATTTTCACATAGCAGAAAATCATGATTGGGAGGCATACAAAAAGGCTCACAGTGTTCTCACTGTAGTTTCGCAGCATCTTCCAAAACTGCAGGCTGTCCACTGGGTACAGAGGCTCGCATTCGAAGGAGCTGTTGTCTTCTTCATCTATCACGATGGAGGCAAATGTCACCTGAGGGGTTGCCATGATGACAGATATAACCCACATTGTGATGCTGGCTATGATTCCATATCGGAGGGTTCGGGCTTGCATGGTTGTCACAGCGTGGACGATGGCCAGGTAGCGATCCACGCTCATTAGAGTCACAAACAAAGTCCCACTGTAGAAACCCAACTGTTCAGAGGAGCAAAGATCAAAACAGGATGTTAAATTGAAAAGCTTTACTGGCCACAATGAGGTTCACCATGAAGCCTATATTACACAAAAGCAACTTCACACCTGGGGACAGCTGCTGTTACCATAGAAAACTAGATCTCTCCTTACTATTTGGCTGAATAATTCCCCCATTATAAAAAATAACACACACAACTTGTGTTTGCAGTGTTACATAGAAATAGTTATACAACCTAGTTATACTGTATTTGCACTTTGCAAGAGACAAAAATTTGTAGGAGTAATATCCTATGGAGTTTCAAAAAAAAAGAAAGAAAGAGAACTACCGTCTCACTTGCATTATCGGATTGAAATTTTTCACTTTTTTAACAGCTAATAATAACTAATGAGTAATCTGCTATAAATTCTGCTTCTTAAATAAGTACCCAAAGTCTGTCAAACTCTTGGGGCCACAAGTCATCCAAAATATGACTTATTTCTTGTTACTTTGTGTTTTAAATATTAAAAATGATAAAAATTAAAGCCCCACCTGATAGACTCCTGTCATCAGTTTACATGATGCAAGGTTACTGGAATTGCAGGCCCAGAGGGGCAGAGATGATGCCAGTATGAGGTCAGACGTGGCCAAGTTGAGGAGGCATACATCTGTCATCGTCTTTATCTTTATGTACCGGAGGAGAAGCCAGAGAACAGTGATGTTGCCTGTGAAATTAATTTGGATAATTAGTTGTCATTTTGGGTAACTTATTATTTTTAGTGGTAAATTGTAAAACAGAAATGTTATGCATATCTAACTGCTGCATAGAAAAGTTTCACTTAAATGTATACAATGTAAAACGTACATTCAAATGTATCCACAGATATATATTTCCTTTTCTCTGTAAGATTTATGCCTTTTTAAACATACCGAGCAGACCCAGAAAAAACAGCATGTAGTAGAGAACCGGTAAGGCCATGGATACATTGTACATATAGGAACTGGGATCCTCATCACAGGCGGTATTATTATAATCATAGTCGTCGGGGTACATTAATGAATCGTTCTCTGATGTATTCATTGAGCTGTGTGGGAAGGAACAGAACATTGTAATTTGATTAACCACACTTGTACAAAATATCAAAGATGACACAATTAATTCCAAAACTTATTTCTATAGTGGTCCATGATGTAAAGACAGTAAAGATGCAGGAGTCAGGGTGAGCAGGTATCAACAAGAAAATTCAATAAATACCTGAATAATGTTCAATAAAATCACTACAACCACTTGAGCTGTTGGACTTGCTGTTTACCAACATGTGCGCTTGAATTCAAATCACAAAATCCTCTTCCAAGACCTTCAAACCATGAACAAATTATTAAACAAAATTTTTGAAAACAACACAAAGAGAGAGAGAGGATCCTTCTTCCTTTTGCACTTAATTAAACTTTTCTTGCCAAAAATCTTACTCTATTGTTCACTTTCTACACGGCCTTGAATGACACAATTTTTTCCACTTAGAATAGAGAGTTTAGCGGGGGAAAAAAAGAACATCTAGGTCAATTCTAAATTTTGTTTGTAATAAAATGTTTTGGTTTTTTTTTTCGATATGAAGAGTCAGCTTGTTGTCTTTGAGTCTGTTCTTGATTCTTGAACAGAATTTCTCATTTGTACTTCTCATTCTAAAGCAATCAGTAATATATAGAAATAAATGTTTTTCTACTTACTTTATTACCAAGAGATCTTTTGACTTCTGAAATTATTTTCTTTTGATGAAACAGATCTTCCCTTCACTTGCTCAGATGTGTTTGTAAAAGGCTGCCTCCGCTCACAAATCTCCAACTAATGGAAATAGAAGATATCATGTTTCACTTTTTTCTTTAAGCTTGCTACATTGTTCAAACCATCAAGATAACTGAACTTTCTGAATTCCAGATTGATCCATCTGTAAAGATAAACACAAAAGAAGACTAGAATATCTTAAAAACACTTACATATGAATGTGAGGGAATTCAGAGTAATACTGGACTTTCCTGCCCTTTCAGTTGTACTTTTATGATATAATCGTCATTTTATGAGTCATACATGAATGACTTCTGTAACAAACATGTTCAAAGTTGCAGTGTCTGAAAGAAAACCACAACAATTATAATTAATTATAATTTAGCTGTTGAATGCGCTGTAATGTAAAAGTTACAAAGAACATTTCCACCAGCCATCTATGTTGATTTCGTGCATATCTGTCTATAAATATGACATCCTTCTATGGTGACCATAATAAAACTTGTGTGATCATTTTTAAACCACATGTCTTTTTTTTTTCTTTCACTAGTGCTCATGTCAATAAGAACAGAACCACTTGCTTTGATAACCATGCCGACCCTCACTTCCTGTGGCTGACAGTGTTTACCCATACACACACACACACACACACACCCGCGCACACACACACACACACACACAGCTACACACTGTGTTTATAGTTGTAGAAGGTGAGTGTAGTAAACAGTAGTCGAATTTTTTTTTTAAAGAGAAATATTAATGTGCTTACCACGTTCTCTGTCAAAATCACTGCTCCTGAATTTGTGTGTTCTTGTGTTGCATATCAAGCTCACATGTCATCCTGTCAACTTGCTTTATTCTTGCTTGCTTTTTGTCTCAAATCCTGTGGCAGATCTCATTTCTGGTAATGTGAACTCTGGTACGGTTTTGTTGTTTCCTCTGCATGGTGTTAAACTTGCACGAATGTGTCAATGTGGTTTTCTGAGAAATGTCCCTCGGCGTGTGGCAGGAAAAGAATCAAGGGGAAAATGTATTCTAATGAGGAGCTTTGTTCATTTTCTTTGTTCTTTTCTCAAATACTTTACTACTTTTGGAAATCAGCTTATCAGGAATTTAACAAATCCTCCAAATTAAATGAACACATAAATGTTAATGTAGGAGGCAATAACATGTGTTTACTTTGATGTAAAGAAGCAAACTGTCATTAATATGAGGAATTGTTATAGTGACAGTAAGAAAAAGTTGCGATGAAACGGGGGAAGTAATCTTCACATGTCACATGACAGCTACATGGTGCAATAATAAAGTTTTTCTACAGAGGTAAAACTGCAGTATATTTTTATGTTGTCTATCAGGGTCACAAACAGAAGCTGAAAAACCCCATGGTGAAATGATGACTTTGAAGTGGGTCTGCCATGTATTGTGCTATGGAACTGATGTACTAAGATGTACATACAAACATATTTTCAATGTTTGGTAAATTTAGACAAGGGAAGTGGTAAGATGATAAAGAACTTTAATAAACCCCACTTGCAAACCAGGTCATAGTGACTATGACATATATAGACAAGCACAGAGCAAATGTGAAATGTAAAAACACATTAGAAATTGGCAATTTTAGCACTAGGTGATAAAAAGTTAAAACGTAAAACATTAAAATATGTAGAATTTGTACAAATAAAAAAAATGAATATGATGCCTTGAGTATGAAAAAAAAAATAATAAAAATACAAAGATACAATATGCTGTACATATATACAAATCTGAGACATAAAACAATACTGAGAAAAGTGAGAAATTACAGACATTGATGAGTCACAGTATGTTCCACATTACCAGGCTTGAATCTATGAGCAATGGTGCAAATAGTGCACCATAGATCATGGATGACATGGCTGATCAGATTCTTTGAATGTCGATGCCCTTACAGTTTTATACATTTTATAAAGAAAACACATCATTCCAGTTGCAACTGCAAATTAGTAAGTCTAATGATAAAGGCTTAACATGTACAAGTAAAGTTATATAGATGAGACACTGTTGATAGACAACAAGGCATTGGTGGAAAATGACAGTCACAAATCATGCAAAATGAACATGTAAACCATCTGCAGTAATATGAAGGAAAAATAAGTCAGAACGCTGCAGGCAATGTCCATAAAGCATATTATATCTGCCCTCTACCAACTACATGACAACAGTGGAGGTGCCATCAGAAGACCTGGACATAAATGAGCTTTTCCTGAATGAGCTATTTGACAAATCTCTGGTAGAAATGTGAATCACAGGCATCCATTTCCTCAGCATGTGCACGGCACGCTTCATAAACTTCTGACCCACAAAGCCGTATATGATGGGGTTCAGGCAGCAGTGAGCGAAGGCAAAGGTCTCAGTCACTGTTATCGACAGCTGTATATTTACATCCAAGTTGCAATCAGTAGGCAATAACCCTTCATACTGCAGAAACTTCAAGAAAAGGGAAACGTTGTATGGGGCCCAGAATACAAAAAAGACGACAACGATGGAGATGATCACCTTGACAACGCGGTGCTTCTTTGTGCTCTTAATGGTGATCAGAATGGGGATGATCCTGGAGTAGCAAACTACCATCACCAGCAAGGGAATCACAAGACCCAAGATATTTGTTGCGAAGATGTTGATCACCTGCCAGGCTCTGTTTTCTGGGTTATAAATACACTGCAGGCTGTCGGACTCATTTGTTACCGTTGTGAAGATGTAATTCGGCAGGGAGACGCACAAACTCAGCATCCAGACGAACACGGTCAGAGCGATGCCCGTCCTCACAGTGCGGTATCCTTCCACCTTGTGACCGTGCATGATGACCACGTAGCGATCCAGCGTCATGACAACCATGAAGAAGATGCTGCTGAAGAATCCGGTGGTGTGGATGCCACCGATCAAATGGCAAAAAAAGCCTCCGAAATTCCATTTTCCGACCACGATATAGTGAGTATAGAAAGGCAGCGTGAAGACGAAGATGAGGTCAGAGAGAGACACGTTGAAAAGGCAGATGTCTGTCAAGTTTACCTGGTTGCGATATTTCACCAGGACACACAGCACTAGGCCATTACCTTGTGAGAGAAGAGAAACCTTAAATCCATATCAACTACACAATGGTGTAAATTAACAGCCCCTCTTTCTCTCTCTCTCTCTCTCTCTCTCTCTCTCTTCAGATCTCTCTCAGACACACACACACACACAAACACACACCTTAAATTTCACAAAGGGGATTTGCCAGGTTTAGCCTCTAGGAGATGCACAGGATCTGAGCCCATCCACCAACTTCATTCACTTGGTGGATGGAGGGGCAAGAGCTGCACTGATTGATCGCAACTGACATGTCCATTAAAATTTTCATTTTAATTAAATTAAAAGTTGCAATTGTTGTTAATCCAAGCCTTGCCTGAGCTTCCATGAATTTATGATGATTCACTAGGGAGGTGCTGAAGATAGAGTACACACAGCCTTTGGGATGGCCTTGCAAGTATGGCACAACACCAGGTTAAGTTCACAAACACACACACACACACACACACACACAAACAAACACAAACACACATACTTACCTATGAATGCGAGGATGAAAACTAAACTGTAAAGAACTGGCACAAACACTTTGCTAAAGTGTGTCGTTCCTTCATAGGAGCAAGGAGCAGCATTTTCATCGTAAGCGAAGTAAGATGAGTAATCGTAAGTATACAGCGGGTAGAAGGTGACATTTTCAGCAGAATCTGCAAAAAGAGATTTTTTATTTCCATTTATTAGTCAGATTGATCCACATGTTAAACCAGCCTTCTCCTATCTACTCTTGTACATTTTAACAAAGCCCTCAGGATACATACATTTTTCCCAGTGTTGAAAATCCACATTTGCAAGAGTTGCAATGCACAACGTGTGCGTGTGTGTATGTGTTGTTGTGGTTATGGTTAAGGTTAGGATAGTGATTGTATCATTGTATCACATAACCACTACTAATCACACCACCAGCAGAGCAGGTAGATGTAGAAGTGACTTGCTAAAAAAAAATCTTTTACATTATAATAGACCTATAGTATACATGAAAATGCTTTTTTTATTTTGTTCTCACAGCCTTGAAAATTCACATTTGTATTAATTGCAACATCATCCTTTAAACTATAGGCTATTTTTTGTGGTATAAATCAGTTCTGTGATTTTTCAGAGTAACAGTGCTTATCTGGAAACACACCTTGCTGTTTTAAAATGTTGTTGAGTAGATTTCTATTCAACACTGTTGTATTAGTATGTAGGCAGACCTCTCTGAGACACACAATTAAAAAATATGGACAAATAAAATCAAAACATCCTACGCAGATACAACTTGGTTTGTAAGAAAAATATTTTTTCTAATTTCGGCAAATTAGCCCTTTAAGTCAACTCGTAACGGTGGTTGTTGTGACACCTGCTGGTCTTCACAGGTAATTGGCTCCCTTGTTGAAAACATTTGTCAAGTACACATTACACATCTGCAGTGAATTTATATACTGTCCATCATATAGATGTTGATTTTAACTTTCAGAGATTGTTTTCATTTGCTATCATGACTTCATAGATTTGTTTTAGATGCGTTCCACATTTTAGATGTAGTTTAGATGGCTGTTTGAATTAGAAATCACGTTAGTTCATATATTAATTTCTTTCCTGTGAACTGTTTGGTTACCTCAGTAAATACGTTTCTGCAGGCTATATGTCTGATGATTACACAAATTCTATTTTTTTTATTGTATTTGTATTGTATTTCTTGATTTTCGTAAAATAACTGGTATCATATGTACATTTACAAATACAAGCTCTAAATATTTTTAATAGAAAAATAAAAAAAAATAATAAAAAAATTTAAATAAAAAAAAAAAGATTATCTAGTACTTATTGAGCATTTTGAATTATTTTACTTTTTTGCATTTAACGACTCACTTCTTCTCTTCTGAGTAATTTCTCCGACCTGTGTGGAAACTTTTCTTGTGGATTCAGTAAGTCTGTAGAACACTGGCCTGTGTATAATTTAAAATGTACATAGTTATTAAAAATACATTTACCTGACATGGTGCGGTTTCAGTGATGACTTGGTAATCAATGGCTAGACTTCAGAGTTCTTTCGTTCTCTAGACTGGTCTTTACAAGCCCTACATATAGCGATGAACTAACTGCCTTATAGTCAGCAGTCTCTTAATAATAAGTAGCATAGAAACAAGTGCAGAAGTTGTTTCCTGTTCATCCCTTCACAGTGTGAATCTAAGATCCTTATCAGACCACAGTTATGATATGAACAACAGAAAAAACCTAGCATGAGTACTTGTAAATAAAGACTAGCATATCAAAACATGTTAGAGACACAATATGATTGCTGGTTTTATCTTAAATGTTCAAACAATATAATTTTCTTTGATATAGATTCACGAACCAATTGAAAAGTATTTGAGTATTTGATGAATAATAAGTATTTAGTCTATGCTTCCAAACTAGTTAGTTGAAAGTGTAGCTCTTATTTACTCCTTTGTCATGTAAAGTAAATACATATATCTGGGAGTGGTAGCGTGGGTAATTTGTAATGATGGAGCTACTCTTTTGTGTACTATATTGAGTTTGCAGATTTGTGCCTTTATCAGAGTTGAATATTAGTTCAATGTGTTGGTTCACAGACTGCAGTTTAGTTGCAAATGACACAAAAGCCTGTTTTGAAAAGGATATTGATGTCTGTGTGATGATGTTGTTAAAGTCTTTGTGTTACTGTGTCCTTTTCTAGGCCACATATTTCACTGTTTTTGTTTGTATCTTTGCCGTAATAGAAATATCTCATATAATAATGCTGCCCATCTCTGCTCACTATTATATATCTCTATAACGAACAGCAGAGCATGAAAAAGTACAAGTATCTCTGTGGAGTGCTCTATGAGTGACCTCTTGTGGTTGAAAATCAAACTTTAGTTGTGCGGGGAGGTATTGCAAAGGCAGGAGAGACACAAAGCATCTCAGGAGAAACATGCCAGAAGAATTATCATTAGACTCCAGTTGTTCAGAAGTAATCTGATCAAATTTTGAAGATTGGATTGGATCAAATCTTAGAAATGGTTTATTCAAAAGAAAAGAAAGATTGCGAAATTTAATTAGATCACGTAATCCAGCCTTGGTTTTAAACAAACAAACAAAAAAATCATTGTGGCACCCTACATAGTTAGTATTCATGACACCCCCTCTAGCAGATATCACAGCTTTAAAACACTTTTTGTTGCACCTAAAAGTCTTTCAACTCTTGTATTTGGGATTATATATTATATATATGAATATGCTTCAAAACACAACTGCTTTATATTGATCCAGAGCTTCAAAAAGCTTCATTTCAACCATCATTATATATTTTGATAAGAGTCTCATGATATATATGCTGATATATTGATATAGCAGACTGACATCAGAGCTTTGAAAACAAACACAGCAAGAAAAATCATTTTCTTCAAATATTTTAGAAAAAACGCCAAATAGAAACAAACCAACAGTAAGTGAAACCACATTCAGAGACATATTTTCTATCTCTTATTATATTCATATACACATACATATTAATAACATTTTACAGTGCCAACATGAGCTTTACAAGCATCCAACAAACTTAGAGAGACCAGACCAGAGAGAGAGGCAGATTAAAAAAATTTAAAACTTATGGATCATATTGGGGTGTGGTGCTGTCTGGTTGTTGTTTCCCTGCCACTGAGAGTACACCTTGGCTGGTTCAGTGGAGAACAGCTTGTTTATTCTCCTGGCCTTTATTGGTGTATCTCTTCAACCGGGTGGCCAGAGCTGTTAGTCGCTGTTTGGTGGGTGTGGAAGAGATGCTCCACGGTAGCTGACCATTTCAACACAAGATAAAGAAAGTTCATGTTAAGTGTTAACCATGACTTGACTAAAAACTGTTCTGCAAGTTTTGTGCCTCTTTTTTAAATGAAAGAAAAGACGTGTTCCTAGTTGTAGCCCTTAAGACCACAAAAATATCTCCTATCTCTTCTATAGATAGGTATGAATATGAATCACCATCATTTGTACTGAGTTGAGAACAAAAAACAAACACTATAAAAGTGTCACACACCAGCTCTGAGGTTGACGCCTCAAAGCCCACCTACCTGATCATCCACCAATGAAAGGAAGCTAATAGAGATGGAAACAGAAAAAGCATGATGGTTCAACCAAAAGTAGATACAAACCTCCTTTCTTTTGTTTTCTTTTTAGACAAATCTTTCAATAAAAATGTTTCAAACAGTGGATACTCTGAAGTGTATACGCTGCATGTATAACACAATACCACTAGAGTGCACTGTAGTACACAATATGAGTGACGAGCTGATGGTTATATAGGACTGTATAGGACTCTAACAAGTCACTGGGAATTAAACAGACATAATAATCCACAGTTGTACTAATTGTTCTTTGAGTAGCAGGTTTATTTTTTGCAGGTTTGGTGGTTTGATCTATGGCATCTCCTCTTCTCCACACTTCGTCCTAGAACAAGCCACTGAATATCAAATTCACTTAAACTTAACTTGGGTGCCATTGCACCCAAATGTTAAAACACACACATGTTTATATACGTGCTGTTCTCCATCAGAAACAATCTTGGATAAGTCTATATAGTCTATATCAGTGCTTTATATCTGTAAATGAGTCGCGACTGATTGAAATAAAGCTCTCATTTTATGATAACACTGTATTTAGATTACTGCACATCACAAAACCAAGACTGTATGCATTAGGACACAACACTATATTTAATACTCTGAAGAAGATTGACTTGACTTAAAATTTATTCCATTAAATTAAACTTTTAATTAACTAATTGGGTAGTAACTGTATAATGGATGAACGTATATCATTACAACAACAGGTTACAAATCTCCCAAACTCAGAAACAAACTTGCCACTATTTTGTAAGTAAAGCAGATGCATTCAGTGCAGTTACATTTGTATTCTACAGGATGAAAAACGTAATCAGTAGGTGAGTTTGTAACTCATGCTTTACCTTTGTTTTTGGGTCAGTGTGTGCTTGCACATAAATAATTGAATTTTGAGACTGTACATAATGTGCAACATTTAAGACAGAATGAGCACATTTTCTTTAATAATTTGTGTGCCATTCTGACAGCTACTTTGTCACCTTATTGTCTGTAAAACAACAATATTTACATTTACTGAAGGTTGAGAAAGACCACAGTCAACTGAATGTAAACTATTCCATGACTTAAATACATACTGTGTTAATGTTACTTATGTTAATATCAATGGACTGACTGCGTACAACTCGACAGAGAAGACCATTGTGTAGAGTATAACTGCACCACTGGTGCAGTAATTTCATCACCTGGGTTATTATTTATTATTTTTTTTTTTTTTGTACGCTGCTGGACGTCTTGGTGTCGACCGCGCTTAGCTCTTCAATGAGGATGATTGACGGTAGGATCTGCTGAAGAAGGCGGGTTTAAAGAATGCTGTGTCAAGTTAGACAGCCGCAGCTGCAGACGACAGTAAACATTTTAGCGCTGCCCTTCAAAATAATACATACAATTTAGTTTTTGTAAAGACAGGAGCCTACGTGACTATGGACACCATGTTATGCATAAATACAGAACATGCATCACTGACAAGTAGGCTGACTGTATGTAACCATACTTTGTAATTATAGGTGGTATGTCATAAAATACTGGTCTCCATTTGTCATCCCATCGGTGTAGGCGCGTACTCAATAATTTGCATACACCTTATATATGTACTATATAATTGTCAAAGATACAAACACAGGTAAAAGAGGAAAACAAAAGAAAGTTAAAATCAATTGGGTGCATGAATCGTATTATGAAATATCCTACCGGAAGTGTAGTGATAAGTTCACTTGGCTTGACAATGGACGAGGGAGAATCAGCCGGAGGGAGACACGAAGTTTATATCCAGTGGAATTAACAAATCAACCAACTCAGCTCACGTACGACTCAGTAAGTGTGTTTTCACTAAACTGTGTTTGACTTTAAAATACTGAATATTTCTAGTCTTGTGTCGCAGTCATTAGCCTTGACGGACACTTTGCGCTCTTTGTGCTCCATGTCACACTGGACTGTCATCTTTGCGCACTGTCACTTGTTGGACCAGTGTTATAGAAAATACAGAGAGAGTTGTACTTTTCTCACTATACACAAGCCTTTTTATTCGCAGAGGTAGCTGAGTGAACCCATTACAAGTATCTTCATCTTGGTGTGCTAGCTAGCAGGTGGTAGCATAATGGATATCCACCGAGTCTGAGAGCAACAGCGGCATTTGGGAGCCCGGTTTGAGCACCGCTATCATCTGAAGTTGGATATCGTTAACTGCAATGACTGAGTCCTCAAAGCCGCCTTTAGGGTAAGTCCTTCAAAAATAATTAACATGCAGCCTAATTAAATATACTCTAATCTTTCTCTGATGGTTCATTGTTAACAAACTTTTTAAATAATTTGACTCATTTCAGGTCGATAATACTTAACTCTAAGGCAAATGTTACATTACGTGTTTTGTTTCTACACTTCACATTAATTAAAAGTGTGATTTTCAATATTTATCTCTGGTCTAGGTTTATTATATGACTTGACAACAATAATGCAATTAATAGACTATGGTAAGCTATGTGTTTTTCTTGATTGTATGTATGATGTATTGTAAAGCAGCTGCAGTATGATGTAGACTGCATATTCAAAATGGTTATGAGGGTTCACAGCAACACCTGAACACCATTTAGCCCATCAGTAATGACAACAGAGATTGTTCCAGCAGCCAGATGAGCCTCTTTGCCACAAACAATAAGCAGGAGCAGCTCAGAAGCATACACACAGTGTTTAACAGTGTATTTGGTTGCTATGAGGAGAGAAAGTGACAACGCCTTTAGCTGGTGGAAGACCAACAGCTGTGGCCGCTGTCCACAGCCTGCTGTCAGTTGTGTTGTTTGGGGTGTGACTAATAGCTGGAGTTTGTGTCTCTTTGGCTGAACCCATGTGTTGGGTGATATTCAGGATGCAACTGCCACCCAAATATCAGTACAGGCCTTTTAGACATTTTGACATGTCAAAGTAGGAAAAGCGCAAGTGCAAATAATAAAATTGATGACAGGTGAAATCCATTCAGGTGCTTCAGTTTCAGGGTGCTGGTGTTGTGAGTGCTGGCCCACTTGCTTAAATAGAATGAAGCCATTGTTAATGTTATCCGTAACAACAACGTGAAAAAGTTTTATTGTCTGTACTAAGGGAAATATGGTAGTGATGTTTTCACCATTAATCCTCCTCAACTTCATGCTGTGTATGTGGAAACATCACCTGGTCACCTCAACAAATAACCTTTAAATCTGACTTTAAATCTGCATGCCATAATATTTTACTCTTGTGAACAGTGTCCATACAGTGTGCTATCCATAGCATCTGTTGATCTTTCACAAATAATGGGGACACAGATACAGGAGATAGAAGGGTTTTCTATCCAAAATGCAGTATGTGTGTGAATGAGTGAAGTTTGTAGTTTGCATAATCTCTTGTTGATACAAGGGTTTGAGATAAAGGATAAGACTGTTGGACTGTCTTTGCTGAAAAAATGTGTGACAAGATGGATGCCTGGCTTTCCTTCTACTGCAAACCACTTCAGTGGACTCAAAGGACACAGTTGGTTTTGACTGTTTTTTCTTACCATTTTGACTGTAATTTCAAATTAGGGTGTATGATGTTTTTTGTGAGTAGGTCGCTGACCAGATACGACGCTTCAACAGCATGATGAAGTGCTACTTTTAACGTGGCATTTTGAAAGATTTCAAAAGTGCTTGAAAGTGGTCGAAACTGTTTGAACACAAGATGCAGACCCCTCACCTTTGGCAAAATCTGCCATTTTGAGATCAAACTAGGTGAATTGAGGTGAAACAGACTCACCGCAGAATTATTTCCTTCACTTTAGAGTTTAGTACCCTACCCAAGGTGCTGTATTGTTTGATTTTGTGTAAATTCAGAGCTTCATCCTGTCTGCTGTGGCCTCTTTGTAAAGTGATTTGTGTTGAGTTTTAAAATCTTTAAAATGAAGTGGATGAAAGGAATGGAACATAATTTCCGTAGGAAAAAAACCCGCTACATCTGCTGTTTTCTAAAAAAAGATAATGCTATTTAAAAACAGCTCCTCCTTTCCATTTAGAGCTATGGAAGTTAGCAGATGCTGCTTGATGCTATGGGCTGGAAAAATTGAGCGTGAGATCATTTGTTTTGTATGTTTTTTTTATTTTTTTTTAATATGTTGGATTATATTATCCCATAGTGGCTGTCAGAATTTTAGACAAATGCAAATACTTAAAAGTAACTAGAAATGAGAATATAAAGTGAATATCTTTCAAAATGTTTTAGTTGTGGTAGATTTTTTCTATCCATGCAATGTTGTCACCTTTTTTACCTTTTGCTTGTTTACATTCCTGAGTTTAAATTGTAATTGCATTACTTTCATAGCAAATCACTGGGACACATTTTGAAACTTTGTTTTACTTTTTACTAATTTGTCTCCCTTCTGTGAAATACTAAAAAATATGCATATACATGTGTTTACAGCTGGCAGTGGAACCAAATGCCTTTTTTATCTGGTCAGTGTGTGACATGGAGTAGCTATTTTACTACAGTCCTAATGTAACACAACTGAACTTGTTTGCACTACTGCAAATGCAAGTAAAAGTAGTGAAAAGCTGCCAGAACGAAGCCTTAGTTCTGAGCTTTTTAAGCCCATAATTAACCATCCCAGACAAAAGTACTGGTTCCTAAAAGTGTGCCTAAAAGCGAGATCAAGATTAACCAAATTTTGGCCCACAATCTATCTGCTTGCTTTCTTAACTAATACAATAATGATCTGTTTTTTGTTTTTAACACATTTTTTTGAATATATTTGTGGCACATGATTGTCAGCCTGCTCCTGAATTTTTTATATTTTTTTCCCTTGGAAAAAGATTGAGGAGTATTGTGTATGTCTGTTGCTTTCATACTGTTTCAGTCCTTTTTTTAAAAGTCTGTATACACAACCGTCTTAATTAGCACGATGGTGTTTTCCACTACATGTCTGAACCTGATGTGTTTATGTGTGACTGTGAGTATCTGCCACTGCGCTTGTTTGTGTGTTGCGTGAGCTTTAGTCAAGAGTGCTCTGATTAATGTGGTTTTGTTACCTAATTGTAGTATTTACATCCACAGAAGCAATAAGGAAGTGGCAGACTAATTAAATAAACTGAGGCAGAATTAAGAGGCAACGACTCAAATGAATTCTAAATTTACAGCATTCCTCAGGAACAGCAGAGTTTTTAACTTTCAGAGTGTCTTGCAGAGCTGTTAGGAGTTTAATAGACCTTTTCTGTTTCTCTCTTTTCTGGAGACACAATCACATGCAACATTAGAACCATGTGAGTTTACTTTGGTCACATGGTTCAGTCCCTAGTGATGATCAACCACCCGTACCCTCACTTTAACAAACACATTTGTTCTCATTTTTTGCCACACAGGCTCAATGCTATTCCCATCTCTAGATTTTGCCTTTGCAAAGAATAACAAAATAAACAAGCAAAACAACTTTCAACATCCTGGTTTGTGCTGCCATCTGCCTCACTGTTGGTGGGTCACGCATTTTATTTTAAATGCATCTGTTGTCCCGGGTAGCCTTGTTCCCATTTCCATTAATCTTTAAAACACATCCACAGGAAGACTGAGTGAGCAGATTTTGCAGATAAATACAGTGTGGGGTTACAAATAACTGTCTGTTTATCCTCAGCACACACCCAGACATAATTATTGGCTATTGGCTGGTTTGTGTGTACATGCATGCTTCCATGCACTCATGGGCACTACATATGGAGGGAGATCAACACCAGTTGCCGACTGCACTGTAAATGCTCATTCACTTGAAGCTGTGCCCACTGACCTTAAATGTCAGTCTCATCCTTTGCATAGTATTTGAATGCCATGTGTCTCTGTCAGTTTTACAGTTTCTTAAAATAACCTCAGAGATAGATGAAGTATTGTAAGATAATGTTATCCCTCAGTGCCGTTTCTACTCCTGCTGGGGTCTGAAACGAGGGGTGGTTTTGAGGCAGATGCAGACTCAACCTAACACACCCATTACAAAACATCTCTACTCAGAGGTTTAAGTTTCATGTGGTCAGCCACTAGCTCAGCATTGCGTACTAAGGGAATTCTCTCTTTTTCTTCTTTTACTTGAAGGCCACACAGTATGTACTTTTAGCAAAAAGGAAAATATTTTAGTGTATATGTGGTCACATTTGGATATCTAGCGTTATGTTTTTTTATGATGTGTTAAATTTAACTCCTATAAAATTTGAGATAGGCATGAGAGACTATTTGAGACTATGCGTTGTTGGCAGCGGTACAGTGTGTATCTGGTAATATCTGCATCCAGCTCACAGGCCATTCTGTTTTAAATAGAGAAGTGTTGGAGCTTGTTTTGTGAGGAAAGGAGCTCGACCGAAGTACACACTGACTGAACTGATTAGATCAGTCAATATATTAAATATATGTTTTTAAATGGATCAGTGTATGGTAAAATTATAGCACAAGACATATGTAGATAAAGCCAAATGTTAAACTTCCATGAATGTGTTCGTTCTGTAAACAATGAAATAAAGTAGGTCACAAAGTTAACTTCTTAATGAAGTGCTGAAAGTGGTTTATTTACATTGTATGAGAACTTAAAAATGTTGGCTTAATCTGTATGTCATTAACAATTACAGCAACATCTGTTGTGGCTAAGAGGAGTTTATTATAAGACCAGGCACAGTAGCATTTACTGTAATTAATGGGTTCTATGGTTAGTTCAGGCTCTCTGAACATATTTACTCCAAAGCCATTCATTCATGATACATCAAAACTACACATTATCCAACCTTGGTGAAAGAAAGTACGCCTGTGTATTTGCAAACATCTAGACTGTATCAGTCTGTATTATGCAGCTGCTATGGACTGCTCTGATTTATTTCTGGAAGCCTGCTGTCATATGTTAGTCTCTGTGGTATGTGGGTCTGTCAGAGTAAGACAGACACACTGCATGTGTGTCTGTACTGAATGGACTCCTCTAACACCAGCTGACGACTTGCCATAGAAGTGGCATCGCCAGATAAGGCAGAGGTAGTGGAGTGAACTTTCTCTTGCTAAAAGTGGGATAGTTTTGCATATTTTAACCCTTCAACATTGCTACTACAGTGTCTTAATTACAGAGAAAACAAAGTATAACTACTTGTAAAACCATCATATCTAAACTTTTAGAGGCTGTTAGAAGGCAGCACATACACATATTTTTATATTTATTGTTAATAAGTGCTTTAATAGAAAGTGTCAACTTTCTATTAAAAGGAAAAAAATACTATTTCTTATAAACTGATAACTGTAAAACTTTTATTTTTTTTCTGCAAACACTATATTCATTGGTAAACGATTAGACCTCATTTAAAATATTTTGGACTACTACTACTACAACTACTTTTACTGTAGCTTACCAAAAATCTGTGTTATATTCTTTCCAAATCAAATGATCTTCCTGTGGTGCTGATAAGCTGCACACATCTGCAAAGAATCAACAATATTTATAACATAAGTGTTTTTCTTCTGATCTGCTCAGCAGGAGCCCTCTAATTGAACAAGCTGTTTAGGGAGTAGAGAACAGTAATTATTATTTCCTGTTGTTCTGCCTCCATATTTCATCTCTCTTCTACTGTTGGACTCCACCCATGTACCCTTTTTCTATTCCATTTTTTTCTGCAGCCATATGGTGCTTCGTGCCACCTGAGATTCCCCTATCCATCACTCCTACCAACCTTACATTATCCCTTATTCCATTTTCATATGTGCCTCAACAACATATTTATTTATCTCCCTTCATGAGATTAACAAATGAACAATTAATGACATAATTGTCTGAAAGTCTAAAAAAAACAGTAATAACCTTTCTAATTAATTAGGAAAAAGCACACAAATCCAAAACAAGCACACCAGGGTGATGTTTTGACATTTAGTTTTTAGAGTTAATTTGAAAAGTCAGTGTATCAAAGAGATCTACTTGTTAAGTAGATCAAAGCTGTAAGTTGCACAAGGACATTTATAGTAATTGGTGGAGGAAATAGGCTAGAGTAAATGGCTTGAAACAACTGAGATGTTAAGAAAATATCTGAAATAGTTTCTCAGGAGGAGGTCTGCATATGTCATATATCAAATAAGATCTTTCAAAAAAAGAGAGCCAGGATGTTTATTCCAGCTGTTCAGTCAGCTGAGTTTGGTTGCTTTTCCTATTTTTGGAGTTTTATTGTTGTCTTGGAACATGTGTCACGCTTAAGTGTTACAGTGTGCTTCTGTGTCACTGGTCACAAGTGGAGATGATAGGAAAGAGAAGGAGTGGATGGTTACTGTAGGGTGGGGTACTGTTACAGTACGTGGATTTCTAGTGCTGACTCAAACTAAGGTCATCACAATACATCCCTGCTAAACCTTTAAATAACTGTACGGGGTGTAAGCAGCCTAATTGATCCCAATGAGTAACAATTCATTTAGCACCTGAGGTGTGGTGGTGTTGTCTTTTTTTTTCTCCCTTGGGTTATTATGTTACTGTTACTGACTCTGTACGCCTATTCAACTGATTGTGCCCAGCTGTAACCTGCTTGTTTTAATCACCAGGTTGCATGCAACCTGCTAAACCATTTTAAGGCTAATAAATTCTCATTTTAAATGTTGGGACTTATGTAAAGTCACCACCTCTGTAGAGCAGTCCATTGAAATATACAAACAAAGAGTAGGATTTCTTCAGACAATTTATGATTCAGGTTAGATAGATAATGTAATATATAATAATGGATAAGGTGTGTTTTTATGTAAATGCAATCATTGCATTCAAAATATTCATTTTTCTTTTTTTTATTATGTCAAACCGCTGAGCAGTATGGATTTCTAGGAATTATGTGATGACTTGTATTAAAACAATTTTGTGAGTGGGTCAAAATAACAACAAATAAACAATAATGTTGTGAAGTAAGTGGTTACCTGTGTAACATGTCTTTGTCATGCCTTAACGTTGACATGTTTTCCCCGGATGTAATAGTGGTACGGTGTTAATACAGAGGGTCACTTTCCCTCTGAGCTTTGCAGTAGGTGGATTTTTTTTAATCACATGGCTGGTAATGTCAGCATCGAGGCATATGCTGAATTAGAAGGTTGTGTACATAGCAACAGCAAACAAATACTTTGGGCTTGAGCTCATATGTCCAATACACTTCTAAATCAAAAACTCTTTCACATTCTTCTTCTCAATTTTTTTCTTTTGCTTTCTGTTAATGTTCATTTCTGTGTCTCAATCTCTGGGTCACTCACCCTTTTTTTGAAGTCTGAAGTCTTCACTCTTTTGTCGTCAAGTGGTATAAATATAGGTTGTCATGGGGACACCATGACACCCAATGGGTATGCGGGCTAGGTAGCAACACAGTTTGTGTTGTTAGTGTGAGAGGAAGGGCCAGGATGTGCACACAGACAAGTGTGGCTTTGGCTTAAATGTGTGTGTGTGAGCGCGCGTGTGTGTGAGGGTGGGTGGGTTGCACTCAAGGATAAAACATGGTTACTTGTTTTGTTTCTACTTTTCACTTCCAAATAATATTCCATGTTTCATGCACATTTTGAAAATATATTATGTTACTCATTGAGCAATATGAAAGAATTTAACATTATAATATTTTATAATATAATAATAATAATATATAATATATTAAAGTGTATTTATTTTGCAGAATTGCTTTGGGTACATGTTGCTGTTTGTGTTGCAGAGTGATATACTTTTAATAATCCATATTTGTATAGGACTTGATGCTCAGGGTCTGTGTCTGGGCATCAACTCACTATTCTATATATATACTATATACTATAGCAATTAATCGCCAACACCTTCTACCAACAGCCACTGTCCCTGTTTTTGTCCTCAGATTAACTGTCCTTTAAAATCATTGGCAGGAAACAATAATTGTTCTGCAGAACTACTTTCAACATAATTCAAACTGAATCACCCGATTCAGGTATTGCAGATACAAGGGTATTTCGAAACTTTTAGGAATTTATACACTCCGATAACTGCTTTCATTAAATAGCTGAAGATCTGTTTGGTAGGACAGATTAGATCTAATACTCCAGGCTTGGTATCTTTCTGAAAAGTTTAGACAATAATGTGTCCTGTATTTTGTGTGTGTCAGTCTTTGGCATTGCAACACAGTAGAATTATTCTCTTTTTACCATGTTTATACTACTCAGACAAATAATGTAGCTTGCAAAATTGTTTACATCAGTACTGATTAAATAGCAGATACTTTTGGTTCCCTCTATTGTTTATATTCTGAGAATGCAGAAAATGTGTCATAGTTCTTTGGCCAATTAATCTGCTCCATTCCAGTTGTCTTCATTAGATGATAGTAGCTCATTGTTTCAGTGATCCTATTGTGTCACACTGAGTAGACGAGATGTCATTGTCCCTGACTGTCTGCCTGTCTTTTACAGTGACTGTCTGTATGACTGACTGAGCAGTCTTTACTCTTTAGACTTTATCAATCTGTCTGTTTTTCTCCTGTTATTTTCATGGCGTCTCATTTGTAACCCCAGCAACTTTAATTAGCCTATTATTATACATTGTATAGCAGAATTATATTATTCATAATAACAAGTTTTGGCTGGTCATTTTTACCATTTTGGAATGGCTGGGTTGATCCTTAAGGAAGTGAGTAAAATATCCTACAATATTTAATTGTATCTATAGTTTAAGTTTATTGTCACTCCTCTACTTACAGGTTATGCAAAAAGCAGGAATGAACTATTGTGCCCCTGAGCTCACAGTGCAATACATAAAGTAGCAAGTAAAGTAAAACAAAGCAATAAAAACATGCATATAGCAATATGAAAACTTAGGAACTACACTTAAGATTAAAGTGTAGAAACATCAAAGCGCTAGAGGGCTGAGGTGCTTATGTAAGCGCATTATACAGTTCAGGTGACAAACAGAGTGTGGCAAGCTTGATGATCTCCATTTAACTTCATAAATGAGAAGAAAGGCAGTTCATACTGATGCTCCCCATCGGGTTAAATAGACCTTGAAAGTGTTGAGAGGAATCCATGATGTTGCAGGCTTTTCTTTTAATTTCTAAGTGCCTTGATGGCAGGGAAACTAGTCCCAGTGATGTGCTGGTCTGTCTTCACAGCTCAACAGTTCCCATGCCAAACAGTAATGGTACATCTGTAGGACCTGGAGAGGATGGATGTGCAAAGATGACAGTAATGTATAATCCTCCAGGTCATGGCTGCCTCTTCACTAGTCAGTGGTCTCAAAACATTCCTGCAGTGCTAAAGTTGCTAGTGACTGCTCCTAGTTTTTATTTCCCTTTTTAAGCAGTGGATGATACATTGGGGTTAACAGCACTAGAGGTATGATCAGAGCTTCCTACATGGCTGCATGCACCTTTTTATATTGATGTATACACAATCAAACAGTGTTCACTCCCTTGTTGGAATGGAAACATGCTGGTGAAATTTAGCTCCGGATATTAATGAGATTGGCTTGGTTAAAATCATCCAGTAGTGATGAAGAAACCCCTAATCACCTTTTTAGACACAGGAGGAATAGAAGGACACAGCAGATGACTTGTAAATGGAAATTATTTTGGTCGGGGTGGTGCTGACGGAGCGCAGTTCAGAATATAATATATTCTGTTATTTTCTTAAGACCTTACAGAGTGGGAACTTTGTAGCTGTGTTTCCATGGCTGGCAAATACAGTCACTGACAGTTACTTCTTTCCTCAGAAAAAAAAAAGTTAGGGTTGTCTCCTATGTGTCTGAGTGGTGTTACAGTGTTTCAAATAACAGTAATCTGACTGTGCATGGATTTGCGCTTTTTCCATCTATCTGTTGGATAGTTTTGAATTTGTGCATTTAGTTAAACACAAACACACGTGCACGGTGCACTCAAATGCTGTCATGCTCAGTTGCTCACACGTTCAGGTGTGATTTATCCAAAGTGCTTTGATCAGGAGGGAGCCTAGTTGCAATTGGGTCAATCACATAGCCTGTGAGACTAATCTGTTAAAGAGACTAGCTCACAGACAGCAAAATAGGATAACTGGTAGGCTGTGTATCGGCCTACCTCTTACATGATTACAGCGGCTTAGTCTTCACTGAGAGTAAAGGTAAGGTTTGATCAGTTTGAGCCCACTGATATGTACACTAATAACAAATTTTGTATTCAATTGATGACATAAAGCAGCGTCAAATATGCTCGTTTGAAATAAATAATACTTTGTTGATTGTATATTGTATTTTATTATTTACTGATTGGCTTGTTGAGTTATGTTTTTACTGTTTGAAGATGCCAACATTTTAACAATGGCTGAGTAACTTGCACACAAACATTCACGACACCTCTGCTATAATAACTGTGAGGTGAACAAAAGTTCAATTGTCTTTTGCCATTGGAAAAGATTAGATGAGTAACATAAGCTTTCACATGAACTTACATTAAATATGTTACATAAAACAGCAGTGACTACATTTACTGTGAAAAGTAGTGGATGATGAAAGAAAGGCACAACACTTCTGTAATACTCCCAAAATAAACCTCTTAGCTATATTAAGTCAATAGTTCTTTATTTAACATGTACACATCTTTGTTTTTTGTTTATATAATTGCTAAAAGGTCAGGTGTCTTCATTTGGGCGATGCCAGTGTCCTTCTGTCATAAGTAGATTTTATGCTATATATTAGCTAGTATTCTGTGTGAATGACCCACTAGTTTTAGTTAATATTATCACCAAATAAGATAATCTCCCAAAATGGTGGTGTATTACCTTTCATTCAAGCTGTGAACTTAACTTTGTTGGTTTTTCTTTAGCTGTTCACGTTATTCTAGATAATTTTATCCAAGACCAGAATGGTATGATCACTTTACTTGAGTGTCATGAACACCTGAAGCCTAAATAATGTAATGGAGGATAGTGAAAGAAATACATCCCTGTTAATGCTGTTTAGTCAAGTGAACAGACCTGAGTAGTTCTGAAAGGTCCATTAGTACCGTGTGTGGTGTGGGTGGTGTGTGTGTGTGTGTGTGTGTGTGTGTGTGAGTGTGTGCGCGTGTGTGTGTGAGAGAGTGTGAGAGACAGAGAAAGAGAGCCTATTCGTAACTCAGTCTCTGTAGCAGCTCAGCACTTACTGCCCCCCTGTGCCAGAGCAGGGTTTCCTGCATTTCGTTGACTGCTTCTCCTTTACTCTCTCACTTTTTTTCTCTCTGTTTACACTCGCTTATTCTAACTCTGTGGGAGATGAGGATTTTCCTAAAGGAGTCTTTGTGCATGAGAGAGAGAGAGAGAGAGAGATGTTACGATGAGACAAACAGCATGCAGGAGGGAGCGAAGTATACTAGCTGTCTGTGTTAAGCCTGGCCTGGGCCCAGTCCCACATTTCCACAGAGCTCTGTTGTGTTTACCTTCAAAAACACATGCTCACCAGAAAAATGCCAAAACGTATGCTTAATACTAAATTTATAAGTTTCTAAACTATTCAAAAAATCTTGTTCATCAAACACGTTCTTTTGTTTGTTTCATGTGAATAAAGTGCATTTTTTAAGTGCCAGAGCACCCAACAATTGGTCAGAAATTACTTCACATTCATTACATTCTGAACTTAATGATGATCAATGCTGTCAATCCCTTAAATATAGTCTATCTAACCCGTGATGTATCCATTGAAAACCATTTTCTACATTACATAATGGGTCAATGACATTAATGGTCCCGTGGGTGAGAGTTGATGTCTGATTTAGCTGTTAATGGTTAACTTAAGTCAGGTTAGAGTCCGCTCACTGTGCTATGTTCACATGCATTCTTCGTACGCTGTGTTTGCTTCGCCTTTGCACTCAATAGGAGTATCTTGAAGGATACATGAGGATACACCACTGGATTACACACACATACACAGGCACACACAGTCACTCAGGGAGTGTGCTGAATCCTTGGAGCTGGATTTATAAACAGTCTGATATTCAACATTTACGGAACACTTAATCAACCCAAGGACAATTTTTGACGTGAGTGGGATGTTTTGTTTTTTTTTTTCTGTTATCTTAGACTAATATTTGTGCTGAGACGACAAAGAGGCAGTGCATGCTGAAATGCTGAAATGTGTGATAGCTATTTGTCATTGTTAACAGAATGAGGTGTGTTAAGTATAGTTTATGTTGAGCTGAGGTCAAATAGTAGCATCTCGTTGCCAACATGTCTGACATCTGCCACATCTCTACCCATAGCCGTGCTGTGGTCTGTGTGTAGTTTGCTTTCTTATCTGATTTTTAGTATGGTTTTTATAAAGCTATTGTCATGTATGTACCTGAGTCAACCAAATACCTCCTGACCCCTAAATGTTGTTGCTTTGAAAAGTTTTTAGTGCTACAAAAATAGTTTTGAAAAACAGGGTTTCCACTCAGTCAACCTAATGCTCACATTTTAGTATTACTTTGTTGTATATATCATCGTTATATGGTCTGAGTATGCCTAGGCCAGTAAGATTTGATGAGGATTGTTGACTGAGGAACATATGGAATAAACAGCTGCTCAAGGCTGAAACACTGTCATCTCACTCATCTCACTGTGTCATCTCAGCATATCTATAGATGACCTGTTATCTAATGTAAATTAAGAGAAAGATTATGTCACAAACAGGCAGGCAAAAAAAAGTCATTGGTATTCAGCTGAGGTGGTTAGTTGTTTTCATCAACTGTAAATGTAACTTAATCTGAACTCAAGAAAACAAACAAAAAAAGACTCAGAGGAATCAAAATTATCTATATGATTGGATTAGTGTAGATAAGAACTGATAAATTTCAGTTAAAATGATGATGAAAAATGTCTTTTGCCAAATCAATGATGGACAATGTTTACCTGACCTGATGGAATCACCTTGTATGATATTCACATACAACATGTGAAATAAATTGCGTTATGGTCCAGCAAAAAAACCAAAAACAAAACAAAAGACAACACAGTACAATTTAGGTTACAGCACCAAAGATCTAATAAATTCATAATATTTATCCTCTATGTGTCTTTGCCGCTTTACTTACTCAGGAGGAGAATGAAGCCACGTGCCCCGCCTCCGCCACAGGCCCCTCAACCTGCCCCACGCCACATCTTTAGAAACACTATACCTGACGGGGGAGGGACTTCAGGCATGGATGCCAAAGAGAACATGCTGAGGTCCACTGTGGATTTGCAACTAACCCTACCACAGGGATACCAGACTTGCGTAACTGAGGATGGAAGGTGAGGAGACATGGAGAGAAGCATGTTTGCTCTGGATGTATCAGTCTTTTTCCGGTGTGCCTTGAATTTACATTGTATTTGGCTGTAAAATGTGTTGTAATCAAATGTTTTGTTTATGAATACTGGGTTGTTTGACTACAACATGTCCATCCATCCATATCTACATTATATTTATCTATGAACAACAGTATTTTAGCTGTTGCTTCGCTGAACAATATGATTCTGTATTGTGACTTTCATTGTCGGTCACCAGACAACCAGCATGACACATGTTTGTCGCTTCTGGGGCTGTTTCGGTTGCTGTGCCAGTGGGGCCTTGTTAGGGGGTCTCATTCCCAGTCTCAGCATATGCTTTGTATCAGAGATGCACAGATGGAGGCTGAGCTGTTAATGCTCCCTGCCCCTAATGAGGTGCTCTCCTTTAGGGCAGAACATCAGGGATGCTTGCCCAGTACAAGTCTTGAGGCCAGTAAGTGTCTCTGTGCTTCTTACACTTACAAAAGAATTACAATAATAATAAATACAATAATACTTGCTTTTCCCAGAAACATTTGTCCAAATCTGTTTTAGCAGAATTGCAGGCTTGTACTGTAATATTAAAGATATGACTGTAGTATTACAATAATACTGTAGTATTGTATTATACAGTTTGCTTTTAAAGACGTCCGGAGTATATCATATAAAGACAGAGCACATACAACACACAATCAACTAAACCAGCTCAAGAAACGCATAGCACAGGGCCATTGTGTCTGTTTGCAGATTGTTGTTTTAGTATATAATAAAATAATAAAGTATATCTATCTATCTATCTATCTATCTATCTATCTATCTAGTTGTGGGCTGTGTGCATGTGTTAGTAATTGTTGATGGTGTCCTTTGTAGAGGTATCTCTCTCAGTTCTGTCATATGATATGGCTGTTACCAGAAAAGATTGGAGTTGGTGTCTCATGGTTTCTTTATCTGAGGATTGACAGGTATTACTGTAGGCTGCCCTCATCAGTTGCAATCCCCCTCTCCCACACACACAGACACACACAGTAATAAAGCAGACCTCAGAGCTTCTATTGTGGCTTAATATGCATGCATAATTTGTCAACATAACAACTATTCTGAAATTTGTCTGTCTCTATTTATTTTTGTTTTGTCATTTCTCAACACATTGCTCCTCCCACCTGTGGCTTCTGTTATTATTTTTCATAGTCATTACATTGTAATCTCTAATAAAAGAATTAAATTGTAATGTAATCAGACCATGAAAGTAATTTATACAGTAGCAATTAGGCAGCGGTAGCCATTTGATTGTTTTCAGTCAAAATCAGTGCTATTGCCAACCTACACTATGTCCCATCTAATAAGTGCATTAGGTGAAAGTGTGTCTCTATGTTGTTGTATGGAGTAATTACTATTCTATTTACTGGAGGTAAAGCTAGCAAGGCTTTGTAACCCTATCTTCTCTTCTGCCTCTCTTTCTTTCCCCCTCTCTCCCCATCTCTTCTTCTGTCTCCTTCAAACTGGCTCCCTCCTCCCCACCCTCTTCTCCCCTGTCTTTCACTTTCTCTCTCTCTTTCTCCCTCTCTCAGTAAAGCGCTGATGGACCTGCTGGTTGAGCTGTGTAGCCGCTATCACCTGAATCCAGCACTGCACACCCTGGATCTGCTATCGCCCGAGGGCCACCCTTTGGCGTTCAAGCCCAACACGCTGCTGGGCTCCCTCAACGTAGCCTGTGTCCTCATCAAGGAGAAAGTCTGTGAGGAGAAAGTGGTGCGAAAACCAGCACCCAAAGTGCCAGAGGTGAGTTACTTTGGTGAAGTGGACTTTTTTTTTTTTTTTTGGTCATGGGTGCTTTATGTATTGGATTTTGCATGATTGCAGAGACATTTATTTCATATTTTAATACATTAGTATAAGAGTGTATATGATTCCATGAATAAGAAAAAAAAATCCAAAGTTATCCTTGTTTTGTTGTGCTTTGCTTTAAGCAATATAAAATTGTGCAGTCCACAGAAAAAGCTTTTTCCTTAGTATAATACATAATACCTCCCTTCTCTACTTTTTACCTCTGACCGCTGGCAGAAAGCAAGGCCAGTGAAACCTGTAAGGGCCCATGCTAAGGTAGGAAGCCGGTTGCAATTAAACTGGCCTGGCATGACATGGAAGTCAGTTCTTCGATTCAGTTTTTCAGTCTAAGCTTTTATGTCTTTGTCCCCAATATTCATCTCTGTCTTGTCTTGTTTTCACGGCACACTCACTTATCTGATCTCATTCTTTCTACTGAGTATTAGTCTCTTTCCCTCTACCTTTTTCTTTTCCTCTTCTCTGCTCTCCTCCTACAGTTTGAATATTTGATGAGTGCCTTACCTTTAGTTACCATGCATTATTTCTCTGCTCTTCTCAGGGCTCACTGGCTGCTCTCTCTCCCTTTGACCCCACCTGGCCTCAGGCCAGAGACTGACACCATTTCAGATGCTCCTCTCCTCTGTTCTATCTGTCTCTCTCATTGTACCAGCAGTCTCAGCAGTTAAAATACATTACGTAACCTCATAGTACAAAGTCCAATGCAGTCAGTCCTATAAAAAAATCCTACAATTAAGGTTATTATGTTCAGTTTTTGTTGAAAGTGGTTAAGGAAAGGTGTTTATTCAACTTCATTTGGTCATTTTGGAAGCTTTAGATTGTGGTGCTGTAAAATGTTTTGGCATATACAGAGAGATGTTTCCAATATTATGCCTATGAATAGAGAGAAAGAATCAAGAATAAACACACCCGTCACCTCGGTAATGCAACACAGTTCAGCATCATATATTATTGTATAAAGATAAATGAAGAGACTCAATCATCAGTAACTAAACATATGTTAATATTAATGGACAGTAATCTGTATTAAGATTTCAATGAAATAAAACACCCTAATGTGATATTAAAATTATAAATAGTCTCAGCTTTTTAAAGTGATACACTTGACTTTACAACCAAGGTTTGATACATTGAGATACACAGACGTGTTTTCACTCGCTAACAACACAGCTACTCACTTTTTTGACATGAAGGTATAAGCATTTTGTTAGCTGTGATGAATTGTTGGTGCGGTGGTACATCATGTTGTTGCCACTGTCGGTCAGTCTATTTTTCTGACTGATTATGAGTCTACAATTAGTATATCAGGAACTGATATGTGAATGTAACTTTAGTTGCAATACAAAAGTCACTGAAGAGTGCCTGACTGAAGAGCGATTTTTATGAATGTTTCAGGCTCTTGACTCCTGAGTGGGGTGTATGTTTTTAATGAGGCTGATGTGAACCACTTAGTGATGCAGGCTGCTGAACAGAGTGACACATTCATCTGCTCCCCATAACAGAACACTGTGTAATGTTGTGGCATTACATAAACAGAGACCATCTCTAGTCTAGTAAATGTAAGAAACATTTTGGTAAGCAAGGCAAAGTCTAATCTAAGTTACTCATTCTTGAATTGTCTTTGCATGCTTGAAATTGTCTTTCTCACTGCGTTCCTCTCATCTCCATATATTTAACATTACAGTTGTTTTGTTCATATTTTGTAAGAAATCTTTAAAACGTGTGTATATTGTATCTGTAGACAGCAACGGATTTAGTTCACCTATACATGTCCGACTGTTGGTTCATATATATTCGTTGACATTATGTTACCACTGAACTGCTGACAGTACTCTTTTGATCCTTTTTGCCTTCTTTCTTCCATCAAGGACAACCTCTTAGCTTTTTTCTTTTTCTTTCTGTCTCATGTGGATTTAGCCCACTCCACTCCTATTTTTCTGTTTTTATTTAGGGAAATCTCTCATCTATCAGAATGAGAAGATATCACCAAAGGCCACAAAAGTGTGCCCTTTATCTCTTTCAGTTAGATATTGTATTAATGTGTAACATTCTCTCATCTCTTTGTCAGAAAACTGTGCGTTTGATGGTGAATTACCACAGCAGTCAGAAGGCAGTGGTACGGGTTAACCCCTTGGTACCACTTCACGCTCTGATACCGGTCATCTGTGACAAGTGCGAGTTTGACTCTTCACATGTCCTGCTCCTGAAGGACAGCATCAGTCGCCACGAGTTACCACTGGATAAATCTTTAACACAGCTGGGGATCAAGGAGCTCTACGTACTTGATCAGAGTTTAGGTAAATATTAATGATCTGATATATGATGCTCTGTTTCTGGGGTTCATTCACTTTTAAATTTCTCAATGAACAATTGAAGTTGAAACTGAAGCTTCATGTCAAAATCTATTTTTTTAAAATAATATTCTCATATATTCAAATTTGAAATGCAAATATTTCCTTGCGTTGGATGGATTGATTTGAAAATGAATATGGCCCCTCGGTTTATACTCTTAGAATGTGGTGGCTAATTAAGTAAGCTAATTAAAGCAGATAAAAGACATCACGGATGCTCATAGGAGCTTTGGCTTGTCCAGCTATTGTCATATTATCTGCTGTTGGCAAGTTGTGAGCTTATGCTATACAGTCACTTACAAGTAGGACAACAGAACCTATGTTCTGTTTCTTCATTCTCTGTCATGTGTGCTTCTGTTTAGGCACAAATGCTCACTCACTGCTGTGGATACGTACAACTTGACTTTTATTTTAAAACTACAAAGTTCACTTATCTTTCCCACTTTATGCCAAACTCTATAGTCAGTAAAGAGAGAAAAAGACATGGCTAAAATGACAACTGAACTAACTATAGATAACATGAAAATGTTTTAATATCTGTACTGTAAAGTACTCTGCTGTCAAAGTCAACATGGGTTTAATCAGCAGCAGGAACAGCAAAGCATATATATGCAAAATACACATTTTCTTACAATATGTTTGGCTAAATGAGCCTTGGCAGATGCCTACCTTGATATGATACCTTGAGATATACTTATTAGGATATGCCATGTTTTATTATATAAGTTTATTGATCTAAGATTTAATATTATGGTTCTTTACCATGGTAACAGTCCACACCCACTGATATGACACAGAAAGAACTTGTCGTTTATGGTCATGAAGGATATATACAGGAATATTACAGAATATTATGTAATTGTTATGGTCAGATTTCTATTTCTATAATGTTATATTTAGATATTAAAGCTTTCACAGTTATTATGAAAAACACGTGACCTGGTTTGTTAAGGAAAATCTTCAAATTATTTTGTATTACCAGCTATGTACAGCTATGATGTAGAGCCACAAAAGCATAAATGCAACAAATTAATCAGCTGTTTGTGATGCACGTCAGTTATACATAAGTGATTTAATTTGTTTTAAAACCTCATGTTTTCCAGTTCTCCAGCCAAAAATGGCCTCTGCTCCTGCTCTTAACTACTCAGGTATTAGTTATGATAAGTCCTGTCTGTCTTAGTGTTGCTGGTTCTAACCAAATCGTTAATTAACCCATTGTCCTGCTGCTTGCTTTTTAACCTTGCTTTTTACTGCATTGGACATAGATATTTACTTGTTATGATAATGAGCTAATTTGACTAACACTTAGATTATTTTTGTATTAACATAGGTTGTCTATGTGTTTTCCTGCATCCAAATAACTTAGAAGTATAGCTATGTGATTTTTGAATGGTTAGTTTGTCTTCCCTCCCTGTCATCAAGCCAACAGTGTTATCATGACACATTCTTGGTTACTGTTTAAAAGACTATAAAGCAGGGGTCACCAACACAGTGCCCGTAAGGATCATGAGTCACCTGCCAGCCTGTTCTAAAAATGGCTCAAATAGCGCCACTTACCAGTGAGTTTCATCTAATTTATTTTGATTGCTATTGACTGGAAATGACAATATATTAAAAAAAGAAGAACTTCTCACACTACTGCCCCTAAAGACAACTACAAGAGGAGTTGATGTATATAACGCAGTGATTTTGTTTTTTGTCACCTTTGGGTGAAATCAAGGAGTTCATGCAGTCCAAAGGGGAAGACACCTCGCTGCTGGAGGACACTGATGAGACCACAGAGATGAATATCATTAATTATTAATAATTACATTTAGTCAAAGCTAAATTGAGCAAATTGGCTATTTCAGAAGTGTGCATTAAATTGGTAGCCCTTCGCATTAATCAGTACCCAGAAAGTAGCTCTCAAAAAGGTTGGTGACCCCTGCTATAAAGGTTCAAAAGAGGTGGGTCTCAGAAAAAAATAAATGTATAGCGCCCTCTTCTGAGGAAATTCAGTAGGTTTCCTCTATCCAGTTGTCTGGGAATGACAACTGTGTGTGTGTGTATATATAATTTTCCACAAACTGTGACCCTGATCGCTTTTGTTTTAATTTGAGGTGCTGACACTATCATGTCCAATGTCTTCCCCTGTCCCCCTTTTTCTAGACTCCATCTGCTCTAGCACCACCAGTTTGGGCAGACCGGAGAAGAAAGGTCTCCGGAGTATCTTCCAGTTTAGCAGGAGGAAGTCCAAGGTAATATTTCTGCCTCTGCTTATTTGTTTAACAACATGTAGCATTTATACAAGCAGTGACTTTATCTCACTCTTTCATGATTTTATTTTTAGTGTTGTAATCATGTATCAAGATATAAAGTATGTTAATTGATAAATTAACCTTGAGTGGTGCATGCAGTTCATACTACTTTGGACTGACAGCTTAGTCAGGCTGAAAGCATGGCTGAACAGTTGAATGCTGCATGTTAGCTGTGCCTTCCGTTTGCAGACAGAGACAACATCTATGGAAATGGATGAGTCTGATAAAGTAATCCAAAATACAGACACACAATCCGATGTAAGTACTACTAACACATTGGACAGCTTTGGATTTTGTTTTTCTATTGTGATCTCACCTTAAATATCTGGCTCTTTAGCTTCTAAATGTTCCACTATGTTCACCAGCTACTCTCTATCTATGTATATAAAACAACATGGCCCACTTTAGTTAATATATTGTACTTAAGTGATTCTATTTCAAATGTGCAATCAATCAAATGACCAAAAACTAATTTATACCAATTGAGTCTGGGACTTGGGGCACCTGGCTGTTGCCTTCTTTGCTGGGTTGCTAATCTAGTCAAGACAACACTGTGAGAGTGGTCATAATGAGTCAAAAACGTTTACACTATCTATATTGTGGAGTGGAGTAAAACACTAAAGTTTGCACAGTTGGAGATGCTCTTCATATTATTTTTAAAATCATATTACAGAAAATACAGTGACATATTCACATTCATGTTATCTGAATCACAAGTGATGTATTCCCTGCTTACCAACAACAAAAAACAACTTCACAAGTGTGACACTAATTACTCTGACATCACTTTTGCAGTTTAAAAGTGTCGCCTGTTTTGTATTTCAGCAAAGTAAATAGGTCTGAAACATTTAGTCAATAAATAATATATTAACAGACTTACAAAAAAGTGAATCAGTTCTTTTTGTAATCATATTACAGGAAATACAGTGACATATGTAGAATATCAGATCTTTTCCATGTTCATTGGAATCATCACACAGCTGATTTGAGTGAGGGACTGTACATCCGTTCCTCGCGGGAGGCACAGCAGAGGAAGCGTAATTAATTGTTTAAATCTTTTGATTTGGCGACAGGATCAGTCGGGATATACGCTAGTTAATGTTTTGAACCTTGTAAACATCAGACTGAAAGCTCTTACTCACAGTTTAACAATACAATAATTTAAAATGCTCCATTAAATCGGTCTGGACATTTTTATTAAATAAAGATTTGAACTCAGTTTAGAAATTCAAAATATTTTCTTCTGTCATATCACAAGGGTCATTACTTGTTTTTTTTTTTTAAGTTTACAGTCAAGTTTTAAAATATTAGAAGTGTCATCTCTGCACATGGACATGTATTCATATAGTAATCAGGGTGTAAAAGTGTGTTTAAAGGGAATGCTGATGGTCAGTAATATTACAAATATATGTTGGTCACACCCACACACACCATGTGTTAAGGAATTAAGACTTTTATCTGCGCCTGTGACCTGTGTTGAGAAAATAGAGCCTGTTGTTGCTAACCCACAGAATGACTGTGAAGTTGTTGTCATGTGCCCTAATGTCATCTAGAGGGCAGCAACTATACCCAGGTCAGTGAGTAGTACTGTTAGGGCTCCGATCAATTCAGGGTAAAAAGAGGAGTGTCCCCAATTTTCTTCCTTCCTTACCCATGAGTGCTGAATAATAAAATGAACAGAGGTACAGAGTTATTAAATTCCTAATATACAGCAGACTATGTAACTGGTAAAGCACAAACGATCACAAAACTTGTGGGCGTGGGGATCTAAACAAATATTAATATTTTTTAAAAATTTTGATCATAAAGACAATGAATGAATGAATGAATGAAAACAGAATTTAGATACGCCTATTCCAAAATAAAAAACTCCCTACCACCGCTCCTGCTCCAGTGTATGTGTGTAGCATACATTCATGTTAAACCAGACTACCTGTTATGTCCATAACCCAATCACATTAATTGGATTTTGAAGCCATGACCCTCTGTTCAGCAGCAGCCATCTGTGGCTCACCTTAGATCAATATGGCATTTGATTGTATTAGCTGGAAAAACACTGCCTGCCTCACTCTGGCTCACTTGACTCAAAGCTTTCAAAGCTTCTGTTTTCTTCTCCACCCTTCTACCTCTTTGTTCTCTATTTTTCCCTCAACACTGAGCATCTAGCTTGCCAACATTAAATCATTGTCATTGTCACCATTATCACCCTCTTCGTCCAGTTCTAAGATGACTATGGTCTTCCTTTTCCTTTTTGTCTTCTTTTTAATGTCTTTTTTCAAATGCTTCTGACTTAAAATCTTCTTTCAAATATTTCTTGAAAGCAGAGCATGAATTAAACACAGAGATAAATATAGAGTACTTGGCATTTGCTTTATTGTGGAGCCTAGAATAAACTTATTAAGATAATTTCTTCATATTGCCATTTCTCAGCCATATGACCCTTTCCAGTTGGCTTTAATGCAGCTGGGTCTTTACTCTCTGATATGATTGTTTCTCAGCCAGGGAGTGTTATCAGACCACACACATGCATTTGTGCACACAAGCAAACACACACACACACACACACACACACACACATAGACACATAGGGTTATCAGCCCAAAGGCATCAGATTACCCTACCTTGGCTACATTAGCACTAAAAGCCCAACCTCTTATCTCTAATTGTTCATTAGGGGCTAAAGTGTGTGTGTGTGTGTGTGTGTGTGTGGCCTTAAAACACTCACATGGTCAGAGAGCATCATGTTGTAGGGCAGTGCTGATTCTGAAGCAAAACTGAAATAGGAAAATATGTGCTTACTTTTGACTTGTTCTTTTATAGATTTTAAAAGACATATGGTGATACTGTATTTATATATACGTATTTCAGAGTAGAGGCTGTGATGAATGATATACTGTTTTTGATTCCACCCTCAGGCATTGGAGTAAAACAATTTTATCAGTTTTGCTATCACAGGAAGGTCATTTTTATTGTTTTCAAGAGAGCAGAACTGTCTCCATCACTTAACCACAACAAAATACAGTCAGGGAGGGAGCAACAACTTTAAATGCATTCAAATGGATTTATTTGATATCTAGTCAATCTTTCAATGTGACTGTAGGGAGTGATTTAAGTTGGATTTCACCCCCCCCTCCAAAAAAATGCTGCAGTACAGATACAGTTACATTTTCTCCCTGTTTTGACAGATTTCAGATTGTTTAGCAGAGGGAAAGAGTAGCAGAGAGCAGGTGAAAAAGTCCACTTTCCACTTTGAACATTATATTTTTTGTAAGGTGAGAACATGCTTCTTTTTTAGGATTCAGAACGTAAATCACATCGATTCTTTACTTCTAACATTTTTTGTTCTGTGAGCCTCCATCTGCTGTCTACCCCACCTCCTGCTTTTTCCTGCTTTTACCTCCTCTTATCTAAACACAGCACAGTGAACTGTCACAACTACTTATTTTATATTATCTTTATATTTCTACTTTAGGTTTGGGCTGTGCTTCTTCCATTTTGTATTTAATTTGGGTTTGTGTTTTTTATGATTTTTATATGAATATACCAGCCCTCCCCAAATATAAAAAACTAAATTTAAAACTCAATGAAGGTTAGATAAGATAAAGTGAGCAGCTGTTGTTAGTGTTGCTCTTGTGTGAACTAAGAACATACTTAACAATGTTAAAAGTCAGATTTTCTCGCAAGGCTAAATTAATGCTTTATTTATGAATGATGGATTAGTCTCATGAACCTCATCAGATAAAAGGAACACTGTGGATGAAGATAATATGATTCTTCATCTACAGAAATATGATATAACATGATTTTTCTTTTCTTTTCTTTTCTTTTCTTTTCTTTTAAGCAACATTTCTCTCCATACATGAAATGCAGAGTCTGCCAGATTACAGGTTTCATGTCTAGGGGGATGGGGCTAGGGGGTTGGTGGATGCTGACAGAGTTCATCAAGGGCACGTGATAGAAGCCACCACGACTCTGATAGAAGATGTCCTCTTGCTCAAAAGTACAAAACGTACAAATGAAAAACAACAGCCATGCCTACTGGACTGCCCTCCTTAAGGTTTTTTTTTTTTTTTCTCCAGAAGTACTGTTCTTTTCCCATCCCTCCCTACTGTGAGATGTTCTAACCATGGGTCCAATTAATCCTAATGACCTGAACTTTATGTTCCTTTTTCCTCTGCTTTCATGCTGTATCCAGGCATTGTCTGAACGCATCAATTAATCTGCTTTTAGACACTTCTTTTCATAGATCATGGGGGTGTGATGCATGGTTTGGTTCCCCCGTTGTGCCAAGTCGCTGTACCAAGCTGAGCCACAGGGAAAATCAGAGTTTCAGGAACACTTTGGGCTCTCTTTGATCAGATATTGAAAGCCATTTTTTCCTGATGGTTTAGCCAGGAGCAGCCACCCTTTGAATATGTGTTTGCACTTTCAACTTGGTCAAATAAATGTTGCAATAATTGTTGTGAGTGCAGTCTGTAGAGTGGACTACCAGTATGCCCCCAGAAACGTATGCATTTGATTATGTGTAGTATCTGCATGTGTGCATGGTTTTAGACTTCAAAAGTTGGGTGTGGCTCTCCCTCTGAGTTTAATTTCAAGCCATGTAACTGGGAAGTGTTTTTTTTTTTTTTAATGTGAAAAGGACCACAATGTCAATAAGGCTGAAATGCAAACTGTATATGCCCTTTCCGCCTAAACAGATTTTGCAACATAACACAATGAACTTTTACCGCTCTGCCTTCAAATTCTATCTAGTTTTCATCAAATTTACTAAATAAAATAGCTAATCAGTTTATACAGCCTGCTGTATCTTAAACATTTGTCTTGTCCTGCCTTGTGATTTAGATTGCTAAATGATTACACCCCTGTATATTTGAAAGCACAGACATGGATAGCTGTTGATAGCAAAATATACTTAGAGGTCTTAGACACGTTTGTTCATGTGTATGCAGTCTGACCCCCCTTTTATTCTTGATGTTGCCCTCAGGATCTGTCCACTGTGTCAGGGGTGCTGTGTGTAGAAGATCGGCCCAGCACTTTGGGCCAGTCTCACTCAGTCATGAACATCTCCAAGTTTGATGCCAAGAAGAGGAGGGCCCCTGCACCACCCGGGGCTCCCACACCCACCATGGGACACACTAGCTTTGAGAGCTATCAGGTGATGGGATAAAAATAGCTCAATAGCTCAATAGTCATCGTCATGGGCTGGGTTTCAAATTGTGTCACTTACTCCAAGCTTTGCATATATCCAATGTGGTAAAAGCACTAATACTACTAGCACCGTCACAATTGCAAGTTGAAATTGCACATGTAAATCAAAAGATTCTCAGGATTGACCTGAAATACTATATCTGAAGGCTGCAATATCAGTTTGTAGCAGCCTTTCCTTTCAGTGTTTTGGAATGAGATTCAGGAACTCAAGGTCAGAGTGACCTGTATCGTCTACATTAGAGCAACAGCTCCCTGCAGTCCCATTATAGTGTTAAGGCGGCATGCTGGGAAATGTTGTTTAGCAACCAACATCCTTCCCCCTTCCCTCTGATAACAGTTTGTGTTTGTTTGGAGGAATGAGTGTTCTTGGTGAATTTTAACTTATTTATAGATGTTTGTTCTTCTGTTTGCAGTGCATAGTGACTCTATTAAGAGGCATCTTATAACTGTTTTGGGTATTTTTACTATTGCCAATTGTAGTTGTCCAGAGGGATTGTACTTGCAGAGGTACTTTATCTGTCCACCTCTCAGATCAAGAGTTATGACCGACACCAGAACTAAAATAGAGAGACACCACTGGAAGTCAGGAGAGCAGCCACACAGATTAGAGTTGGGAAGGTCATCTGTGGACTTGATGACTGGTATAATATTTCTCCATCTTGCTCTGAACTGTTTACCCTGTCTGAACACAGTAGTCTTATGTATATTCATGGACATCCACACATTGCAAGGTCATGCTATGGTGTAGGACACTTCTAATATTTCACCTTTCCAGTGTTGCCTATGGAGCCAGCGAGATTGAGGACAGGCTGTCAGTATGTTCTTCTGGTCTTGTCAACAGTTCAGCCTTAGGTCAACAAATAACAGACTTTTCCAAACATTACAGTAATAACAGAAATCCAGAATGGCTACAGAAAAGTGGACTTTATATGTGCACTTGTAAACATTTAGGTGGTCATCATAGTGCTTACGAAATGAATGGATAGATGGAAAGTAGTGTATGTGTATTTCTATGATTAGGCGGCATCATCTGAGGGCAGGACAGAGGTGTGAGGTGTGCTTGCATCATGCTTGGCCTGTGTTTGTTGTGTGAGTATGATTTGAAGAGGGTTTAGTTTCATGACAGTGAAGGATGTCATAGCTGTCAGGTCTTATCAGGACAGTTTCTCAGCATTGGCTTTAAAGAGTTCTGCAATTACACAAAAAAATCAGATTGCAACCAGCATGTGCTGTCACATTTACATGAAATTTGCAATTATGATTGCTGAATGTGTTATTAAGACACACTAGAAAACAATTGGCATGCTTTGCTTGTATATAGGAATATATCAATAAAAAGTTGAAACCTTGGTGAAAACAGCTATACCTTTATTTGTTGAGCTACAAAATTTGAGTAGTAGATGCTGAAAGTAGGCCAAGTCACCTTGCAGAACACACACACACACATGTCACAATTGTTTTTGTTGTATTTTATGTATTATGCTGACTCAGAACCGGCCATGCCCTAAAAACACTCAATTCTGCAGCACAGTGGTTTGTATTACAGTCTCCCAACCTTATGTACAGTCGCAACTGTCTGTGCATACAGTGTGAGAACATGCATGTGTATCTGTATGTGTGTTTGAGAGAGAGGATTAGGCACATGATAGCATGCTATTTGAGGAACGCTTTCAATGATGACTGTCTTCATTACAGACCTCCCTCTGTGCTGAGCAAGCTTAGGTGGTCAACTAATTGTGACTTACAAGACACAGTAATGGACTCTGACAACATGATATAAGCTTTGAGGATGATGAGATATAATGAAGCTGAATGCTTCAATGACCTTTGCAGAGGCAGAGATCACTGAAGGTGGTCATTTAAATCATATCAGCAACATAGCTATATTAAGATCATTGATAAAATTGGGAGGGTCAGAATCCCAAACAGACTGTCGGGATATTGGTCAAATTCAGTTCCACATTTTAAGGCAAGATGACAAGCCAGCAATTATTTACAAACGTTCTGTCAATATAGAATAACTGGAGGTTTCAGATAAATATTGTAATGCATTTTTGCCTGAAATAGCTGTGTGGGACACACTGTGGGTTTTGGCCCCATCACTTACATTGAAAGCACATTTGAAGAGGATCTTTTAACAGCCAGTAGGGAGTGATTACAGCAAGGAAAATGTCTTTCAATGTTCATCTGTTGTTTTAAGATATACTTGAAAAAATGCATTTACTACATGTTGTCCAGAGGAGATGAATACCTGAAAAATACAAGTGCAACAATGTTTTAAATTTGAAAGAAACATGGTGTATGATATCATTCAGACATGGTAGCAATAAACCTTTTCACACAATATGGATATTTAAGACCTTGTTTCATTTACAGTAATGAAAGTAGATCTTAGACTTTTTTTTATGTCTGGGGACAGGCTGCTATGTACATAGGTGAGAATGGGAATAGAGCACTGAAAGCAGATGACACAGTATTCCAGAGAGAGTCATCTTTAACTGTTGGAGAATCAAATGTTTTCACAAGCTCGAGTCCTTATGGAGAAGTCAGAAAGTTCCAGTTTTGTTTCTTCAATCTAACACTCAACAATCTGTGTCTGTCTTTATGGGAACTGCACTGAATTAAATTATGTTTTGGAACATTGAGTTCAGAGAAACAAGACCTTGTTTTTGGGTTGTTGTTCTTTTTTTCCCCAAAAGCGATAGACAGTCTGTTATTGTGGTTTGGAAGAGAAGCCGTGTCTACATTGCTTCTTGTGATAAAGGAGTTCAGAGAAATCCTGGGGTTTCTGGTTCACTGCTGAGTAACAGAAGGTGCTTCTTGAGTAAGTGCATTGTGCCCCTGCATGTACAAGAGGAGTGTATGATAAAGACAGAACAACATAAGAGAGACAATAAAAGGCAAAGAGAGAGAGAGAGAAAACTGAGAGAGAGTCAAACTCAGGTAACAGCAGGTCTTGAAATGTGTGCATTTGGGTTGTGCAACATTAACGATGTATAAGCTTTGGGGTCATATTTCCAAAATGCCGTACACCATGAAATCTGGTTGGCATGCCTTTAGGGCCACCCTTACCTTGTAGAAGAAGAACATTACTGAATAAAAGTTCAAGACATAGAGCATTTAAGAGCAGAGGGTGAATAATTAATAAGATCAGAAGCTGAAAACAGTCTGTCTGTAAGAAAAGTTTACAAATGTTCTAAATGTTACCTGAAGCTAAATGTAGACGTTCAGTTTTCATTGCCCCTCCACTGCTCCCATATTTCATTTTAACTGACATTTTGAACCCCTTCCACCTATTGCATATTAAATGATTGGCAGCATTACATGTATGTATATGAAGAATTATTAATTTATTAATGATGTAGCCAATCAAGCAAGTTTCAGTTTTTTGTGAAACCTAAATGACATCTGTTCACTGAGACAAGTGAAGCCTGATGTGGGAATTAAAATTTGATGACCGTCTCTCAGTTGAAAGAACACAAATGAACAATGGTTGCCGAAATATTGTTGCAGCAATATGAGATTAAATATGCCCAGGCCAGAATTGAACGTCATGTGATTACTAAACAGATCTTCATTTTGGACGTTTGTAGTACTTTGAGGGACAGACGCATACTTTTTTTTTTTTTTTTGGTACAAACTACACATTTTTTTGTGTTAGGACGGCTGTCTGGTTGCTCCATGTGTGTGCATTGTTTTTATGCAGATAAATGCATATGTTAAACAATATGGCAGACTGAGTTGTCTGCCAAAAACTGTTCCCTGGGTTTTCTGTGATGCATGAATTAGTTTTTGTGTATGCTGCATTCCTGCCTGTGTGTGTAAGGCTTCTTGATTGATCGGGCTGACTGCGTTTTTCTTCCTAATGATCTGTCACTCTGTGAAAATAGAGTTGGTAGCAGAGGGAAGCTTGTTTTTCACAGCCATCCATCAGGCCAGTAATTGTGGTTCAAACAGCCAGATAAAACAAAAGTTGATACTCTAGTGTTCCTGTATGTCTTTCTCTTTCTTTGTTTTTTCATTTATTCACCACTTTTTGCTGCACAGCCTCCCTTCTGTCGTTTTTGCAACACTTGTTGACCGGTTTCACGTGCTAAATACACTCTCCACTTAACAATATAAACAATAGATGGTCAGCCATACTGCTGTGGGGGTTTCATTGGTGAAAGTTCGAGTTGTATTTGTGGTTAGATGGGCCTAGCCTTGGACAGATAAGAATCTGTGAGAGAACAAAAAAACAAGGGAGGGTAAAAGTAAGAAAAGTAGTGGAAAAAAAAAAGGAAGGCAACCTGGTTGTTGCAAATATGACATAGCAGTTTTTAAGGATGTAGACAAGGATGTTTACCCATTTATCACATGGCTTTACTGTATCTCACCACATTTTGTGGAGAAACAAAACATTGTTTGCGGAATTACTTGGCTACTGGTGCCAAAGCAAACAGGCTATCCGATCTGTGCTACAGATGAAAACAGCAGGTGCACTGTTTCTAAAAGGGTAATGTACATTTTATGTCCATCTTCAAAAAGGCCTTAAAAAGATGCAGTTAATAATTTGTGAAGATCATAATGAATACATTTCAGAACAATAGTACATCACTGTTAGAAAAATAATCTAATTTAAAGAAAGTCCTGATGTAAAAACAGAATCAAAGTATAATATTTTAGAAAAATATTGTATTGACCATTTGCAGTTCTTTAACTCTATAACATACATTTTACAGGTTGTTGAATTTTGTAATGCGATGGAAAAAAAATAGATGCAGATGCAGTAAAGATAATAAGACGTTATATTACATATTCTATTCCCCACATGTACAAATTTGCCATTGATTCAAAACAGTTTATCAATATACTACATGTCCTGTCTACTGTATGTCTGCTTGTAGGTGGTCTCTTGTGGTTATAGTGACTGAAATGTAGGTAGACCCTTTAAGCGTTTTATTCTTACGCACTGACCTTGAAGATTGTGAAAGTGAGTTAGGGGCCAGAAATTGGGGAGCTCGTCACCCACCCGCCACGCAGCCTATGTAGGACAGGATCTGTTTGCACTTGAAGCTGTCAAAACATCTTGTGTATGAAACCAATCAGGACAAATGGGACAAACAAATTAGGTAAATGTATGTTTGTGTCAGTCTCAAACTGTTCTCTGTCGATTCTTTCTGTGTGTGTGATATTAATGTCTGTTACCTTCAGAATCAACAGTTAAAATTTCATTTTAATAGTGTAGTGTCCGTAATCTCAGTATAATTTCAAAATGTTCTTTAGCTTCCAATTGCAGTCTTAATAATGCAACAGCTGTGTACCTTTTTTTGCAGATAAACATAATATGTAATGTATTAATTAATTAGGGATGACCCTGTCGCATTTTTGGCCACTAGTATCTGTTGATATAAAGTCAGATCCAATGTTTATTTTTATCATATCTGTATGTTCCCCCTAAATAATATAGTGAAACTGTGCAGACTTCACCTACAGCAAGGCAACATTAAAATGACTAAAAGCACCATAATTGATAATAAAGGACCCAGATTGGCAATGATGATCAGGACAGACATATTGAAAGTTGCCATTGATTCTAGTCCATTTATTGTGGACAAATTACTCACTATATTACTGTACTACTACTGATATGTGACTCAGATTCCTCTCACCCAAACCCCCCCCCTCCTGTGTGCATCACTGTCAATGTAGGGAAAAGGTGAAGAAAACGTTTGATTTCTCAAAGAGTGGGTTAGTAGGACAAAGTAGATGACAATGGAACTGGGTCAGCCATGCGTCTCCTTATCCTTAGCTAGCCTCTTCTACACACACACACACACACACACACACACACACACACACACACACACACACACATACATCATTAAGACTTTTAACATATAATTCTTTTCATCATAATTGCACACTCATACATGTTAATTATAACACACACAGACAATAACCCTAACACACACTAACTGTCCTCCAGTCTACTGTTAAGATGTTTTTGACCTCTGTGCCCTCACAGTGTTGAGACAGTTCAGCCTCCATTATTATCTCAGACACGCACATACATACACATGCATCTGCGCACATATATGCATATAGGGATCTACTCATGCATGCTGACATACACACATTTGCAATGTAAACCTCTTTCATGCATACACATACTCCATTTCACATTCCACATTAGCACTGTAATGTTGCCCTGTTACAAAGCCCCTCGCCCATCAAGAGCGCTTCAAAACAACTGATGAATGGTCACGCCACCAGATTGAAGACTCCATGGGTGGCCCTATCTGATCAACATGCTCCAACATGGGACCCGTTGCATCTCAAACCATAGAGTGGAAAATTTAATGGACACACCAGACTATCCTAGCATGGCCTTCTGTGCACTTTTTTTCCTCATTAAAGCAGAGAACAGGAAAGCATTTAATAGCTCTAATCAAGTTAGCTATTTTGCACATGTTAATGGAGTTATTTATCAACAAAGTTACATTGGTAAACAAGGAAGTCATGACGTCCCCGCATCTATTCTTAATCATCAGACATGAATGGACCTCTGGTGACCTGTTGATTGTTGTAGTAAGTGGATAAACAGTGTGGTCAGATCTGGTAAATAGGAATTGGAAGATGTATGTAGCATCTCTGTGTATCACATATTTTAATTTTAATTTTAATTTTAATTAATACTGTGTCTGTCTATCAAGTTGTTGAGCTTCTCTATAGTGAACTCATCACTCACATTTGACATTGTTCCTGCTGATACAGCGTGACTTGCCTGTACTTATGGCGACAGGACTTGAGCATTCACTTGATACTTGTAAACTATCTGTTTATGTGTTATCACTTGACATGCAATGTCATGACACAAGGCTGACTTGAGACATGAGTAACAATGGCCATATGCTGTCTATAGTTTGCTACAAAACATGTGTAGGTTTTGACAAAAAAAGTTACCTTCTCTCAAAAACATTAAGAAGACCATCTTCCTCTGTGATATACAGCTTTGCTCTGTATAATATAAGTTTGTAAATGGTAAATCAGTAAACAATCAGTAAACAACACACAAACATAGTGTATATATAATGATATTACGTACTTGGCTAAACGTAATGTATAATGTGACATTCAATGCGGTAAAATGCAGAGTTTTGAGTCTTATAACAATCATATGCTGTGTTTCCAGTCATGGTGCCAATAAGGCCATGAGAGCAGCACACACTTAACCCTGTAACCCTTAACAACCCCCTAATCCATACACGCAGCTCAGCATCCTTCTCGTGTGTGTGCACATGTGTGCATAAGTGCGAGTGTGTATGTGGTCATAATGTAACCCCGGAAAGTGTGTACATGTGCGTTGTGTGTTGAGACCACAGCTCTCTTCCTTTCGTTGCAGGGCTTGGCTGCAGTCTTATGTTTCACTTTGCAGAGAACGCACACACAAACATACTAGTACACATGCATCCACACGCGTCACACACACACCCATCTTCATAGGAAAGTCAGTCATCCATTTCAGCTTCAACTTTGGCCCACATCCATTGGTATGTCTGTATTCATGTATGTATGAATGCCAGTGAGGGAGAGAAGCGGGGGACCAAGAATGAGAACGACAGCCAGTAGGGGGGCCATTTGGATTTCCATAGCATAACATGCCAAGCAACGAGTTCATTGAGTTCACATGTTTGAACTGCCTGATGAAAAGCAAGGTGGCCTGATCTCTCCCTTGCCCTGCTGCATGATGCAACGCTTAAATGCAGCTCCAGGCATGTTCTCTTTTGAGTTTCAGTGTTAAGAAAATGCAGAAGTTGGTATTGACTTTTTCTTAGAACTTAGGACAGCTATGTTGAAACCTTGATTCTAAGAAAACAGATTTCACAGAGAGTGAAATCAGCTTGCATAGGAGAATGTGAATTGTCTTATTTCCATATGAAACAAAACAGTTTCCCACTTGTTAGTCTGTCAATCATTCATAGTTTTATTCTATTTCCCCCTATTTTTATTTCTCTCTATTTTCCTCTCTTATTCTCCTCTCCTGCAAGCTTATATCCAAAACAAATCTTTCCAAATGTTATGAAAGAGCTACTGACAGATTTCTGTTGAACCACCTGTTGCCACTGAGCTCAATGTCATTTGATATCATATTTCGCTTTGATTGAGTTCTTGCCTAAGTGACTTGAGTTGGCTTTTGTTTTGTGCACACAGAGAAGAAATTGCATCATTTTGTTAATAACTCAGTTGTCAGTTGTCGCTGGTCTTCACCTCTAAAGTTATCAGTAATTCAGCGAAACAGCATTACAATTGAATCACAGTAGCTGTTCCCTCTAATTATTATGAGAAACACCTCAATAACATACACATATCATAATGTAAGCTAACTGTATCACTGCCAGACATTATATGTCTTGTTGTAGGAATGTTGGCCCTCTGATGGATTTGAAGACACAGATGCCTGCCAGAAGCCCACTTGATTTAATTACTCACTAGTAAACTCCACTTCAGTCCTGGCAGACTTAATTAACAGGCTGATTCATGGTTAGACCACACACACACACGCATAAGGTGCTCACATAAATTTACTTTCTACTGTCCCTCTCCTTCTCTTTCAGATGGGCTTTGGCTCAGAAAGCCAACAGAGAAAAAGAAAGGCTCCAGTCCCTCCTCCCACCCCAACTTCCATCACCCCAGACCTTGACGATACCTCAACCTCTCCTGCGGTCACCCCTGATAGCCATGTAACTGACACACCTACGACAGCCTTCCACACCAAGGTAGTGCAGTCCACCACTGTCTGTACTACCACAGTACCAGTCCCCTTGAAAACGGAAGTACAACCTCTTCCTCCAACATCCAGCTCCCCAACCCCAAGCAGCAGCACCACTGACAGCCTAGCTGTCCAGGATTCCAGCTCTGAACTCAGTCACAGCCTTGACAACTCAGACCTTGACCTAGATCAGACCAGTTCCCACTGCAGCACCCTCACCAGCAGCACAATGAGTGGGCCCGCTACAAAAAGCTCTAGCAGCAGAATGGAGGATTCGGAAAATGTCAGCAGCATGGCTGCCAAATTCCATCAAGAGGCAACATCAGCCAGCAGCTTCAGGTCGGAGTCTGAGTCGGCCCTCAACCTGAAAATGGATGAAGTTGAGAACAACAGACACAGCGCAATAGGTAAATATTTATAAAATGTCAATTTTCAACACAGCTGTGTACAAAAAGCAACACATGACATCAGGAAGCAACAATCTACATTTGAAGGCCTTTAAAAATACAACCAATTTAGAAATATATAATTGACATTCATGGACATTTTCTGTCATTAGTCCTAAATTTATGCTTCCTAAAAACATGCTATAATTAGCAAGTGAAAATTTGTGTTTTTTACTTGATAGTGATGAAATAATCTATTGTATTCTCATAACTGCTAAACATCTCTTGTTTTAGACAACAACCTTTCATTTGCAAATCAAAGAGACTCCAACACCAGTAGATTAGCAACAGGTATAATGCTAAATCACAACTAAGAATATTTCTAATACTGCTCACACAGCACCACAGGCAATATGTGCAATATGAATATATAATGCAATCTACCTGTTGATTTTGTTATCATTATGCCATATATTATTTTTTGTTTTACTGTAATATCTTCCATCAGTTATTTAGTGAATTACATCTGAATTTAAACCAACTAACATCATAATTTTACACCAAAGTACCCAAAACATTTATGTTTAAAGAAAATTAATGTGGCTGTTGATCAATTGTGTTACTGTAAAGACGTGAGACAGTCAGAATCTCTGACTGAATATCTGCCCTGGAGAAGTGAGCTGTCACACCACATCAACATTTGAAACTTAAACTGTCAGGAATGACGTAGATGTGAGAAGAAAAGTGTGTGTGTGTGTGTGTGTGTATGTGTGTGTGTGTGTGTGTGTGTGTGTGTGTTTTAGGGTGTGCACATGTCATGGCTGAAGTACAGGAACTAGTGGAGCTGGTTTTCATCATAGGTTATGACACAGTACAGTCCTTGTCTCTCACCCTAATTTATCAACCCCTCATTCTCTCTTCTTGCCTCTTTATCTTTTCTCACTCTATATGCATGCATCCGCTCACACAAACTACTACGATCGACTTGAACTTTTGCTGGCCTCGTATTAATCTTTATATAACCTAGATCTTTCGCCATTGCAAAGTGAGATTGCAGCAGAGGTCTGACAGGGGGAGAGATGAGAGAGTTGTAGACCTCAGAAAAAAGAAAGGTTAGAGCAGCAGAATGGAGTTCAGAGAAAGGATCATGGGAAGGTCTTGGCGGCGGGATGACAGGGTAGCGAGATATAAAATGCACTAGAGGGGTTTAAGGAGAGCAGGATGATAGACAGAAAGCAGGGGAATGGATGAAGTATGAGGAGACTAGTGTATTAGACAGGGTAGAACAGACAGCATGAAGATCATTAATAAATGTATGGATCTAGCTACTACTCTTTTTCTCTAACCTGACACTGCTGACACTACATCTCTCTTTTCTCTTGCCCCCTATTTTTAATCGTCTTTCTATCACTTCACAATGTGAAAGAAAGTTAAAACATGTATTTACAGTAAAATAGTTTTGTTCCAGAAGCTGCATGCTCTCAAACAGTCCTTTTTTGTCCTACACACAACCTCAACTTTTCGATTTTGTAGGAACTATGGTAAATATATTCTTCAGTGCAGTCTGACAACTGCATTTCGTTATATGTGAACAGTACATTTTTGGCAGCAAATTAATAGCTGCACGTTAGGGCTAGACAACTGCACCCTACACGCACAGTACAGGGTGGTGCCCTCATGCTTGTATAGGCAGAGACAGAAATGCTCACAGTACACAGTTTATTTGGTTACAGTTAGCCTTTCATTTATATACGTTTCATTGAGTCTTTAATTTATGTATGTTTTATTTAGCCTTTTATTTAAGCTAAACTGAAGTGTATGTCAAACTGTAAAATGTATTGTATGCCATTTGCTTTGTGAAGCTCTAAGATAAGATTAATTCTTTAATTCTAAAAAAACAGGTGAAACTAAAAGTAAATATGCAGCACAACACTATAGCATTATCTTGTTTTTGTACCATTGCGTCTTCTAGACTCTGGTATTAGTGAGATTAGATGATTTAGGTCTCCAACCTCTATTATAGAAAGTTAAGTGTATGTGTGAACACATGGGAATAGGTTATGTAAGTGATTATGGCTATTTGAATTCAAAGCATTAGCTCAATTGAAAACAGGAGCCAATTGAGAATTGTCTATTATTTCAGGGGTGCTTTTACCGTGTGTGTGTGTGTGTGTGTGTTTGTGTTTGTGTTTGTGTGTACAGAAGCTGTCAAGGTTATGATGGTGTAGTTTATCATTTTAGCCTTGTATGCTTTTTCAGATCCTTCTCAATGTCGACAACAGGGTAAACAGATGAAGTAGCACATTGACAACACCTGCTGACTAAGACACAGCTCATTGATGTATCACAAGCCTTGTAAGGAAATGTAGGTTGTTGTGGTGTTTTGTTGTCAACAGTGGTGTTTTACGGAAATTGTGCTTTTGCCCCTAGATCCCAATATGTTATCCGAGTTGATTTTGTCCCTGTGTCAGTACACAGTTCACCTCCCATGCTTTGTGTATCATGTTGCACATCTGTACATCTTGCACTTCTTTAACTTTAATAGTAGTTTAAAATAAAAAAGGACAAACATTTTATATTTTAGTAAAAAATACAAATTATTTAGAGGTTAAACAGAACTATGGAAAACCTAATTAAGATACAACAAAACATATCTCAAAACTTTGAGCAGACAATATTATTGAATATTTTACAGGAACCTGGATTTATGAACACTGAAAAGTAGAAACCAGTCTGTTGTTGCTGTCACTTTTCTTGAAACCTCCATTGATACTCTACAAATCTCTGTTGCCATAGTTGAACCTACATTTTTGTGAATCCATTTGGTGTGAAATCCTTTTGGTAAAGCAAAACTTGAAAATGAATGTACTGTAAACACCAGAGTAGCTTACAGTGCATCAATAGTGATAACCTACATGTTCAGCAGACAAAGAAAGTAATACTGCCCACAGAAACTCAAACTTCATCACCAGAAAATCCAACTATAAAGAAGCCACTGTTTGAGTAACAAGCAGTCTCTAGAAAGTGTGGCACAAAAACACATCCACCAAGACCTTACCAGAATAAATACTTAAAAAAACAAAGATCTTGATGACAATTACATACTGTATATTTCTTTTTACTTCTTTCGGTTTGATAAGAGGTTTATATGGAAAATGTTTCTACAACTCTAAACATCAGTGCCTGCCCTGCATGCATGTTGTTTCTCCTCCAGGAACCACTGATTGATTAGCTCCACCCAAACCTTGCTGTTCCCTGAACCCCCTCCCCCATTGAACCCACAGATAGCAAATCCCCACAGAGAATAATGGAGGTGGAGGAAGCAGCTCCCCAGTGTAGGTGCCAGATGGACTGCCTCTCATTTTCCTTCCCTCTTGACCTTTCTTCTCTTTCCCAGAAGCTACTATCCTGGTTTGCTGACTTTCGTTACATTTGTCCCAAATTTGCATTTTTGCAACTATCTTTAGTTTCAAACCTGTTTTTTGCACATGCATGTGTGTATGTGAATACTCCACTTTGTCCTCACATGTTTTCCATCTCTCTCCATCAGGTACCGGGGGCAGCTGAGTTGTTAAGTGACACTAGATCCATGTGAGGTCAAGGTGCTTCATAACTGTAAATGTCAACCTATAATCCCTGTTATTTCTTCTGGTTCCAAAAGGTCAGGGCTTGGGTCAACACCAATCAACTAGAGTGGCTTTTATGTTGCATATATACAGTACATGGGAGTATATTAGACGTATAATGGAAGAGATGGGAATACTGATCCGTATGTAAGCCACCCGCAGTTCAAAACTAAAGACAGTATTTCTTTGGTCTTATGTTACCCCTGCAAGCTTCATAGTCTTGATAGTTTTGTGTAAGACACATCATGTTTGTTTTTGTTTTCCTTAATTTCTATCTTTACTTTGAGGTTTTACCATGGAAGTTGTTTGCCTTGCCATTTCTGCAAAGTACAATTTGTGATCTTATGAATCATCTAAAATCTTATTTTATCTTTTCTTTTCTTTACCCTGTCCCCGCACCCTTTTTTGTAGTGTACTGCTGTGGGCCTGTGCGTCTGCGTTCCAAACACTCCTGAAGTCTTTCTCTGGCTTGACCCTTCCTTCGCCCACAAATCATTTTTCAGTGAACAGTCCTCTTTGCTTATTCTTCCTTCTGCTGGACTTCCTTCTGTTCCTTATTTCCTCCTATCACTGCTTTTAGATTTTTTTTTCTTTGTTGTGTTTGTGGTTACAGTCTCAATTCTATTTTATTCAATTTCATTTTTTATATTTCTGTTACTTGCTTTCACTCGGTGTCAGCCACCTCATGACTAACGTTTTGTATCCCTCCTTGTGAAGATTCAAATTTGATCCTTCTGAGGGACAGGACATGCTCCAAGTGAAAACAAGTTGTGCTCTCCAGTTTTCTTTTCTTTTTTTTTTTTTTACAAATGTATGTATATAATGTTGCTGGTTTTGCATTTCAACTGAATATGTTGGGGTTGATATTGATTATACATGAGATCAGGGCTGAGTTAAAAATGGACACAGAATGTGGTCAGACTGTATGTGATTATAGACTATACAGTGACAGATGAGCTAAAGCCTGGATGTATCAATTACAATGTGATTGATGGTGTGACATGCTGAGATGAGGCTATGAGGCAAGGCCATGCGATATCTATCAGCCAATATTTTGGTGACGTGATATCTGCACATCAATAGTTGGACAGTGTATGTGGCTCTCTCTCTGTACTTTGAATTGGTTTAGAAGACCTGAGACCTGAAATCACGATGCCTTTGGCAATAATATCGAAAAAGTGATATATCAATGACATGTTGCTTTTAGGTGGTGGCTTATATATTATAAAGACAAGTGTGACAAGTAAAATATCTGTTCCTAATGAAGATTTATAACAATTTGCTCAGATAGGAAATTGATACTACACACTCATTTATTTTAGATTCAGTTTTTATTATTACAACAGCATGTAATTGCATGAATGCTTCAGATTGCTGTTAAGGGTTTACAGAGCTTTCAATTATGACATCCTAGGTGAACAAGATGTTTGGGTTCCACATATATGATTTTAACTCTTAGACTGAAAAGCTTAAAGAAACCTTACCTGTGCCGCATTAATATAACTTGTTTACAATTTTGAACACTTTATTATTATATGTTTTATGCAACAAATGCAAATTAGGGTTTTTTCGGTCAACATGTAAAGGTATTGGAGCCCCTGATTTCACCTTATGACTAAATTCTGTATTATCAGTTGCATTGTTTCATAGTGAAGTAACATTTTGATATGATGCTCGTTCCTAATGACAATGTACAAAGGAGGTCTGATCAGGATTTGATTTTACAGTGATCACATCACTGTCGGAAATGTCATTTATCTTTTGCTACACTAAGCTATCGAGCTAATGTGCAAATCTGTAGTCTAGTGATGTGATGTGTATTTATTGAGCCTGTAGAGTTGTGACAATGAGCATGGAATTACCTTTAAGGGCCATATGTGTCAAAACTGACTATATGTTTGAAAGGGTTTTTTTTTCCAATTAAACAGCTGAAGACTGACTATCAGGGATTTTGGTTTGGGATTATGCATGGATTGCCACAAAGTAACATTCAGTATTGATTTGCTTGGGAATGGAGACACTTTTTTTTCCGGCTGTAATAGAAGCATGTGCCTAAGGTCATATTGTTTGAGAATTTAGTATGTGTACATGTTTACTTACGTGTTTGTGTTTGCAAGCATATATGTGTGGAAACATATAATCGTGTGCGTATACGTGCAGTTGTCTCTGTGCGTGTGCATGTGTGTGTATGTGCTCATTGCGGCTGTAGCTGGCATGGCTAAGCTGTTGCTGGGAAAGAGCTGGGAGGACAGCCCTGTGAGTCATCACCACATCTCCTGGAACTGACTGTTCTCTCCACACCATTAGGACCAGGCCCAAAACTACACACACACACACACAAAAACACACATGCATAGTGAGACATACAGGAGCACGGTGCATGCACACACTCTCCGACACCTGGTATTATAAGCAAGGTCACTCACTGTTAAACTCATTTTAAAAAATTCCTTGTTGAGTTCCCAGTGCTCTGCATGCTGGCCAGGTTGCTGAAAACCTAACAAACGGTACATTGATTTTTATTCTCTTGGTCTAGTGTTCAATAAGATCAGTGACTGACTAAATAAGTTCTGCAAAACCCACAGGACTGACCATAGCATGACTGTACTAAAGAGATGAGAGGGTATGAAGCAATACTATCTTTCACTCGAATCTAAAACAGTACTGTAATAATCTAATTAAAAGGGTTTGTTTACAGTAAGTCCACCCACACATCGTTAAAGCTGTTTTATCAAGCCACATGTGGTTGTGCTCTGAGCTTATGTTTATATATTTGGCTTGTGTTTTCTGGTTTCTGTGTGTGTGTGTGTGTGTGTGTGTGTGGTGTCAGAATGAATATTGAAACTTAAGGTAAATACTTCCTGTTTTTTTTCCTCTTCTTCCATCTTTTGTTCTTCGTGCTCACTGCATCCTGTGCTTCCTTTGAAATAATTTGTTATGATTTTTTGTGTTGTTTTTCTTAATGTTTTCCCAGGTGTCAAAAGTATTTCTTAAAGTTTGTGTATTTGAGAAGAATAAGAAAAGGCCTAAAAGTTTTAATGCATGGTATTACAAGTATTTGTATTCATCACTGCAAGACCTCTTACCATGCAAGTGTTTGATGATTGATTTGCTCATTAATTTTGACAAATATATTTTTTTATCCTAATACAATCCCATTCTAGGTTCTACTAAACAACATTTTAGCTCATTAAACTCCTTTTTGATTTGGATAGCGAAGTTGATTGTTGCTAATGGTTGTTAACGGTTAAAAGACATCCAGTACTGATGCAAAGATGTTTCTCTGTCCTCTGGCTTCACTCCATGCGGATCTCTGCAGGCAATTGCCAGACCCCAGAAACTGAAACGCCCGCGGAAGAGACTTTGTCCTTGCGTAGCAGCAGCGGTGGCAGCAGCTTGCCAGACCAGGGTTATGCCGCTTCTGAGGGCATGGCAGAGGGTGAGGACTCAGGCTTGGTTTGTTCCCCATCTGATAGACAACTTACATCCCCAGATGGGAGTTTCTCTCTTGATGGAAGTAGAGGAGGCGGAGGAGAAAGACTGCTAGGACCGGTACGGGAGAATTCCAGTGACAGTGATGAGGGATGTGCCACCTGGGGATCAAGACACAGGTAGAGAGGATGTCATTGAAAGCAGCTTGGGAATGAGTGGATAGAGGGTGGATGAGGGAGTGAAAGGAAATTAAGTTGTCAAGCATGCTGTGTATTTATATTTGCATGATTAATTACACTAGTTATTTGTCCAACAGGATGACTTAAGTCACATTCTAGATGGTGATTATACAAATGACTCACAGTGTCTACCTTACTCAGTCATTTCTGGCCTCATGCTTCCCAGTTTTACTCATCTCTCTCCTGACTCCTACCCATCTTATGTTTTAAATTTTTCCCATTGCTGTCACCTTTTTTAAATTCCATTTTAAAATCATGGCTTTTTGCAGACAAGATAATTTATGTGCCATGCGCCTTATTGTAGATTTTAGACATCCTAATCACTCTTAACCAAGATCTGCATGTAAATGGATAATTCCACTCTTGCTCTTGGTGATCAAGTTTTGTTTCACACTTGCATTTTCACCTGAAGAGTGAACTATTACTGTTTCAGACAACTATAGAAGTCACTCTTTTTTTAACTGTAGCAGCAGTAATAACCAAGAGCAGTTCCTGCCATGTGTTATATTTGAGTTCTCACCAAAGTTGACACCCTCAACTTTTAGTGCTGGGATTTAATAGTTATGGTTCTAGGCCCTTATTCAAAGATCTTTGTAGAAAATGAATCCTGTCCCAGATCACTTTTCACCCTTTAAGTTGTTGTGAAATGTGTATGGTCATGTGCCCAGACTAGGGATCCTGGATCAATTATCTTACTCGGAAACACTTTCTAAATCCAGGGCCTGATGCTGCTGGCTCCTCAGTATTCCAGGAAAGCACTATAACCCTGTTTTCTCAGAATTGTTGAGGAAAAGATGGCCAGTCCAAGTCTCTCAGAAGACAAATTATATTTATTTTGGCCTTCTTGTTACAATTTGTAATGGCTAATATGTCAGTAACTCATGAGAATGCTCTGTTGAACCCTTGAACAGAGTGAAGAAAGTGAACTGAACTGTGGTAGTAATATCTTTATAGCTGTATGTTTCAAATACAGCAGAATCCAATGAAAATAAAATTCAACTTTGAACAAGCAAAACATATTTTAAACTAACTAACAATTCTTTCATGTACTATTCAAATGCATTTACTCTTTACTCTTTTGTTTACTGTGGCTAATTAGTAATGGGAAGCATGTTGGATGTGACATCAAATAAATGGTTCATAACAGCTGTTTGGTGGTGACTGGATGACAGGGTGCACTGTATTATGACTGTCCCAATGCTGTCATCTCTTATTGTACGTATGTAAATGTTATGGAACTCTTTGTGTGTGTATGTGCGCAGATGTCTTTTTAACACACACACCTCTATGTACCATCCTCAGACACAAAGACATCAGCCCACAGGCAAAATCAGGCAGGTTAAAGGACGGCTATGAAGAGGATCCAGAACTAACAGCCCGGCTCCATGATACTTTGGCAGATTTTGAAGCAAACCTTGCAGGTAATGTGCCAAACCATAGACCACTGTCCAGCCATAATTTTAAAATAGATTTAATGAGGTGTTCTCGTAGTTCAACCGCATGCCTTCAAATAGAGGAATTAAGGATTAAACCTGTTGATAATCATAAAACCACTGCAACGGTGAATGGGTTTGTTTCATCAGGCTGTCTTGTACATTTGTTATATATACCAGTTGTAGACATTATCTACTAGATATTATCCTTTTAATATATAATCTAAATATGTCCAAAGTAACCACATTCAGTTTTCTCCCTTTATCTGTTCCCCTTCTCCAGACCACATGGATATAGTCTCATCGAAGGAGGCTCCCCCCACCATGTCCTCAGACAGTAATGAGGTGCCGGTGTCTGTAGTAGACATGGATGTGCCAGTCACAGCCATAGATGAAGTGCTGGAGGACTATGGATCTAACATTGTAGAATATGATGCAGCATTACTTGTCAAGACTCAGTCAGCTTACAGCAAAAGTAGGGAGAAAATTGCCTAGATACAACAAATCATACAGAAGCTATTAGGTGATCTATTTATATATTAAATTGACTCTTTCTTACTCCATTTCATCACAGGTCCAAGCAGTGCTGTGAAGCTGCAGAACAAAAACAACAATGCTTGTACAACTGTTGATGGTAATAAAAGCAGCAGTACAAATACTACACAGCCCTCTCAACCTAAGCAGCATAAGAAATCATTGAAGAACAAGTCTGTAGGTGATAAAAAGGAAGAAAAGATATTAGAGACACAATTTGAAGAGATGACTATCAGTGATACTGGTTTGAAAGAGGATAACCCAGGAATATCAGCAGTGAAATATAATGTTGAGACACAGAAACACAGCAAGAAAACTCAGGTCAAACTTGATCCTGTGAAGAGTAATGCTCAGTGTTTCTACGAGAAGAAACCTGTTTTGCCACCAACCGGTCCGAGTTTAGCATCTACAGAAAGAGATGAAAAGACACACAGAGTTTACCAAAATAACTCTAGTACTTCACACGGTAAATTCACGTGTAATGTCACATCACGCTTTGGTATGAAAACTTTCACTGTGGTCCCTCCCAAACAGGCTGTCATGCATGCTGCTATAGGTGAGCCAACATTAACTGCCGGAGCCATTAGGATTGACGAGCAAGGAAATATGGTAAAAATGGGTGTCTCTCGAAACAAAGTTGGTGGTTCATCAGAATCGGACAGTAATCGCAGCGAGGGGTCTCCCAAAGAATTTTGGAGCTCTAATGAAAGACAAGAAAGTGCTGTGCCCCAGAGCAAAGGTCTGGTTGACAAAGCTAAGGAGAGCACAGATAAACAAAAAAGTACTCACACTGCAGTCTCAGAAACTATGTTGAAGTCCGATAACATGGACCTAAAAATATCAGAAAGTACAGGTAATAAACCTGCAGAAAGAGCCCAGCCTAAAGAGAGTATTAAAGAGGAAGCTAAAGAACCAGTGAAAGACATCAAAGTTGCAAAAGAGGAATGGGCAGAAGTGGAGAGCAAGATTTCAGTATCCAAAAATGTTCAGCAGCCAAGTAATAGACCTACCCTTCCCCCTCCAGTCCTGCCAGACCTGAAAAGAGACATGTCCTTCCTCAAACCAGCCAGGCGAACCTCAAGCCAGTACGTAGCGTCTGCCATCACCAAATACACCCCAAAGACCTCAGCTAAACCCAACTCCATCCTTTACACCCCTGAGTCCTCTGCTCCTTTAAAAACAGAGAGCACTGACTTCCAGAGATCAGGTCGATCAATAAAAGTGAATCCGCACCAATCTTCTCAGACATCTCTGTCAGAAAATAAGGAAAATTGTTCTAACCGCCCTGGTCCTATGAGGTCCATGAGCTACCCCGAGTATGTGTCGGCCAGCCAGAGAGATTTTGGAGAAGTGAAACAGGACAAAGGAGGATTCGGAAATTGTGTTGGCTCCACCAAGGGAGGCTCTAATACACTAGGAACGTCAACAGCCAAGCATATTCAGTCAAGTGGCCCCACCCAAATCAATGTGACCGCCAGTAATGACAGAGATAATATTAAATATATTCAGGGCAGAAGCCCCAGCCCTTCACAAAGCAGTCCTCTACAGTCATCTGCCAAACCATCCACAGCCCCTAGGATTGTATCACAAGGTCAGACAAGTGTAAGTAAAACCTCTATCACAAATATTTCATGTTAAGTGTGTGAAAACATTTTTTTTTATAGCACGTAATACACCACATCTTGTCTTCAGAATATGAGGAACATGACCAAGGCAGCCACCCATATGACACCTGATGCGAAATCAGAAACTTCAGTTACTATGTCAGATAGTGGTCTCGTCCCAGGGCCTCCGCCAGTGACAGTGTTTGGGCCAGTTAAAACGTTTAGACCAGTGATCTGTAAATCTGTTGAGAAAGAGACGTCTCTGCACAGCAGCCTGATGGAGGCAATCCAGACAGGTGGAGGCAAGGACAGACTCAAGAAGGTGAGACCAATAAACATGTTTTATGTGGGTGGGAGGCGATCAGATGGATTGTCTCTACCAGTGATAAATATACACTACATTCTTAATTTTACAATATCTATTCTAGTCTATCTAGTCTATCTATCTATCTAGTGTTTGGTTGTCCTCTTTTAATTTCATTGTTAGATAGCAGCTTCTAGTCCCAGCAACCTAAAGAAAGCCTCTTACGCTGGGGAGGAAAATGAGAAGTCTGCTCTTCTGGCTGCCATTAGAGCTCAGAGCAGCTCCAGAAAGCTGAGGAAGGTAAAGTACTCTTCAGGCTATTTCTGCAAAATCACTGCACTTTGTCTGTCAATATCAGGTGGGCAGTAGGGAGATAAAACCGAACCCTAGTCATAGAATGATTAATTGTTTAGTGAACCTTTGACATTTCCTCATCTAGCACTGCCATCAGGTTGATTGTTTTGTCTTTGGCTGGGGTCCACATACCTTAAAACATTCCCACTAGCCTCTGATATTCTTTGTGTTTAATTCCAATTAGCAAATGTTAGAATGCTAACATGCTAAACCAAGATGGTGACCATGGTAAACATCAGCCAAGCATACAAACATAAGCAAACATAACATTGTCATTGTTAGCATGTTGCCAAGTTAACATTAGCATTTACAGTGGTATAGCGTCACACTGGTAGCGTGACTGTAGCCTTTTAATCTTGTTGACGCAAAACAAACAAACAAGTTAGTATAATTACATGTAGAAAACATATGTTAAAGGAGGAAATGTGAATGTGAAACTTTTTGTCTGTGTCGTTAGCTGGTTGGCAGGTCAGAGACACATGCATGAACCATGTTATGCAAGCATGGGTGTCTATTTCCACCCCTCTGTGTGCACTGTGCACTGCGGTTTGCTGTCATGTAAGGAACCATGTGGAATAAAAGGGGCAGGAAACGTTCTGCTGTTGCTGAAACATCTGCGGTTCTTTTCTGGAGGTTCCTCTCCAGAAGTGGAATCTGTGGAATGCTGCAACTAAATCAGACAAAAACTTTTCAAAAAAGTACATAAATAAATGCATGTATAAGTAACCTATGTAAAAAAACACTTAAGATAAATGATAAGATAATATAGATTTGAATGTGTATGGTATCAAATGCAAAAAGATTAGAACAGAAAAGGTATGGTTTGAAATTAGTTTGTTTACAAGAATATTTTATGTATTGAAGGTTGTCATTAATACACTTGTCACTGGTCACAAGAGTAATTTCATGCACAGACTGTATGTATGGACTTCCACTCATGTATATTTGCAGGAGTAACCATTGTCTCTCTCTTTTGTCCCTTACAGACCAAATCTGAGGTTGCTGATGAACTTGAGAAGTTCAGGAACGCAGCTTCTGAGGAGAGAAGTGCAGACCTTCCCTCCTCCTCTTCTCCATCTTTGACCTGCACTTCCCCTCCTGTCTTTACTCCAGCACAACCACCTATGTTTGCACCTCCACCTCCTCCCCCTGTCTTGCCCCAGGGTAAACCTACCACTGTGGCACATCCAAGTTCTAACACCCACACGAACCCTGGTTTGGCCAGGGAGGCTATGCTGGAGGCCATCCGCTCTGGATCTGCTGCTGAGAGGCTAAAAAAGGTACAAATAGAGAATATGTTTACACATTGTAGTGAAAGTTGTTGCATAATTCTCTACGCTCTTTATCTACTTTGTAATAATACTGTTGGAATTTAAATTCTATAGTTGCTTCATGAAAACACATGTCTCATCTGCTCTGTCTGCAGAACAGGAAAAATACATAAATAAAAGCAAATTAAAATTTAGCATTAGCACGGCAAGTAATGAATATCTTAATGAGTGCATTTTATAAATGTATTGCTTTGTGTGTGTGTGTGTGTGTGTGTGCGTGTGTGTGTGTTTATTTTCTTGGACTACAAAAATCCATGATTTCACCCAGAGAGACTTCTTATCAAAGAAAATAGGGGATGAAAACAGTGTCCTTTTTCTACTCACATCTTTGGTCTGGCTTCACTATCATAGGCAAAACAAAGCTCTCCTGTGGTGCAGCTGCTGGGAAACTGGAAATGAATTGCAGATTTTCACACATACAAAGATTCATCTGACATCAATACTGTTTCAAGACGATAAAGTTCAATTTCAGGCCAGCAGCTGTTTTTTTTACATGATTATTTTTTCACCATTTCAACCAGACAGGAACAATAGCAAAGAATGAATAGTGCAAGGAGGAGGAAAATAAGGAAAATAGTCAGAGAATTGACTACATCTCTTTCAGAACTGATGAGGCACAACATTTATTAACTATGTTTAGGTTTGTCTGTTAAATTAAGGCATTTTTTTCTTTGTTCATCCATTTAGACACTCCCACAAAACCACAGAATCTGATATTTTCTTTCCAGCATACCATGAACTGTTATTGCTGCCATTACGAGAGTGGAGAAATACAAACATGACATGTTGTGTCTGTTTTAACTAGGTCGTGGCGCCCAAAAAGACAGTCCAAGTGAATGGCAGACTGGGAACAATCCATGCAACTTCCTCATCACTCCCTCAGCAATAAGTGGGGAAGCCTACATCACCACAACAAGGAATCATTTATCAAATTCTACAAATTCCATCATAGTTTTTATTTTTTGGCCATTTTTGAAAACAGATATTTGGAAAACTGGGCTCATAGTTAATGTTAGTTGAGTGTTGGAAAGAAAATCTGATCGGTGACAAAAATAATGAAGCAAAAACTAAGAATCAAGGAAAGTTTTCCTCATGCTATCTAGATTAAAATAATATCTTTAAATATCTATTTTAACAGCAGACTACTAGTCTGTAGTAGGCTTATGCTGTAACTAATGCCGTTTTTTAAAGGACTAGCAAGGTGGGATATTGTTAGAATATTGTTATTTATACTCATATTCTCCATTGTAAACATTTCTCCATACAAGAGCAATTGCTCTGTTAGTAGCCAAACACCTGTCACATCTACACGATAACGTTGTCAGAGGTGAAAGGTTTGCAGTTAATTCCACTCATAATATCAGTTTCAATAACTCATTGGAAAGTGTTAGGGTTAGGGTCCATTTTATAATACATATGGCTTTTTCTAGATATAGCTTGCTCTGTGTACTTGAATTCATTAGTTTGAACCAGAACATTGTACAAAATGTGTGCCAATGAAAGCTGAATATTTCAAATTTAAGTGATTTATGCTTTTTCCAGATCATATTTTTTGTTCTGATCTTTTTATGTGCTTTTACCACAGTTAAGATATGGATGCTTTATACTGTTGCTCAGTCAGTGTTATGTATATGATGTTTACTGTAATGATATATGGGTGCAATACGTTGGAGCTGAGATTTGGACTACTTAATATTTGTTTAACAAATTTAGATGATTGAAAAGTTAAGTACGTGTAAGAAAACAATAGACAGATCGATTGACAATATTTGGTGTTGTTTTTTTAAAGTGCATTATTTTACTAAGATCTAGTTCATAATGCCAATTTCGACAGCTCATGATACTCCTGTTATGACCTCTAACCTTTATATGTGCTGCTGTTTAAAACTGAGATTAGACATGTACATAGTCAGTGCCCTGCAGAAACTAATATTTTCATGGTGGCGATATATAATGCTTGATATAGAAATTAAGATAATCCTTTCCTTTCCTTGACATTTCAACATTTTTGAAGCACTGCTATAAATATATGAATGGTGGATGCCACCATGAGCAAAGCGATCAGTTAATTAATCAGCATTTATTAATATGTAATAACTACAAACCAGCAGTTGCAGTAAAGCTGTAGGAAAGCAGTAGTATTTACAGCATAGAGTAGCTCAGACTGATTTAGGGAGAGTGGACTGCTACCATAAAATGGTATGGTTATGGATGTATTGAATCATCTTTAGAATGAAAACCTGAATGAAAATCCAACCATATTCAGGTTTAAATGCTAGCTGCTGTGTATTGTGAGATACATTGGAGTAAAGGGAGTTGAATTCCTAGTTTTATAGAGATATATTATTAATTTATGCATAGTTTCGACACTCAAAACATACTTTTTATTGTTGTATGTTTTATTCTGAGAGTGAAAACTTTTTTCTTATTCTCTAATTAGAAGTTATTTCATTTCTGCTAGATGTTTAAATCACACATAATAGCCTATAACACATTGTAGCATTGTAAATTTTGTAAACTAAAGCAAGCTCATTGCAGGAATAGACTTGATTCAAATCTTTGATAAAAAGCTGATTGATAGTTTGAGGATTTTTATAAATTATTGCGTTTTTAGTGCACATTGAGGTTTTTTTTTGTGTTTTTTGTCTACCTAATTTTTGATTCAATAAATAATTTTGTAATCAAGTGAAAACTGACCTCTTCTTTAATGTTTTCCTTTGTTGAAACTATTTATATCTAAAGGAGTCATACCTGTATCTTTAACTGCCTTCAATAAGAGTTAGCACTGTCCCTCTCAAATAGTAATTAGACTTAATGTTTGCTTCACCAGATGGTAGTATGAACTTTACCCTGGAAAGCATCACTCTGATACGCCCGTGCCATTCCCTGCACTGTGGTTGCCTCTGTGTTCATCCTGCTGTTCTTATGAAATATATTGTAACCTCTCTGTCTCTCACTGCCACACCACAGATGAGCTACTATTCCAGGCAGCAGCTTGTGGCTCTGACTCATCACTATGTGGTCACATAAAATGACTCTCACAGAACTTACATCTAACCTGCCTTCCTGATTCCTGAAACATCAAAACTCATCATTGTGCTTCTCCACCTTCCCCCAACATGCAACTGAATAATGCAAATATTCTCATTAGTTGCAAAATCACATGGAAGTACACTGTTTAGATGCAGACGTTTGGAGAGAAATCTGAATTATTCTAACACTGCAGGGTGATGTTAGGTGACTTGTAGCTAAGGGTGATGGTTGCACTGAACAGAGAGAGCTGTACATTCCTGCAGGACCACAGACTATTTTGTGGGTCAGAATTCATGCTCACTCTACAGCCTAATCTTCCTCACAAATCTCAGAAGGGTGTGTATGGGTGGGTGGATGTCTCTCTCTGTGTGTGTGTGTGTGTGTGTGTGTGGTTGTGAGTGATACTTTTGTTACAAATATGTGTTTGAGCTTGTGTCTGTGTGTTACGGTTCCAAACCATTTTAACCATACCAACAACGTAAACAACCTCTGAATCAAGAATTACCAGAACATCACACCACATAACAACAACCATCATAACAGAAATGAATGCATTTAGGCATTGCTTTGGTAACGGCTTTACCAACGTTATTGGTGGATTTCTATTCGTTGCCATAACAGTTTGACATGTAGGCATAACGCGAGTAATTTTGGGAGAAATATGTTAGTTTTTTAATATTTAGCAGATTTTTTTTCTTTTTCTTAACGCAAAAAATAAGTAATCAATAATGGAAAGACATTATAAACGGATACTAAAAGCCCATTTATCCATGGTCATGTGAGACACTTTAGTGAAATCTATTTACCAATTGCCTTTGCTCATATTACACAGCTTTGTTGGTCTTGACTGCCAGACTTATGAATGATGGACACAGTGACACAGACGATCAGCAGGGGTTTATTTTAACTTTGTTTTCTGATGTTGACTAGTCTACTATGTACTTGATCAATCAATTTGAACAAAAGGCTTGTGTGATGCTGAATGTCTGATGAGGTGAAATCAACATAATGTGTGTTTAGTTTAGGTCTCGTAGGAAGGATGCTTTGTTGCGTGGTGGGGCCCCGGTTATGAGTGACATGATGTGTGTTAGTATGTAAGTATTTGTCTGTGTGATGCAACGGCCACATAGTCTCTGGTCTTTGTGTTCTCTCTGTGTGTGTATGTATAATTGGGTGTGTGTGTTAAGGCATTGAGGAGACACAGTGTGAGCCCCTTGATCCAGACACACACACAGTGTAGGACTGATGGCCTTTTGCACTTCAGACTCCCATGGTGTGTTCCCATCACTTAAGCTTATCCATGTCTGAAATATCACAGGCAGTATGAAAAATAAACAGAACGTTCATCCTGAGGCACATAGCTTTATTTGACACTGTTCGGGGGGTTGAATTCAAGTCATTGCCTTTGGTGCATGTCACTATTCCTAAATGTTATTAATCTCCATGTACTCCACAATGAGTCTAAAATGCAACAACAAATGAGCTGAATGTAAACCTCTTGATGTTCTCAGTGCCATAAACACCACAAGGTCTTATGCAATACCCTTACACGGCTCAGAGGGATAAAAACACAGCAGTGCTGAGAAGGTAACTCTGGTGCAGTGAGATTTGACCCTCTGTTGTGCAATGCACATACCTCAGGCATCCTACTGGTGTTTTTTATTTCTGATTGCACTTGTCAGAGCAGGGCTTTTCATGAAAAGTGGAGTGATGTCTTCAACTTTAGGCTCATGGTGTATTAGAATGGTATTCTTATGGTTACATGTTCATGATGGTTATTGCTTATTTTAGGCTAAAATTACAATTAAATAAATAATTGTATTGCCGTGTAGTGATTTTACAGTACATGCACTGTTCTGAGACAGTGAGACCTTTAATTACTGGTCCATTTTGCCTCGTTTTGATCTGGAGAAAACTTTTTTCCTTGTTGTTTGATAATAGAGTTTTTGCAATGAACACATTAAATGTCCAAAAAAAGTTTCATTGGAAACATACACTAATGGATGTCTTGTGACAAATGCATTATAATCACATTAGTAGTGTTTGAAATCTACTTAAAATTCAATAATGCTTTCATGGTTGGATTCTTTATTCAAAAGCTGCGGATTTTAGAGTCAGTTTTCTAACACACTGAACTCAAGACGCTTCAAAAAGAAAGAAAAGAGGGAATCTTCTGAACACACCCTTATTCCCATACGACGTGAACGCTGCACTAATCACCCCTCACTTGTGGGCGTGGTTTAATCTAAAGGGGAGGGGTTGTTTGCGTGTGTGCGTGTGTGTGTGCGTGAGTATGTGTGTGTGTGTGTGTCCTCCCCGGCCGCATGAGATGAGCTGCCTGCAGTCTTTGCAGCCACTGTTTTCGCCTCCTCCTCCTCCTCCTCCTCTTGCCTCTGTCTATCTGTCCAGTCCGGGAATGTTGACCACCGTGGCCTGATCCTGTGTCGAGTGTCTCCTCATCTCAAGACTGCCACCCCGGTTTGTGTCCCTGAGGGTCGGAGCCTGCTTGAACTGATCTGGCTGCAAAGGTGAGTGCACGTTACCGGGACGAAGAAGTCGCTGGTCTCATCATGCTGTTTGTGGGAGGGTGATTAAAAAAGTCCACAGAGAGCGGTCAGTGAGTAGTAAAAGTTGAATGTGCTGTTGTGATGACACACACTGTTTCTGCGGGTCGGAACACATGTGCGCACTGAGCGTAACCGGGCCTCGCGGGTCCGGGTCCATGCTTTCCTCTCTGCCACTCATTGAATTGTGAAAAGAAGTTTATTTATCGGACCGGACTGTTGCATTCAGCTGTGGTGACTTTACTGTAGCCTGTTCCGGGGTTTCTACACATACCGATAAGATGCCTGGATCTCGTGCGCTTTCCTGCACATTTCTCAACATTTATTGTGAACCGAGTCCCTCTCGGGAAACATGATTTCGATCCTTACAGCCTTCTGCCTGCCTGCCGTGTTTACAATTGCGTAACAGTAGTCTACAGTGGCTCGTAGCCTACTTTCTATCCAGTAGGACTCTGTTGCGCCCCCCTCTCCCCACCCCCCCTTAACTCAATGCTGTGAGAGTTTCACTCGGCTCGCTTTATCCTTTTGGCAGCATTTGCTTTTGGGGGTGGGTAGGGGGAGAAAGAGGCGTTTTCCCAGGGTTACTCGTGTAGCCTTACTGCAGTGATTCCCAAAGTGGGCTTCTGGGACCTCCTGAGGGTCCTTGGGTGGGTTCCAGGGGCTCCCCAGTGAATTGTGGAATTGTTGAATTAGTTTAGCTTAAAAAGTAAAAAGTTATATAATTCACATAATAACATAGCATACTATAACAATTGTTAACAGTGCACATGCTAAACAGATTGGTAGTACTGTGTTGGCATCACAGATGTGATTTTTTTTTTTAGGAACCCTTGGCCTACTCATTCATTTTCATACAGTCTTCAGTACTGTAAATACATACTGCAATTGCAACAGGACCACTCGTCTATGGTACACTATATTCTCTTGTTTTTATTGTATATGCCTCTTTTTATTTTGATTTGTTTTAAAGGTCCTTTTCAATGTGTACTCTCAAATGTCAATACAATATGTTGCTTTAGTATTTCAATTTTGTGAGAAACTATGTTAAATGTGAGTGAGGGAGACTCTGATAATCATCTAATCTAACTCAAAGTGCAAATGTCTTGACAAAGCAACTCTTTATGGGCACTCTAATCTCTGCCCCGTCATTTGGGCACTCTTCCAAATCAATTTCTTTATTGGCTGCATGTGGTCTCTGCAGAAAGTTGCATAACCACCGAATGTATGACTCTTGGATCTATTGATGTTGGCCTGTGTATTCTGAATGTACATCAGGCCTCTCACTGGGAATGTGTAAGGAGTCACTGAGGGACTAATGCACATAGAAATGTTTTGTAGGTATTTATGCATCCCAAAACAGTTCTGTCAGTGCATATTTTCAAGAGAAATACTTGATCAAAAATTATGTCGGATTCACCTGTTGCTCAATTTGGATTTTTAGGCGAGAGAGAGAGCAGCAGAGCAATACTCTTCTATTTATCACAGTGGTTAGTAAAATACTGGATAAATAATATGTGAGAACAAATGTCTGTGGTGGTTTCAGTGCATCTAGCATTCTGACTTTGTCATTCAACCCTTATTGGATTAATTACAATCTGGACTACCACAGATTCCACACAACCTGGCAACCTACACTGGAGCATTAGATAAATTAGATAGTCTTTTGCATGTTAACCTTTACGTGTGGTTGAGTACAAATAATTTGATCACTTAACATACAGTCTAAAATATGCTATAGCTGTAGTCTTTTCAAGCACGTGATTTTTCTGATACTCTCCCATTCATAACCAAACGGATTTCTTGTTTCCTCGTTTCTGCCCATTATTTCCTGCTTTCTTTAATTTAATTATGTTGTGGTCACATCCCTGTGCACATGGTAACCACTTGAGCTGTGGTTTCTTTCACTCCCCCCAGCACTAGTCTTGCTATTTCAAGTCCATGCTCAGTAAGCACAGGCATGACGGGGCATGAACTCTGCAAGACTACAGGCTGCCAAAATGCTGCTGACTGCACATATTGCACATAATTATACTTATAGGCTATACTCAACTCACTGTAGGATTCAGACTTGCATGTTTTGTCGTTTTAAGTAACCATGAAGAATCTCAAATGCATTTGGTTCTGCTGTTCCACTGGTTTTGGTTGAAATAGTTTATGTTTGGCAGGGATTTATTGCACAGAAAAAAAAAAGCAAAAAACGTCAGCTTCATTTTAACCTTTTCTTGATGTACAGAGGTGTAACCGTGTGAATATTCCTCTCATCCTTGCTTGTATGCATGCCATCCAAGGGAAGAAGTTACAGAGATATCCTATTAGCTCGTATTGGTGGTATAAGAGCTTGTGGTCGTGCTTTAGGCAGCATTCCATTGGGTCTTGCGTCAGCCAGCAGTCATTCAGCACTGGTTAGTCTGGGCTTATACACTGTTAATACCCCCTCCCTGATATCATGACACCATTAACCCAAGCCTGCTGGGGGACCACAGCACACTTCATATCAGTCAACTGACTAAAAGTGGAGCACCCTCTCTGTATACAACTGCTCGGCTGGGCTGTCATGAGTGGTCAAAAAATAATCCAGTGATGTTGGAGACTGCTGTTTGTCTTTTGACTAAAGGTTATTTTTGGACTCAGCTGCATAAGATAGATAGATGGACAGATCAGCCACAAGTTCAGTTTTAATGTGACCACTTATTGTTGACATTACAGTCCAATTAATGTTTTATGTACTTGGTATCTCAAATATAACCGCTGAGTAATCATGTTCTGCTTTGTGAGAAGTCATTTGTAGTAACCTAAAGCCTTGCCAGATGAAAGTATTAGTAGTATTATTTTTCCTCCTCCCACCCCGTACTGTAAATATGGACCTGTACAAACCCGATTCTCAACGCTTTCCACTTGTGACCCTCAGGTGATGCAATGCTAGATTGAGTTTCTCACTGTCTGGTGTTGGTCCAAATGTGGCTGAAACTCTTGTTTCAGTCTCTTGTTTCAGTTTATCTTTGTCTCTTTGTCCATCTGTCTACCCCATTGTCTGCCACCCTCAACTGCCTCTTTCTTTAGTTTGCTTCTCATAATGTCTCCTGCCTTTATCTCTCTCCATTCATCTGTATCTCACTGTACTGGCTAGAATCTGCAATGCAAAATCAAAACAAACCATGGTTACTTGACTTTCATGGACGTATCGTACGATGAAAAACAAAAAGAGCTTTTTTTTACTGGAAATATTTCCGAGTGCAAAGCCTCAGAACAATACAAGCATTTTTTTTTACTCTTAAATTATCGCACTGCCCTAAACCCAATTCTGATTCACCCTCACGCTCTGATTATCGCACTTTTGACCATGTACGCATGCATTTTGTCATACATAATTGCATTTTATGCCCTCGAGTTTTCTAGTATTATTCCCAGACTTAGAAGTGATTAGGGCTTAGTGTGGTGTACTTTGGTACTTAGAAATAAGACTTGCGCTAAGTCCTTGTTAATATGATTTTTTTTAGCCAGCCAAGTTTGTTAGCATTCCTAAGGGTAAGTTAGTAAAATAAATCCTGTTCCCCTTTTCCCTCAAGTGGTGGCAGTGAAACTCTAGTCTTTATTTTGATACAGGCTAAATGTTTTACTTAGAAGGTCATTATCATTTGGGTTTGATATTCCTCTGTGTTGTAGTTGTTGATGCTGTTTGCACTCATCCTTTTATGGTTTTATCAGTGTTCATTTCTTGTCTAAGAGGTGATCTAATGCGACAGTTCAGTTTTATCAGTTGAAATAGTTCTGTGCTACCAACAGGTGTAGTAAAGACAGTATAATGAGAAGGCAAATCAATCTAACCTTGCCCTCTGGGGCCACCATTACACCCAACTTGTGCACAAGCGCCACTGCTCCCAAGCCCAGTCCATTCATCTTGGCCATTGCATAAGACCAGTTCTCTCAAGCAGCCCTGCAATCCTCATCCAATTAGGCACTGTCCATGTTCCCAAAAGGCCTTTCTCTCATGGACTGGTGGTATTCAGCCTCCCCCGGCATGACATCAGGCCCTCTCTTACAGCCCCACTTTACGCTGCTGCTCCCAAATAATGAAAGCTGCCAATTAATGACTAATCAACATGTGCAACAAGCACATCCACTGAGGAGTGACAACCATCTAATCTGCCGAAAAAAAAAAAAAGAGGACAGAGATGCTCTGTTCAACTTTCTCTCTCTATCTTTCAGTGTTGCATTGCTGCAGAAGCAACGGCCAGCCCACACACACAACCACACACTGACTCTGACAGCCTCATTTGAGAGGCCCGAAAGTTGATAATTGGAATGATTTGCATATTTAATTTAAGAGTTATTTGGCATACCAAGAGTATTCCATTCGTAAGTATTAACTAATCTACTAAGTATTACTTATTAGATTACTTACTAAGTATTACTTAGTAGATTAGTAATAATATCAGTTTTTGTTATATACAGTACAATAAATTGACCTCCACTCTCTAGGGGTTGGGTTACATTCATTTCAATAGGCTCCTTGCGTGTCCCCAGATACCAAGTTGGATCCATGCCATTTCTGGAATTAAGATGCTGTTTATGTTCTAGACTGAAGCATTGCAATTTGAGGGAACGGATCGTTCAGGGACTGCGGCTGGGTGAGGGAGGTAGCCAGTGCGTTACAATGCTACACGGGTTAACAGGGCTCAGGTGAGTTTGGCAGGTATGGCCTTAGAAAGGGGTGTGACAAGTATCTGATTTTTTGCAGATTTAGAGAGGTTAGATGTCATTGATGTGGATATAGCAACATTTGTCCCACCAGTTTTCATGCAGAATGACTTATAATACATAATCTAACTAACTAAACCTAGATGGTTTAGTTAGTTAGATTATGTATTATATATCATTTAGACATACAGTAAGACATGACAGTCCAGCTAAATCTTCCACCATGAGTGATGGCACGCGTTTGAAGGGTAGGAAAGGTAGTCCTCAAAAAAACTGATAGTTTATGGATAGTTGGGTTTTATGACTCAATTTAACAAAATGCTGCTTTATATTCCTGTTATTTATAGGCATTCAAAAATTATGGTTGCTAGTATAACGTTTGACTGCTGAATATTTTGACCATTTTGGTAATTTTTATTTGTTTGCCCACATTTTCAAAGCTACTGAAGAAACGGGAATCATCATCTTGTCTGTTTTACTCAATTCATTAATATAATTTAAACTTACAATAGTTGATATTTTGGCCACTTGAATGTCTGTGAAAGTAGGCTGTAAACACTGCACTGACATATTTACACCTCTGAATTTTGAACTTGTTAGCAAACAACGGTTTGCAACGGTTGCAACTTTAGCATTGGGGTGGTGTCTCTGGCTACCTAGGGAATGTACTGTAAGTACGGAAATATCTGTGATATCTGCTTACTGTTACATGATGTTCAGAACATAGTTGCTAACTTTGTCAGCCTGCTGTTTTTGTGCTAGCCAGGTAGCCTACATTAGGTTTATCAGAGCTTTTCCGCTGAAAAGAGCTGATGAGCAATGAGCGTGAACTGAATCAATGAAGTTGCGGGCCATAAAAACAAAACAATTAGTTGAAAGGCACCAAAATATAAAAAAAAAATTTTTTTTAAATCCACAAGGGTTACATATATTTTTCCTTGTTGGATGAAGAGATACTCGATATAACAAGTGATCAGAGGCAATCAGGGAGTGATCGGACACCCCACAGGAGCTGATGGGATGGTGCAAACAGATGGCAATGGTCAAAAATCGAAGGAGCGGTAGGGTGTGGGATCGAAAAAAATAGTCTGGTGCTGACCTCACCCCAAGGCATTGCAGATAAAACACTGTTACCTGACACTGCCTGACCCCTGGAGACATAAAAAGTTCTCTTTAGACTTTATGATACTTGCCTACGAAGCTTACAATCGGTGTGGATTCACATATTAAACCATCTGTTCCTCACTCTCTCCGTCACCGTCCACCTTGTCCCCTACTGGCCCATAAATCAGTGCTTTCCATTTCATGAGGTTGGATTTTGTTTTTTTTTCGCCCAGTACCCTATATGGAAAGAATGTGCTCTTTGCATTCCAAAGATGACTGAGCAGAGCTGAGCAGCACAGTGTTAAGCTATGTCCAGTCTAATCAGCTGAAGTCAGGTTGACTGAGATGAACACATTTTACAATTATATACACAAGGAGAGTAGTTGACACAGCTGCACAGCTGATCTGTAGTTGTACAGTTCTGCTGTTGAGCAATGAGGTATTTCAGTTTATGCTTATTGAACCAGCCATGTGTCATCTTTGAAAGGGGTCTTTTGGATAAACTTAAAGATAAGCCTCCAGTAACTAAGCCACATACCAAGTATCTGATATCATTCAGTAACACTGAATGGTGGATGAGATTTTAGAATCAAATAACTTCTTTGCTTCCATTTGAATGTGCACTTGTGACCTGTGTTGTACAGAGATTTTCCAACATCTGACTTAAAAGTTAACCGATTTCCACAAATCTATCCTGCAGTATGTTTCTGGACACTCGCTATAAATAATGCCCACTATTTAGAATTTTTTTCCCAATTTTTCCCAATTAAGAAATTAGATAAGAATATAGAGCAGCATAGAAAGGCACAAGTAGTTACAGAGACTACACATATAGATACACGGACAAACAGGTAGACAGACAGGTAGAGAGACTTACACACAGATAGACAAAACACACACACCAAACTGATAGGTGACATGCAGACAGGCAGGTTTAAAAATCAAAACTGACTACTTAATTTACAAGGCAAGTTTGGCAATGTAGCTCACACAACACTAATTTATTTCAGGTTTGGCATACAGTGTGTGAGGTTAAAAGTTTAATATTTCCATTTCCCACTCTAGGTATTTTTATTGGTCTCTTTGGAAAGGTTTAAGGAAGGGGAAAAGTTAATAACCTGTTACTCCATATGGGAGGAAGTCGTGGCTTAAATAATTAATGGCAGCATTTTAAACCATAACGAGGGTTAATATACAAGATTATAAATATATACTTATCATTTGCAAAAAAAACCCGTTTGCTTCTGTCATTTCTTTTTGGATCAGTACATTTGCATTTCATGATGTATTTACACATATGGCATTTGTGGCAAACAGAGTCCTGCAGCCTCCAAAGACTTCTTAACATCCACCTCTGATTTGGTGTTCTGGTCAGCTCCAGCCATTGATCCACCACCATGCAAAAGAGGAGATATGTTCAAAGAAATTATTCTTGTGTCTCAATTAGGCTTTACTTTAAGTGGCTTGGAGAAGTGACTATAGCTTCTCTGCAGGACTTATGACCCTGGGATGGTAAAGCTGGACCCCTGAGATGTAAGCACATATCAATACATTAACCCCTAGACTGACTAAGCATGTCGGCCACCAGAAGACGTTCAAATGCAGCTTCAGTTTACAACCTTGATTTGTTCAGGGGAAACGCAGAGACTCATCATGTATATGTTGTAACATCCAGTAGTCATTTTCACAACTTTGCAGCAAATATTTACCACAATGGTGGTTTCTCTGATATATTGGCTTACATTTAGTGTCGTATAACAAAATATAGCATGTTCTTGCATATTTTTCTTTTTCTTCATGTTCTTGCTATAATTTGGGAAATGGAGACATTTGAATAACGATCAACAAATAGGATGGAACAATGCTGACATTTTCACAAAGGCTAGGTTTTTATCTTTGGTTTTCTTTCCAAACAATTTGTAGGTAATGCACTAAGTCCACCTGTATCAACACTAAATATTTCAGAAACAATCAGATGGATGTTGGTGAAAACAAGCAGAACACTTTTAGTAGAGTCTTGTATATTTGCTGTGATGTCTCAACCACCACAGTGCTGGTGCTGGTAAGGATTCATAATTCACATGGGCATTGTTAAGAACCGCGTTTGAAGTCCACCAGCTAACATTCTCCCTCATACATGTTTGAGCAAAAATCAAGTGGAAGGAAATAAATCAAAGGGTCCTGAGTGAGTCTAATCCCTGCAGTGGAATGGCTTTGATTGTGTAAGGGAGCAATTAAGCAAAAGTGTGCGTATGTTTGGTCAATATATCAGTCACAGAAAATCACTGTGGCACGTTTAAGCACTTCGAAACTTCTACAAGGTATTGTAATGCTACAGGGAACGCCTGTGCTTTTTCCCATATTTTATCACACACAGTTGAAGGAGAATTCACAATTCACTTTTAATGTTGAAAATATTTATTTAATTTAGTGGCATTTAATATATAATTCTCATGAAATGAAAGTAACAGTTTTAATAGGGACTTAAGCTTCAGTTCAGCATATAATGCAGTTAACTGAAGCATACTTTTGTCCCTCTTGCACAACCTCTCTCTCCTTAACCTCCTGAAATATAATAAACATACAGTTCAGCCACAGCTAGTCAGCAAGTCTGTGGCGCCTAATGAGGGCCTGCAGAGTTTAGGCTGTTGTTAATTTATTTTGTTTTTGTTGTAAACTGTGTGTCTGTAAATAATGTGTAAAATCTATCCTCACATGCCAGTCGGCCCGGCCACACACATGGTTTGACACAGTAACACACACACACACACACACACACACACACACACACACACACACACACACTCATTAAGATCAAGCCCTTTCAGCAGATCAAGTGTTCGTGGTGCAGAGGTCTTTGTTTAGAATGCATTCTTGGTTTGGTCATTATTTGCAAGCAATTTTAGAGGTATAAAAGAAACTCTTCACTTTTAGTTCTCAAATATTTAGAAGGGAAAGGCGCTGAGTGGCACCTTTGTTATATCTTGTCAGCTGACACAATACTGAAGATAACCTGCATCTTGTAAAAGTGGGGAAATGTTTAATGATATTTTCTGTTATTTTTATACTGTTATGATGTTGATGTCTTTGTTAAACATGGTCCAATACTTGAGGTGAACTTATGTACATTAGTCAAAGCACAGGCCTCAGACTACCCTGAATGTTTTGTTTGCAATGTTACTTCTACTTCCTTCTCAGGATGACATTGGATTGTTCGTTGGTGCACATAAACAGCTGTCTGTTTCATAGTTTTTTTTAACTGTAATCATGCAAAGATGTACCAGTAGAGTAAAAAAAACTAAAGACATGGAAATGTATCCTTTTAAGTTCATTTTTGCCTGTCAAAATGGACAATATGGCCATAAGGAAATGTCTTGTCATTATAGGTAACTTATGCAGCTTCTGACCTCTAGTAGCCCTATGGAGCAGTTTTTTTGTGAGTTCCCCTTTTGTTTACGTGCACAAGGACACACAACATGTGTTGCAATACATAGTCCAGCCAATGGTTTCACCTATGCCAATGATCTACAGGTGTCTATAAAAAGAAATGCAGAAATGTGCCAGCAAAGGCAGGGTCATGTTAGTTTGCTTAAAAAAAAAACATTGTCATTTTGCTTGCATCACCTTTTTTCACAGAAGTAGTTGATTATACTGGGAGTGGTTCTATGATTGTACATTGACTAGTCACTCAGAGATAGCAAGATACACAACTCTATAAACACAAGTAAAGCTGCTCAAAGAACCTGAAAAAATAGGGCCTTTACATACCCACACACAGCCACACATGCACAGCATATGTAAACATCCACATACACACACATATGCACACATACAGTACATGCACACACGCAGAGCCTCATGTACAGGCAGAAACGCACACACATACACACACACAATACTGCCGCAGGGGCAGCCCGCTCACAACCACTAATGCAAACATGAGATAATATTAGCTTTCTATAAAATGGCAGGTCATATTTTTGAAATACCAAAAGGGGGTCATGAACTGCTGCATAAAAGACCGTCATAGTTGTGAGTTTGAGCTGCTTGGCTCAAAATATACCCAGGGGTCTAACTTAAGACCTGGAGAGGTGCCTGCAGGGTGTTTTTGGGTCAATGTTTACAGGTGTTTGTTCAGTGGTGGCAGTGCCAAGAGGTTAATAGGATGCCCACTTTAAGAAGTTCAAATAAACTAAAGTCCATGTTGTTGAATTTGTGGGTTTTTGACCCCAGGAGGGAGGCTTCATAGAATAGAAGGACACCTTTAAAGTCTCCTGTGGAGCACATTCTATTGCAGTTACGTTAACTTACAAAGATTCACAGTGAGGGAAGCTTCTCAGCTTTTAGGGTCTTAGGTTTCCTTAATAGAGACCTACGCAATACAGGGTGTAACATTTCTTCATAGCGATCCTCAATTTACTCTCCTGCATTGTGCCAAGTGCCAAGCCATATTAGATCTTTCATCACCCAAATAATGGGAATAATGGCTCCTGTGCATGCACATGCACTGTAGGACACACTGCTTTAATGTGTTATGTCATTCAAAGACCTCCGGTTAACTGTTTTCACCTGATCAATCAAATAATTAGCATGATTTCAGTTAAGTGATCCATCTTCATCTCATTGGAAAGATGGATTCGTCTGGTGCAAATCTAGTGACCGAGAAATAGAATACTTTGCCCGTTTTACAAAATATTTGATCATATTTTACAGATTTGGAGTCAGCCACAAACCAAAATTGTGAGACAAAGGGTCTGTGTGGGTTAAGAAATGCTCTGTGGTATATCTGTTTTCTCATAACCTAGATTTCAAATTCCTTCTGTCATCCTTCTTTGTTCGCCTCATCTTTCCTCTCTTGGACCCGCCCCCCCCCCTTCCTTTGGGGTTTTCCTCTAATCTCTGTTTGTCTGCTCTTCCTCTGCAGGTACTTTGCCCGGTCCATCTTCTCTCACAACTGATCCAACCGAGCAAATTGTACGAAAGAACTAAGAAACACAAAGCATGGCTGTGGCCGGATGTCCGGATTATTTCCTGCATCATCCAAATTATCAGGTAAATGGCAATATCCTGTTTTCATCTGTTAATCTCACTCTCTTTTCAAGTTGGAATTAAACATGACTAGACTAGAAATGAATCAGCCAAGAGTAAACTGCGAAAAACTGAAATTAACTTTATTTAATAGAAATGTTGACATTTCTAAACTAGAAATGTTCCAGTGTTCCCATGAAACTACTTTGAAACTCATATCTCGTGCTCCTGGTATGAGGACAGATCACAACAGCTAACTTATTGAGTCTGAGTGAAATGAGCACAAATGAAAAGAATAAATCCATTACTGTTCATGTTGGTCTTATTAGCTCCGGCTGAGGTAGAGCCATGGATTGTGGCTAATTTCCCTTTAATTGAATCTTAGTTTGTTAGGTCAAATTTTCACTGACAATTGTAATCCGGATGCACACACACAGAACCAGTACACTGTTCAAATTGCTGTAAAATAACAGTAAATTACAGGCAGTGGAGATTCCAGCATTTAATTTACTTTAACGGTTTAAGGAGTTACAGCTTCATGGAACTAATCGTGATGTATTCAAATGCTTTTCAAGATTCATGCCCTTTCACAGGGGGTCGATGTAAATCTGTTAATTATAATACCCTATGCTGCCAGCAAAACTTAGTCTAAACAGCTTTGCAAACCACTGTTAAAAATATAAAAGCACAAATAAAAAGATGGCAGGATAACACATTTTGTCAGAAGGTTGGCATCCAAGCTTCAAGGCTCACAGCTCACTGAGTGAGAAAGAAACAAGAATGGAAATTGAGCAGAGTGAGAGAAAGAGAAATGAAACAATTGCATGGCAGAGACAAGTATTTTACACAAGGAAGACACCTAACTTACCTTTTGTGAAGTTCCATCAAGTTCTTCAGAAGAGTCGTGACAAGGATTCACTGCAGGCTTGTCTGTCCATTTCTATTGTGGCAAAAATTAAAATACTGCATTATACTATCGAATCTTATAGTAGCCTACTGTTGTGTCTGTGTATGTCTGTTCTTGGTTTTGGCTCAAAAAATCATCATCATAATTCATAGTGTTTTTAGAGTATTTAGAAATAGCAGTATAAGGTACTATGTTAGAATTTGGATGCATTTATACAGCAATTTATTACAGTGTATGCATTATAAAAGTAGAATATATAAAGACAATGGAGGGGCAGACTTGATGTGTAACATTGACCTTTGAGCACAACACCTGTAAATTTCAGTTTGTTTCTTGATGTTCTGATTTGTTTTTGAGTAAGCAATGGCAGAGCAATTCTCCCAACCAATAGAAGAGCAGAAGGCTAGAAGGGGAGCTCAGCTGGTACACTTTTCTTCTGCGTATTTATTTGACCTCTAGAACTTTCAGCTTGACTTTTGGACATCAGGTTTCAGCTTTAGTTGATTTCACAGCAGCCCCTGTATAGCAAAGGTCATTAGCACTATTAGCCTGATCAGAAGCTAGTCTGTTGTCTGCTTGTCTTCTGGGTCATGGCTTTATCCATGACCTTTGACCTCAAAGCTAGAGGACAGAGAGTTTACCCTGCAAGAGTCTCCCAGATCTCCACAGCTTAGAGAGACACAAACCAAAACCTGTATAAGTCTCTCTCTCTTTGTGTGTGTCTGTGTCACGCTTGTGGCAAAGTGAAATCATGGATGCTGGTGTGTACATTGATTCCATGTTTCCGCCTTATTGCTTCAGATTAAAACCCACTCATAAAAATAGCATAGTTTTTAAGGAGGCATACACTGTGTAACAGCACAGTGTAAGGAACTAACCCAACAAAAATAAAACTAGAGGGAAAAACAATTTAGCGGAGACTATGGTGACATCCCCTGTGTGAGAACAATGTGTATTTGTGTAAGCTAATCCTCTCTCTGCTTGTCTTCAGCATTCTTTTACTTCTCCTCAAACCCCATATAGATGTGAACATTTTGCCCTACCATTTATGTTATTTTAAAGAAAATGGAAAACTTTGCCACCGGTTTGAATAGGGGCTACAGTACGTGGACCTCAGTCTACAAGTGTACCCACACATGCAGCAGTACACGTGCACAGACAGCAAAGCGTTCAAGTATAACAGATTAAATAAGATAAACCTATTCACAGTGAAATTCCAGGGTTATTGAAGATTTGCCCTGATAAAACTACAGCGGCAATTCAAAACAGATTCAAGATAACATTCATACTAAACTCAAGGGATTATATCTCCACTTTAATCTTGTTTCTGTTGAATAGTCGTGACTGGTGAATAAATGATGGCATGTGCAAAGCAAGGAAAACCTTAAAGAGATAAATAAAGGATTGATGATAAATGATTAAAGCAGCCTTAATCCAGAAGCTGCAGGACCGACAATACATTGTATTGTAGGTGAATATAAAACTAACCTGGGCCCTCGTGTATAGTAAAACTTTGAAATGATGTGTAAGCAGAAATCAGGGAACCTCTGTATGCCAGAACATAATATTGTTATGCATAAACCTACTGTATGCCCTTCAGGGTGTTAAGCTTTGACAAATATGTTGGATCACTGGATAAACAAGCACAGTCCAGCACTTGAGCATCATTTTTAGTGGGAGAGAGCCTGAGATAGCTGGATTGTTTTAGCTGGGGCTAAACATTAACAAGATTGTGTGGTGTTTCCCATAACCAACCAGTAATCATTGATATCACAAGACTGCATTTGTTTTACTTGAGCTTTTGCAGTGTGAATGTTTTCTTGCATTTGTAGGTGGACCATTTCACAAACATCACAGGTCAGTGTGGACATGAGTTATGGGGCTGCAGTGACAAAATTAACTTCAGTCTGTTGTCACTTTCAGTGCGTCAGAGTTTAACATCAAAGTGTTGCTTCATATGCCATATCTAGTTTTTCCATTTGAGTGTCACGGAGCAGCTAAAGGCTATCCCAGTATGCATTACAGTTTACCCTGTCTGAATTTCTTTCTGCAGGCTAAATAGGCTAGGGATTATATTCCAGAAATATGTCCTAATCACAATTGATATTTTATTTTCATTTCTAACATTTTATTGATAACTTAATCCTTAAATTTATAATGAAAAACTGTAACAAAATGATTTCTAATCAGCCTTTTCTACAGACAATGAGCTCAAAACATCAATATTCTACGCAGCATTTTTGTCTCAAATAAACAGCATGATATTTTCTCAAATGTATTTACTTTTCTGCTTTATTTCAGAGCTTTTTAATGATTTTTTTTTAAGATTTTAAATTAGATATATTTAATGTATTTACAATAGTATTACTTTATGTAATATATTTTTTACAAGTTTGCCTCTTCTCTGTCATTGACCATGGGCCTGACCATTGACTCAAATTACAATAGTTAACACTATACTGCTACTATAGCAGGGCTGTTGATAAATAAGTAGAACTACTTATATTGCAGAAGCATTTTCTTGTCAGAAGGTGAAAACTTTTAGTCGGACATTCTGGGTAATTAACATGAATACATTCCTAATAATCAGTTATAACGATGAGGCACTGTTAAACCACTTCATTTAATGTTATGTAACTGTAGGTCATACCCTGGCACATCTGTACCTCAGCTACAGCTCTATGTCTACACTATAAACAAGCAGACATTAGTTTGACCTCGTGATCTCATTCTAGTTAATTATGTAAGAAGGGATTTCCACTCTTGATCTTGCTGTATAGTGTTCATGTTGTTGTAACAGGACTACCCCACTTAGTGCTATTGCTTTCATTGAGAATGGTCTGCCAAAGGCAAGTCTTGGACCCTTGTGTAAAATTTCCACATTTCTAAAGCTTTCTCGGAATATTCAGTTCTTGGTAGATCTAATTGTAATGGAAACTGTGATGTTGAATTATTCTCATGGAGTCTGACCTTTTTTAAACGGTGAAGCTTTGACACGTGTCTTAGTCTCTTCATGTTTGAGGCCCAACCTCCAAATCTTTGTGTCTGCTTTCAATGCCTAAACCCTGTCTCTGGCCTGCCACTGACCTCTTTTAAAAAGCTGAACCCTCAACCACTTGACTCTTATTTGGAGTTCCTTTCAACTTCATCAATATGAAAGGGTGCTTATATGCTCCTTGTCAAAACTTGGCCTATCCATAGTCCTGTTTTGACCCCTCTTTAAGAACTTAAGCAATGCATGTGTGTGTGTGTGTGTGTGTGTGTGTGTGTGTGTGTGTGTGTGTAAACATGTGACTGAGCATCTTGACATAAAACAAATATAAGAATGCATATCAAAGAACAAGAACATCTTTTTAGTTTTTTCTTCAGGAGACAAAAAAAGGCTTATGTGTTAACTCATCTTGTTAGGAAATAGCATGGCTAAGAATTATGCTAAATGGCCAGTATCAATAGGATTAAATCCCCATGTTAACATTCTGTCAGTTGTCTATAGGGGTGTCAAAAACTTGCTGGGTATATAGATTGTAGATTTTTGTTGGTAAGATCCATAAACGAGAAAGAAAACAGCATTTAAGACCAGTATATGATGTGAAAGAGTCTCTAGTTTTTGCTCAGTGGGACTGAACCATGACCATGACTGTCCTGAATACACATTCACACACTAACTGTGCTCTGTACTGTCCCACCAACTAAACAGCATCCCAGTGCTGTTTGGGTGACTGGCTTAGGATCAGTCACAGTCTGGTAGCTGGACCCCCAGACGGTGTGTGTTGATGGCGGGGTTTGCTGTGTCAATGGAACAAATGGGGTGATGATGTGGTAGCTGTTAGTCTCATTAAGATCCCAAATCTCGTTTTCGATCAGGCCAACAACGACTGGAACAAATACGAAAATGGAACAATGCAATGTAATGATTGGATGCGGTTGGGTTGTTTGCTATAGAAGAGATGTTTGGGGGTTGGCAGTGGACAGAACCATATACTGACGTTCATCCAGTTTAGGCTGAAGATCTTCTAGCATAGACATCACAGAGGATCGTTCAACTGATATTTCAAATTGTAATGGCTAGAAAAGCTGGAAAATTTTGAAGATAAATCATGGAGCATAACTGTTCCGCCAAGCCCTAATTTTGAAGAATGGAGACACTAGTGGGAATTCTGCCTCAAACTTTATTCTCACAGTGAGTCAACTCTTTTTGAACCACTTATTAGGTCTTGTTAGTGAATGGCACAGGTGCAGTAGGATTTGAAAAATCTGTTAGAAAATGCATTGCATTGCATTAGAATGACATTTGTGAATAAAATGACATCTTGAAGTACAGCCTGGACTTTCTGCATTAAATGAGACAGTGACCAGAAAATATAACTGACTGTGGCTCTTGAGAATTGCATGATGGGTACTCTGACCATCATCCTTGAATCACTGTAACTTCATTGTCTTTAGAGGTAACAATGATAAGTCCAACTGACATAAGGCATCTATTTATAGAAAGTTAGGCAGAATAACATAATCTGTAACTGAATAAAGCTCTGCCTACATTTTCTGTCACTACTGTAAATGAGGCAGAACAAGCATTTGCAACTGCTTTCGTTGCTGCATCTGAGGAGGTCTGCTGTGTAAGAGAGACAGAGTCAGTAGCAATGTTTTTCTGAACACAGTAGCCGGTAGCCAGTAGTACGTTCTGTTCTCACTCCTGCTGTTAGGCCCTGCACGGGGTGCCAGTCTACACACACACACACACACACACACACACACACACACACACACACACACACAATGGATAACTCACAGTACTTTACTTTGTACTTTTTTAGTTCAAAGTGCTAGAAACTAATCAAAATACAATATGTTCCGAAACATATAAACATACTTGAAGATTGTCTGTTTTGTTATTTTGCTTCATTGCACAGTTTACAGTTTAGCGGCGACTGGAAATATGGAGAGAAAGACAAGATGATCTGCAGATCAAAGCAGGACATTGTGGTTTAATGCTATCGTTATGACCTTATGTGCTCCGATAGTGTAAAGTAAAGGGGTGATGTCTTTTATTATTATTATTTGTTATGCTTTATGTTCTATTTTAGGATTGTATTGTTTATTATTGTTTCATGAACTACTCACAATCATTGTATGTAACCTTTTTCAATGTAGCAAATTTAGAAAAATGTGAAGATAATCGAGTGATAAGAAACACATTGTGGGAAGAGTTTCAGAGTCTCTACGCTGTTAACTGCTCTCACCACAGCAGCTTTGCTCCTCTCTGCTCTTTGTGTGCTATCATGTTTCTCTTTAGCAACTTCAAGTACATGTAGTTCAAGTTAAGAAACAGTGAGGCACATTGCAAGAAAAGATCTTATTATTATGAGATCGTTTTTCTAATTATGTGATATGAGGTCATAATTATGAGATAGTTTACTAGTTTTAACTACGAGAATCTGATCTCATTATTATGAGAAAAGTTTAAGTGGTTATCAGTCATCATGTAAGAAGACAGGAATGATGACGCTACCTTATTTAATTAGCTTTTATTTCCTCCTTGATCAGGGATGGTGGGAGAGATTAATGTCACTGAATAATGTGGATTGTATATTGTGGATGACATTATTATTAGTTCAATCAAATGTCCTGAAGCACGTGTGCAATACAGCAGTAATAGGAACAGGAAAAAGCAAGTCACAATGAGCACATTGGACATGGTAATCTTAAGAGCACACTTTTCATTATAGAAAAACATCCCACAGGCCGTGCAGTGTCAGGAAGCAGAGACTGTACAACACGTCATCATATCATGCAGGAAATACGATATGGTTACACATAGTCATTTGGATTATCATAAATCAGTATAAAAAAGTAGTATGGAAGTACAGTATATGGAGAGGGCAGAAGACGGCTGTTTGTACTGAGACACTGGCGATGACTAAAACCATAAGGTGGCAGTAAAGCAACATTAAGGATGCCAACACCTGTAAAAGCCCAAATAAGAAGAAAGCAGTAGTAGGCTAGGCACATTGAGGGATTACATAGACCCACTTGACACAAAGAATGATAAGCACTACTAATAGTGCAAGAAGAGGATCTCATAATTAATAAAAAACTATCTCATAATTAACGATGAAATATCTTGGAAATTTTATTAAAATTAGTCATTAAAAGAATTATGAGTAATTATGAGAGGTAAATAAATAAAGATAAATATCTCGCAATTATGATATAAGGCCTCAAATTGTTGGGGCTGGTTAATGCAATGTGCTTTCGTAAAAAATAGCGTCTAACAACAGTGATGTGGTGTGGTGTTTTTTTAAGTTTAATTCTGTATCAAAAGCCCCAGTGGGGTGACTGATTTTTCTTTTTTTTTCTTCCTTCTCTCTCCCTCAGCAGGACAATATAGACCGGTCTTCAAATCACAGACAAGCTGATCTGATTGGTCCAAGCTTTCAGCAGTCAACCAATCGGAATTCTCCTAACCATCAAGGTTGGTCCTCAACCACCAATAGATGTGTGTGTGTGTGTGTGTGTGCGTGTGCGTGTGTGTGCGTGCGCGTGCGCTAATGCTTGTACATTAGACCTATTCTTAAGTTACATTGGTGTCGTATGACACAGAAGAGTGCACTTGGTTATACATCAAATTGCATATGGTTTACATATCGTGGGATCATATTATATTGCTGACTACTGTACATTGACTGGGTGTAACATTACCCTTTAATGGTCCCACCCATTTCTCAGTTCCTTTAGGTTCTAACAACTAAAACCAATTCATTAGTTTTTAACTAAACTTTAATTAACTTTTAAATTAGTTTTAACTCATTACAGTTTTGTTTATAATGAGCCTCTACCAAACAGTATCCATTTACAGTAAAAATACAGGTTCAACAACCTGCATATGTTTTTGTTACACATTATCTCATATTATTAGTATCACTCAGTGTTTACCTTCTTATATTCATATATTACATAAAAAAAAGGGGGGGGGGGGGGGGGTATTAATTTACATAATTCTGTTAAGTAATCCTTCTGAAACTAAACCAAGGGACACAGACTGGGCACAAAAGTGTTGTATCTGCTGGTAATTCACTAGAAGGAAACCACTGTAAAAAGTCTGGTACTAAAAAACAACAAGAGATGGTCAATCAGCTGAAACTATGCTCTATCAAATGCGCAGTTAAGCTTGCTCTGTGCTCCCCATTGATTTTCAAACATAAGAGAACACACCCACCCTCTGCTAGGCCAGGGGTGGGTGTAGGGGGATAATATATATTTGGGTCTCTTCCGCTGTAAACATTTCAGCAGTTCAAAGGGTGATCTGCATGGACACAGGGTGCCATTATAATTACGCCGTCTATCTAATTATGCCATACAGGATTCGCCCATGACAATCGGAGCATGAGATTTAAGCACAATATTGGCTCAGCATGGGAGGTAAGGGCGGGGAGTCTGTGAGGACTCAACGAGTGAATTAGAACGCTTGGCCGTGGCATGGGAAATAAATGGAGCAGAAATTGCATTGTCATTTTTCAGGATCAGCCGGGATGGAGGGAACTCGGGAGGACTGGAGAGAGACGGATGATAATGACTTTAGCTAAGGATCATTTTTGCGTTCTCTGTCTGAATAATGATATTTTGGTTGGATACGGGTTTTTTATAGTATTTTTACCACTTTGACATGTTAAAAGCTATATTGTGTGAGCTGTTCAAAGTGCCAATCTAGGTATTTTTAGCCATTGTATTTCTAATGTTATATTAGTAGGATGATAATCCTTGCTGACATTATTAACTTTGTTTTCTAGTAAACCCATTCTTATTGGAGTTTAATAGAGCCACCAGCCACTAGCCATGTTTTCCATAAAGCTAGAGCAGTCATAAACCTATTAATATTGAAGAGAACAGTGCAGCTATGTTGGAACATGACCTGCTATTATTCCATGTGTGAAATGAGATGCTATTGAGCAGCTTATCAGGGTATTTCCAAGAAAAAGAAGTTGTACATGATGTTTTCAAGATGCTTTCTATAAGTTGAATATGTTGTAACTTAATGCAGTCCTTTTTCAACTAACTAGAAGAATGTCCTGAAAAATCACATTGTCCTGACAAAAGGCATGACATGTTTGAGTCTAGCGCAGTCTCTCTCAGATGCGATGTCACAGGCTTGCACTGTGTTGTTTCCTTCAGCCACATGCCAGAGTGACATCACCCTTATAGCTGAGCTCATGGTCAATAGGGTAATATGACCTCCTCTATGCATAAAGTAACTTGGTACATATTGAGTATCCTGACATGAAAGATAATCAGAAGGGAGCTACGTACTTCCATCTTTTATCCCATGACTCCATGACATTTGTGTGTATGGCAAACGAGTGTGCAGCTGCTAGGCAACAAATCCCATCAATGTTACCAATGCAGTGCTAATCTGATGGCATGGCTCTGGAGGGGTTGATCAGCCATGATCTCAGGCCTAGAAATGAAGCTCCCACCTCCAGTTATTCTAGTTATGCCTTTGTAGAGGGACAGTGACATGTCATGGCCACACAAGCATGGGCGCACACGTGCATGCACGCATGCACAACATACCCACACTTTCACTCACAAACACCAAGGGACCACATTCCTGAAAATAATGGGGGTTTTCAACAGAGGGTTAAGGAACCGTGAGGTGTGTGCTGATTACGATGTGATGTAATTTACTGATTTGTTACAGCAATTTTTTTTTTTCACCTCATAATACTGACCGGACTTTTTTTTTCCTGCTTCTTCTTTCCTTAGAAGTCTCCTGTCACTCGTTATGTCTTTATAAATGCATGTCACAATATCTTGATTTTCTCTTAAAAGTAAGCTCATGAGAGTGTAATTAACTTAAGAATCAGAACCAGGCTTATTGCCATGTTGGTTTGCACATACAAGGAAGGTGCCTTGGTGTTGTGGCACAAGACATCCAAAAATATACTCAGAATTAGGTAAAACAAAATAATTTCGCAATGAAAGTAAGGCAGCATTTCTTAGATGAAACTGTTGATGAAGACGAGCAAGACCAGAGTCTACAGTCATGCTACTTAGACACAGTAGTGCTTTGAGCTAAATGCTAAGAGCTCACAGTGACAATGTTAACATGCTGATGTCTTGCAGGTAATATTTGCATTCAACGTCTTTGTTTAGAATTTTATCGTGCTAACATTTTCTGGTTAGCACTAAACATAATGTACAGTTAGATAGGAATGTCTTTCTGGCTACTTGGGGCAGTGGTAGCAAGTTGTGAACACACAACCTGTAAGCAATTACTTATTTACACATCCAACAGTTACGGAGCGGAGTGAACCAAAACAGTACAGTTTCTGCCGGGCAGTTCAATAATGAGCTGAAACTTGCTTTAACACTCCATAAGCTGGAGATTTGGGTGATAATTCACTGTAGGTTCATCACTACAAACAAAGTCACTGAAATTGCATATCATCATTTCATACATTGTTATTATAAAAAATAGCGTATTTAGAATGTATCTTCATGGATAAGAATCCATCTAATACGTGTTGGGATATTTCACTCAAAATCACAAATGTCAACTTTGAAGTGGCTCTAGAAGAAAAGTCTGGGGATCAATAAAATGAGTTGGCTTTATCCTCTCGTCACCACAAATATCAGTACAACTTTTCAATACAATTCATCATCCAATTTTAGTTGAGATATTCTACCCAAGTGCTATACCGACTGACAGATTAACACCACTAATGTGGCTAAAACAATGTTATAAAAAGTCATTTTAAATGGAGGAAAAAGTCTAATTTTGGTTTAAAATTCAGAATGGAATAAGACAGCTGGTTCTCACAAAGCTGTATGTAGTGCAATACCCCTGTGACGTAATCGTCCTCACCCCGTGTGAACCCACTCCTCTCTTTCCCCCTTCCACATTTCCCCCCTAAATAAGAGTCTGTCCCTCTAATTACTCCCGTCCCTCCTTTCCCTTCTGTTCATCTCTGCTTTTCCTCCCTCCTCCTGTTTCCCTCTGACCCTCCCACAATGTCCCTCCCCATCAAGAGGCTTGGCTCTCAGTGGGTGTGTGTGCTGTCACCAGTGGTATTGTATATACCCTATAGCCATGCTTATACAGTTTAGGCTTGCTCTGCCTATACTCCCACTGATCCCTTTGTATGGAAACCCCTCTGCTGGGCTTGTATTCTGATGCTGTCCATCCCTCTTGTGTGTCTTTAATCTGTGTGTGTGAGTATGTGTTCAATTGATGTACTGTATTTTCTATGTGAGGGTTGCCCCTCCCCTCTGTTTTTAACTAGCATGAATGAATAAAAATGCATAGATTGCGTCCCTGGTTCAATGTGGTCATGTTTTGACCATCTCACTCGCTAATGATCAGAAAACACCTTTCATGCATTCTTACTGGACTGAACTACTTTTACAGTTGATTACTGTATTTAGCATGACTCAGACAATAGAGGGAGCCTGGGCTATTTTTATCCCTAATTTAACTAGTTATATGTTCTAAGACGGGAGAAAGGGGGCTAAACAGAGTAAATGAACACAAGGCATCGGAGAAATGAAAGAACAGGGAAATGAGAACAAAACTGACTGTATTATCCTTTAACCCATCAGGGTTTTATATTTCGTACTGACTTGGAGTTCAGTGAAGTGGAGTTCAGCGCAAGATTTTCACTTTTTACAAGCAAAAATGAAAAACATTACTTCATTCCAGTTTTTTCAGTTGTGATTGGTTTCATCTTAGACGTAGCGTCAGGAAACCCTGATGAGATTCTCACTGCTTTCTGGCATTTAATAGACTAAATAATTAAATGATGAATGAAAAAATCAACATACTCATCTGATAATCATTAATAAAAAATCATTAACCACATAGTAAACCACCTCCACATGGATCCTCAGTCTTTTGAATGATAGGATTTTGGATCTTAACATTTATTTGCAGGAAATTTATTTCAATTCCACAATGCAGTTAGTTACCGTTGATATCCCCACTGCATTCCTGCTACAAACACCAGAGCCACATGCACTATGACTCCCAACAACCCAACAATGATCCATCTTGGAGGTGGATGTAACTTATAAATATAAATTTGTCCTTGTCTGTTTCATGGTGGTGGAGAAGTTCAGTGACCTCTGCAATGAGTTCAGTACAACTCACAAGTATGGTTTCAGACTTTGTGCTCAGATTTATGCTTCACAGCCTACTAAAATATTCAGAGTAACATTTTTTTTTTTAGTCAACAAGTAGCCACAATATATGGTGCTAAAGTTTGTGGCCATTAGGCAACTGTATCACAGCTGCAAATTCTCACTGTCAACAGCTCTGTCTACATCTGTAACTTTGTGTGGTCCCTGCTGCTCTGATATTTTAAGAGGATCTAATTAATGGTTATAATATTGTAAGGCCAAGCATGCCATGACTGCTGTGTGTTGGGTGGGCATAAATAAAGGCGTTTATGTCCCCACTTTTGCCTGCCAAGGCAAAGTAGCTGGCATAACATCTATTTTTCTGAACTCTGTGTCAAAGGAAAACAATCATAGTTGGCTTCCCGCTCTAAATCTTTATGGGTTTAACTCCTGTGTGTACGTGCCTGCCTGCACGCTGTCTGCGTCATCAGACCGTCTGCATTACACCCGAGTATGTGACGCATACCTTTGTTTACCTTATTGTGACATGAATAGGTGATTGGGGTCGTATGACTGATAATGACGCACAAATCCTAGATCCATGTGCTACTTTGTGGGATGGGTTTCTTTGTATGCAAACAGTTCTGTCAATCCCCTCTAGAGGCCAAACTAGGTCAGGTTTACAAGTTATTTTCTTCCACTAGTTTGAGTTGACATGTCTCACCTGTTGCAAATTATGGATGATGAAGACGTGATTTGTTCAAGTCATTGTTTTGAATTTTGCTCACCCTTTATGTAGTTTCTGGTTTACTCTCTGCATATGTTTGACTTAAATATAATAAAAATGATTGCTTGGTTGCCTTGCTCTGTCCTTATGTATGGCCTTGTATGCACTCTCCTGTGGTATATACAGTAGCTCTTTAGCTCTCTAGGCGATCTTTAAGTAGCTGCTCCAGCTTACCTGTCCCTATTAATACCTACAGATTAACCACCTGTGATTCACAGGCACCTGTGATACAGCTACCTGATACGTTTTCAGGAAAAGCTCCTCAAGTGCAAGAAAACATGTCACTACACATTAATACCTAAGCAAGTAGCTATAATCATCAGTTTTGGAGACAAAGGTACACTGCTGCATCCAGGAATGTTTTGCTAGCCTGTTAACCTGGGGCCACTGTTGTTTTTTCTGGAACATTTTAACTGTTTTTACTTGTGCAAGCTGTTGATTTCTTGCTAGATTGAGGAGCTCACTTTACAGCCAGTGCTATGTTAAAATTCTGAATCAAACAAATAACTATTTTCCAAGCTTTTTGTTGAACAATTGAGTGCCATAATCCTCACACTTAATGGCAACATCAAGCTGTCAGGTGTCCTGATCCCTGATCTGTGGAGAAATCACATGAGTCTGGATTACAACATGTGGCCACAGAGAGAGTCAAAAGTCACAAAATAAATAAATCAAATGAATGGAAATGTCAAAGTGTGCACAACAGGGTAAATAGCAATGTGATCCTATCTTAACCCATATCTAATCATAAAATTATTATAAAAGTGTCCTATTGTGCTCCATAATAATAATTATTTTATCTAAATTTGAGATCACGGCCTAATAGTTGTTCGGAGTTCCTTTACCTGAACCTTGCAAGTTTGAGAGCCCCTGTCCATTATGATTGGAGCTTGTCTCCCCCTAGTGTTTTACTTGTATACTACATTACAAGTTGTAAGATCTGGATACAAGGATTCAATGATATATTCTTGAGATCAATTTCTTTTTGGTAATGAAGAATAATTAACCATAGATGAGCCACCAGTGCGTATTGTGATTTAGAAAGAACAACGTTAGGCACCCAGTTTACCCTTAGTATAAAACGTTCACAGCATAAAGCAAATTAGATTCAATTGAACTCACTTTAAACTTTGATACACAAGGTCCTTGAGTCCGTTGAAAAATTCACTTCATGAATTTAAATGTGCTTTGAGGATAGATTCCTCCTTTAAAAAGAATTCCACATCCTGCTTTTAAAACCCTTATGCAAGACCTAAAACATAATGTTTGTTACATGCAATGAATTCAGAGCAGATGCTTACAATGTGATGCCTCTGCTGTGAACCCCGGTGGCAAGAGTTGAAAAGGGTTACGGGCAGGTTTGTGCTTGTATCTGTTATCCCTGGAGATTTGCAGCACAATGTACGTAGTCAAGATAGTCTTGCTGATTGAGCACTCTGGCAAAACTGGTTACCAGTGTGTGTGTGTGTGTGTGTGTGTGAGTGTGTATGCCTGTGTTATTGTTTTCTTTTTTTGGTATTACTTAGAATTAACATGGTGCAAAGTGAGGTCAAGGGTTCAAATCCTGACCACAATGACATGATAGAGAAACTGAAATAGAAATGGGAAAGTCCCAACAATATGAAGGGACTTTACCTCATTTTGCAAGCCTCAACTGTTGTAAATCAGAGCAGATGAGTTGTAGTACTTTAAATTAGGTCATGGCCCAGACAGGATGTGAAATGTGGTTTATGCATAGTGTAGTGTAATGTAGTTTTCAAAATTTTAGAAGTAAAGTAAATTTCAAATAAATTGTCAAAAGTCACCAGAAATTCATAGACTTCTGTTTTGCAACACATCTTGCAATATGTAAAGAAACTAATTATGAACTCCTGCACTATTTATTTACTCTCAAAGTTGTTCAAATGCTACCAAAATTAAGGACATATTGTTTACTTTTGTTTTTTGGTCTGTCTATGCCAGAGGATGACGTCGATTTAGAGGCTCTGGTGAATGACATGAACTCTTCGCTGGAGAGCCTGTACTCCACCTGCAGTGGTCAGCAGACAGAGTCTACCCCACTACTGCACAATGGACAGACCCCTTCCTCACACCAACATCACCACCATCTTCATCATCACACACAACACATCCAGCCGCGGCAGGGTCAGCATTTGCACGCGATAAGCCATGTCTCCCCGGAGCCTCCCTCTTCCTCCTCCTCATCCACAGACTCACCCCAAACAAGCCTCCGAAGGTCACAACCCATGCACATCCTTGCTGTCAGGTAAGTGTAAACACGGTGAATGCAGATTCAATGTTCCTTGGTCCAATTCAGCAGCCCAGTTGGATTGGTTGTGGAGCTAGCACTGGACAAGAAAAGCAACTGAACGCTGTCCAGGCTTACAGGATATACTTGCACGTATATACAGTATATTTGGCTGCAGATTGGCATACTAAATTGGAATAGAGCCGTTCAGTAAGAGAACCACAGTGACAATGTTGACATACAAGGTTTAGGGTCATTAGGAATATTTTTACCACGTGGTTGAAAGAATTAAAATGTGCACATTCAGGTACAAAGGTACATACACAGGTCAAGCTCAAACTCTTTTCTTCTTCTTTTCTCTACTTTGTAAAAGAAGCCTTTCATTGTACATTATCATCCCTCCACACCCTCTCAATAATTGGGCACAACGTCTCCTCCCCACCACTATCTGTAGCCCTGGAATGACCCGTTCCTCCTTGTCACTCCCTCTTTGTCTCAAACTACACCAGCAGTAGAAGAAAGGTAAAACTCATTTATTTTAGTACCAAGTGCAAATGTCTATCTCAATTTAAGTAGTAGTAACCCCATAATTTCCCTAAGGCTGTTATTATATGCCTTTAACAGTGGGTATCCACACATACACATGCTTGCACACCCACATTCACATGAACACATACAAACATACATACACAAACACTTAGACATTCACAGCGGAGCGGGTGGCTCTTATTATAATCCTTCTCTGGGGTATTTAACAGAAACAGAGGAGGGATCATCAGGAAATGAAGTATTCTTTCTGTTTCTCTCACTCTCAAACACAGTCACAGACTCAAGCCCTGAAGTTATTATTATTCATGGCTGACCTCTGGATAACCCTGTTCTCAAGCTCAGATGGGAGGACATCAAAAGGCCTGTTCCCTTTTGAACTCACTGGGTTCTACAGAGAGACGGAGTTTGACAGAGACAGGGAGAAAGAAAAGAGTCATCAGCAGTGATTATCTGAGCTTGCTATTCAGTAACTGGCCAGCCCACTTTTTAAAAAATGATTATATGAAAAGTTTATGATCAAATGTCAAGTCATCGTTCCTCTGTTAAACCTCAAGCATACATTGTGTGTGCCCAATTTACAAACTGTTGTAAAGGGATGTCTTGATTCAATATTGATGCGTGATAAATTAGCTAGACGGCTGCAGGAGTCTCTGACTTCCACTTGCTGTGAGACTGTTCATTATGGGCAGATCAGACAGAAACTGACATGAGCCTGGATACTGTACAGCAATGCTTTATTAATTCTAACTGTCTCTTCCTCTGCGTCAGTGGGTTTCATTTCAAAGTACTTCCATAGCCGTATTCATTTCAGAGGTCATGACCTCGGATTTCAGTTCACATTTTTTGCTCTAATATAACACAAGGCAATACTATGAAACATGTTCGGAGCATCAGGCCACTCTTCACCACCACATTATCACCGTTCATTCTGTTTCTATTGTCCAGGCGGCTACAGGAGGAGCAGCAACTGAGGACATCGTCTCTCCCAGCTATCCCGAATCCCTTTCCTGAGCTCTGCAGTCCAGCAAGCTCACCTGTCCTCAGTCCTGGGTCCCTACCTCCTGGAGAACCCTCCACTGGCAAATATGTAAGTCAGAACCCCACATAGACGGCAACACCAGCTTCACACTGTTGAAACTTCATCTCTTTTCAGAAACCCAGTTTATTTTTCCCAGCAGGACTTTGATGTGGGTTTAATATTTAACATTATAATTTGTTGTGGTTGCATTGGATACAAAACATTATCTGCATACAATATGGCCTTCTCAGATGCTTGTTCATTTGGGAAAACAGGATATGAGACATCCACAATAAAACAGAACAGATTTTGATGTACTTATGTATTCTGATAACTGAGCCATGTGCAACTCAACTTCTTGTTTTGAAGGATGCAGAATTTGAACATCATAAATCAGATGCACTTAGTGGTCAACTGTGTGTTGGACATAAGCTTTTAGGAATTTCCCTGCCCTACATTACCCAGTGTTTTGCACATCAGAGGCATGTTGATTGCTTGCATGTGATAGTACTGATCGTATAAGGCATGTGTGTGAAGTGGAGATTGGAAGAGGAGAGAAAGAGTGAGAGAGTGGAAGTAAGAGAGAGAGATGCAGAGAGAGAGAGAGAGTGTGTGTGCGCGCACGGCCTCATCTATACCTAGATACATTTCTGTCTATCTGCCTCTGTCTGTTTGCATTTAAGTGCTCATGCATTGACAAAGATTTAGAGACTGGTCTGTCTATTCCTGGAAGTCAGAGTCCTGTCATCGTTAATGATTTTCATATGGGACCAGCCTGTGCTGCTTACAGTAACATACCAATTTACAGTCATGTGATGGTGGACTATTTCTCATAAATGGCTATGATCCTGGCCTGTTCTGGTTATGGATTTTATGGTGCTAGATCAAGTTAAGTCATTTATCACCAAATTGCACGTCTGAGTTTAATATGACCAGCTTTGCTTTCTCATATATCAGCTTGTTGTTGGGAATATGGGAAGTTGCGAATTTGAATTACCATCTGTGACATAAATAAAGCTTTAAATGCTTAATGTTGCCCTTAACCTCGGAAGGTTAAATTTCATTGTCTTCATGAGTGGGAAAGCTGTTCTTTTTCTGTGGGAATGTCATAGACATGAATTATTAGCTGTGGCATAAATTCAACACTGCATGGTAAATCTTAGTTCATAAGGTAAATGGGTAAAGAAATTAATGTGTCACTAAGTGGTTATGAGTTTTGATTTGAATTTCTACCTGTGACATAACTTTGGCTGCTGTATCAGTAAATCTGGTAAATATTCAGAAACCAATTTATTAGACTGAGTTAGCTGCTAGTGACGGGAATGTTGTTGGTTTTTTAAACTCCCAGTTGGCCTGTTAAGAGTGCTGTATAGACCAGGAAATGGAGCGGGGGATTGGTGGAGGTGCGGGGGAGTTGTAGACAAGCAGCAGAAGTTAATTTATTTCTGTGATTTTAAAGTAATCAGACAACGAAATATTGCCTGGTAAGAGTGTGAATATGTGATCCGTAATGCTGATCCAGGTCTGACCAACTTTGCTTTTTTGAGCCTCTCCACTCTGGGACCTTTGACACTGATTGCAGTCATGGCCTCTCTTCACAGTAATGCTGTTTTCAATATGCAGTAGGTGCCAAGACTTTTAAAGAACAGGGATTAATGGAGCAGAGAACATTAATGTGGTGCCGATACAATATATATATCTAACATTTCCATTGTCTTCTGTCAAACTGATGAGACCTGAAAATCCACATTGGTCCAGCAGATACATTTTTACCAATGTTTAATTGCATGGATTGTAGGAAATTAGTTTTACATCATATGTTGAAGCGTTGCCATACATCTGCTCACTAAATGTACTAAATCTTAATGCCTGTAAAGGTAAACTGTAGAGATATTGGGGGAAGCAAAGAGTGTACTGCTCTTGTTTTGCATGTGCTGCCAAACTTATGCAATGAAGAGGCAATTCTGAGAAAGAGCCGTGGAAGATTGAATTCCTTGTGTGTGTGTTTCAAGTGCACACACTGTGCACACTCATGTAAACTTGTGTGAGTATATGCTGTGCAGTGTGCACCCATCTATGCCTATGGAGTCTATTTGTTTTTTTAGTTGCATGTTTGTTTGTGTGTTTGCACTCACGTCTGCTTGTTTGTCTTTGTGAATTCTGTAAACTATTTACAACATTGGCAGTGTCTGTCCATTGTTGATGGCAATGGAAAGTATGTCTCATTGTGGTTGTTCCTTAGTGGAAATTCAGTTCAGCACCTTTCCAAAAAGCCTCCTGCGGAGCCGTCTCATCATACACATGTGCCTCTGGGGTCCAGCTGTGGAGGCGTGGGGAACAGCACTAATGCTGTTTTTTTGCAAACACATATTTTTCTCGAGTGGTTCAGAGGAGGAATGGATAATCCAATCAGGGTTTGATCCCAGACCATTCCACATGACCCCTAACCTTCATCATTTTAACCATATGTGCTCTTTTTTTTGTCCCTATTTTTTTCTGTCAGTCTCTCTCTATCCATACTTTTCCCTGCCCTCCAAACATCCAGCTAGCCTGCAAAGATGTTTTTCTATTTAGTTTACTGAATTTTCCAACCTCCAGGGCGCTCTCTGACAAACTCTCATACATTTGTCCTTCTTTTCCTCCTTAGCTCACTCCTTGGCCAGGAAGCATGGGGATGCAGAACAGGGCTGTCAGGAATCAGTGGGCAAGCTGTTTAACATGGCCATATGATTCCCAATTACTTAACTTTCCTCCACTCTCCTCTCCCTCCTATCTTCCTTCACCCCTAACCCTTCTCTAGTTTTTTCTTAGCTGTACACTCTTAAAGGGGGAAATCTGAAATATATTTGCAGTATGCTCAGTGATTTTACATGAAAAGAAATAAAGTGCATGTTAAATAGTGTTAAAACATCTATTCATACTTTCCAGATGTGCCAAATTTAAAGATTAAGCTGCTGTTCTGAAGTGATGCATTGATTAAACTTTTAAGGCCAAATCCGAATAAACGCGTTTCTGTTTGGGTGCTATAGGATTGTGAATGACATGATACTAGAAAGCTATGAGCACCAGTCCAGTTTAGTATGTGTGAAAATGTGCACAGATGGTCACATATCCTTATAAAACTGGCTTCCTATGCCTACTAAGGATTACTACAAACAAAATGTGGGTACAACTAATGGGCCAGAAAGCTGGTTTTACAACAACTCTACATTTAAGAAAATACGAGGATTTTAGCCTGTGTAATCCATGTCATGCAATGGAAAAACCTATAAGAAGCCTTTGAATGCAAGGCTGTTAGCCAGTATATCCATTCATTTTCTCAGTCTAGATTTTGGCAGTCTGTGCTCAGTAGTGCAATAGAGAGTGCTGTTATGTACTTACTTGGACACTGTGTTCCCACCACTGCCCCAGTCGTTCTAGTGTGGGAACACTGATTTCATCACTGGGTTGCCAGATTTTGTTGGATTTACTGTACTTGGACTGGATGTCCTGTAGCTCACTGTGCTCTATAGAGTGGCAGGATCCCCACATCTTGTCCCTGCCTCTCTGGTCTGTGTCTCATTATCTTTATATTAGTCCGTCTATCTTTGTGTCGTGAACTGTATGTTAGTGTTTATCTTTTTGTCTGTCACAAGTGTTTCTCTGTCAGCCCTCCACTTCTGTCCTCTCCCGCTAAGTTCAGTTCAAATTCCTGTTAATCTCTGGGTAGGCAGGAGTACTGTGCAGTTTGTTCAGTAACAATTTAGCTCACTCGATGAATACATATTCACACATGATGAAGTTAAGAGGCCTAAAATAGGGCATAGTGCCAGACAAGCAGTGGAGGTGGGGTTGGCACTTTATTAATGCTAGCAAATGGGCTGTTGGTACTCAGTGCCAGCATGTCCGGTTGCACAAGTTTGAATATGAATTAATTATTCTCCTGTCTACAGCATGCAGTTTTCTGTATCCATCTAGCATCTCTTTATGCTGCCTTGCATTAACAATTGAATTACAACTGGACAGTAGGAGAAGTACAATATGTAAAATATGTACAGGGTTATGCAAATATTGCACCTGTTTACATTATGTGGTTTGCGTTCAAAGCCACAGCATTTGAAAGTGAAGAAATGCTCAGGAATAAGCACCTATTTATAGCATACTGTTCCTATTTACATAGAGCAGCATGTACAGAGATGTGCAGCACATTATCATATTCAGGATACAAGATGTACTATGTATGTACATAATGATTTTTTTACATAGCTTTTGAACACTGCATGATAACAGTGATCTCTGTGTGTGCTGCCTCTATCTATCATTTGATGATGAAAAATTATTCTGTATGTGTCACACATACTTCAATAGGTTTTGCCTCTATCTTTTAATCACAGATTATAAAAATCTGGAATACATTCTTACACACCTACACACATTCTTACATATTGGTTTTCCTGTAATGGCTATAATCAGCTGTAATACACTGTATGTGTGTGTATGTGTATGTATATACATATATATATATATATCTCTCTCGCTCTCGCTCTCGCTCTCTCTCGCTCTCTCTCGCTCTCTCTCGCTCTCTCTCTCTCTCTCTCTCTCTCTCTCTCTCTCTCTCTCTCTCTCTCTCTCTCTCTCTCTCTCTCTCTCTCTCTCTCTCTCTCTCTCTCTCTCTCTCTCTCTCTCTCTCTCTCTGCATGGGTTTGTCTCCAGTTGATCTAGGAAGTATTCAAAGCTGTGACACATATTTATCAAAATAGCTTTTTGTGAATGCCATCAGTATCAAATGTAATTTATACGATTTATATGATGTTAGCAACCTCCATTTCAGTTTTTGTAGAATTTAAGCGACCTAAATGCACCTGAATTTTAAATAACTGTGTAAGGATTTAATGCATCTCCAGTCCATGAAAACTTTATGCAGGAATGATCTATTTTGCCACCAAGTCAGGTCACTGAAGTCAGTGCAACAAATTGTAAACATTTTGTCACCTTATAAATTTGATTTAGCAAGCCAGTTATGTACACCACAAGCAGACAGCAACATTAGTATCAATTTCAGGTCATGTTTGTGTACACCTGACAGATGGAAGTCCAATATTCACAGTTTTATTTAGCTCTAATTCAGTCTCCACCACTGCTGAGAAAAATATGCAGATCTTTAGTTGATAAATGCTATTAGCTTGTCATTAACATTGTCTGTATGTTGTTTGGTGCTAGGAAGGTAGAGCACAGTGGGTTTTTTATAGTGCGTATGCTTAAAACAACATTTTTGATGCTGAAAAAGAAAAGAGCAGTTAGAATGAATCAAAATACTTGTTGTGGGCTGTACAATGAGCTGAAAAATGCTAAAATGCTCTGGAGGCCTGATGGATGCTGCAGTCGGGTGATAATTTTTCACACCATTACCTTTCACATTATACCTTTCGTTAAAGTGAGGTTCACAATTATTCAAATGAATGTTGAAAGAGGTTTTGCTCACCATAATCATTTCCCTTCAAATACACTTTCAATATAAGTGATGGGGGCCAAAATCTACAGTGTGCGCAAGTATGTGCAATTTGTGCAGAAATATAATTAAAAGTTCATCTAAAGCTTATATGAGGCTGTCTATATAGCAGTCTACACTTATATTGTAAGTGCATCATGAAGGGATTTTCTAATGGCCAGTATAATTCTCCTGATTATAGAAAGAAATGACTATTGCAATGTTCATTTGGACACCTGAAAACATTTGAACCTGTCCTTTTAATATAAAAAGTTTGATTAGAATTTTTTTTTAATGAAATAACTTCATAGTGAAAGTACCAGTCTCTCCTCTCACTCTTTTAGCGCTAAAGCACGGCATTCCCTGGCTGACTCCTTCCTCTTGGAAATGTTGGAAATAGTCTGGGTCAAAGAGCAGTTTTTTCCACTGCAAATGCAACAGCAGAATGGAATGCCCAAACTGTTGCCTCAATGTGTGGGAACGTCTGAGGGTGTATGCGAAAGTGTGTGCACATTTAAAGGTGAAAGAGTGTTTGTGAGAAGATTCAGTATGTGTGCACATGTGTGTTTTCTAATATATGTATGTTTGTCTTTACAAGTAGGGATACTTGTGAGTTGGTGTGCATCTGGCAGTTTGTTTATGTGTGTGCGCTCTGCTTCTCATTGTAGCACTGATGTGTTCTGCAGGCCGCGCTGTGCAGAGATCAAAGGTGACACAGTGCCAGCCTGCTTTTAAATGGATCTTAAACTGAAACACGGAACACACACATAGACACTTGCTGTATTGTGTAATCACAGGCTAATCACATTTAGTGATTTAGTTAGTTTGTGGTATATGTCTGCATTTGTGTGATTTATGTACTTGGGTTGTTTATGTCTTTGTGATTATTTGTAACTGATGTTAATATAAATAATGCATTCAAACTGGATGCTCTGTTAAGCTTGTGCATGTGTGTGTCCATATGTGTATATTTGATGCATACTTGCCCCTGTTGGCCTCATTATTCTCATTATTCCTAATATTACACCAAGTCTGAGTCTCTCTCTCTCTCTCTCTCTCTCTTTCTCTATCTCTCTCTCTCTCTCTCTTGCTCGTTCTATCATACACACACACACACACACACACACACACACACACACACACACACACTTGTATATTATCTGATGCTTTTTTGTGGCAGAGGTAAAGAGAACAGGCAGTACAGTAAGCCTTTGTCAGCATGCCTGTCCCTGCTCTCTTTCTCACTATCACACAGGCGCACACACCAAAATATACAGGTACATAAATACATTGAGTGACTTAGTGGATTTACAACATTCAGTACTGTGAAATACAAATTGTTTGGCTGCTGAACAAATGTTACCTGAAAGAGAGCCAGACAAGTTGTGCTTGAGTCTGGAACATCTCTTGTGTCAGGGCCATATTTATCCCTGCTGCTAAATGGAAACATGCCTCGACCTGCTAGCTAAACCTGCTACTGCCACAGAAACACACGTGCACACAAACATATGGCCAGTTGTTGAATAATAAGGTATAGGTCTGCATGATTAGTCTGAGTAATGGCTCAGTTTAAATAAATAAGACTTCCACTTGGTAAAATATAGAAATCTTATAGCTCATGCACAAAGACTGTTGTGGTTATGAGAAATTGTGTTTGTGAATTTGAATGTTATTGACTCCATTGCTTAGATAATGTACTGTGAGCTAGACTTTATTGCAAAAAAAGCACCACCGAGACAATCTTAGAGGAGCTCATTTTATGGCCGGTTCCAATTATGTAAAAAGTTTGACACAAAATACTGTATTGGCATAACATGCTAAATTAATTTACATGGTTCCAAAAAATAGATTCAGCAGGATGCTGCTACGTTTGACCCTTAGTTTGCTGATTAAGGCTACTTGGCATTTGCAGAAAACTAAAGAGAAGAGGATAATGCACAGAAATCGAACTTTAACTGTCTTATTTTCATTTTCTTAATTTCCGCTGTTCTACTGTGTTGTATTTTAAGCAAGCTGCCTTTTAATTGCAGGCTGTTTTATTACTCGTTTGCGATTGTAGCCTATTTATTTGTGTCTGACGCCGCGTAAGGGGAAGAATTAAAAAAGGATTGCTTTATTTATTTATTTGCACTGACTTAGGCTACTTAACTTGGCATTTGTGGAAAACTAAAGAAAATAGGATTATGCACAGAAATTAAAATTGAACTGGCTTATTTTCATTTTATATAGCCTACTTACCTTTTCAAAAGGCTGCTGTTTTATTTTTATAATATTAGGCTGCGTTTTAACTGCAGGCTATGACTGTTTTTAATAAACAATCACGGTATGTAATGAATGTACATAGTTAAATTCAATAAATTTCTTTTCCAGCATCAGTGGCCCACCCTGCCATTAGGGGGCGATGCACCTTTAATGATCCATCCTCCATTCCCCAAGATTAGAGGCTACAACTTTCACCCAGCTAATAGAGCAAGATCCCATTACTCCTGCAGCTAATGGGAATCCCTGATAGTGTTCGCTGCTGCCTACTGGTTATGGTAGTTTAGATTAGACAGAATGTAACTTTTAGTTCATGACAACAAACTTTACCCAGGTTACACTTTTGAGGAAGAAGCTTTGTAAAACACCTTTTTTAGTGCTATATTTTCTTTGTGTTTTTGTGTATGTGCCTCCTTATTTACACCCACATGTGTGTAAAGGTGTATATGCTTGTGTCTGTGTTTGTGTGTGTCCATGTGTTTTACAAAGAGAGCGATGTGTTGCTGCCCGTAGGCATTTTATCTGGCCAAAGCTGAGCAGAGCTGCTGGACTCATGTAGGTCATGGAGACTACATCTCTCTCGCTCTCTCTCGCTCTCTCTCGCTCTCTCTCGCTCTCTCTCGCTCTCTCTCTCTGGGAAAGTAGGACAGCTCAAATTTCTGAAGCAACTGCTGTGAAAAGGGAGAAAGGGAGTGAAGAAATAGGAAACACAATAACGAGAAATGAAAAAGCATTTAAATCATCTGTGTTTTTTAATCACATTGTACCTTTTTATTTATTTACTGTGTTGACTTAAAGAGCAGGCATTTGAATTTGTGTCAGGCGAGAAACAAAGATAGAGTGACAGACAGAAGAGAGCGATCTTGGCATCTCCAGAGAAAGCTGCTGGATATTGGGGACAGTTTGTAGAGAACTATGGCACATACAGTAATGTATCTGAATAGGACATGCTTCTTTGTAGCTGACTGTGAAGCTAGTATTAGTTGTTTTACACTAATGGGACACAGGGATCTCTAGATGATTTCCTTTTCTACTGTACACATAATTTTTTTTCTGTCTCCCTTTTACTTTTGGTATTATTGGTCTTTTGTTCAACATCATTATTATAGTCTTGTGAATTTTAATAAGAATTTAGAATCATGCCAATGATGTCATCCTTTGTTTACCCCTTTTACACCCCCCCCCCTTTGTGCCCTCAAGCTGTAATTGGACAAATCAGCAATGGTCTGACAGGACATGTGCTAGCCCTGGTGCACAATTAAGCATCCACTCCCCACTTATACTCCGGTAATATTTGGCTCCTCACTCTGTGTTTCTCAGCAGGTAGCCACTGTAAATAGAAGAAAGAAGGTTCTTGCATCATCATAATCCTGTCAAGATGACATCTTAAGAGATGTGTTGCCAGATACTGTGAATGTGCAACTCTAATATATTTTAAGTAAAGAAGGATATGTTTCACCTTTCAACTAACTTGTAAAACTTTTTGTCGTTTATGCTTTTTTTAGATAGTGGGCAGTAAAGATTTGGTTTGGTTGGTGGAATGCAGTATTTGTACAAGTATTTGTCTTCTCGTATTTTCTTGCCAATTTGCACTGCAACCACTATTTAACTGAAAATATACATATATTAAGAGAGTCTTTTCCTCCTACATCTCCCTCTCTATGCCATTCCTCCCTCTCACTTCTCTCCTCCTCCTTTTCCCCTCTCTCTGCCCCCTGACCGTTAAATCAATTTTTGCCTTCTTTTGCTTCGCTGAGCCCACATAGGCCTCTATGTCTTGGGTCTTAATTTGATGTGGTAATTGGATGACAAGAGACAGTTCACCGTCTCTTCTTCATTAGTCAGCAGAGTTTTCTTGGCAAGTGCCTCCCACTCCTGCTGACTACAGCCGCTCAATGGGCATGGCCAATTGTCCGAGGCCCATTCAGGTTTTTGTGTCTCCATCTCATCTTAGAGATGTCAGTTTCCAGGGGCGGTCTGGACCACACACAGCACCACATTACAGTTAGACAGTCTTTACAAGAGGGCACTTGTTAATGGGAATATGAAGCTGGAATGGGCTGTGTAAGCCAAATCAGCTTATTAGTGGCTATGGTTCTTTTTGTGGCAACATGTATGGGTTTTTGTTTGCAGAGAAAGACAGGGCAGATGGACTGCTTAAAGTCAACACCTTGTAAGTTATCATATAGAGGAAAGTACATTTAACTGTGAAGCCTTGGCAACACTACATTGTGTGACATTTTAGTATAGTTGACTAAAATGAGTCCCAAAAACATCATGTTTATGTTGATTATTTACTCTGAACTCAACTGAATATGTTTACATTGAAAGCTTGCATTTTTTTGCCTTTTCAAATAAAAACTCAAAACAAGAGCCAATAGCCTAATCTAATAAAATCACAAAATATCGTTAACCATTATCATGTCTAATAAATTTCATAGGTAACTTTTCCCAGTATCTTTAGAATATATTTTCTTTTATTGGGGGGGACTCATGAGTGGATATATGAGCTCCTAGAATACAGCAAGTAAAACATTTTTCATCTAAATGATGGGCAAAACTTCTTGCGAGACTTGCATACTGTCACCAGCATATTCAGACAATCGGATGTTGAGGTAATAGATGGCTAAGGTTCATTTAAAGGCTGTGGTTAAGGTTAGGTTAGGCCAGCCGCAAAGAATACAAACCTCAACTCAGGGCAAAAAATGTCCCTGGACATGTTAATCGGAAAGAATGTTTCCTGTTGCTTCAGTGTTCCAGGAGGAGTTGACATGGGAGCTGATGTCAGTGTTGAATTTGCATGTGAATATGTAATGTGGCAAGACACTGGAGGCAGCTGCTCAAAGTTATACACAGCATTTGAACAATTCTCTCCTTGGTACAGCTGATATCTATTTTGCAATTCTTTTTTAAGTACTTCACAACATCGCCCACATGTATGGATCCTAATGTGTGTGTGCAGGCTTGTATGCCTAATGTCTAATAGCCTTTTAGAATTGTAATCTGCCACAGTAAATCCTATCTGATGTAATGGCTTGTAATGTGTACGTAATACCAGTGGAACTATTTATGGAACAGCAGCCAATTCTCAAAGCACAGAGATGGATGCGTGTGAGCCGCTGGGCGTGCACACACAGGCTTGTGTACATACTTCAGTTTGCACAAAGCAAATTCTCATACAGTGCAGTTTACTTTTTCTTTGTCTATTTGGGCCTGTCTAGTTTCAGTCTAGCTGTCTTTGTGTGTGTCTGTGAGAGGATTGTGTGTGTGTGTGTGTAGACACCCATATCATATGCATGCCTCATAATATACATGTATGTGCACAGCAGCTGTATCTATATGACTACGTGCAACACCTCCATGTAAGTGGGCACATCTGGGTGCCTGGGTGTCTGATGAAGCGTGTGTGTTGCCTGAAGCTCTCTCCCTAAGGGATTACATCACAGGGCAGTTATCAGACCTGAGTCATCAGAGAGGTTGAGAGGCCCTGCTCTGCGCCTCTGTGTAAACGAGAACACACTTAAAATCCTTAGAATATAAAATGAGTTCTTTCTTTCTTTCTTTCTTTCTTTCTTTCTTTCTTTCTTTCTTTCTTTCTTTCTTTCTTTCTTTCTTTCTTTCTTTCTTTCTTTCTTTCTTTCTTTCTTTCTCTTTCTCATTCTGTTTTCATTTGCCTTTCTCTTTCATTCTCACCTATGCCTGCCCTCTGTTTTGATAACAAGAACACCATCTCTGTCATATCATTCCTTCCACTCATAAGTCAGTGTAATTGTATTACCGCACTGCGAATAAGATTTACACAGAAAATCCACATTAGTCATTTGATTGTTTGTATACCAAGGCTGCCTCTGACAAAAAACAAAAAAGGAGTATTGTATTAGTGCAGGTCAAGCTTTGAAGTCATGCATGACCTCGGCTAATCGATATCATCTGACTCTTAAAAACACCAGTGACCATCAAAGACGTTGGTGAGCTGCTCTTTATAATGTGACAAAGAGATACTTTTCTGATGATTCAAGGAAAGGAAACTCACATGACCATCGTGTATCCTACTTTTGCTATGGATATTTCTAAATGTGTCTCTTTTGCACACAAACATCTGCCTCTTTACTGCCCACTATCTAATAAAGCATTACCAAAGCTTGAAAGGGAACAATGAACATGTAATCAGGCTTTATATCATTATCTGAAAAGATCTTACTATTCCTGTTCACATAAGACCCAGGTTATAACGCCACATTTGTCACTGATAAACTATCAACCAAACTTAATTCTAAGATTGTTTTGCTTGCGATGTTGTGTAAGTACTGGAGATTCAACATGGCAGATGAGGAAAATTAGTATTTTCATCTTTAATAGTTATGTATTCTTCAAAATGTATGCACGACTATCCTCACTGCTCCAATGAGGTTTACTGGAAGCTAAATATGCAAGATAATATGACTGGAGGTTCATGCTCTTTCCCAGATCTGACCCCTCCCTTCACAGGTGCTCTGACTAACCGTTAAAAGTAGCTTTTGTGCATGTACAAGAACATGATCCCTCACTGGATTCCCATATGCAAACACAGCCACATTGTAAAAGTATCAATGCTGCCAGATTTTGAACCAAGCTCTCTGCTGTGTTGGGAGATTGCTTTTATCACCTATGTCACCTGGACTCTGAAATGTCAATAAATGCACTTAATAAAGTGATTTGTTTAGAAGCTGAAGAAATGTTTTTAGTGCTTGTTAATTGACAAGACAAAGACTTAACCCCATATCTGGATTATGTAATCCTGTATTTATTATGATGAACAGAAACCCATGTTGAAACTTTTGAAGGTCAATTGACTGATTAAACAACTCTGAAAATTCCGGCACTGTACATAAACCTGTTTTGCTGCATACGTGATGTGTGCAGCCTTCTCAGGGCTTTCCCCTCTGGCTGACTAACTGTGACGTAGGCGAGGGTGTGTGTGTCTGTGTTGCTCTATGTGAGTGCAATGGCAATGAGGGGGTGGGTAGATGGGAGAGACAGCTGTGCAGGATAGATATGTAGTTAACAGTGGGAAGCATTCATACTACACATTCTGCTGTAGTGTGTCATCAGACAACATCTCTCTCTCTCTCTCTCTCTCTCGCTTCCCACTCTTTTTCCCTTTCCTTCTTTTACGTCTGTCTGTCTACTCCTTCTCCCCACTACGTGCCGGTGTGCACATGCAATCATTCACACACACATACACACACTTCTCGCTCTCTTGCTCGCTCTCTCCCCTCCCCCACCTCCAGACTCCCCCTTTCCCTCTATCCCTCCCTCCCCAAAGTTTCCCGCTATAGTAAATTAAGTCATATCTGTTTGACCACCACTATATTCTCCTTTCGTTCGGTGGAAGTAGGCTTCTTCCTGGATTACACCTCACCCACACATGTACAAACACACACACACACCCTCCCTTCTCCTGAATAAAGTAGGAAAAAAAGAAGAAGAACTTGCTTCAAGGACAACATAAAGCTGTTCTCGCCTCTTCCAGACGGGGTGTGTCAAGGCTTTTGTCTGTCTGATGTCGTATTAAATATCGGAGTTAAAAGGTGGAGGAGGGAGAGTGTGTGTGTGGAGGGGAGTGGGGGGGTTGCATGAGCCTGTGTGTGTTTGAGTGCGTGTGCAAAAGTCTCCAGGTTTTTTGTTTTTTAGAGAGAAAGAATGTTGGCACAAAACTAGCCACCAGGGTAGGAGACGAAGGTCGGAGCTCTCAACTGCTTCAGGTTTGTTTCATTTCATTTGCTCTGTTTTGAGTCTTGTTACTGCTGTGAGAGGCAGAGAGATCTGACTGGGGAGTTCAAAGTTAAGCCACAGGGAGGGAGATAGAGAGAAAGAGAGGGAGGGGGAGGAAAAGGGAGGCAAAGACGCAGATTAAAAAAAACATATACTCCAACAAGCCCTCACTTGAAGACTTTGGAAAATTTTGGAGGCAAGAAAAATGACAAAGACAAACTTTTTTACTTAGTCCTTTCTGCTTTCTTATTTTCCCTTTCCTTCCTCCTCCTCATTGTCCCGCACCCTTCTCAAATGAAGCTTCATGCTTTGAGCTCTAAAAAGAAACTGAAGCAGAGAGCTTGCAAGAGGTCTGAAAAAGTTGGCGATGTCTGTGCATGACTGTGCGTCTACTGGAGTGTGTATGCCTCTGAGAGTGTGTGTGTGTGTGTGTGTGCGTGTGTGTGTGCGTGCGGGTCTGTGTGGGAATGATTACATCAGCCTGCTGCAGCCTTATGATTGGTTGGTAAGTGTGTGGTTTGATTCAGTGTGCCTCGGAGCCTGTGGCTGAGGCTGTAACCCTTTGTGAGGGGAGAGAGAGGGAGAGAAAGAAAGATAGTTGTCAGACTCAACCAGCACTGGAAGCACTGTACTGTACCTGCTGACTGTCTCTGTGTCTCTGTCCTGTGAGCTGTACAGTAGACACCGGCTTTAGGTCACACAGACAGATTTTTATTTTTTCCTTTTTTTCTATTTATTATTTTTTTAAAGATAGACACGGCGGCCTAGATAGACTGAAGACTAGTCTCCAGGGTATGTGACAGGTAGCACAATTGTCAACTGTCAACTGTCGGTGTTCAAATTTGTATCAGTCTTTCTTTCTGGAGGAGAGAAGGTGACAGAACAGCTGGTTTTTCTGTCTGTGTTTAAGTGTGTGTGTGTGTGAGTGTGAGTGGGGAGCCAGGATCACTCCAAAAATGCCTTCGTGTTCCCCGGACTGCTGCCTATTGCAGGCCGTGGAGGTAAGACTGCTCTCTTTCTGTGTCTCTTATCTCTCCTTGTGTGTCTCTGCCTCTCTTCACCTCCTTTCCTTTTTACGTTTTGAGACCATTTTCTCTTTGAAGTATTGCTCTGCTTAACCAGAGGCGAGAAATGGAATGTGTAAATACCTAGAAGGCCGAAGACAATTTGTCTCCTTCAAGATGTGAGCGCAGTTATGAAAAAAAAAAAGAGTAATATATGTCAGCAGCTTTGAATGATCCTTACCTTTTTCTTTTTGATCCTTTTGGATGGATAGAGGGCTTCAGGCCTAATTTGTTGCAAACTGTGATGCTATGAGCTCGGTCTTTGTACATGAAGAGAACAGGATTTCTTTGTTGTGATAGGTTATGTGGGAAGCATGCATATATTATATGCGTAGGTTTAGTAGTCTAGATTGTAGGCTTACAAGGTTGGATTCCACTGCAGGTTAAGTAGGTTACTCTAGTTTTCTCTGTGAGTCATTAGAAGTGTATTCAGTGAACATGACTGTATGGTTTCCTTGTGAAAAGCCAACCTGTGGACACTTCGAGACATTCGAGACTATTTATCACAATAAGGACGGGAGATATTATTGCTCTTTTTTTGGCAGTATCTGGGTGAATGGATATAGTTCTTAAACATGGGGTTCATCTTTTCAGTTTCTAATTCATTACTGCTATACACTATATCTTATATAACGCACATACCTGGATAGCTCAGTGAGTTTTTTAATTGAAACAAAACAAATTCATTCTGAAATTCAGTATGTCCATTGTGTTGTATTATTGGCTCAATTTCAACACATTAATTTATGGGAGAGGAAAAAAAACAACTTATGAAAGTGGGCTTGAAGTGAATGCGATGGTCACGTCTTATCTGTGGACACTTGCATGAAGCTATAATTTGAAAACAATGTGCTTACTTCCTTTTAAGCTGTAGTATATGTTCACTTGTATTCACAAGACGCAGACGCATGTTATACACACTACACTACACTATATATTATTCCATCAAGTTTCCTTAAGTCTGTGATTTCTAATGCCACAATTGGTACATTGCCTTAAATGTCTGTTCTTTTCTATTGTGTTATAATTACAATAAATATACTATATAACTATGCCAGTTTGAAGAAAACTGATGGCTTCACCCTCCTATTAAATTGTGCTTTTTCAAAAATGGTTTGTTCCCTGTGGAGTTATCATAAAAATCCATGTTTAAACATTCATCTTATTTTAAATTGACCACTCACAACTGAGAATACAGTTCCAACTGTTCAAATGCCTTTCAGTATTCTTTATAGAACTTATTATCTCCTTCAAATGATCTTTGTTTATTATAACTGAACCCTAATCTGTTTCCTTCTCACAGATTGTGAAGATCTTCAGTGAAGACGGCATGGGTAAAGTTGTGGAGATCCCAGCCGACATGACAGCCAAGGACCTTTGCCAGCTCCTGGTTTATAAAAGCCATTGTGTGGACGACAACAGTTGGGCACTTGTTGAGCACCACACGCTGCTAGGGCTAGGTAAGGAGTAGAGCCCTGCATGCCTCAAACACACAAGAAAACACATGAACGCACATGAACGGACCTACACACACATACTCACTTGCCCACACAAAACCCCATAGACCTTTGGGTGGGCTAAGACATGCAATGCATTCAGTGACATACGCAGGTGCATTCACATGTATGCATGCATGCGTGCCCGCATACTTTGGCAGACAGGCTGTTCAGGCGTATATTCTCACGCAGGCATGTATTCAAGCATGAGTGCATGCACATACTACACAGAATATCCACGCACAGAGACATAATGTCCAGCGATCTGATCAAGTACCTCACAGTGTGGAAGGATGCTATAGCAATGCAGTGTTATGCAGAATAGGCAAGTTATCTTGTGAAAAACTGAGACAGACATATAGCACATACGTTGAGCTTTGTGTCATTGAAAAATATGAAGTTAAGCGTATTGATTAGCCTGCGAGCAAACAGAAAGTGATGGAAATAGATGAAGTCAGAGTTGTTGTCCTGATGGGCCAATTATTTTCTGAGAGAAGAGACAAACTGTCTGAGCTATAGCCTATGTACGGTGTTAGTATTACAGATGGAGTTGTTGCTGCTAGATGACAGGTGTAATGATGGAAGATATGAGGTAACAATCTCAAACTTTGTCATGATGAAAGCTGATGCTAAGTACAGGTGTGTTGAAATGAATTTCACTTTTCACTGCTAACTGACGACTCAGTAAAACGAGACTGTGATTCCAGACAGATTTGTAACAGATAATGGGTTTAAGTGGAGGCAGTCTTTCCCAGAGACTTCTATTAAAGCCTACCAATACTCTAGGGACTCTAGTAGAACAAGCCGAAAATATATTTGTCTGCAGCTCATAAAATTAAATATACACAGCTATTGATACATTTTATAGTCTGAAGCTTAAATATTAAGACTTGTTTGAGTATTAAAGATTAGTGATGAGTGTTGTTGCTGATAAAAAAGTTTTTTTGTTTTATACAGAGGTTAGTGAATGGAAAAGAAAGAGGAGGTACCGCATATGCTATTGGGCATCTTTCACTGATTAAAAAAAAAAAAATCTGTCAAGTCCATTTAAGTGTTTTTGAGACTCCAAATAAATAGAATCACCCTGGGTATGTAAAAAGATCCAGGACAGTTGCATTAGATATCTGACCCCATTATTCTGGGTCCTGAACTACTTGTTAAGAATAGCAAAGATTATATTATTTTTTCTTTCCTCACATCACCCATTAAGAGGGAATTACATGAAGGGTACAGAATGAGATGCTTAAGGAAGAGACGTGATAATTGAAGGTTATGGATTTTGGAGATGTAACTGATGAACACTGTAACAAAACCTTTTCCGCCTTGCACTCTTCTCAGTATCAGAGACAGTGTAATGTTATCGATCCAGTTCTATAAATGACATGGCAAAGAGGTGATGGAGATGATTGATGTAGAGTTTAAAAGGCTATCTTTCGTGTTGTGCTTTCATGGCGTTCTTCAGTTTAAGAGTTGCAGTGCCAACACTGCTCTCCTGAAAATAGATTGTACCAGATGGAGACAGCTTTATTTGTTACATTTACATTACATTTTATACAGTAGATTCTTTATAGATTTATAGATTTGTAGGGTATTGATGATCATCGTGTGTCAAACTTGTTGCTGTATGAGGAGCTTTATAACAGTAAGTTCGGAAAGCCTTGGCCAACTGAATGTCAGAAAATCCAGCATCCCCCAGTGGAGAGGGCGATTATAAAGCACTTATGAAAGACAAGTTGAGCCTGTTCTCTGTGCTCGTGTCTGCACAGTTTAACTAACAGATGTGGGAGAGAAGGGGGTGCAGTTTTATATAAAGAGCAGCCTGCCAGGTAATGAAATACAGAGAGAGGCATGGTGACAAAAACATATGTAAAAACATTGAATTTTTGCCATTTCAACTGACATCCTTGTTTGGATTTTTTTTTTGCCAATCTGCACATAGACTGTTACACTGTCATATGAGAAAACTTTTAGATAACATTGCATTATTGGAAGTACAGATCCCAACACTCTAGCCTAAAATTTCACCATTCATCATGATCTGATTACATTTCTCATCAGTGCAGCCAACACAATGCTGCCAAATACAGTTGGTTTGTTGTGAGTGACTTCATTTTTGGTTCGGAGTAACCCTAATATTCTAACATAGCCTTTATTTTGTTCTGCTGCACCTGTACTGCAACCTTATTCTTTTCGGATCTGGAATAATGTGTGTGTTGCACATGAGGATTGTGCCACTCAATACTATTTTAATGCATTTAGATAAATGGAAAAAAAGGATTTTTTTGTATGATAGCAGTGTGTGAGATTACTTCTTGTGTCTGTCTATGCGCTTATGTGTGTGATTGTCTATGCACTGCAGATGTGTGTGCCCTGACATCTGTGCACATGTGGTTGGGCGATAGACAAGAATAGAAGTTTCAGAGTGGCCCGAACAATAGTTTGTTTGAATAGAGAGGCCTATTCCCGTACGTTGCTGCCCACTCCTAGTGCACTACTGAATGGGACGAAATGACCCTTTTCAGATAAGTAACGGTGACCTCCACTCGTCAGCATGAAAAGGTTAACAGCGACAGGACAGAGAGGTAGTGTTGCCAGGGTGAGTCACTGTCACGAACACGAGTGACTCATCAAATTGGCTACAGGATGAAACGGAAAGAAAGAGAAGATTTGTGACAGTGTTAAAAGAGATGGTAATGGAGAGATAAAGAGGGAGAGCGAGGGGACATATTAATTGAGATAATGATATAAGATGGAGTAGTACACAGAAGGTCTCTATTTCACATCAAAAAGAGTTATCGAACCATATACTGATATTGCTAAAGTTAGTCAGGATACAGAATTTTAACACAATAGAACTTGTAATGTTGTTGGAATTGATTGAGTCACGTCTGGTATCAGCATTACAGAGAAAATAGATCACCAGGATATCTGACCACATCCACAAAAAAGGACACACCTTTAACTGAATCACAGGCTCTTCTATTTTAATTGAAAAAAGAAAGGCCTTGATCAGATCATCAGTCACAGTTACTGAACAAGTTAAATAAATCTCAACTGTTAAGTTTTATTTAGTCCGATTCATCTTTTATTTTTCCTGTTGCATTTAATATTGCCTGAAATGTTTTTTGATGTCATTAAGTGTGTGGTCACAATGGTCATATCTAAATCCTTAAAAGAAGTAGCTTCTAGGTTTAAATGTATGTGCGAGAGCAGAAAATAAATAAGTGCAGAACAGAACCTACCCTGGATTTGAAAACAAATCTGAAATGATGTGAATGTACTTTTTTTTCGACTTTCTATCTCTTCCTATAATTATCATATCTACACAGCTTATCAGTAATTTCCTTGGTACATGTGTAACTCAGGGGAATGTTGTAATCTTAAAGACTATTTTGTTCAGTTTATTCTTTTTGTTCCTCTCCCTTGGTCATGTCTTGGTCATAGAAGAATACAACAAATCACATATTACTTTTCACTCTTTTGACATAACTTCATCTTCATTAGAATGTGCTTGTTATTATGAAATGGTCTAAATAATACATAATATCCTCTGTCATTGTTCTTGTCCCTCTCTCTGCCTGTCTCACCTCAGAGCGCTGTCTAGAAGACCATGAGTTGGTGGTTCAGGTCCAGGCTTCTATGAACAGCGACAGTAGATTCCTTTTCAGAAAGAACTTTGCCAAATATGAATTCTTCAGAAACCCCCAGGTAATTGCTTTTTCGTAGACTTTTCTTAGATGTCTTAACATGTTTTAATGTCACATTGTCAGGAGTGACATGAAACAGGGACAACACCTGAGGCAACAGCTCCTTGTGGATCTTGTATTGGCATTTTTTCAGAGATTTTTAAATTAAATGTTTACTGGTGCAGTAAATTAGAGATGGAGTAAAATGAAAGGCATGCTCCTTGACAAAGCACCTCTCTTTGTTTGTGTTATTGTGGAATAATATGACATCTGACAGTACTAATGAGATGTGCATGACATTTCTTTTTCTGTCATGAATTCCTGCCCTATAATTAATGTCACAGTGGCTGATATCCTCTTGTCTCTCTGCCTCTGTCTCTCCACACCTTTTTTCTTCCACTAGACATTTTTCCCTGAGCACATGGTTGCATGGTGCCAGGAAACCAATCGTATGATCCCACCATCTCAGCTCCTGCAGGTACACACGGCACGCACACACACATACACACACATAAGAACATGTTTCTCTGAGACTGTCTCTGATTCTTTCTCCTCTTCTTGACACGCACACAGTGTAGTTTACCACGGAGTCAGCACCTGCTATATACTGTACAATCATACCTCACCTCTGACCCTTAGACAGTGTGTCTCGTCAGAGCCTGCAGTAATAACTACTGTTGATCCCCTGTTGACACATGACTGTATTGGCACACGCACCGTAGGCCTGACGTGTGATGGATGGAATTAGGCAGTCAGAAATAGAACATACAGTTCTTCACCTACCTACCATATGTTTGCACAGCACGAATTCACACGTGTGTCATGCTACTTTTACACCGCTCAGAAAGAAAAAAAGAATCTGGGAGGAGACCAGACAAAAACAGTCTTGGGATTTTGAAGAGCTTTGGCCTTAATGGATGGAGGGTTTACATGCAGTCTGGCTCTCTGCTGTATCATGTAATGGAGCTGTCAGAGACAGAACCACAAGTGGAATCCATCCCTTCATCCTCGCCACTCACAGAAAGCTTTTAACTCCCCTGCTGATCATATAGACCTTATGCTCCGTCATGCTCTACGTAGAGAAGTCAATAAATGAATGGAGGTGGGTTGGGCCGCAGTTGTGCCAAGAATCCCCAGTGTTTGACTTATTCTAAACACAAGATCTTTCCACTCAATTAGAGTGCTGTGCAGAGCAGACGGTTTCTGAGCCGCGCTCAACCAGGTGTTTGCAATATTCGCCATTATGCCAGAGCTATGTGTGAACACAAAGGAACAAGGTGTAGTGCCTCAAAAAAGAAAGCTACTTAAATGAATGTTGCGTGTGAGTGTGCCGCTGCACAAATGCTGGAAAATGCTCCTGCATGAGGCCCATTGTGGGAAGTTTCCAAAACACTGGCAACATGTGCTTTAAATATTGAAGAGGTCTCTGGAACAGTTTACCTCCCCGCCGCAAGCCACAGATTCCAAATCAGCTCTAATAACTTAACCTGCCACTTCATGGTGTGATATTTTTGTGAAACATGGAAACCACAAACTGCAAATACTTCAGACATCCACAAGTGGTTACATATAGGATATTTTTTTCTTTTTGGTTTTTAAAATAGAAAAATTATTCTTATGAATGTATATGTACATACATATGACGGTGTCAGGACACTGTCAGCCCTCTTCAGCTCCATTAAATACTCTACACCCTTTGATTTACCATACAGTAGCACCTTATCTTGGTGGCAACTGCAGTGTTTAAACATTCAAGCTGTAGCCCGTCTCAACCATCAGCTCTCAGCCTTGTTCTGTTGCAAGAAGCCCAGATGGCACTGTGTTCTTTGGCAAAAAGCAAACTCCTCCTGTCTGTTGTAATGCATCTGCTGCAGTCATGTGATTCAGAGTTCTCCTCCAGAGGCAGAAGCACAGGGTCCTTGATGCTGAATAAATTTGTTAGAGGATATCAAAGAATGAACCAATCCAAACTTTTGTATGCTGATCCTCTCGGTCTGCCTCGTTCTTTCTCCTCCTTTTAGAACTTTCTAGCAACCAGTAGTTGTCCAGAAATCCAAGGGTATCTGTATGTGAAGGAGGTGGGAAGAAAGTCCTGGAAGAAAGTTTACATGTTCCTACGACGCTCAGGTCTCTACTGTTCTACAAAAGGAATCTCGAAGGTAACAACAACTTTCCATCTTCAAGAGATAGAGCATGGTTCGTGGTAATGTATTCAACACGCAATCATGTTTGACTTTGTAATTACAGTCATTTTTTTATCACTGACTATACTATATTAATATACTCTAGCAATAAAACAGTGAATATTTCAGATTAAACATAATTGCCTTCAAAGAATACTTCAAAGGTCTCTCTGTATATGTCTCTCGCTGTGACTGAATACCTCCAGGCCGTTCCTCTCTGTGATGTTCTAACTTATTCATTATTTCTGTCTCCAGGAGCCCAGACATCTACAGTTACTAGCAGACCTAGAAGACAGTAACATCTACACTGTCATCACAAGCAAAAAGCAGCATGGTGCACCCACAGACTATGAGTTCTGTATCAAGGTGAGTTGCAGATGACAGAATTGAGCTAAAGCTGATATTTCTAATAAAATATTATGAGCCGAGCAAATGAGTGACGTTTCATCTAGCTCTCTGTCTCATGAGAAGATCATTGCCATGGCATGAAGTTTATGGTGCTGAGGTTCTAGTTTATTACAAATGCCTTTAATAATATCACAAACAACACTAAGTCATAATCGATGGATGATAGTCGTGTCTTCCTTAGATTTATTAGTTTATATATGAAGCATTCTTGACACATTTTTTGCCCACCGCTTATTAAAAACCCTCACTTGTATTTCTAATATTGGTGGTTATGATATTAATAATACTGTCATGTGAAATCATACACTGCAATCAGTAATTTATTAGCTCTGTCCTGATTCTGAAAATATTAATCTGCAGCCCAATAAAGGCAGAGGGGAGTTGAAGGAGTTGAGGATTCTGTGTGCCGAGGACGAACAGGGCAGGACCTGTTGGATGACCGCCTTCCGACTCTTTAAGGTACTTCTTTAAGGCATTTCTTTTAGAATTATCAGCAGATGGTTTTACTGGTCTTCATGGTTTAACTTCACACAAGTTGCCTAAGTAGTTGACCACTGTGATCCCTTTTCTTCACAGTACGGGATTGTATTGTACCAGAATTATAAGATTCCTCAACAACGAAAAACCTTGCTCTCACACTTCTCAACACCTGTGGTAAGTATTCTTCATCATCAAAGACTGAGCTTGACAAAACTGAAATCAATGAACCAAACCAACTTCACACTCCTTCCAGATACGTGTTATGTGTGTATTTGATGGTCATGTGTCTCTGTCTCCCCTAGCGGAGTGTGTCAGAGAACTCCTTGGTGGCGATGGACTTCTCAGGGAGGATAGGCAGGGTAATTGACAACCCTGTGGAAGCTCAGAGTGCTGCCATGGAGGAGGGGTACGCGTGGAGGGTGAGTTTCATGCTATCCCTGTCAACTGTGCTAGGAGCAAACCTCAAACCTTATTATGATCACTACAGAAGGCACTATTTATCTTCCTTGAATACTCAAACACTGCACAAACACCAAGTATTGACTTTTCAGTAAAAGTTACTTTGAGCAGACAAAAGTGGTTTGTATGTAGTCTATATCAAGGGTCGGCAACCCAAAATGTTCAAAGAGCCATATTGGCCCAAAAAAAACAAAAACTATACCTGCCTGGAGCCGAAAAAAATTAAAATCCTTATATAAGCCTAATATGAAGGCAACATAGGCTGTCAGTATATTAGTTATATAAGCCTACTATTAAAATGACTAAGTAGGTTACAAATACAAAATGAGCATTCGTGATTAAATGTTTATTTTCCCTGCAGTGCTTCCTGTAGAGAAAGACGCACGACGTGACTGCGCTGCTGTACGATATTTGGTACTTCAAGTTTAACTTCCATTACAATATTAATGTTTTATGTTTTGTTGCGTTGATTAAATTATAGAAATACAAGAGATAGAAATACAGATTTTTGGTGTAATTTTTTATTTTGGGGATTCGAGAAAAAAAACCACAATGGGATGTGCAGAATAGGCCTCCTGTAATGCAAAAACACGCAGCCTGCAGATAAAATGCAGCCTTAAATTATATTTAAAAAAAACCAGCAGCCTTTTGAAAAGGTAAGTAGGCTATATCAAATTAAAATGAGCCAGTTTAATTTCAATTTCTGTGCATTATCCTATTTTCTTTAGCTTTCCGCAAATGCCAAGTTAAGTAGCCTAAGTCAGTGCAAATGAGTAAAATAAATAAAGCAATCCTTTTTAATTCTCCCCCTTACACGGCGTCAGACACAAATAAATAGGCTTCAATCGCAATAATAATAAAACAGCCTGCAATTAAAAGGCAGCTTGCTTAAAATACAACACAGTAGAACAGCCGAAATTAATAAAATGAAAATAAGACAGTTAAAGTTCGATTTCTGTGCATTATCCTCTTTTTTTTTGTTTTCTGCAAATGCCAAGTAGCCTAAGTCAGCACAAGGGTCAAACGCAACAGCATCCTCTTCTCTTTTCCCCTTCTTATCTCAGCAACAGACACGCACAATACATCCTCCGACCTGAGTGATAAAACACAATAATTGTGTCATTCCAAATATAAACTGACAAAAATCAGAAATCCGAAACAGCCACTTTGTTACTAAATATGCGCCTATGAGGGGATTGTGTTCTCACCTGTTCAATGTGACTTCTGTTTTCGGACATCATTGGACGGCTTGGCCCATCACACACCCCTGTTTGTTTACAACAGCCACGCGCCTGTCACCATGCTGCACTGTGTGTCGCAGGCTATGACACAATTCTGCTTGGATCAATTCTGAAATTCGGTATTCATTACATAAATCTTTACAGAATAAGAATGTCAGGTTTTCCCCCTAAAGAAACCATATTAAAACAAAAAAAACTTTTTTTTTTTTTTTCCATTTTCACACATTTTTGAAAAACCTCCAGGGAGCCACTAAAGGTGTGCTAAAGGGCCTCATGCAGCTCTGGAGCCGCAGGTTGCTGACCCTTGGTCTATATAGTTTGTATAAGTGCCAAATTTAATCATATGGCTCTGGACTGGCTCAGTCAATGATATTTAAGGCAGTGATCTATTATGGTTACAAAATGTTGAGGAAGCTAAGATCAACTTTACATTTATTTAACCTTGTAAGCTCTAGCCTCTTTTTTAGGTTTCTGCTTGAAAATGACAAACACAAAATGAATAGAGCAGGGGTCGGCAACCTGCGGCTCCAGAGCCACATGCAGCCACATCTTTAGCACCGCCTAGTGGTTCCCTGGACCTTTTTCAAAAATGTGTGAAAATGGAAAAATAATGAATTTTTTGTTGTTGTTGATTTAATATGGTTTCTTTAGGGGAAAGACACCTGTCACGAATATGCTGTAAAAATGTATGTAATAAATACCGAATTTCAGAATTGTGTCATAGCCTGCGACACACAGTGCAGCATGGTGACAGGCGGGTGGCTGTTGTAAACAAACAGGGGTGTGTGATGTGCCAAGCTGTCCAATGATGTCCGAAAACATAAGATTGAACAGGTGAGAACACAATCCCCTCATAGACGCATATTTAGTAACAAAGTGGCTGTTTTTATGAACGGATTTCTGATTTTTGTCAGTATATATTTGGAATGACACAATTATTGTGTTTTATCACTCAGGTCGGAGGATGTATTGTGCGTGTCTGTTGCTGAGATAAGAAGGGGAAAAGAGAAGAGGATGCTGCTGCGTTTGCCCCTTGTGCTGACTTAGGCTACTTGGCATTTGCAGAAAACTAAAGAGAAGAGGATAATGCACAGAAATCGAACTTTAACTGTCTTATTTTAATTTTATTAATTTCAGCTGTTCTACTGTGTTGTATTTTAAGCAAGCTGCCTTTTAATTGCAGGCTGTTTTATTACTCGTTTGCGATTGTAGCCTATTTATTTGTGTCTGACGCCGCCGACGTAAGGGGGAGAATTAAAAAGGATTGCTTTATTTATTTTACTCATTTGCACTGACTAAGGCTGCTTAACTTGGCATTTGCGGAAAACTAAAGAAAATAGGATAATGCACAGAAATTGAAATTAAACTGTCTTATTTTCATTTTATATAGCCCACTTACCTTTTCAAAAGGCTGCTGTTTTATTTGTATAATTTAAGGCTGCGTTTTAACTGCAGGCTGCGTGTTATTGAACTCTGTTGCCCAGATAAGGGGGAAAGAGAAGAGTTGTTATTGAGGTTTGAAGAGGACTGCATTTCATTTCCATACTAAGGTCTGAAATTAAAGAGTCCTATTCTGCACATCCCATTGTGTTTTTTTTCCCGAATCCTCAAAATAAAAAAATGACACCAAAAATCTGTATTTCTATTTCTCATATTTCTGTTCTATTTAATCAATGCAACAAAACATAAAACAATAATATTGTAATGGAAGTTAAACTTGAAGCACCAAATATCGTACAGCAGCGCAGTCACACGGTGTGTTATTCTCTCCAGGATGCGCTGCAGGGAAAATAAACATTTAATCTGGAATGCTCATTATGTATTTGTAGCCTACTTAGTCATTTTAATAGTAGGCTTATATAACTATTATACTGACAGCCTATGTTGCCTTCATATTAGGCTCATATAAGGCTTTTAATTTTTTGCGGCTCCAGACAGGTATAGTTTTTGTTTTTTGGGCCAATATGGCTCTTTGAAAATTTTGGGTTGCCGATCCCTGGATTAGTGTATATATCTACAAGATCTATTTGAATACTTTTAGTGTCATAGTAAAGGGGACACTGATACTGTGTAAGTATCAGTATTTATGTGACTGACTCAGAATAAATTAAGATGGAACACAACAATAAATGACTGATTTCATCTCCATCTAAAAATAAACACACTTTTTCAATGAATATCTCTTTGACATCTGGAGAGAGGCTTGGTGTTTGAGTTTTGTTTGGTGTATGTAAAAAGTACTCATATGTGCTTGTAGCAGAGTTTCTTGTGTTTATTTGATTTTATTTGATGTGCAGTATGACTATATTGCTACATAATTAGCACGGCATTGTCTGTCTTTTGCTGCGGTGAGCATCAGAGTCCCGCAGTTGGGGGGCCCTGACAATAATTATACAATTGATCTGCTTTTTTGTCTGGTGCTTAGGATATTTAACTTGAGATTTGACCTCACTGTTGAATTGCAGAGATATAAGTGATACTGTAATGTAATTACCTGAATGTATCAACTGTTATGTATACTGGATCATGAACTAATCCTTGTTGTTTTGTCTGTATGTGGCATCTCTTTCAGAAGAGGAGTCAAAGAATGAACGTATTAGGCTCGCACAGTCCACTACATCACTCCTCTCTAAGTTCAGGTAAGTGCAAAGACATTAAGGGATCAACAAAGTAGTTCTAAATTAATTCTAATCCTCAATAACATTTTTTTTTTTTCAATTTTCCCATCTTAAAATGTAGTATTTCTTTATTTTCTCTGCAGTCATTCACATAGCTCAGCTGTGGTTCCATGGAAGGATAACCAGAGAAGAATCCCATCGCATTATCCACCAGCAGGGACAAGCAGATGGGTGAGTCTACAGATTCCACAGGATTTCGTTACACATTTCATATATGTGGTTTTCCTCCATGAATAAGTTATGAAATGTATATCTCACTGCATCCATGGATTATACCCTCACGGTGTCCTTTCCATTTCTGCATAGGTTGTTTCTGCTGAGAGTCAGTCAGAGTAACCCCAAGGCTTTTGTGCTCACATTGTGCCATCACCAGAAAATCAAACATTTCCAGATTCTACCGGTACGCATTTTTTTTGTTAATTAGTATGGACATTGAATGTTGAAATTACACATTACATGAACAATTACATTGACGAAATTAAGATGAGTAATTGTGTTCTCTGAAGTGGTGGTGAATGTAACAGAATTCATATTGGAAGTGTAGCATATTGTTAAAAAAAAAAAAGATCAGCATGATCAGGATGAATGCTGAGCTTCACTGTGTCTTTCCATGTGTGCATTTTCCATTCAATACACAGCAACAACATATTAAACATTAAAGGGATTGTGTAAATTTGGTCTTATGTAAGTCTTATTTAAGACCAGGGATTCTCTGGAAATCAGTCTTTAAAGCTATGTCTGCGATTTGTTGTAAACAAGCCAAGACATGTAAAAGAGTCTGATGTTCTCCTTTTTTCACTGTATTTTGTCCTTTCTCCTGCCATGCCGTGTGTCCACTATTTTGGCAGTGTGAAGAGGACGGCCAAGTCTTCTTCAGCCTTGATGACGGCGCTACCAAATTCACCGACCTGATTCAGCTGGTGGAGTTCTACCGGCTCAACAGAGGAGTGCTGCCTTGTAAACTCAGACACCCATGTACCGTTGTGGCCTTATGACATCTGCGGATAATCTGACCTCCCTTGACTCTGCCTAAAACAAACAAAACAAAAAGAACCTTTCTGTTGGTTGGGTTCTTATTTGTTTTTATCTTTATAAGAAGCTGGTGAATTGACTGATATTTCAATGTTGTCATTTTATATTGTCGAGAGTCTGCTGGAGACTAATGACTTGTTGGATTCTTTATTGGTTTGCATGGATGTCGATGAGTCAGATGCACAACTTGCTTGGGAAGTTACTGTGTCAAGAAGAGAGAAGATAAAGGAAATGAACACTGCCATTTGTGTCAATGCTGTGACAAAATCTTTCACAATCCCAACAAGCTTGGACCCAGTGACCCTCAAGGCTTTTCTCTCACAGCTCAAGTGGACAATTTTTCTCTCTTTAACTGGACAATCAGCAGGACTATTCAGGCTTTCACATGGACCACTCTGCTTTCTGAGAACAAACAGGAGTCTCATTCAAACTTTTCATCGTCTTCACCGAATTATACTGTATCGAACTGGGAGTGGCCTTTGAGGGTGCATGACTTCCCTACTGTTGCATTACTTAACTGTGAGATGGTGCCACTGCCTTCTCGTGTCATGGGCATGGAAGGACATGTCAGAATTTAATGTTGATGGGATATGGAGGTGCCAGAAGGAATGTGGACTTCTTTTTTGAATGTTTGGAGAAATCAGAGGTTTTCGGCACAAACTAGCCTGGAGAAAACAGCTAAAGAAAAATCTGGAATTTTTTAAAACAAAGTTTTTTTTGTTTTTTTACTAGTGGACAATACAGAATCTGTGTTGTCCACCCTCACAGAGAATTTCGTGCTCATCTCTGACCACACAGGGTTTCTTTTCTTTTTGACACATTCATTGCAGTTAATATTTCAATATTCTCTTTCTAAATGTGTTTAAAGTCCACCTGCATCCTTTATACGTGTCACTCTTCATTATCCACATTAGCTACACAAAGGTCATCCTATACTTGTTATTCTATTGCACGCTCCAGTTTCCTAAGGTATTTCCCATGCTGCATTTATCATACCATGGTGTCATTCAGGGTGAAATGAGTATAAAGCTGAACACATTATGTAACTAAGTAGACAGTTATGCTGATTGTAGTGTTGAAAGGTTAAACCAGGTAACTATTTGCAAATGAGCAGGTGTAGCCACACGCTGTAGGTTCATCCACTTGCTTTTATTGCAGGCAAAAGTACAAAGCTATCAATTGCATTAGATAAAGCGGGATGAATGAGAATATTATTCTTTTGCCTGACTGTCCTGACAACAGCACAGGGAAGGAGATCAACCTGAATTTCCTTCAGGAGTGTACCTAAGTAACTGTCAGCAAATCAAAGTAAACACACTCTATTGCCCTTTGTCGACCAAAACCAGTTCAGCTCAGATATACAGTAGGATGTGGTTTGAAATATGACTTAGTGTGCTCTGACTCCATACTTAAAGTACACATTATCTGGAACACTATACTCTCAACTAAATATTAGCTGCAAATAAAATGCTATCTCACCTTCTGCAGTGATAGATTACCCCAGCCTATCCTTCTCTTTGCATTCTCCCCGCCTGTCTCAGGACAGTTTCTTAAGCTGTAGGTTGTATTAGGTGAAAATACCCTCTCAGTGGTGCGGTAGAAACACGAAACTCTAAATGTTAGGACAAAAACCATTACATAGCCATTTCATTTTCATTATTTTAACCCATGTACATTCATTTGAGTTAACTGACTTGGTACAAGATGTTTTTTTTGAGACCACCAGACAGAGAACAAAGGGCAACAAACTCACTGAGTTAGTTTAAGGGCACTGGATATGCCAGCCTCTTATCCTGAACTACACTTTCAGTAAAAAATATGTTTTCCCAGCACCAACCAAGGTCAGTCAAATCCAAATAAGGCTTTTTATTTGATATCCATTTGTGTTTTGGCCAAGTCTACAATTGAATTCCTGAAATTAACTACAGTATCATGGAGGAAGATTACACAGTGCCTCTAGATGACCTAGATAAAATTTATTTTTGTCATAGACAGAAATACATTATCTTTGCGATGGTTATTCATGTCTGGCAGAATGAAACAAAATGAATTACACATGAAGGGCAAATTCAAGTCATCAAAGTCCCTGAAGATGTAGGTAAATTGGATGGAATTCTGTTGATATTTAAATCAAGCCTTCACTCAAGCCCATCCTAGTGGTTTTGGTTCAGAATAACCCTCTATGAGATAGTCCCACAAACAGCTGTTGTTTTTGTTTTTTTTTTGTTATCCCGTAACTATGCCTGATAATTTCTAAAAACTTGTGTTTGAAAGTTTTACTTACACGTTTTATTCAGCAGATAATTAGATAACTATTTGTACTTACCTGTAATAATGCAGCATCAACAGCCATCTTTTATTTACTTGCAAGTTGTCTTAAGGTATATTATATCAAAACAAGATGCAGAATAGCCACGCTATATGCGACACACTGTGCATGGTCACCATTATTTATCTAAGATGCAATGATGAATCATTTTTTAAAGTATTGTTTCAGCAAAATGTATTTATTTATCTGGATGTGACTGGTTACTTGAAAATTTTAGGTTTTCTCAGCGCTGTTCTATACTGTTTTATTTTGTTACCATGAAATGATTGACCAGTGTGATTTATTATTATTATTATTTTGAATTACATAGCATCTATTGATGTATTTTGTTTTCCTTTTTTAAGGTTTGGTTATTCAAAAAATATTTTCTTCATCAACATTTATGTAGTGATGTTTTAAAGCACACTGGCATCTATAGTTTTAACGTTGTCATTCCAATAGATGACAGGTGGAATGTTGTGAAATGGAAAAACACCCGAAAATTACCCGAGTTTCCCAAAGCATTGTCTTTTTAAAAACTTTTTTTTTACCTTTTATTAATTATGTTATTTTCCCTCCAGTTTTAAAAATAAGCACTATCTTGTGGTGAAAACATAAATTTAAAAAATTAATTGAATGAATGAAATGAATTCAAGCTGCAATGCTTTAGTAAACTGGGTCAAGTAAGCCTCAACACTCTCATAATCCATGCAATGCCTTGCTGTGAAGAAAGAATTGTAGAAATTTAGATAACTTAAATCTTTAGGTGCCCCCCCTCCCCACACACACACACACACACACACGCACAAACAGGCACGATAGGCCTTATTATTTTCTACCCTTAAAACTGCAATAAGCAATGTCATATTTAATTTAATTCAAACCATACCACAACAACAATCAACAGATTGTAGACATTTAATTTAATAGGTAGGATTTATCATTGAATGTGAAACTTGATTTTACTTTGTAGGGATTCTGTCACTTACATTTGCTATGTGGGTATGTGGAGGAATCTGGAGAGTAACAATACATAAATGCATCTTCTAGTAGTTGCTGGAAGTCATCGTAAGCTATTGAGACATCACTGAATTGTTGATACAAGCTGTTTCTAAATACTAATCTAAAAGTCCACTGAGTCTGAGTCAACCTATCTGCGCTCATCCTTAAACTCCCACTATTACATGTTTGTATGACTTAAGTGAATGGTAGCAGAGGAAAACAGCTGAGGGACAGATCAGGAAGCCTTGTAAGCTGGAGTTCACATTTGGATAAAAACTGTCACATGCATAGTGTTACTCATGATGTAGTAGGTATTGGGTTGATTCAATTAATTAAGACAGAGTTTATTCAATTAATGAACACATGAAAAAAAATTAGGACTACTACTACTGGTCAATCAGAGCTCAAGACTTTCATATACTGGATGATGATGCATACAAAAATATTTTGTTTTTTTTATTGCGATGGGATTTGTAACAACCGACTTTTCTTCATTATGTTCAGCAATCTGCTAGTTGTGATTACTTGAAAAATATTGCAGCAAAATGAATTAGAATCAGTATTATTTAAATGAGTGCAGTTAAGTAAACTATGTTGTCAGTAATATTGTTTAAGCTGTTTGTTTAAAAGAAAAAAAAGCCTCAAACACTTGCCTGGCTACCTAAGCTGATTTAAAGCCCATCACAATGAAGTCACTTTTTCAACCCCACTCATCACGTAGAACAACAGCAGCCAATCGATTTATGATACACCTGCAATTTTCATGCCATCGATTCTAGCAAATTAAAGGAAATTATAATCCAACATGAATTATGTTATGATTTAATGGAGTAGAGCACAGTGTCAGTTTTGGTAGCCAGGTAACTTGTAAACACAGATGGTGCCTCTGCTGACTCATCCCTCTCTGCACAAACCGGACCTAACGTGAATGACAAAGACAGTGCTACCATTCACCCTCCCTGCTGTTCAAACACGCCTTGAATTTAAATAACCTTGCAAGTTAAGAAGTACTTGATGAATGCGATTTAAAAGCAGAAAACGGCACTCTATATGATTCCGGTGAAAGATGACTGAGAATGAATGCTCTTATTTTCAGTTATCATTTTGCAGTTTCAGTTTACTTTTGGAGTTGAAAGTGAGTTGCAAAAATGGATTGATCCATTATCATGTTGACTCTCGTGCATTTTCATAACATTGTCACAATGCAAGATACCGTGGCTGTACAAATGAGTAAAGTAAAAATATATCTATATGTAAAAATATAAACTATTATGTATTTCAGGGAATGCAAAAAAGAAAACAGTAACTTATCTCTTATTGTAAGAGAGTTCCTGTATTCATAATGTGCTTTGCTTCAATCTGTAAATAGTTGAATGGCGTATAAATCTTAATTGTAACCTTTTCAGGTATTTTTGTACAAATAAGGGACTGATATATTCTGTTTATTGTAATTAGAATAAAGCATTAATACATTGATATAAAAAAAACTCAACTGTTTGTCTTTATTGAGGAAAACATCATGCTAACCAAAGACAGTAACCACTACTAAGAGTTGTACAAACAAAACTTTTTCCGCATTGGTTGTCATTCTGTAACAATTGTGTCTTCCAGATAAAATAAAAATAATGACTAAAATCTTTATTGCCAGTGTCCGTCATGCTGAAAGAGAAGTCCATCTTTTCCACTAGATGGTGCCATACCATCATAAGTTTAAGGGCTAAAAAACTGCAGTCACACTGAAGTATTTAATTTACTGTAACTTATTATGGAGGACAAATTAACAACAATACGTATGGGGGCACTATAGCCCACAAATAAATTAGTATGTGACGTATAGATGTTGATGTAAAGAAAATTAAGTTGTTGTGGGATCCCACATTAAGACAAGAATTGACCCTTTGACACCATCTCTGGTCTGGTGTGTCACACCTTTTGGATTATCAGTCATGCAAAATAAAGTTTCACAGGTTAAAGTTTTGGTGTGGGTAAAGAAAAAGATTAAAGATTAACATGTCTGAAGCTTCGCATTTGGCTGCCAAAGTAACATTTACCTAATCTTTACACAAACATGACAGAACAAAGTGTCAAGTAAATTGAGGCCCAGCTCAAGCCATATAATGGTCATGAGACAGATATAAAGTCTGACACAGAGAAAGGGAAAGTTACAAAGCCAGCCATGAGGAAATCCTCAGAAATCTAGGCATCTAGAAGAGAGAAGCATAGAGTCTCATGCGATAAGTAATAATAATAATGAATGCAATAAGATTATAAGCACTTGTGATTATCTTGTGTCTTCCAAATAATACTGTGATTCTGTTTAAGTAATATGTATCAATACTTCTTTCGCCCACTGCCGTTCTCCCTTAAATACGTGTCTCTTAAAAATCATTCAACATTCAGTTATTGTGTGTGTGCACATTGTAACAATTCCTTCAAAAACAAGCCATATATACAAAGCAAATATTACAGTTTGCATGACTTTTAGCATCTATGATTATGATCCTTACAATTAAACAACCACGTAGAGGAAAATGTGCTAATTCATTAATTATTTTAAAGTATATTTTTTTAATTGATGTAATATATATTCATTGTGTGTGTTTTATTTATTTTTGATTAACACATTGGTCTAAAGTATTCTTTTATACTATATAAAGGTGGTTTATATAGTAAAAAAAACACTTTAATATGCTGTGGTTATAATCATACAAGTAATACTAAAACTACCACTACTATTACTCCCAATAATAGTAGTTATTGATTAAATAGTGTAAGATGTATTTGCATGCTATCTTTGAAAGTACATCATTTTGTGTATGGTATAATTTTCCAGAAGCATAAAACGCTTTTATTATTATGAATTAGAAACACATCACCAGTTTATATTTATTTATATTTTCATATTATATTTACACCGTTAGTAATTTTTGTACAGTTATTTCTTTTTTGATGTGTTTTTATTGTTTTACTTGTATTTTCTTTAACCAGTATTATGCCCTTTCTCCTGATTTGTGAATTTTAACAACTGACATTTTCCAATAACTAATGTGTTCCTGTGTTTTATTCCTTTTTTTTTTTTCTTGGTGTTTTTCTTGGTTTCCACATCATTTTAATGCAGTCTATCTGTACAACATATATTTAAAGTGTGTTAAAGTATATTCACATACATTTATACTACTTGTGAATCAGTCTGCCTTGCATTGGCTGTGAGCTCTGTTCCCATTGGCTGACCTACTGGGGGGGGGGGGGTTAGTGGCAACATAAAAGGAGCAAATGTCCCTTGTCTTGCTTACACACACAAACGCACTCACCACATGCCTGGGTGTCTATCCGTCTGCTTGTGAAAGCTAAAGAAGAGAGGATCCACCATCCAAACACTGCCGCTGAAGCTCTTACCTGGAAATGTGAGTGTATACACACACACACACACACACACACACACACACACATATAAACATGTTTAATCCTATTTGGGATGAGGATAAGGGCTCTGCTTCTCAACAAGAGAAAGGGTGAAGGACTTGTTGAATGATAAGGCTAGTGCCTTATCATTCAACAAGAGCAATGGGCAGTGTTAATTTGTTGCTGTGTGTGATTTAGTGTAATGTTCCTGGTTTGCAGCTGATAAACATGCTCATAAATGAATATTTCCATTATTCATAAAGTTGTACATCGATCAGGCTAAACAGGTTTATGAAGCTACGCTTTGGCACACCATATTGTGAGACAATGAGTTTATATGTACGAACGGCCTATATCAGTAGACCAGGGATCGGCAAACCAAAATGTTCAAAGAGCCATATTGGCCCAAAAAAACAAAAACTATACCTGCCTGGAGCCGCAAAAAATTAAAAGCCTTATATGAGCCTAATATGAAGGCAACATAGGCTGTCAGTATATTAGTTATAGAAGCCTACTATTAAAATGACTAAGTAGGCTACAAATACAAAATAAGCATTCATGATTAAATGTTTATTTTCCCTGCAGCGCATCCTGGAGACAATAACACACCGTGTAACTGCGCTGCTGTACGATATTTGGTGCTTTAAGTTTAACTTCCATTACAATATTAATGTTTTATGTTTTGTTGCATTGATTGATTGAATACAGATTTTTGCTGTCATTTTTTTTATTTTGAGGAGTCGAGAAAAAAAACACAATAGGATGTGCAGAATAGGACTCTTTAATTTCAGACCTTAGTATGGAAATGAAATGCAGTCCTCTTTAAACCTCAATAACAACTCTTCTCTTTCCCCCTTATCTGGGCAACAGAGTTCAATAACACGCAGTCTGCAGTTAAAACGCAGCCTGAAATTATAAAAATAAAACAGCAGCCTTTTGAAAAGGTAAGTAGGCTATATAAAATGAAAATGAGCCAGTTTAATTTCAATTTCTGTGCATTATCCTATTTTCTTTAGTTTTCCGCAAATGCCAAGTTAAGTAGCCTAAGTCAGTGCAAATGAGTAAAATAAATAAGCCGATCCCTGCAATAGATCATAAACCTGCTATAAAAATGGAAATGTTTTTTACTACCAAACATTTCTTTTCAGGTCAGTCAATGAAGTAAAAGGAAATTAAGCTATCATCAGACTGACTTAATATGTTGCTAAGTAGGTTAAGGGTTTATACATACATTTAGATTGTTCAAGGTTATGTGTTGCAGAACCTGGCAGAGGCTCTGTGTGTGTGTGTGTGTGTGTGTGTGTGTGTGTGTGTGTGTGTGTGTGTATGTCATGTTGTACTGTTACTATTGTGTAAATGAAAACAGAATTATATAACATGTAATTCAAAATTAAGAGAAAATTCTAAATGGTATTATTAATAACTTAACTGCCCAAGCACTTCGGCTTGCATAAACAAGTTTAATCTTGTATTGTATACATAGGTATTATATATACACATATTGTATATAAGTTTAACACTGGGAGCCTTATTCTAAACACAGTGAGTGAATGAAATAAATATAATCATGTGATACATTTTGTTTTTGGTTTATACTTGAAAGAAGGAGGGTTGCTGTGGGGACTAAAAGCCTTCAACAGGGCCAAAAATGTCTTCAAGTTTTTGTCACCACTTAAATCTCAATAGTTTCACTGTTAAACTTTCACTTTAAAAAGACAAGTTTTCTTTCTTTTTTCTGCCATATTTTTCAGATAAGAAACTACACTCCGCTCACCATCTTCACTGCCCACAAGCTTACTCTCCACAAGCGCAAAGGTTTTGTCAAGAGCACAATACCGACCTTTGAACTAGGTCAGAGTTCACCTAAACTTCACATATAATAAACATATTTTTAAGACACTGTCATTTTCAAATCTATTTGAATGCAAGTGTGATTAAAAAAAATAGTGGATAAAAAAAATTACATTTTAGACGCAACTCACTTAGTACCATGTTGGTGACCCTGGTTTAACACAACAGTAAAAAGATTTGAAGAGAACACTAGCAGAGTTCAATTCAATAGAAATTTACTTGCAATGAATAATAAATCATTCAATCCTGAAGTCAGTTCTGAGGTTAGTTCAAGTCATGAGGTGAAGTGAGCCAAAAATAACAGTTCTGTGGCTCTTTCTTATATATGTCATAATACATAAGTCGACTACACCTTTGGTAGAGCCTCATCCTATGTATTAGTTTAGGTATTTTTTAAATTTAGGTACTTTTTCCACCATTAGACCACATAATATCATTCATAACTGCTGATCTTGGTTTATTAAACACATTGATTAAAATATTCCATTAGTTTCTGACTTTCATTGCGTGTAAAAATAAAATAAATTACTTTTTTGTTTCTTAAATCAACGTTAACATGAATTATTATAAAATAATTTTTATATTGTACACTCATTTTTGTAAGTGTACCATATGTGTGTGTTGATTTGTTCTGTACATGTGACATCCATTGCACGTCTGTCTGTCCTGGGAGAGGGATCCCTCCTCTGTGGCTCTTCCACCTTTTTTCCGTGTTAAAAGGGCAAGTTTTTCCTCACTCGAGGGTGTCACTCCCTGTACAGATTGTAAAGCCCTCCGAGACAAATGTATTTTTTTGATTTTGGGCTATATAAATAAAATTTGATTGATTGATTAAATGATTGATTTTCAGCTTACAGTTTTATTGTCCCATCTGCTTTCAACATAGGATTTGCATGCAGATTTATTAATTATTACAGGCAGTTTCCATCCTTACACATGTCAAAGTTAGCTGCTGTGTGTGTGTGTGTGTGTGTGTGTGTGTGTGTGTGTGTGTGTGTGTGTGTGTGTGTGTGTGTGTGCGTGCGTGTGTGTGTGTGTGTGTGTGTGTGTGTGTGTGTGTGCTTCTTAATTTGACTACTTTGTTTGATTCTATAATGGCACTCTATTTTAATCTGGAAAAAATCATCAAGATGTAGTATCCAACCAGTTAAAAAATCAACAACAAATAGTTGAGAAAATTATGTGTTTCTGTGCTGTATTTCAGTGGTACTAATGGACACAGCAGAGTTCCGGCGCAGGGGGAAGGAGATGGTGGATTATGTGGCTGATTACCTGGAGAACTTGGAACAGCGACCTGTTTACCCAGATGTGGAACCAGGGTACCTTCGCTCCTTGATCCCCACTGAAGCTCCACTGGAGCCAGAGTCATATGAGGATATTATCAAAGATGTGGAGAGGGTCATCATGCCAGGGGTGACCTTATACTTTTGTTGATTTGTTGACATAGACAACATAGATGAACAGAATTGTCATCTTCTGATGATGTAATTAAAATTTGACTTTTTTTTTTTGTAAAATAATACTGTAAATGGCATACATACATATTTACATAGATATTTAGGGGTAATCTTATTACATTACAATTAGGAGCTTCAGTCCAAATGTTTATCTCACTTGAGCAAATTTGCTATACCACTAATAAAGCAAAAAAACAAAACAAAAAACATTAAATTAAAATTAGAATCTCCTCCCATGATGCTATAAGCTTTTTAACAATGATGCCCAGAAAATAAATTTCAATGGATTACTTAATTTATTTCATGTATGTTTGTCTGTATCTATATTGGTTTCTTCCCAAACAAAATGGCAGTTGGAAACATACCAATGTGTTCGTCTATGCCATGAACTTCTACCCAATTCTGCATGAGCTGTGACTTCCACTGAACCTTATAACATGCAAGTGTGTTGATGTCTAACAGAAAAGAGCTGCACTTGCAAAGTTCATGGGAGTGCAAAGTATCAGCTTTTTTCTAGTCTAAATGGATGACTCACACTGGAAAAAAAACATACAATGGGTATTTGACAACTGTGTTGTGTATGTAGGTTTCCACCACAACCAAAATCTACAGCAGTTTGGTTTACTTTTTCATTTTTTGTAGCTTAATTAGTGCCAGTCAGTGAGAACACCCTCCGTAGGAAACCAGTGGGAGTAGGGAGAATTCCAGGTTACTTCCAGTAACCTGTTGTGTCATGGAGGCTGGTCAGCTAATTAGCCTAACTAGTAATTGCTAATAGCAGTCACTTGTTTCTAATAAAAAACTAATGTTGGTTTTGTTTTCAAAGTATTTGCATGTTTTGATGATTCCAGATCACCCACTGGCACAGCCCATACTTCTATGCCTATTTTCCAGCGGCTTCCTCTTACCCTGCCATGTTGGCCGACATGCTGAGTACAGCCATTGGCTGCATTGGATTCTCATGGGTAACTGTGTTGTATCCTGTGTCTCTGTATCTGACTATGTATTTCTAGACTGCCTGTATCTTTAGTTCATATTTCTATCCAAATCTCGGACATTTCTGATTTGATGTTTGTGTATTGCGGTGCATGTTTTCAGGCTGCCAGCCCAGCCTGTACAGAGTTGGAGACAGTGATGTTAGATTGGCTGGGGAAGATGCTGCAACTGCCTAAGTGTTTTATAGCTGGTACCGATGGCCATGGAGGAGGTGTCATCCAGGTAAGTGTCTTTTTTGTAAATTTATGCCTGCATTAATTCAATAAACTATTAAGCCCAAAGGTCACCCAATTGGGGTAGCCTGAGCAGAAAAAGACATACAACGCTGCACTAATTATGTAGCAATATAGTCTGCACATCAAATAAATAGGACAAACTCCGCTACATACAATTCATTTTTACATACACCAAACACAACTCAAACACCAAGCATATTAATGTTCAAATATCAAAATCTGAATAGCATCAGAAAGTCAATCCTCTCTCCACATTTCAAAGAGATATTCATTGAAAATATATGTTTATTTTTAGGTGGAAATGAAATCAGTTATTTATTCTTGTGTTCCATCTTAGTTTACTCTGAGTCAGTGACATAAATACTGATAATTACACATTTGAACAAATTTCACAACTGTTCCCTTCATTATGACACCAAAAGTATTCAAATAGACCTTGCAAATACAGATATACAGTATATGTCATATGTCATTTTTCAAGCAGCAACCTAAAAAATGAGGCTAGACCTTAGGAGGTTAAATAATCACTCCAGGAAGCTGGGTTTTCTGTTCTTGAACCAAAGACCTTTGTCTGCACAAATGTCCGCAGACAGTCAAAGGAGTCACATCAACCAATTTCTGCTCACATTTATACTCTTCCTTAGTTTGAAACATGAGCCAAGAGCCAAGTCATCACCATACAGGAACCATGGCTTGTATATATCTATATATCTATATACATCAAGTATTTGTAAATGTGCAATTTCCCCAAGTTACTTGCTTGTTTGATTTTTAAAAGGTGTTCAAACACCTTGAGTGCTCCTGAAGACATATTCATCATTAATTTGTACACTATAGATTTATCCTGTTTTTCTCCCTTGTTTACACCACCTGAAAATTGGTAGGAAATTGCCTTTAATATGTCATCCACAGACAGACAGAGATGATGGTGATGGTGCTGGGATTGCTTCGTGTGGTAAAAGGCTCAGCATTAGTTTGGTGTTCCATTGACAGAAAAGCAGCAGTAGCAGCAGAGAATGCTATCTGTGTGTGTGTGTGTGTGTGTGTGTGTGTGTGTGTGTGTGTGTCTTTACTGAATACTGGAGCATGAGAGTGCACTCTGATGACGGATCATTTCATGCCTCTTCTACTGTCACCACCTGAGTGTGAGGATGTGTTTGTGTGTGTGCTCATTTGATTCATTGTGTTTTTGTTTCTGTCATGCCACTCTCCTTTTTAAGTGCAGCTTACCAGCTCACTATGGCAACGAATGGGTCTCCTCTCACTGCAGCAGGGCCTGGTGTGACAGCACATTGCCAGCCTATTATTATAAACCTTATATCAACTCAAAGGAGAAAGGGGATGGTTTTAAAAGGACCTTCTGGTGACATTAGATTCCCCCCCCTTTTTTTTTTTAATCTCTGGGTGTGTCATTAGAAAAATAGACTTACAAAAATACAAATGACAAAAGATTACATAATCTAATTGATCAATACATTAGATAAGAAATAATAATTATTTTATTGTTAATCTTTTACTGCATGTGTCATCTTTGGCAGTAGGATAGTGCATTACTTCCTATTCTTATTTTCAGTGGGTGAAAGGAAAATTGGCCATAAATGGTATAATGCTTACTTAGTTACATTTAAAAAAAACTATATTTGTCTATTACTGGGAAGATGAATGAAAGATGGCAGACTCTTATGAAGGCTATCAGGCTCAGAGGCTGCTGTGTGGCCATGATTATTTCTCAGGGTATTGATTGGTATGCTGTAAGCAGTGAAAGGGCAGGAAGTACACATGGGTACATTTGAAAGCTTGAATTGCTTTTGTTGTCAGTTTCAAACAATTTTGTTTATTTGGTTCAATTCTGTAGAGCTACAGCACCCTGATAATTGTAGTTTGATGGGTAGGTTGACTGATTGATCCACTCTATGGATCTCTAACAGCTCAAAGATCAGGCTTTGATTTACACTTCATCTTCAAGTGGTGGATTTGTGTTTATTGATTGAACAATTTGAATGTTTCATTGACTTTCCTTTCCACCCAGATGCCTCAGAACGCATGCTTCAATACATTACGTACCCTCAAATAATTTTAAAGCTATTTCAACAACCAAGACATGCTTGACAACTTTGCTGAAACAACATGAAACCTTCGTAATGGGACAGATTGGATCAAAGGTCTTAAAGATGGAAAACCTGCAAACATCAAAATCAAGCACAACTATTAACCAGAATTTGTTTCTGAATATATTTTAAGCCACGCTCATGCTAAATCTTTGATTCATATCTGGAGTTAAAAAGTTCAAAATCATTTTCAAATTATGGCAGCCGCAGCAGGGTCGCGAGCTTCCTCTTTTGGAAATACAGGTAACATTAAAGTCAAGTATAAATTCATTGCTTTACAAGTTTCTTCTTACTCTACAGGGCACAGCTAGTGAAGCGACCCTGATGTCCTTGCTCGCTGCCCGTTGTAAAGCAATCCGATGCGTCCAGGCCTCCAATCCAGCAATGTCAGAGGCTGAAATCCTCTCCAAACTGGTGGCGTACACATCTGAACAAGTAAGCATAAAATATATGTTTAAAAGTATGTCCTGTATATGTGTATAGCAGAGGGTTTGCTAAAACTTTGATTCCTTTAACTTTAAAATTAAACGCAAAAAATGAAAATACAATACAACCGTGCATATCTTGAGTTCTGTAAATAGTCACACTCAACAGCAGTCCATGTGAACTCAGATCATTAAAGGTTACGTCAGTAATGGTGAACAGGGTTTTCAGTGATTGACTGAGACAGAAGGTCAGTCAGGCAGTAGCTAGCTCTGATCGAGTTTAATACCAGGCAGATTGCTTTGTGATTGGGTTAGGAAATCGCCTGAGGGCCACATAGACCTTTACAGGTAGTTTCCACTGCCGGTTTAAGAACAGTGGTCTGTTGTCCAGGGTATGCATCCCTAAATATGCATTTCTTTTCACATTGTAATCTGTTGTTGATGATCAAGAATAAATTAAGTTGTCTGTTTTAGAATGTAACAGATTTATCTTTAATATATATCTAAAGATAAGACAACATGGGAGACATGATGATGAAATCTGTCTCTTGCCTCTAGGTGTGGCTATTGGTAGTTGCTGGAAAGACCACATATTACTTTGTATTGTATTATTGGACTTACAGTTTAATGTGTTCTGCAGTTCAAGACTTACCTCCATTGTAATTGATATATAATTCTATTGTATTTTATATTTTGTATGTATTATATAATGCATAATATGTGACACATGTAAGAATTATTTTAGATCTCATTATTAGCACTGATAGTCAAAGATAAAAGAAGAATTTAAATTTTATACAAATACAACCATAAAAAAAATGTGATGTTCTGGTAACAACTCACTCTACGGTTTTCACAATTGTTACATTTTACCTACTCAGGCTCATTCTTCAGTGGAGCGTGCAGGTCTAATTGGAGGTGTGAACATGAGGAAAGTTCCTACAGACAAGAGTTACGCTGTCACTGGGGACATGCTTAAGAAGTTGGTGGAAGAGGACAAGGCTGCTGGGCTCATCCCTTTTTATGTAAGAAAAGACAAAAATCGACATCCACCTATCACAGAGCTAACATACATAGACACATCCAACAATACATATGGTTAATTTGTTTTACACACATCTGTCATTGGATTACTTTTGCTACTGATGTAAACAACAACAACCAGTTGCACAACCACTCACTGATTGCCACAATGATACAATTTGCCTGTGATGCTGATGTACACGCCCTGGGGCTTCTGTTTAAAAATAGCATTGTTTCTGTTGAACCTATGGTAATGTATGTTTATCTGGTTAAGGACAATAATCCCTGTCTCTTGTGGACCTACAGATCACCATCAGTGACTAATTTTCAGGAGGCTGCAATGGTCCTATAGCTCTGAATCATCTGTGCATGTCCAAAGTGATCTATGTTTGAATAAGAAATTGATATCTGTGCTTCCTTGGAAGACAATATGTTAGTTGCAGTGATTGCAAACTGTATTTTCTTGTACACAATTATTTAGATTCAACCTGTTATTGTTGTTGTTAACGCAGAGGGTTGTATGATTTTTTTGTTTGTGTCTTACAGCTCTGCGCAACTCTCGGCACCACTCCATCATGTGCTTTTGATCACATCACCGAGCTGGGGCCCATATGTGAGTCCACTATCAGCAGCAGCAGTTTACTCTAACTTAACAGCATATACATCCTTTCTTAGCATTATATAAATTTATTTTGTGTGATTCAAAGTTGTGACCAGCTTTGATTTAAAAAGGTTCAGGGTATGTAGACAAGAAATACTGCAAATATACATAGGCTGTATGTAAGGGACACCTATTTACTGCAATCAAGTATACTGCTTGAGTGTGTGTGTGAGTGAGTGGAAAACAATTGAGACACAAAGTGTATTCAATCAGTTCTCCAAATATTCAGTATTATTTTTTTCTCAAATAACAACCTATAAATCTGAGTTTGTAGTCATTTATACGCTATCTTATTAAATCTAGATTGACAAGAGCAGATGTTAATAACCTCTCTGTTTCTTGTCTTTTCCAGGTAATAAGGAAAACATGTGGATGCACATTGATGCAGCGTATGCTGGAAGTGCATTTATCTGTCCTGAATTTAGGCCTTTGTTGAACGGTGTTGAGGTGTGTCTGTATATATATATATATATATATATATAATTGTAACTTTGATCATCCAAATATATGCAGAAGGGGTTTAACATGGTTTAAGTGTGGTCAAAAAGTGGGCATCCACCTGCACAGATATATGTATGACAGTGCTGAACGACGTTCTGTTTAATTGCTTGTGAAATATCACTAAAAGCATCTATGACAGGAACTACTATCTGCATACTGATTATATCCAGCAGCTTTATTTATTTAAAAATGGCATAACATTAATGTCAGGGAGGAAGCATGCAAGAGTGAGTAATAGGCAGAACAATCGGCACAGGATACAGGAGCATCAATTTGCTTTTTGAGGCTGTCGAGGCAGTCGTTGCTCCCCAAGCTGTGCAGAGATGCAGAGATAAGGGCAGAGTAATTTCCTGAGGCAGTGTTAGACCTTTATATATCACTGTTTATTAGACACACAAGTTCAAAGACCAGTTCTCTGTGGGGAGACAGAGAAAACAGACTAAACTGTAAAATCACCAACTGTTGTTTCATCTTCTGTTTGGTTGAACTATAAAATTAGCTTTTGGACAGTAACACATTTTCTTCCCACAATCTTTCAATTTTATGTTTTATGTTGTAATGCAGTTGAAAATGTAAGATTCAGGCTTCCTAAAGATAGTGGAGGAGAGTTTACAAATGCACATACGTATTTAATCCCTATGCGGTAATATTCATATAATGTATTGATAGTATATAATTTGAAACATTACAACAACAGTGAAAATTACTGGATCAGAACATGAAGAAGGAACCTATTCTTTTTGGATGAGAGTGCAGCCCTGCTGGAGGGTTGGTTGCTAGGATATGAGTGATGGGCAAGCAGGCAACCAGCCCCCTTTGAATCAATCAGCATGGCAACTGTCAGCCAGGAGTCTGTCTCACATTGTCTCCCTTTGCTGTGTTATTGCATTTGTGCAGGTAGAGAAAAGGATATTACAAAAGATATCCAACAAAAAGATGAGAAAAGATTAGGAAAGGTTTGTCTCACTTTGAATAAACCCTCCAAGGAAAGGGTTATTTTCTGTGCAATCTGCAAGCTGTTGGCTGGATGTTCCTCTTTTGCATTTCAAATAAATTGTGCCTGCTTTAGTCTAGATAATACTGTTGGTGAAAAGGTTGTCGCTGTACCAGCAATGGTAAATAAATGTGTGTTTTTGCAAAAACAAAAATTTCAAATTGTGCTAATGATAAATAAAGTTTAAAAAAATCAACAATTTAATTTGCCTCTTGAAACTGTATTTCAAACGCAACCAGCAGACTTCACATCCATTAGTATTAAATCAAAATCATTTATGTTTTGTGTAAATGTTTTGATATTTCATTATTATTATTTGCCTAGTGAAACACCAAACAAAATGACTTGTTTTCCTCTTGTCTTTTAAAGTTTGCAGATTCTTTCAATTTCAACCCGCACAAATGGCTTCTAGTCAACTTTGACTGCTCTACTATGTGGTAAGTTACACTTTTTACAATGTATTCACAGTTATCAAAAATATAATATTAGCAGGATTAATACTATTGGTGTGGCTTATATTAGTCACTCTATATTGACATTATGTCAACACATGATGGGTGTAACAAAGACCTGTTAAACAAAAGGACAGCTATCCATATTTTAGTGTCTAGCACATTCTCTATTTTGTCATCTGTCATATGATTTACCAGTTTACCCCAGCAGTGAGTCAAAGCTCCATCAAGTAACAATGAGTAGTTAGTGTCATCACAAAACTGATATCCATCTACACGTTAATCATTTGCACAGTAAAAATAGATCCACGCCTTCCATCTGCCCCTTCTGTCAGTGGCAAACAAAAATGAGACATGCTCTGCACAAGATGGAAATAGGTGTGTTTCAAACCACAACATGTGTTGAAGAGAAGCATTTTTCCATCATCTCTGGCTCAGTCTGTCGCTACTGCCATAATCCCTTTGAGATATCAGTAACCCTATTTAGCATTTATAAGCAATATACATGCATTTAATGATTGGTTTATAACACTGTAATGCTGCTGTAATGTGCTGTTAGCACATATATGTGTCAACAACTATAACTATATCTGACAAATATTTTACTTTACTTAAAAATATTTTCATATAAACAATTCTACATTTTTATATGTATTATGATGTGATTTGAATCCATTTTTGTATGATGAAATGATCTAGTAAATATGTGGTATAAAGACTTTTGTTCTGTCAACAGGGTGAAAAAGAGATCAGACATGATTGGGGCCTTCAAGATTGAACCACTTTACCTGAAGCATGAAAACCAGGAGTCAGGTATAATCATTAAGCTGTACAGTGTAATCCAGATAAGCACAGGTAAAAAGATGTATGTGTGACAACTAGACAGTGTGTAAGTGTACTCCTGTGCATCTATGTATGTAGGGACCAAGCTGAGTATCAGACCTGGAGATTGAAGACATTTTTGAAAACTAATTTAAATACACCTCATTAGTATAAGTAGAAGTGTGAGTGTATTGTCAGAGAGTTGATAAGTCTACAAATTTTCCCCAGGAACTAGGATTAAAACTAGTAAAGCATAATGGCTTTAAACATTTACCATAATATGAATCTGCGTGTATATGTATCTGCTGTTACTGTGTGTGCTGGTGTACTTGCTCCTAGCCACCAGATGGGCTCAGATCTACTCTATAATTTGTCTGACAGACAAGTGGACAGAGAGCCAGACAAACAGCTACCTCCCACCACTCTGAGGCACCTTACAAAAGCTCATACAATCTGGACTCAATCTAATTAGTGGTTATTAGCAGCAGCTAACACTGGCCTCTATTCTATAGAGATGAGCTGTAGCCAGTGTCTGTGTGTACTGACAGTGCTATGATCAGTGAGACAGGGATAGGGGATAGTCGCAATGACAGCAGCACCTAGACAACGAAATCCAAGATATAAATACTTTTAAAAAAATACATATTTACAAATTCTATATTGTTCAATGCTACAAGATTCTTGATTCATTGTCATGTGTGTGTGTTGTAATATCAGGAAAAAGTAGTTCTTGTACTGTATATTATATTTGACAATAATGTTATATTACAGCATTTTTGTCTGATTGCCTGTGTGTTCTTCTTTTAACAGGGCTGGTCACAGATTACAGGGTAATTGTAATTATAATTGATTTCTAAAATAAAAAAAAATAGTAGTAAGTACAAGAAATCACATAATCAACATCAAAAGCTCCAAAGGTTGCAGCTACAACCACTCTCCTGCTCTCCTCCTTTCCACAGCATTGGCAGATTCCACTGGGAAGAAGATTCCGCTCACTAAAGATGTGGTTTGTCTTCCGTATGTATGGGCTCCAAGGACTACAGGCTCATATTCGCAAGGTAGGCCACCAAATTCAATCCTTTCAGTCCATATGGGAAAGGTATTCTGGGACTGTGAGCAGTTACAGTTGGTTACTTGTAAGAAATAGTAATATATCTGTGGCAATCCTGTGACTAATTTATAGGTTTTCACATGCTATTACAATCCCTTACAGTTTTCCAAGCCCTTATAACCCAAAGTTTCCATGCAAACTAAACAATCAAATATGTTGTTTGACTACATGCACTTCGGAACGACACATGGTGGAGTGTTTTAGTAATCTGGCACCCCTATTGTCAGTAACTGACTGGACAGCATCATTTTTCTGTGCTTTTCAAAATGTTTATGATGTGACAATTCCATGGTTAAAGGAAAGGCTCATAATTTTTCAAATCTGTCTTAAACCAACAGTCAGGTAGCCAAATGAATTGAAACAGGTTTTGCTTACTGTAATCATCACCCCTGCTCATTCTGACCATTACAATGATACCTTCCAATTGCAGTTACAATGTAAGAAATTCATATAAATGTGTTGTTGAGGTTGTAAAAAAACACATGGGTACTGATTAAGTAATGACCTTTAAAATGTATTTCCAATTCAGCTACTAATGTAGTCTGTTGTGTTAAAGGTTTGATGTTTGGTTAGAGCAATTCATTGGTTTTGAAATTCAAATGTGTGATTGCAGTTTGGTTCCTTCTCTACCTTAAAAATAAGTTAAAAAAAAAAAAAAACTAAAAAAAAAAACACTTCTGACAATCATATATGCCTGGTATATTTGCTAAATGTCATCTTCTTCCTCCCATGCCTCACCTCCGCTAATCTTCCTTAACACTAAAGTCCCTTTAGTGCCCTGCCTCCACATCTCTGCTTCCATCAGCACATCCTGTCAGTCATATATCTGGTCTGTATCTTCTTTTTTATAGCAAAGCTTTCCTGCACCCTTCCTCTTCTGCCACCCATGCCCATCATTCCCCCCTTGCCTTTTCTTCATCTGCTGCTGCTTCACTCCTATATGCCTGTCTCTTCTCCTCATCTTCGCCTTCCTCCCTCCAGTCTGCTGTCAATCAGATGAGCCTGTTTTATGTTTACTCTGTATTTTAAATGAAGTGGCAGAAGCAGCATTGATCCCTGCAGCCATAACCCACTTAAGACATGTGTCTTCTACATCAGATAGAACAGGACAGGACAGATATGGGACCACTTGGAAAATGTGTTTTTGAACCATGTTTTAGTCGTTTGTAGCTACATCAGATGGAGTGTATGCATCAGACAGTATATATCAAATGAAAATACAGCATGTGTGATGTGCTCATTTCCTCTTTCCCAGTGGAGAAAATGACACATCCAACAAGAAGTTGTAAAATGAAACAATTTCATGACGTGATGGTGAATTACTGGCTGGGAATGAGGAAGTGGGGTGGTGGTCTACCCGTTGGTCATTTAAGCAATTGTTTGGCTTCATTAGAGAAGAACTGGCAAGAAAGTGATGTTGGTCCACATGTTTGTGATCACACAATGCACATTTAGATTTTTACCATCCAGTGAGCAAATTTGATTTATTTATTCAAAATAATCACAATAACACATTTACAAAGAGCTGAATTTGTTGAACTGAACCTCCTGGACAGTGCTTCTCACCAGGATGTTTGTGCTATCTGAATCAAATGCTTTTGGCTATGGGTATAACATAATATATAGGAGTTTTACTATGTTGAAGGAGATTGGCTTTGTTCAAGAGGTAGATCCTGAAAGAGGACTCAAGGGAAAAAGCCCTCAGGTCTTTATGATTTAAAGCTTTGCACGATGTAATGTTAGACACTGCCATCTAGTGAACATAAAATATATTACACCCTGCTTGCATGTGATTTAAAAAAAAAATAGATTCTATATAATAGCAAGGCAACAAATGCTCTGTTGTATAAATATATAACCAGTTGCAAACGTTGCCTTTTACCATTATGTCTGGTTTCTGATGAATAAGTTTAGATGAAAGGTAATATAAGGTAGGCTAATACAGACAAGTGGAAATTAAGATCAGTGCAAATGTATATTACTGATATGATTATCAGTGGTATAAAACATATTCCAAAATGGGTATGAGTCATAGTATTATAATTTATTTGTTCTGTCTACAGCAAGTGGGCCTGGCCAAAGAGTTTGAAAGTCTAGTACGAGCTGACAAGAGGTTTGAGATCTGTGCTGAGGTCATCATGGGATTGGTCTGCTTCAGGCTCAAGGTAACAACATCCAATACTTATAAAGATACTGTTGCATAAGACCTTGTTAACTCCAAAGTGGCTATATACCATTATGTCACTGTATTGAACATACACAGTAGAGATCTCTTTTTAAAAGTCATTGTATGATCATATAATCATCATGTCATTGTGGAACACAGGAAACAAGGCAGTTACTTTATAAAATGCAACATTAACAGTAGTTCAACCCTATCCCAAGTTCAGAAGTTTTAAAATAATGGCTATTGTAAAAGTAAATAAGTTAAGCATTATCTATTCCTTTCTCCCTTCTCTCAGGGCTCCAATGAGTTGAACCAGACCTTGCTGAAAAGGATCACCAAGAGCAGAGAGATTCACCTGGTGCCTTGTCAGCTCTCAGGCAGCTTTGTCCTGCGGTTTGCCATCTGCTCACGCAATACTGAGTCACGTCACATCCAGCAAGCGTGGCGGCACATCACACAGCTGACCTTTGAGCTTCTGCAGGAGCCCGCTCATTGACTAATAGGCAGGGAAGGGTTGTCCATTCTTATGCCTTAATAAGGACCAAAGTTAAGACAAATATTCTGAGTTTCATGTTGCAGATATTAAATGTTATAAAATGAAAAAAAAGTTCACAGCTCACTTTCAAGTCAGGCATGTATTGTACTTTCTGCAATAAAAAAAAAGATAACACTTGCAGACTTATTTATACAACATGCGCTATGATTATGCAGGTTGATAAATGCTTAACGTTTTTATCTGCAGCCAGTTTGTTCATTCTAGTAGACAGTGGGTGCTAATTCATGACATGACTATGTGAAAGGAAATTAATTACACATCTACAAAAACCCAAATGTCACATTTTCTATCTGCAAATGAACTACATTCTGATATAGCTTTTATGTCATACAGCTTAATGATTATCTTATCCTCAACTATTTACTGTCAGTATTGTCTATGTGGCTTCTGTGTCTTTGGATTAAAATTTGGTAAATTCAAACTGAATTCCGCAATGCATGTATTGCACATTGTGTGTGGGCGTGTGTGTGAGAAGGATTTTTTGAGTCAATGTGGGTCTGTATGTGGGTATGCATAAAGAAACAGCTTTTACATATCTGTGTGTGTGTGTGTGTGTGTGTTACATGTTTAAGTGAAGGATTAGAAATGAATGGGTTTGTAATGTGAAAGTTCACATCCACTAGGTTATACTGTATACTGTATAAAGGGCATGTGAAGTTGCTCCCAGTGTTGAGTTTTGAAAACTTTTTATGTGGTGCATTCATTTATTTATGACCTTATTACCAAATGTAGCAGTTTAATATATAGTGGCAATTATGATTATGGTACATTCATTTAATAATCTGTAACTCTGATTTGGTTGTGATTTGGCCCTTTGTGTCTTACTGCACAGACAAGGAATCTAGGCTCCTTCACATCCTCTACATTAGTCTCTCGTCATATACTGTAAGTTCAACTTTAAGCTTTGAGATTTAAGACAGATCATTGTGCTGAACAAATGTGACTGAAACAAGACCAATTCTCCTGCCGGTTGTCAAGATCAACAGCATAATTTGTCATTATGGTGTGTAGATTGCTGATCCTTCATATCTGTCTGCCAGGAGACATGTAACTCATTGATGTAACACCACCACATTGTTTGTAAATGCTATGATTGTGTCAAAGTACTGATCAATGTGGGTTTTCGTCTTTGGCTCAGCTGTGTTCTGCATGCAATGATATGGAGTCATTAATTTAATAAAGTCTTCTGTAGTCTGCATGGGGTTTGAATCCTATAGATCTTTTTTTAATACTCATTAAAGGTTTACATAGATAAGATTTAATTGTGTTTAGCATTAGTGCACTGTAGTAATTAAATAGCAGAGGGATGAAACTCAAAACTGTAAGCTGTAGTAGACTGTGGGTTCAAAATAGTAACACACTCACAGAGACCACAACACAGCACAGCCTTGTGAAACAACTGGATCTGATCAGAGGTTATGTTTTCCAGTAGTAAGAGTGGTGAAGGCCTAATGCACCTCTGCTGTCTCTCTATTGCAATGTACTCAATTAAAGATGACAGGCATAGAAACACACAGACACACACACACACACACACACACACACACACACAGTGAACCATTACATTGGGTGTTCTAATCCCTGAGGACAAAGGCCAAAGTACTATAAATACAGATAAGGATTCAGTATCAGAGCTTAATTCTTAGTCCCTAATTACTGTTCAACATAATGGGCCTGCTCATTCACTTGCTTTAAACAACTGATTTAGATCAGTCTGCTTGCAACTTTATGAATGTAAATATACAAGAATACACATATGGGACATAGCAATGCTATTACAGAAGTCCTAGGTCAAGTACCAACCACATTGTAATTGACCAGCATAAAATATGTTTCTACTCAAGACACTGTTTACTTGAGTTATTGATTGAAATGTCATAATGCCATAAATCCACACAGAGGGAATATGGACATGAAAAATAGAAAATAGACTGTTTTACTGAGCAAATTTGGAGGATTGCAGTACTCAGCAATTGAAAAAAACAAACATTATATTGTCAAAGACTAAAAACAAAAAAACAAAGCAATTTTACTCATCCATTTTTTTCAAAACATAATTTCATGTTTAAAGACAATATCACTTAACAGGGTCAGATCAGTTAAAATAATATCACTGCTTTCTAGACAGCAAAGATGACATATTCTGAAGAAAAGCATCAGGCTACTTGTTGATATTAATATTGACTGTGATGACTGGGAATATCTACACATACATAAACATTTATTTGAGTTGACTATAAAGTAATGTAAAGCACACAATATCAGTATTTTGTAGAATGACAGTGATACATTTGTATTGAGTGATTTTTGATGATCCATATTGACCATAGCTAATAATACAAAAAGTGTAATTTTCCTTCTGTGTAACACAATAGATCTGCATAGCATAAATGTCACTGCCACACAAATCTATACTACGGTAGTATCCAGGAATATGTCACTTGCAGTTGCTCAGCTTTCCCACAAGAGGTCGCCATTAAAAACATTGACAGGAGACAAGCTTCCATAACCTACAATCAACAAACAGCTACACAGTTGTTATGGAATGACCCACGTCTCAAAATATGCTGCTGATACTGACACCAACAGAGACACTACTATACATGACTTGGCCTTTGCATGGTCAAGATGTGTCTAGGTCAAATATTCAGTTGAGTGCTATATAAAGACGTTGTTACTATATGTGTGTGTTGAAAGAAGATTAAAATGCCTTCTTCAAGCAAAGCAGCAAAACATTTAGTGCTGTTTGGGAATTATTCTCTTGAAGAAAGACACATTCTATCTTGATAGCAAATATTTGTGCTCGGGGTGTAGCATGATTTTCCGCCCAGGGCCATGTAATCCCTCTGGCTATAGCATGCCTTGAAAATCTAGACGTCAACATGGCACAGAGTTTAGGTTTACCGTGCTGTACACGGCAGGCAAATGTGACTACACTCACACATTTTATTGTGAGTGTCAAATTTAGTAGAAAGCCTATGCATTGAAATCAGTTACATGAGTTCACCTTACCTTCACAGACAGTGGTATTTTTTCTCCAGTGCTGGCACAGCGGATGTAGATTGGTCTAGCTACACAAGATTAGTAACCGTTTACATTATTGATGCTAATACTAAAGCAAATATGGTAAAATTTAGTTTAATATGATAGTTTTATATTAACTTGTGTGCCTAACAAGGGACCTAAAAGGACCTTTAAAGCTTTACAGTTTTTTGCAGTATTTTGATCTAGGAAATAAAAATAAATTTGTATGTAGGCTGTGTCAGAATAAACTGACATATAACCATTCGACCGGAACTATGTGTGCAATGTCCATAATGCACAGCGCAAAGTGCCACACAATTCAATACCATTTAAATTACGATTTGGTTATTTAAGCTTTCAAACTGAAGACCTGGCTTCAAAAATGTAGTTTTTACTATTTTCAAGTTTACTGAGGCATGTGCTAACAAGTACGTGGTATTTTTATGGATTTGTCAGCAACATTTCATGCATTATCAAGTTTCACATGCCATTGTAGCAAATAGACTGACTGACCCAGACTGGGATTTTAACAAGGTAACTGAATATTTCAAATACCATTTATTATTTATTTATTATTTGCTCCAACTCCTACACTTTCCACTTTCACTGGCACACATCATGTATTTTTACTCAACTATGAAGTAAATGTATGGACATTATGGATGGACATTATGCTTTCACAATAAAAGTTTGGGGCTTTTCACATCCATATTTGTCACAGCATAAAAAACTGATAGTCCAGTCCAACACATGGTGCCAGCTCCACTGTTTACGGCACTATACTCAGCAACAGCATTGATTAGTTATTGGTTATTGGTTATTGGTTGAATGCTTGCCACTGACATTTTTTCAGTTGGGAAGCATCAGATGCAAAAAACATTACAATCCTGTATCCATCAGCACATAACTGAATCTGAAGCCACAACTACACTTGAGACCCCAGAGATCAATGTTACATGACCAGCATTTAATGCCTCATGTTTACCTGTGCACTGATTGCTGTTAACAGTGATACTTAGAATTCTATTAGGCTAAATGTTTCCTTTTTGATCACTGAAAAGTATGATGTGTTATTTCACAGATTTAGTTTTCAAGAAACACAGGGTTGAGATACATCTTGACTGGGGATGTCTCTATGCAATATCAGTGGCAGGGGAGGATAGCATCATTACCATAAAAACAGAGTGGCGTAAGCTGTTTGTTGTATGGGCTGTGGGTGAAGCAAAATGGAGGGGCTTGGTTATAAAGTGCACAATCCCACACATTAGAGAACTGATGGATCTGTTTCTATCAATATGGTGTAGAAGTATGCTTCAGTATGAATGCATGTACATACAAATGTATATGTATCTGCGATACAGACATCTATATTCCTCTAAAATGTGACATTTTATTATCAGAATATTGCTCAATTTGATGGATCTGCGGATTAGAAGTGGCTCTGTACTTTCATTGATTTGGCCACAACATGGCCACAACACTTCCTCCCTAAGCTGTGGCAGAGACTGTTTGAGGTGTTTAGTGCATTTAAATGCACCCATTCAGAGACAGATACAATTAGCAGGTACTTTTGGGTAACTCCAAATCTCGGAAGACTGTCATCAGTCTTAATGTTAATTGGTGAGGTTGTGAGTCTAATGGATCTACCAAGAAAGTCAAGACAGTCTTAAAGGAGAATGCTGCAACTCGTAAATATGTGTATGGTTAAAAGGTCTATAAAATATATATTGAAATATATGTTACAGTAAATATGACAAAAACTGAATATCATATTACTGATTGTCTAACTACGTTTGCAGATAACAAAACAATAGCACAGCTGCAAGACTTGAATCTAAGCAGCTAAAATTATAATTTCTTCTTTTCAGGCCATATGAGAGACATACATACATGTGTGAGAGATAGTTCATCACTTTAAAAAGCAATAAAAGTATCTCAGACTGATCTTAGCATATTTCTATGGAATATAATATAGCACTGCTTATATTAGCATTAAATATGATAGTATTACTGCCAAGATCTATTCATACGATGCAGGACTGGTAGGTCTTATTTATTTTTATTTTTTTACATAAATACATACATATAATTCATTGTGAGTGTACAATATGTGTGTGTTGATTTGTTCTGTACATGTGACATCCATTGCACGTCTGTCCGTCCTGGGAGAGGGATCCCTCCTCTGTGGCTCTTCCTGAGGTTTCTTCCACCTTTTTCCTGTTAAAAGGTTTTTGGTGGGCAAGTTTTTCCTCACTCGAATCGAGGGTCTAAGGACAGAGGGTGTCACTCCCTGTGCAGATTGTAAAGCCCTCTGAGACAAATGCATTTTGTGATTTTAGGCTATATAAATAAAATTTGATTTGATTTGATTTGATTTGATTTGAAATGCAGTTACAATATGTCACCATTTAAAGTATGGTAAAACATCAGCATATGTACATAAGAGTGTATGAACACAGCTGCTTGTGCATAACATTAAACTGAATGTTACTTTCTGGGTTCCTGGGTTTTGTTGGAAAGCATTAAGCATTTAGGAACCAGTATTATATACCTTATAACACTATTAACTTGTAGATTTTTTTTATATGTTTATTTAGGTTAACAGTGTTATGCTTGTACTCATTAATATTTATAGTATTTGTATTCATGTGTGTGAACTCAGACAGAGACAAAAGTAGTCTTTTTATTTTAATTTCTATAGATCAACATTTCAACACATCTTATCTTATTCAAGTTTGAGTTGTGAAAATAAATTAGCCAACAAATGACCACTACAAATCTATGTAAACCAACTATCTCTATGTGTTATTCATGAAAATGTCTTTGTTCGAGTGTCACGATTCAGAACGGGACCCAGAAGCAGACTGAACACAAGTTAGAGTTATACAGTTTACTGGACAACAGATGAATCAGAATCAGAATCAGTTGAGATAGAGAGGCTGTAATGGCGAGGTGGAGCTCTAGAGGAGGGGGGTGATCCGGAGAGCAGAGTTGGCAGGCTGACTTGGAGGGTGATGGCCCACACACTGGTTTCACAGGCGGATACTGAACAGACTGGACGGGTTTCTGAAGCAGAAAGAGCAGGTTAGTGTAGAGGCAAAAGTTAAATGGCGAGCTGAAGGCAAATACAGGTTCAAAGTTTAAGTTTCAAGCTAGAAGGCTGTTACATACGAGTACTTCACAACAACCTCACAGAGACTGGATGTTTGGCTGCTCCTTAAATACTGCAGGCCGCCTGTGAGGTGATGATCGCTGCCAGGTAGTTATCTCCGGGCACACCCCCTCCTGCGCCACCAGGAAACAGACACACACAAACAACAGACATGCACATACATAGACCAGTCATCCTGGCAGGGGATTCGTGACATCGAGTGATTTTTCTCATTCTCTCTTACCAAATTCAGACTACATGATATTGGGTCATTAATCTCCTGACCTGACAGACACAGGGCGTCGGGACACACACTACACACTGTACCAATGGACACCATTGTTTGTTTAGATTCTTCCTCCCTGACACTTTCTTTCTTTCCCACAGGTCATGAAAGACTGCAAGCTATGATTGGGCATGTATCAACATGTAGGTTCTCTCACATCTTATCAGACAAAACTATTGCTTAACCTGAACCTGACAGGTAGAATTAGAAGATGCGTATACACGTCTAGTACAATGAACACCTGAAATGGCTGTAATCACAAGGTCTTGTAATTTTTACAGCTCTTTTTTTTTTTTTTTTTACAGTTTTCACCATTTTTGTATTTTTTGCAATGCTAACTTGGGAGACAAAAAATCCAAGGATTTCTTGTCACCAAAAGTTTTGTAGCAGTGATCTTGATGTAAAAGGCAACATATTGTGCAGCTTTTCTGAGGTCATTTTCTGTGCCAGAACAACATTATTACCCGCTGTTAAACATACTGGTGTCTCTCACTGCTGTAGATCAAGGAATCTGTTCAGCTATTCTGCTTGTTCATCAGATGACATCTTTCATCAGCACATGGTTCCTTATAGCACAGAAAAAGCTTTGGTGATCAGTTCACTGATCAGTTCACTGATCACATCACTAAAGGTTAGACAAAGACAGTGGTGCATCTATGGATGTCTATGGATGTTATCACCTTGACGTCACCCATTAGTTTGTGGACTACCATTTTGAAGCCAGGAGTTTGCAACACGAAAACCCACAAAAAAAGTGACAGCTACATCTATACTCCTTCGTCTTATTCTTGTTTTATGGCGGTTGGCATCCAGTTTGTTGATGCATTACTACCACCCTCTGCATGCCTATACTCCAATTCTAATGTGGGGTTACATAACCAGAGTTGTTGCTGTGGTAGCGGTTTGTTAATCACAAGATAGCGACATTATTTTACTCTAAATGGGACTATAATTGACAAAATGCTGTATTGAAGAAGATTTGAAACTAGTGATTGAGACCATAACACATGCGGAACATGTTTACTAATGTAATAAATAAAAGTGAGAAGTAGGATCATTTTCCCATAGATTTCTACACAACTGGACTTCTTTTTGCAGTCAGTGGAGTCGTACCCTGTTGCCCATTAGAGAGAATGCAGGTTTTAAGGCACTTACTCATTGGCTTCACTTTTCCAGCAGGGAGCTACTTGCTTGGGTGAGGATCAAGTTGCTTACTAAAATATAGTTAAACATGCAGGTTGTAGTGTGTATTCGAATCTCTGCCACTACAGATATATACAGCATCTATTTAGTGCTAAAACACAAGTTCTTCAGGTTACAAAGTAACGAGGAGTTACTGAGCTGGTAACTCCTCGTGAGATGGAAAGTCGTGAAAACTGTTTCTGTGTGAGCGGTTTGTAACATTAATGTCCCATTCATGAATATTATATCCTTTTTTTAAAAAAATTTCTTTACATTTACAATACTTTGACCTCATTTTGATTCAACACCCCTTCCTCATTACCTCCTTGAGCAAGGCCAAAAAAGAAAAAACAAAAAACTAAACCATCCTGAATAAATAATTTATTTTTTGCAAGTCCTAACAAATTCAAGAGAAGGAGGAAATGGAGACATTACTTTTGTTAGAGTTCAAACAGAGCTCAAACAGTATGATTCAATTACCCTTAATGACACCTTACATCTGTCCTACATTAGTAGTGCAGTAGTTTAATTGTCTAAGACAGCAACACTGGAATGTACACACCTCAATATCTAACAGGCAACAAGGCAAGATTGCTGTGATGTGGGTGTGCAGTCAGTATCCAGGGAGCTTGAAAACACATACTGATAAATAAGACCTCTCTGCCTTTCTCCTATCTCCACTCTTGGTGCAAATCTAATTGTCAACACTGGCGTTCTGGTTCATTCAGACCAGTGGGTTTCAGGTCTCACTTTATGCTACTATAAATACGTTATTTTCATGCAGTGCCCACTGAATCAGATGTATAATTCACTTTGACTGGCCCCATCAGTGTCTTCTTTGTAGTCAGACCAGACAGCAGAAGACCACCCACATTCTGAAAAGTGAAGAACTCCACTGGACTTATAAAGCAGCCACTGTGGTAGTAAGCACAAAAGAAGGGAAGAGAGAAAAGAAGATAATCATTTCTATCAGGGCATTGGGTGAAGCATATTGTGGAGCTGTAACAGTACTGTAATGTATAACTCAAAAACAATGACAAACGAATAACACTTTTCTCCATGTCAGCTTGCTATGTGGAGGTGAAGAGCCAGGTAGTAACATCCTGACACCCTTGAGTATTATACACATTCCTAGTTAACTTAGCTCACAGATGTAAGCCCAAGGCTGTATTATCTCAGTTTCAGTGGGTCAACTTTACACTGCAGGTGACTAAAGGATTAGTTTGACAATTTTATTTACAAGCCTGTAGAACTGGGTCCCTGAGCTACCCCTGCTACAAGGCAGAGGGATAGTGTCAGAGGGTAAGTGTGGGTGTATGAACGCAACAGTTTCACCACAGCATAACCCATATTTTCTATTAGCTAAATACATTTTGGGGGGAAAATAATGCTGTCCAGATAGACCTTTTTCAGAGAACATTTCTACATCTCAGGGTTCTTTTATTGCACATGCTGGCTCATTGCCACACTTACATGGGACACTTAAACAGTACAGAGACATTGCTGATTATATTAGTAGCACCTGTGCTTTTCCAAACATGCATTCTGTAACAAAAATGCCTATTATGTTTATTTTGTAAAACAAAATTTAAACAAAATATTCACATTCACAAAGGTTTTTGAACCTTCATACTGAACATAATGTGCAAATTGTTCACTATAAAGTGGAAACTAAAGCATGACAAAGGTGTAAATGATTATGTTAAAGAAATATAGTTACCAAAAACCAAAAATTCAACCAAAAATTGAAACAGCAGAGGTTGAGAGATCATGACTCATAGGTCATACAGGTCAAGCTCCAAAAACTCAAGTTTTTCTTAAGATATCTTTTAAAAAGCCATACGGCAAAAAGCTTTCAGTTAAAATTTTGTAGTCTCCAAGTCAAAGCTCACTCACTTGATACTCACTTGAGTAATTTCCTCAGACTGGACATGTCACAGTCTGGCAGTAGCTTCTCGTCTTGTTTTCCCCTCCCCTTTCTGTGTCTTGTCTGTCTGTGTGGCGTGGACGTAGCACTCCCTCTCTGACTTGTCTCTACACACCTGTCTCCTATCAAGCTCATCAGCAGTAGTATATCTACCCTGGTTCTTCAAGCACTCATTACCAGATTCTGGTCCATACCTCCCTGGTATTTAGGGCAGGCCTACTTTGTGATTTTTTTTTCCAAGTAATTTTTGCTCTCTTGTGCAATACATCCTGATCTCCTGATCTGTCTTTTTGTAATCTTGTGCTCCGGGACCTTTGCCGCCTGCCGGTCTGTCAGCCTTTTGGATCCTTAGTTTCACTATTCACCCTGCCTGTGTTGTCTGCCCACATCAGGGTTTCTCCTTCGTTATCTTTAGTCATGCCTTCACCGGATTCCCTTTCCTTGTCCATCAGCCACCTGAACATTTATTTCAATAGACCAATAGTTTCTAGTTTCAATAGTAATTTTCCAAGTCTGCGTTTGGGTCAATCCTGCACCAACATAGTAGGACAAAGACATTACTGCAGTTTTCTGAGGTCGAGTAGTACTAGCATGGTAAATTGACTTTGAAATGGGAAATTGGTGGACTGGAAGACAATGTGGTTAAATTCAAGTTCCTCCTTACTTAGTGTTTTTCAGAAATGGCAGGTTGTTCTAGCCTCCTGTTCTGCCAGGAAGGTTGGTGAATGAGTTATCAGTTAAGAACTGTTTTTGTGACTCATAATAAAGTGAATTGACAAATGAATAAACTAACAAAAAAAATATATTGTTTAGAAAGGTTATTATGGATATTGATCTCGACTGGCTGATGCATCCTGAAAACACTCCACTCCACTAATGTGATATTCGACAGATGGACACATATAAATCAGGCAGTTCTCATGTTTCCAGAAAGTGCTGCAAATCCCAAAAATATGTGTGTATGAACGTACAAATACACACACAAACACAATTAAACATACTTTAAGCTCTTTACTTGCTGCTCTGAAAGAAAAACACACTGGATTACAAAAATGGATAACACTTTTCCTGTAACGGATAAGAGTAATAATTTTTTACTGTAAAAACATGAGCTTAACACAGAGATGGGAGCTTGCAGGTTTCAACACTACTTGATTGTTGATACAATACCTGATTCTGTGGTTTACATCACCCATTGACCTCAGGGCAATCAAATAAGAGCTGACATCGTGATAACCCATGCAGCACATACTCAGCCGCACTGCACTTTAACTTATTGATTACATCAATTAACGTTACAACTGCTCTCTCCCCTGCTTCTCACATTGTTACATGCATTCACACATTGTCTTGTATCTCTGCTTAATCATTAGACACAGACACTGAATAAGTAGTAGCCCTGCATCATTTGCTAACTGTATTTCCTGGGTTGCTTCATCTGCTGCACTGGTGTGGTGGGAGTGGTAAAAAGTGGGTGTACAATGCTCCTCCCATATTCTCTCTCTCCCTCACTTTCTGCTCTGTTGGGGGTACAGCACTCCAGTCACTGTTTAGATCTCTCCCATTCACAGCACTCACCCTTGCTCTCTCTCCCTTCTGCTGCTCCCCCATTTCCTGTTTCTGTCTTCCTTCATCACTTCTTCAGAGCCGTCTCACTTCCATACACAGCTTAACTCAACAAACCCGCTTTTCAAGGTAAGAAACAAACAAACATACACACATATTCATTTATATACATGTGAGCGCATTACCCCTGCTCAAAGAGTTCATTCATGCATGTAGGTTTGTTTAATTGTATGAGCTAATTAACTATGATGTACTGGGGTGTGTTGTTCAGTCGCTTATGACTCACCCTCCTAAGGACCAGTCCCAACAAGCAAAGGGCAATAACATGTGTACATATGTTATTTGACTCCCAACTCCATATGGCTGTTTTTACAGGGATACTTCAGTGTTTGTCAAGTTTAAATGTAAACTTACTGACTTGCTGATTCTTCTTGTTGACTCACAATTTCATTTAAACTAAAGCACTGGCTCTATTCCACTGTGTATTTTCTTTTACCTTATGCACTATATGTAGAGGAAGAGGTAATTGTTCTGCAGGGGGGGTGGATGAATAGAGAAAGAGAGCAGAATATATAGTCAATAGTATAGTAAACCCAAGTGTTTGTTCTCTAGTACACCTTGTATGTTGCATCAAGTACACATGCAATTGCTCACAGTACATGAATAATGGCATTGGCAAGAAGCTCAGCAACTTATAGAACCACAGCATTTTTGTTTGTGGACATAACAATAACTATTAATATCATATCCAATTATAGATATTGTTACTTTAAAAATGTACTTTTGTAGAGACAAAAATCTAATACAAAAAGTAAATACCGGTAACTTGTTTCAAGCGCACTGGGAGTAAATGTTTTTAGAAGTGTAGGTACAGAGTTCCAATATCAATACCTAAAATTCAATTACTCTTCTTTACTCGCAGTTACAATGTGATGTAAAAAAAACAACAATACTCGTCAAAACAGTTTTGGTTAGAAACGCGAAGATCCCGGAAATCAGGAGTATCAAATCAGGAGCATCAAAAGTACATTTACCAAAAGTTACATTAAACTGGATTACACCTGTGGTTGTTATCCATTATCCACAAACTTTATCATGGTCCATAAGGGTAGCTATTTAAAAAAAATACTCAAACCATGGTAATCAGGCCACTTACATTCACTGACATTACTCAAGCAGGACTACAGTGATGTTAAGGGCTAGGTGGTAAGCTGGACAGTAAAGCCAGAGCTCAATGAGCTCATGTTACTACATTCTGCTTTTAGAGATATTTTTTTCTTGCATGTCCTCCTTTAATTGATGCACATGATTTGGTGAGTTATAACCACAGTTATTATTTCATACAGTTTGAGGATGGAAAAAAATCCTGTCCTGTTTTTACCTTGTCAGAATGGTAGTATATAATTTGACTCATATGTCACATATGACTAAGTAGAGGTAACTGTGAAAAGTAAATAGGAGGAAAGCGAACAGATAACCTCTGATTTATTATGTTTCTTATAATAATGCTGGCAGAAACTCAATAAATCAAAGTTTGAAAGCACCCATAAAAGACCTGTACTTCTTTCACAAGCCTTGCAAAACAGGCTTGGAAAATAAGCCCATAGCTATAAAGAAACCCAGAAATGTCAATGCTGTTACACACATGAAAATGATCAGATTAAGACAACGTGTGTCAACTACCTCATACATGCTAGCTAACATGTCAGGTCGTCATCACACACATCGTGTAACAGCTCTTAATGCTGTAATTTAAAAGGTCAACAAACATAGTAATTGCAGTGTTGTTTCATTTTGCTGAAAATGAAGAAGTCAAATATTTATTTTAGATTTATACAACTTAAAAGCAAATTCTAAGATACTTAAAGAGTAAACAAAACAGAGAGACAGCTGCTCATTGTACCAACTGTCTTACAGTCTGATAATTACACCTGTGACAAAGCTGACTCAGCCCTACCTAATAGCTTTGCACTTACATAGATAGGGTTGTAGTTATGATGCCACAGCCATTTATGACCAAAACACAGTATCATGTTGTACAAGAGCGAAAAGTATATCACTCTCCACCCACTTACTATTTTGAATGGAATATATTCAGTCTTTACTATTATAGGTCATGGCTAAGCTTTGTTGTAGTTTAATATAAATATTCACATACAACATTGCTAAAAAGCATCAAAAATAAGACATAAATAACATGCAAGGATGATGGAATAAAGTGGAAAATTTGATTGAAAAAAATGTACATGCATGTTTTCTGTCATTGAGTGTACAAGTGATCACTTGAATATGACACAGAGTGCATTCTGCCATGCCGTGTTTATGATTAAGACTAAGATTTGACTTTCTGTAGGGTAACAATTAGGAAGAGTTAAACAAAACAAACCTAATGATCTTCAGTGACAGCCTTGTGGGGTTTGTAAAAATTTTGAAAATATTCATACTCTCTAATGTCTTCCTTAATAACTGAACAAGTTCTGCCAATCAGTGAAATATTTTGACTTAGATGGATACAGAATTCACAAAGCTATCAAAAGTGTGTTTGTTGTTCACGTTTATATAATCACACAACCTTTGAAAATTTGAGGCTAAATGTGTGATGTTTTCATAAAAAAGTACTTTACTTTTTTAAGATTGTAGCAAGATAGAATAATCAAATAATTAATAATCAAAGATAATCTGATGGTTTTAGATTTTCTCAGCATTGTCTATGATAAAAAGAAGCATTATAACTTCAAAAGCAATTCAGAGAGGTGATCATTATTACTAGTATATTTCCTTATGATTGTGTTTTCTTTTATGTCTTTGTTAAATATTCCTCAGTAATCACTTTGAGTGCTAAGAACCAAACCACCAACACTTGTTTCTCTCCATTTCTTGCCAACAGGAAATGGCTTCCAAAGGGCAAATAGGCTACAAGTGTCGCATAGCAGCAGTTGTGTTTCTCCTCTTGGCCAGTATTGCAGCCGTCATTGCTGTTGCTGTCATCCAGGACACCTGGCGTTATAAAAAGTACAGCTTAGAGGTGAGCACATGCACAAATGTCCACAGACACTGTACACATACAAATGTGTCAGCACTTACCCTTTGGCTCTAGGTTTCTTTCATTTTTACATTTAAAAGTACATTTAAGTGCAGATTCATGGAAATGTCAGGGTCAGATCTAGGAGGTTTAGGTTTTTATTTCATTTAGGTGATGGATGATGGCTCTGATGGACCATGTGTGGTTTTTAAGAAGGGTCTTCGAGTGGGAGTAGGCACAGTAGCTTTAACAACAAATGAAACGTATTGCTTGTGTGGTCCTCGTCTGTCCAGATCCCTGACAACAAAATATACTTCAGGGCTTTATGTCTTCTACTAAACAGAGTCAGAAGTGTAATCCGATAGAACGAATCATGTAACATTATTTATTTATTTCTCTTTTCAGTATGGCATAGTGATAGACTCAGGTTCATCTCGCTCCACTGTGTACCTGTATGAGTGGCCAGGGGAGAAGGAGAATGACACAGGAGTGGTGACTGAGTTAATGAAATGTAAAGTTGCTGGTAAGTCTTTATCCCTATATTTAGAAGAGAACATGCCAGCTTTTATATGGTATATGTTTTGCTGTATTAAAAAATGCATGGAAATGTTACAAAAAGAAAATGAGTAGAGAGCAAAGAAGCAATGGGTTAAATGGAAAGTAAACAAAAGCTAAAACGTACTGAATATTTGTGAAATTTGAGACAAGCTCCTTAAATCTTTATTCAACTAAAATATTACAAACACATTTACTTAGATGTTATACCTCATGTTTTCCACAAAGTACTTAAGAATATGATTTTAGCTTGGCCTTGTGTCCACAGGTGATGGTATCTCAGAGATGAAAATTGACCCAGAAAAAGATGCTGCATCATGGCAAGCCCTCAAAGCATGCATGAAGAACATCACCAAAGCCATTCCTGCTAAAAAACACAAAACCACTCCTCTCTTTCTGGGAGCTACTGCTGGAATGAGGCTGTTACAGTAAGTTCTACAGTGTTGTAGTTAGTAGTTGTGCTCTGTGATACTGTTTGATATTGTGTTTCTTTAGTTTGCGTTAATTAAAGGTAAAATCAGTGTACATATGTGTCCAAAGTAGATTTGTGTGAATCCTCTGGATAATAAACAGTAAATACTAAGGATGATGTTTTTGATTTCGGATTGAGTGTCACCTCTAATCCTATTCCTTTTTGTGGTTTGGTTTAAGTAAGGAGGATGAACAGAGGTCTAATGAAATCCTGGCAAACCTCAGAGAATACCTGAGCTCTCTTCCATTCATCTTCCAAAATGCTTCCATTATTAGTGGTCAGGAAGAAGGGCTGTATGGGTGGATTACTGTCAACTACCTCAAGGAAAACTTCCTAAAGGTAATACGATCAAGGTAGAAATTAACTAATCCAAAAATGTTGTAATCCAAAGTCTATCTCTCTCTCTATCTCTCTCTCTATATATCTCTCTATATATCTCTCTATATATCTCTCTATATATCTCTATCTCTCTCTATATATCTCTCTCTATATATATCTCTCTATATATATCTATCTCTATATATCTCTCTCTCTATATCTCTCTCTATATATATCTCTCTCTATATCTCTCTCTCTATATCTCTCTATATATATATATCTCTCTCTATATCTATATCTTTCTATATATAACACTATTTGTTTTGAAACTGGATGGAAATCCATTCACTTGTCTGTAATACTAACCTTTTCTATTACATTGCAGAAAACCCTGTGGAACTCTTATGTACGTCCAGAAGGAGCAGAGACAGTTGGATCCATGGACCTTGGTGGAGCTTCAACTCAGATTGCTTTTGCAGTCCAGGATGATCTTAAGGGGGCTGACTACATGCATGTCAAACTATACGGTTATCCTTACAATGTCTACACACACAGTTTCCTCTGCTATGGCAAGAATGAGGCTGAGAAGAGGGTTTTGGACAAAGTAGTCCAGGTATTAAACTTTTCTTTGTGTTTTGTGTATGTGTACAGTATTTCTTACTACCACTGAAGGGCATCTCTCAGGTATTTACTATAATGGTAATGGCTATTTATGGTGCTTGCTTATGTGTTTCTGTGTGTATGTTTTAGTGTTGGTGTGTGCGGTGGCATTTGTAATATATGCTTTTTTGTATACATGTGCAGACCAAAATCCATTAACGGCTAGTTAAGAATTTATATTAAGTGAACAGTGCTGTCCCTGAGCTGCTAACAGGCAGAGGGAGACCAGTCAAAGATGCATTATGTCATTAAAAAATATTGATTGAACTGTGAATGCCTTTAAGATAGTCTGGGGGAAATTATTTCTAGAATATTATAACGTCGTTCTTAAAGCTAATAGTAATTGTCGTAGAAGAAATATGATGTGCTGTGAAAATATTACAGGTATAAATGTGCTGTAGTGCTGAAGAATCAAGTATTGAGAAGAAAATGTAATGTTTATAATTACATCTTAGATTAAAAGTTGTGTTTTTGTCCTTTCCCATCCTCTGTTGCTCTAGGAATCATCTGACCCAGCCCTCATTGTCAACCCCTGCTACCCTAAAGGTTTTAACACCACCATGAAGTACTCATTCATTTATAACACAGAGTGTACAGAGAAGCCAAAAAACTACAACCCTGATCAGGAGGTCTTCATGGTGGGAGCTGGAGACTCAGACAAGTGTGGGAGCATAGTAAAATCATTATTTGATTTCAGGACTTGCTCCTCAGTCCAGTGCTCCTTTAATGGGGTCGAGCAGCCACCGGTCACTGGAGATTATATGGTAACACACAGAGCATATGAGGCATATGTGCAGGTAAATGAAGATGCAAAACAACTGACTATATTGTATATTCCTACTGTTCCTGCCAGGCATATGCAGGATTCTTCTACATTGCTAGGGCTCTGCTGATAAATGAGACATCAGATATTGATCAATTCAACACCGCAGTTAGGAAATTCTGCCACACAGAGTGGTCAACGGTAAGTTCTTCATATTATGACATATTACATATTAGCTATGGTAATAAAAAAATTAAGGATGAAATGAAATAAGAGAAAACAATCTGGATCTGGAAAACAGGTGGAAGAGGGAATAATAGAAAAAGTAAAGAAAAAGATGAGAATAAAAGAAAATAAACACAATCATGAAACATAAATGTACAGAAATTCTATTGTTACACTAAGAGTGTGTCAACATTTCCTGATTGTTATTGTTAGTGTTATTCTAAAACATGTGTCAAAACTGTACTATCACAGACTAAAATCTACCTTATGCTTCTTTCAGCTGAGGGCAGAAAAGACATGGATCTCTTCCAGATACCTTCGGACTTACTGCTATGCAGCTCATTATGTCTTCACTTTGCTGGCAGATGGATACAAATTTGATATTAACACCTGGAAAAACATTCATTTCCAATTAGAGGTTAGTTGAACAAAAATGTTGGATTATTACTGCAAGAGTTGAAGAAAACCAAACATTTTTACTAAGACATTACTTTTTCTAAATACCGCATTATGTTGTCCTTTACAGTGTATCGGTTTCATAGTTGTGTGAAGTTTACACAACTATGAAGCCAATGCATATCCTATTCTTTATTCAATGCATGTGCTCATCTAGACATGCAACAAAGCAATGTTCATATAAGACAAAATAAGACAATACATTTATGGCAGGTTGATGATGAGAGTTGTAATGTCTGAACTGTCACCAGTCCCATCACAATGTGTCACAGACGTTTAACAGCCTTTAGCATACCAGCATAACAAATGTGTGGGGCCACCCAATAAAGTTGGATGGCTGACGTACTGATGATCTGCTCTCACAAAATTGAGGCCAGAATGAAAGACAGATAATGTATCACTGCTGGATGCCCTCAGGATATGGAACTTCTTACACAATGGAACAGTAGGGGATTCCTAGTATGTGAAACTATCGCTTATGAGTAATAAAGAACGATAGAAGTTCTAATTGTGTGGCACAAGAATGTTCCTCAACAACTGGCAATACAATTTCCTTTCTCCCCAACAAGAGTGGTAGTGTGCTGTGTTTAGTGCCTCTGGGTGTTTGGGAGCCTTCGGATTCTTTACTGTGATGGTGTTTTGGTTTTATGAGTCATCTTTAGCCCTTGAGCTGCAATTACATAACTTTATGACAGGGGGGTTACATGTGCTCAACTTCTCAAGACATGCAAAGTGATGTATTAGCTGACTGGAAGAATGTGCTTGTGTACAGCTGTACATCTGTTCTTGTTTTGTCTTCTCTTCTCTTCAGGTAAAGAAAACGAGCATTGGCTGGAGTTTGGGCTACATGCTGAGTATGTCCAACATGATCCCATCTGAAGTGAAAGAAATTACCCCAATGACAGACTCTGTCTTTGCTGGCCTCATCTTTCTATTTTCAGCCCTAATCATTGTAACGGCTGTCTTAGTTTTCATCATCCTCATTCGCACCTGCTACTGAAAGTTTAACACTCACAAAAGGAATGATCTGCTATTTTAAGCTTTGGATGCTGCTGTAAGGATATGTAGAGTTCTATGGTAGCATGTGATGTGGGTAAGTTATTGCCCAAACAAAGGAGACCAAAAAATAACCAAGGTGATGAAATTACTGCACCAGTAGTGCGGTTGTACTAACATTAGCATAATTAATCCATTTACATTAGCATCATTAACATTAACACAGTATGTATTTAAGTAATGGGCTCTTTTACATTTAGTTGACTGTGGTCTTTCTCAACCTCCAGTAAATGGAAATATTGTTGTTTTACAGGCAATAAGGTGTCAAAGTAGCTGTCAGAAAGGCACACAAATTATTAAAGAAAATGTGCTTATTCTGTCTCAAATGTTGCACATTATGTACAGTCTCAAAATTCAATTATTTATGTGCAAGCACACATTGACGCTCAAGCAAAAGCATGAGTTACAAACGTACCTACTGATTACGTTTATCATACTGTAGAATACAAATGTACTTGCACTGAATGCATCTGCTTTACTTACAAACTAGTAGCACTTCACTGCAGCTTTATTGTAGTGTTTTTCACTGTGTGTGACCTCATTGAAAACCATACTGTAGATATGCAACAATGCTCAATAAAAGCCTCTCTACTAAAAACAAATATTGAATGTGTAATGTGTAATTGTTTCCTTATGAATATGTAAACAAAATACAATAAAATTAGATGAATCATACAGTTTTATATATATAATATAAATATATATATATATATATATATTTGTATATACTGATGCAATTTTATTTCTGAGTTTCTTTTATTTCTGAGCAATGAATCTGACTGATCAGTGTACGACAGTAAACTCACTTGATATTTGCATCCAGCACATTTAATTGGCAGGTGCCTGGGAAGTAGTAATATATATACTGTATATATATATATATATATATATATATATATATGTATATATATATATATATATATATATATATATATATACATAATAATTATTGTTGAATTTTAAGTGAATTAGCTTTCTAAAGATAAATACTTTCTGAAACATTTAATTCTAAAACAAAAGTACCTACTATGATTTCTTTACTTGTCCAAGATCATTTCTGATGGAGAACAATACATATATAAACGTGTGTGTGTGTGTGTGTCTTTTGATATTTGGGTACAATGCCACCTAAGTTAAGTTTAAGTGAATTTGATATTCAGTCGCTTGTTCTAGGTCGCTCTAGGAAGTGTGGAGAAGAGGAGATACCATAGATCAAACCACCCAACCTGCAAAAAGTGAACATGCTTGTTACACACACGCACACACGTTATACGATTTGGTATTGCGTTATACGATTAATAGGAGTACACACTTCTGAGTATCCACTGTTTGAAACATGTTTTATTGAAAGATTTGTCTAAAAAAAAGAAAAAAAAAGGAAAGACATTTGAAACGACAGCAATATCAACTGGTTCTACATACAATCTCAGAATCACAATTTGACTCGTGACTGGTCGCTGTCGTAACGTGTAAATATCCCTTCAAAATAGGATTCAGGTATGCCAAAAATACATTTATGAAGACAATTTTCTTTTCATGACCATTTCAAACATTTCAGAATATGGAGTCAATGTCAAAAAACCTTGATATTTCACATTGAGCTATTTTTCTTTTAGCGTCTTCATATTTGTGCGCAAGCTAACACTCGCTAAGGTTTTTCAAAATAAAAGATTGTCTAGTCTCAGATAATACATAAAAAGGAAGTAATTAATCATTTCTTGTGTGGCCGGGTACCAATTCGTCCACACAAGGGACGTTTTGGTTTTTGGGGACCTGGGATACTAAATATTTGGTTTTTTGGTACTTTTGGGGACCTGGAATATACACGTGTTGGTCTATGGCACTTTTGGGGACCTGGAATACACACGTGTTGGTTTGTGGTATTTTTTGGGATGTGGGATACTCATTATTTGGTTTTGGGGCACCTGGAATATACACGTGTTGATTTATGGTACTTTTAGTGATCTCGAATGCACAAGTGTTGGTTTGTGGTACTTTTGGGGTCATGGAATACACACTTGTTGATTTATGGTACTTTTGGGGACCTGGAATATACACGTGTTGATTTTTGGTAGTTTTGGTGATCTGTAAAACACTCGTGTTGGTTTGTGGTACATTTGGTGACCTGTGATACTCATTATTTGGTTTTGAATGACCTGGGAAACACACGTGTTGGATTGTGGCAAATTTGGGGACTTGGGAAACACATATGTTGGTTTATGGTACATTTGGGGACCTGGGATACACACGTGTTGGTTTGTGGTACATTTGGGGACCTGGGATACACACATGTTGGTTTGTGGTACTTTTGGGGACCTAGAATACACACGTGTTGGTTTGTGGTACTTTTGGGGACTTGGGAAACACACGTGTTGGTTTGTGGTACTTTTGGGGAACTAGAATACACACGTGTTGGTTTATGGTATTTTTGGGGACTTGGGAAACACATATGTTGGTTTATGGTACTTTTGGGTCATGGAATACACACTTATTGATTTATGGTACTTTTGGTGACCTGGAATATACACGTGTTGAGTTATGGTACTTTTGGTGATCTGTAAAACACACGTGTTTGTGTGTGGTACATTTGGTGACCTGTGATACTCATTATTTGGTTTTGGGTGACCTGGGAAACACACGTGTTAGATTGTGGCAAATTTGGGGTCATGGAATATCCACTTCTTGATCTGTGCTACATTTACGGACCTGGGATACACACGTGTTGGTTTGTGGTACTTTTGGGGACCTGGGATACACACGTGTTGGTTTGTGGTACATTTGGGAACGTAGAATACACACGTATTGGTTTGTGGTACATTTGGGGACCTGGGATACACACGTGTTGGTTTGTGGTACTTTTGGGGACCTGGGATACACACGTGTTGGTTTGTGGTACATTTGGGAACGTAGAATACACACGTATTGGTTTGTGGTACTTTTGGGGACCTGGGATACACACGTGTTGGTTTGTGGTACATTTGGGGACCTGGGATACACACGTGTTGGTTTGTGGTACATTTGGGGACGCAGAATACACACGTATAGAATACACACGTATTAGTTTATGGTACTTTTGGGTACCTGGGATACACATGTGTTGGTTTGTGGTACATTTGGGGACCTGGGATACACACGTGTTGGTTTGTGGTACTTTTGGGGACTTGGGAAACACACGTGTTGGATTGTGGCAAATTTGGGGTCATGGAATATCCACTTCTTGATTTGTGCTACATTTACGGACCTGGGATACACACGTGTTGGTTTTTGGCACATTTAGGGACTTGGGAAACACATATTTTGGTTTATGGTACTTTTGGGGACCTAGAATACACACGTGTTGGTTTATGGTATTTTTGGGGACTTGGGAAATACATATGTTGGTTTATAGTACTTTTGGTGACCTGGAATATACACGTGTTGAGTTATGGTACTTTTGGTGATCTGTAAAACACACGTGTTTGTGTGTGGGACATTTGGTGACCTGTGATACTCATTATTTGGTTTTGGGTGACTTGGGAAACACACGTGTTGGATTGTGGCAAATTTGGGGTCATGGAATATCCACTTCTTGATTTGTGCTACATTTACGGACCTGGGATACACACGTGTTGGTTTTTGGCACATTTAGGGACTTGGGAAACACATATTTTGGTTTATGGTACTTTTGGGGACCTAGAATACACACGTGTTGGTTTATGGTATTTTTGGGGACTTGGGAAATACATATGTTGGTTTATAGTACTTTTGGTGACCTGGAATATACACGTGTTGAGTTATGGTACTTTTGGTGATCTGTAAAACACACGTGTTTGTGTGTGGGACATTTGGTGACCTGTGATACTCATTATTTGGTTTTGGGTGACTTGGGAAACACACGTGTTGGATTGTGGCAAATTTGGGGTCATGGAATATCCACTTCTTGATTTGTGCTACATTTACGGACCTGGGATACACACGTGTTGGTTTTTGGCACATTTAGGGACCTGGGATACACACGTGTTGGTTTATGGTACATTTGGGGACCTGGGACACACACGTGTTGGTTTATGGTACTTTTGGGGACCTGGGATACACACGTGTTGGTTTATGGTACTTTTGGGGACCTGGGATACACACGTGTTGGTTTATGGTACTTTTGGGGACGTGGGACACACATGTGTTGGTTTATGGTACATTTGGGGACCTGGGACACACACGTGTTGGTTTATGGTACTTTTGGGGACCTGGGATACACACGTGTTGGTTTATGGTACTTTTGGGGACCTGGGACACACACGTGTTGGTTTATGGTACATTTGGGGACCTGGGACACACACGTGTTGGTTTATGGTACTTTTGGGGACCTGGGATACACACGTGTTGGTTTATGGTACATTTGGGGACCTGGGATACACACGTGTTGGTTTATGGTACTTTTGGGGACCTGGGATACACACGTGTTGGTTTGTGGTACTTTTGGGGACCTGGGATACACACGTGTTGGTTTATGGTACATTTGGGGACCTGGGACACACACGTGTTGGTTTGTGGTACTTTTGGGGACCTGGGATACACACGTGTTGGTTTATGGTACATTTGGGGACCTGGGACACACACGTGTTGGTTTGTGGTACTTTTGGGGACCTGGGACACACACGTGTTGGTTTATGGTACATTTGGGGACCTGGGACACACACGTGTTGGTTTATGGTACTTTTGGGGACCTGGGATACACACGTGTTGGTTTGTGGTACTTTTGGGGACCTGGGATACACACGTGTTGGTTTGTGGTACTTTTGGGGACCTGGGATACACACGTGTTGGTTTATGGTACATTTGGGGACCTGGGACACACACGTGTTGGTTTGTGGTACTTTTGGGGACCTGGGCCACACACGTGTTGGTTTATGGTACATTTGGGGACCTGGGACACACACGTGTTGGTTTATGGTACTTTTGGGGACCTGGGATACACACGTGTTGGTTTGTGGTACTTTTGGGGACCTGGGATTCACACGTGTTGGTTTATGGTACTTTTGGGGACCTGGGACACACACCTGTTGGTTTATGGTACATTTGGGGACCTGGGACACACACGTGTTGGTTTATGGTACTTTTGGGGACCTGGGATACACACGTGTTGGTTTATGGTACTTTTGGGGACCTGGGACACACACGTGTTGGTTTATGGTACTTTTGGGGACCTGGGATACACACGTGTTGAGTTATGGTACTTTTGGTGATCTGTAAAACACACGTGTTTGTGTGTGGGACATTTGGTGACCTGTGATACTCATTATTTGGTTTTGGGTGACTTGGGAAACACACGTGTTGGATTGTGGCAAATTTGGGGTCATGGAATATCCACTTCTTGATTTGTGCTACATTTACGGACCTGGGATACACACGTGTTGGTTTTTGGCACATTTAGGGACTTGGGAAACACATATTTTGGTTTATGGTACTTTTGGGGACCTAGAATACACACGTGTTGGTTTATGGTATTTTTGGGGACTTGGGAAATACATATGTTGGTTTATAGTACTTTTGGTGACCTGGAATATACACGTGTTGAGTTATGGTACTTTTGGTGATCTGTAAAACACACGTGTTTGTGTGTGGGACATTTGGTGACCTGTGATACTCATTATTTGGTTTTGGGTGACTTGGGAAACACACGTGTTGGATTGTGGCAAATTTGGGGTCATGGAATATCCACTTCTTGATTTGTGCTACATTTACGGACCTGGGATACACACGTGTTGGTTTTTGGCACATTTAGGGACTTGGGAAACACATATTTTGGTTTATGGTACTTTTGGGGACCTAGAATACACACGTGTTGGTTTATGGTATTTTTGGGGACTTGGGAAATACATATGTTGGTTTATAGTACTTTTGGTGACCTGGAATATACACGTGTTGAGTTATGGTACTTTTGGTGATCTGTAAAACACACGTGTTTGTGTGTGGGACATTTGGTGACCTGTGATACTCATTATTTGGTTTTGGGTGACTTGGGAAACACACGTGTTGGATTGTGGCAAATTTGGGGTCATGGAATATCCACTTCTTGATTTGTGCTACATTTACGGACCTGGGATACACACGTGTTGGTTTTTGGCACATTTAGGGACTTGGGAAACACATATTTTGGTTTATGGTACTTTTGGGGACCTAGAATACACACGTGTTGGTTTATGGTATTTTTGGGGACTTGGGAAATACATATGTTGGTTTATAGTACTTTTGGTGACCTGGAATATACACGTGTTGAGTTATGGTACTTTTGGTGATCTGTAAAACACACGTGTTTGTGTGTGGGACATTTGGTGACCTGTGATACTCATTATTTGGTTTTGGGTGACTTGGGAAACACACGTGTTGGATTGTGGCAAATTTGGGGTCATGGAATATCCACTTCTTGATTTGTGCTACATTTACGGACCTGGGATACACACGTGTTGGTTTTTGGCACATTTAGGGACTTGGGAAACACATATTTTGGTTTATGGTACTTTTGGGGACCTAGAATACACACGTGTTGGTTTATGGTATTTTTGGGGACTTGGGAAATACATATGTTGGTTTATAGTACTTTTGGTGACCTGGAATATACACGTGTTGAGTTATGGTACTTTTGGTGATCTGTAAAACACACGTGTTTGTGTGTGGGACATTTGGTGACCTGTGATACTCATTATTTGGTTTTGGGTGACTTGGGAAACACACGTGTTGGATTGTGGCAAATTTGGGGTCATGGAATATCCACTTCTTGATTTGTGCTACATTTACGGACCTGGGATACACACGTGTTGGTTTTTGTCACATTTAGGGACCTGGGATACACACGTGTTGGTTTATGGTACATTTGGGGACCTGGGACACACACGTGTTGGTTTATGGTACTTTTGGGGACCTGGGATACACACGTGTTGGTTTATGGTACTTTTGGGGACCTGGGATACACACGTGTTGGTTTATGGTACTTTTGGGGACGTGGGACACACACGTGTTGGTTTATGGTACATTTGGGGACCTGGGACACACACGTGTTGGTTTATGGTACTTTTGGGGACCTGGGATACACACGTGTTGGTTTGTGGTACTTTTGGGGACCTGGGATACACACGTGTTGGTTTATGGTACATTTGGGGACCTGGGACACACACGTGTTGGTTTGTGGTACTTTTGGGGACCTGGGATACACACGTGTTGGTTTATGGTACATTTGGGGACCTGGGACACACACGTGTTGGTTTGTGGTACTTTTGGGGACCTGGGACACACACGTGTTGGTTTATGGTACATTTGGGGACCTGGGACACACACGTGTTGGTTTATGGTACTTTTGGGGACCTGGGATACACACGTGTTGGTTTATGGTACTTTTGGGGACCTGGGACACACACGTGTTGGTTTATGGTACTTTTGGGGACCTGGGATACACACGTGTTGGTTTATGGTACTTTTGGGGACGTGGGACACACACGTGTTGGTTTATGGTACATTTGGGGACCTGGGATACACATATGTTGGTTTATAGTACTTTTGGTGACCTGGAATATACACGTGTTGAGTTATGGTACTTTTGGTGATCTGTAAAACACACGTGTTTGTGTGTGGGACATTTGGTGACCTGTGATACTCATTATTTGGTTTTGGGTGACTTGGGAAACACACGTGTTGGATTGTGGCAAATTTGGGGTCATGGAATATCCACTTCTTGATTTGTGCTACATTTACGGACCTGGGATACACACGTGTTGGTTTTTGGCACATTTAGGGACTTGGGAAACACATATTTTGGTTTATGGTACTTTTGGGGACCTAGAATACACACGTGTTGGTTTATGGTATTTTTGGGGACTTGGGAAATACATATGTTGGTTTATAGTACTTTTGGTGACCTGGAATATACACGTGTTGAGTTATGGTACTTTTGGTGATCTGTAAAACACACGTGTTTGTGTGTGGGACATTTGGTGACCTGTGATACTCATTATTTGGTTTTGGGTGACTTGGGAAACACACGTGTTGGATTGTGGCAAATTTGGGGTCATGGAATATCCACTTCTTGATTTGTGCTACATTTACGGACCTGGGATACACAGGTGTTGGTTTTTGGCACATTTAGGGACTTGGGAAACACATATTTTGGTTTATGGTACTTTTGGGGACCTAGAATACACACGTGTTGGTTTATAGTACTTTTGGTGACCTGGAATATACACGTGTTGAGTTATGGTACTTTTGGTGATCTGTAAAACACACGTGTTTGTGTGTGGGACATTTGGTGACCTGTGATACTCATTATTTGGTTTTGGGTGACTTGGGAAACACACGTGTTGGATTGTGGCAAATTTGGGGTCATGGAATATCCACTTCTTGATTTGTGCTACATTTACGGACCTGGGATACACACGTGTTGGTTTATGGTACTTTTGGGGACCTGGGATACACACGTGTTGGTTTATGGTACTTTTGGGGACGTGGGACACACACGTGTTGGTTTATGGTACATTTGGGGACCTGGGACACACACGTGTTGGTTTGTGGTACTTTTGGGGACCTGGGATACACACGTGTTGGTTTATGGTACATTTGGGGACCTGGGACACACACGTGTTGGTTTGTGGTACTTTTGGGGACCTGGGATACACACGTGTTGGTTTATGGTACATTTGGGGACCTGGGACACACACGTGTTGGTTTGTGGTACTTTTGGGGACCTGGGACACACACGTGTTGGTTTATGGTACATTTGGGGACCTGGGACACACACGTGTTGGTTTATGGTACTTTTGGGGACCTGGGATACACACGTGTTGGTTTGTGGTACTTTTGGGGACCTGGGATACACACGTGTTGGTTTGTGGTACTTTTGGGGACCTGGGATACACACGTGTTGGTTTATGGTACATTTGGGGACCTGGGACACACACGTGTTGGTTTGTGGTACTTTTGGGGACCTGGGCCACACACGTGTTGGTTTATGGTACATTTGGGGACCTGGGACACACACGTGTTGGTTTATGGTACTTTTGGGGACCTGGGATACACACGTGTTGGTTTGTGGTACTTTTGGGGACCTGGGATTCACACGTGTTGGTTTATGGTACTTTTGGGGACCTGGGACACACACCTGTTGGTTTATGGTACATTTGGGGACCTGGGACACACACGTGTTGGTTTATGGTACTTTTGGGGACCTGGGATACACACGTGTTGGTTTATGGTACTTTTGGGGACCTGGGATACACACGTGTTGGTTTATGGTACTTTTGGGGACCTGGGACACACACGTGTTGGTTTATGGTACTTTTGGGGACCTGGGATACACACGTGTTGGTTTATGGTACTTTTGGGGACGTGGGACACACACGTGTTGGTTTATGGTACATTTGGGGACCTGGGATACACATATGTTGGTTTATAGTACTTTTGGTGACCTGGAATATACACGTGTTGAGTTATGGTACTTTTGGTGATCTGTAAAACACACGTGTTTGTGTGTGGGACATTTGGTGACCTGTGATACTCATTATTTGGTTTTGGGTGACTTGGGAAACACACGTGTTGGATTGTGGCAAATTTGGGGTCATGGAATATCCACTTCTTGATTTGTGCTACATTTACGGACCTGGGATACACACGTGTTGGTTTTTGGCACATTTAGGGACTTGGGAAACACATATTTTGGTTTATGGTACTTTTGGGGACCTAGAATACACACGTGTTGGTTTATGGTATTTTTGGGGACTTGGGAAATACATATGTTGGTTTATAGTACTTTTGGTGACCTGGAATATACACGTGTTGAGTTATGGTACTTTTGGTGATCTGTAAAACACACGTGTTTGTGTGTGGGACATTTGGTGACCTGTGATACTCATTATTTGGTTTTGGGTGACTTGGGAAACACACGTGTTGGATTGTGGCAAATTTGGGGTCATGGAATATCCACTTCTTGATTTGTGCTACATTTACGGACCTGGGATACACAGGTGTTGGTTTTTGGCACATTTAGGGACTTGGGAAACACATATTTTGGTTTATGGTACTTTTGGGGACCTAGAATACACACGTGTTGGTTTATAGTACTTTTGGTGACCTGGAATATACACGTGTTGAGTTATGGTACTTTTGGTGATCTGTAAAACACACGTGTTTGTGTGTGGGACATTTGGTGACCTGTGATACTCATTATTTGGTTTTGGGTGACTTGGGAAACACACGTGTTGGATTGTGGCAAATTTGGGGTCATGGAATATCCACTTCTTGATTTGTGCTACATTTACGGACCTGGGATACACACGTGTTGGTTTATGGTACTTTTGGGGACCTGGGACACACACGTGTTGGTTTATGGTACTTTTGGGGACCTGGGATACACACGTGTTGGTTTATGGTACTTTTGGGGACCTGGGACACACACGTGTTGGTTTATGGTACATTTGGGGACCTGGGACACACACGTGTTGGTTTATGGTACTTTTGGGGACCTGGGATACACACGTGTTGGTTTATGGTACATTTGGGGACCTGGGATACACACGTGTTGGTTTATGGTACTTTTGGGGACCTGGGATACACACGTGTTGGTTTGTGGTACTTTTGGGGACCTGGGATACACACGTGTTGGTTTATGGTACATTTGGGGACCTGGGACACACACGTGTTGGTTTGTGGTACTTTTGGGGACCTGGGATACACACGTGTTGGTTTATGGTACATTTGGGGACCTGGGACACACACGTGTTGGTTTGTGGTACTTTTGGGGACCTGGGACACACACGTGTTGGTTTATGGTACATTTGGGGACCTGGGACACACACGTGTTGGTTTATGGTACTTTTGGGGACCTGGGATACACACGTGTTGGTTTATGGTACTTTTGGGGACCTGGGACACACACGTGTTGGTTTATGGTACTTTTGGGGACCTGGGATACACACGTGTTGGTTTATGGTACTTTTGGGGACGTGGGACACACACGTGTTGGTTTATGGTACATTTGGGGACCTGGGATACACATATGTTGGTTTATAGTACTTTTGGTGACCTGGAATATACACGTGTTGAGTTATGGTACTTTTGGTGATCTGTAAAACACACGTGTTTGTGTGTGGGACATTTGGTGACCTGTGATACTCATTATTTGGTTTTGGGTGACTTGGGAAACACACGTGTTGGATTGTGGCAAATTTGGGGTCATGGAATATCCACTTCTTGATTTGTGCTACATTTACGGACCTGGGATACACACGTGTTGGTTTTTGGCACATTTAGGGACTTGGGAAACACATATTTTGGTTTATGGTACTTTTGGGGACCTAGAATACACACGTGTTGGTTTATGGTACTTTTGGTGACCTGTGATACTCATTATTTGGTTTTGGGGACCTGGGATACACACGTGTTGGTTTATGGTACTTTTGGGGACCTGGGATACACACGTGTTGGTTTATGGTACATTTGGGGACCTGGGACACACACGTGTTGGTTTATGGTACTTTTGGGGACCTGGGATACACACGTGTTGGTTTATGGTACATTTGGGGACCTGGGATACACACGTGTTGGTTTATGGTACTTTTGGGGACCTGGGATACACACGTGTTGGTTTATGGTACTTTTGGGGACCTGGGATACACACGTGTTGGTTTGTGGTACTTTTGGGGACCTGGGATACACACGTGTTGGTTTATGGTACATTTGGGGACCTGGGACACACACGTGTTGGTTTGTGGTACTTTTGGGGACCTGGGATACACACGTGTTGGTTTATGGTACATTTGGGGACCTGGGACACACACGTGTTGGTTTGTGGTACTTTTGGGGACCTGGGACACACACGTGTTGGTTTATGGTACATTTGGGGACCTGGGACACACACGTGTTGGTTTATGGTACTTTTGGGGACCTGGGATACACACGTGTTGGTTTATGGTACTTTTGGGGACCTGGGACACACACGTGTTGGTTTATGGTACTTTTGGGGACCTGGGATACACACGTGTTGGTTTATGGTACTTTTGGGGACGTGGGACACACACGTGTTGGTTTATGGTACATTTGGGGACCTGGGATACACATATGTTGGTTTATAGTACTTTTGGTGACCTGGAATATACACGTGTTGAGTTATGGTACTTTTGGTGATCTGTAAAACACACGTGTTTGTGTGTGGGACATTTGGTGACCTGTGATACTCATTATTTGGTTTTGGGTGACTTGGGAAACACACGTGTTGGATTGTGGCAAATTTGGGGTCATGGAATATCCACTTCTTGATTTGTGCTACATTTACGGACCTGGGATACACACGTGTTGGTTTTTGGCACATTTAGGGACTTGGGAAACACATATTTTGGTTTATGGTACTTTTGGGGACCTAGAATACACACGTGTTGGTTTATGGTATTTTTGGGGACTTGGGAAATACATATGTTGGTTTATAGTACTTTTGGTGACCTGGAATATACACGTGTTGAGTTATGGTACTTTTGGTGATCTGTAAAACACACGTGTTTGTGTGTGGGACATTTGGTGACCTGTGATACTCATTATTTGGTTTTGGGGACCTGGGACACACACGTGTTGGTTTATGGTACATTTGGGGACCTGGGACACACACGTGTTGGTTTATGGTACTTTTGGGGACCTGGGATACACACGTGTTGGTTTATGGTACATTTGGGGACCTGGGATACACACGTGTTGGTTTATGGTACTTTTGGGGACCTGGGATACACACGTGTTGGTTTGTGGTACTTTTGGGGACCTGGGATACACACGTGTTGGTTTATGGTACATTTGGGGACCTGGGACACACACGTGTTGGTTTGTGGTACTTTTGGGGACCTGGGATACACACGTGTTGGTTTATGGTACATTTGGGGACCTGGGACACACACGTGTTGGTTTGTGGTACTTTTGGGGACCTGGGACACACACGTGTTGGTTTATGGTACATTTGGGGACCTGGGACACACACGTGTTGGTTTATGGTACTTTTGGGGACCTGGGATACACACGTGTTGGTTTATGGTACTTTTGGGGACCTGGGACACACACGTGTTGGTTTATGGTACTTTTGGGGACCTGGGATACACACGTGTTGGTTTATGGTACTTTTGGGGACGTGGGACACACACGTGTTGGTTTATGGTACATTTGGGGACCTGGGATACACATATGTTGGTTTATAGTACTTTTGGTGACCTGGAATATACACGTGTTGAGTTATGGTACTTTTGGTGATCTGTAAAACACACGTGTTTGTGTGTGGGACATTTGGTGACCTGTGATACTCATTATTTGGTTTTGGGTGACTTGGGAAACACACGTGTTGGATTGTGGCAAATTTGGGGTCATGGAATATCCACTTCTTGATTTGTGCTACATTTACGGACCTGGGATACACACGTGTTGGTTTTTGGCACATTTAGGGACTTGGGAAACACATATTTTGGTTTATGGTACTTTTGGGGACCTAGAATACACACGTGTTGGTTTATGGTATTTTTGGGGACTTGGGAAATACATATGTTGGTTTATAGTACTTTTGGTGACCTGGAATATACACGTGTTGAGTTATGGTACTTTTGGTGATCTGTAAAACACACGTGTTTGTGTGTGGGACATTTGGTGACCTGTGATACTCATTATTTGGTTTTGGGTGACTTGGGAAACACACGTGTTGGATTGTGGCAAATTTGGGGTCATGGAATATCCACTTCTTGATTTGTGCTACATTTACGGACCTGGGATACACACGTGTTGGTTTTTGGCACATTTAGGGACTTGGGAAACACATATTTTGGTTTATGGTACTTTTGGGGACCTAGAATACACACGTGTTGGTTTATGGTACTTTTGGTGACCTGTGATACTCATTATTTGGTTTTGGGGACCTGGGATACACACGTGTTGGTTTATGGTACTTTTGGGGACCTGGGACACACACGTGTTGGTTTATGGTACTTTTGGGGACCTGGGATACACACGTGTTGGTTTATGGTACATTTGGGGACCTGGGATACACACGTGTTGGTTTGTGGTACTTTTGGGGACCTGGGACACACACGTGTTGGTTTATGGTACTTTTGGGGACCTGGGATACACACGTGTTGGTTTGTGGTACTTTTGGGGACCTGGGACACACACGTGTTGGTTTATGGTACATTTGGGGACCTGGGACACACACGTGTTGGTTTATGGTACTTTTGGTGACCTGTGATACTCATTATTTGGTTTTGGGGACCTGGGATACACACGTGTTGGTTTATGGTACATTTGGGGACCTGGGACACACACGTGTTGGTTTGTGGTACTTTTGGGGACCTGGGACACACACGTGTTGGTTTGTGGTACTTTTGGGGACCTGGGACACACACGTGTTGGTTTATGGTACATTTGGGGACCTGGGACACACACGTGTTGGTTTATGGTACTTTTGGGGACCTGGGATACACACGTGTTGGTTTATGGTACTTTTGGGGACCTGGGACACACACGTGTTGGTTTATGGTACTTTTGGGGACCTGGGATACACACGTGTTAGTTTATGGTACTTTTGGGGACGTGGGACACACACGTGTTGGTTTATGGTACATTTGGGGACCTGGGATACACATATGTTGGTTTATAGTACTTTTGGTGACCTGGAATATACACGTGTTGAGTTATGGTACTTTTGGTGATCTGTAAAACACACGTGTTTGTGTGTGGGACATTTGGTGACCTGTGATACTCATTATTTGGTTTTGGGTGACTTGGGAAACACACGTGTTGGATTGTGGCAAATTTGGGGTCATGGAATATCCACTTCTTGATTTGTGCTACATTTACGGACCTGGGATACACACGTGTTGGTTTTTGGCACATTTAGGGACTTGGGAAACACATATTTTGGTTTATGGTACCTTTGGGGACCTAGAATACACACGTGTTGGTTTATGGTATTTTTGGGGACTTGGGAAATACATATGTTGGTTTATAGTACTTTTGGTGACCTGGAATATACACGTGTTGAGTTATGGTACTTTTGGTGATCTGTAAAACACACGTGTTTGTGTGTGGGACATTTGGTGACCTGTGATACTCATTATTTGGTTTTGGGTGACTTGGGAAACACACGTGTTGGATTGTGGCAAATTTGGGGTCATGGAATATCCACTTCTTGATTTGTGCTACATTTACGGACCTGGGATACACACGTGTTGGTTTTTGGCACATTTAGGGACTTGGGAAACACATATTTTGGTTTATGGTACTTTTGGGGACCTAGAATACACACGTGTTGGTTTATGGTATTTTTGGGGACTTGGGAAATACATATGTTGGTTTATAGTACTTTTGGTGACCTGGAATATACACGTGTTGAGTTATGGTACTTTTGGTGATCTGTAAAACACACGTGTTTGTGTGTGGGACATTTGGTGACCTGTGATACTCATTATTTGGTTTTGGGTGACTTGGGAAACACACGTGTTGGATTGTGGCAAATTTGGGGTCATGGAATATCCACTTCTTGATTTGTGCTACATTTACGGACCTGGGATACACACGTGTTGGTTTTTGGCACATTTAGGGACTTGGGAAACACATATTTTGGTTTATGGTACTTTTGGGGACCTAGAATACACACGTGTTGGTTTATGGTACTTTTGGGGACCTGGGACACACACGTGTTGGTTTATGGTACTTTTGGGGACCTGGGATACACACGTGTTGGTTTATGGTACATTTGGGGACCTGGGACACACACGTGTTGGTTTATGGTACTTTTGGGGACCTGGGATACACACGTGTTGGTTTATGGTACTTTTGGGGACGTGGGACACACACGTGTTGGTTTATGGTACATTTGGGGACCTGGGATACACATATGTTGGTTTATAGTACTTTTGGTGACCTGGAATATACACGTGTTGAGTTATGGTACTTTTGGTGATCTGTAAAACACACGTGTTTGTGTGTGGGACATTTGGTGACCTGTGATACTCATTATTTGGTTTTGGGTGACTTGGGAAACACACGTGTTGGATTGTGGCAAATTTGGGGTCATGGAATATCCACTTCTTGATTTGTGCTACATTTACGGACCTGGGATACACACGTGTTGGTTTTTGGCACATTTAGGGACTTGGGAAACACATATTTTGGTTTATGGTACTTTTGGGGACCTAGAATACACACGTGTTGGTTTATGGTACTTTTGGTGACCTGTGATACTCATTATTTGGTTTTGGGGACCTGGGATACACACGTGTTGGTTTATGGTACTTTTGGGGACCTGGGATACACACGTGTTGGTTTATGGTACTTTTGGGGACCTGGGACACACACGTGTTGGTTTATGGTACATTTGGGGACCTGGGACACACACGTGTTGATTTATGGTACTTTTGGGGACCTGGGATACACACGTGTTGGTTTATGGTACATTTGGGGACCTGGGATACACACGTGTTGGTTTATGGTACTTTTGGGGACCTGGTATACACACGTGTTGGTTTGTGGTACTTTTGGGGACCTGGGATACACACGTGTTGGTTTATGGTACATTTGGGGACCTGGGACACACACGTGTTGGTTTGTGGTACTTTTGGGGACCTGGGATACACACGTGTTGGTTTATGGTACATTTGGGGACCTGGGACACACACGTGTTGGTTTGTGGTACTTTTGGGGACCTGGGACACACACGTGTTGGTTTATGGTACATTTGGGGACCTGGGACACACACGTGTTGGTTTATGGTACTTTTGGGGACCTGGGATACACACGTGTTGGTTTATGGTACTTTTGGGGACCTGGGACACACACGTGTTGGTTTATGGTACTTTTGGGGACCTGGGATACACACGTGTTAGTTTATGGTACTTTTGGGGACGTGGGACACACACGTGTTGGTTTATGGTACATTTGGGGACCTGGGATACACATATGTTGGTTTATAGTACTTTTGGTGACCTGGAATATACACGTGTTGAGTTATGGTACTTTTGGTGATCTGTAAAACACACGTGTTTGTGTGTGGGACATTTGGTGACCTGTGATACTCATTATTTGGTTTTGGGTGACTTGGGAAACACACGTGTTGGATTGTGGCAAATTTGGGGTCATGGAATATCCACTTCTTGATTTCTGCTACATTTACGGACCTGGGATACACACGTGTTGGTTTTTGGCACATTTAGGGACTTGGGAAACACATATTTTGGTTTATGGTACTTTTGGGGACCTAGAATACACACGTGTTGGTTTATGGTATTTTTGGGGACTTGGGAAATACATATGTTGGTTTATAGTACTTTTGGTGACCTGGAATATACACGTGTTGAGTTATGGTACTTTTGGTGATCTGTAAAACACACGTGTTTGTGTGTGGGACATTTGGTGACCTGTGATACTCATTATTTGGTTTTGGGTGACTTGGGAAACACACGTGTTGGATTGTGGCAAATTTGGGGTCATGGAATATCCACTTCTTGATTTGTGCTACATTTACGGACCTGGGATACACACGTGTTGGTTTTTGGCACATTTAGGGACTTGGGAAACACATATTTTGGTTTATGGTACTTTTGGGGACCTAGAATACACACGTGTTGGTTTATGGTATTTTTGGGGACTTGGGAAATACATATGTTGGTTTATAGTACTTTTGGTGACCTGGAATATACACGTGTTGAGTTATGGTACTTTTGGTGATCTGTAAAACACACGTGTTTGTGTGTGGGACATTTGGTGACCTGTGATACTCATTATTTGGTTTTGGGTGACTTGGGAAACACACGTGTTGGATTGTGGCAAATTTGGGGTCATGGAATATCCACTTCTTGATTTGTGCTACATTTACGGACCTGGGATACACACGTGTTGGTTTTTGGCACATTTAGGGACTTGGGAAACACATATTTTGGTTTATGGTACTTTTGGGGACCTAGAATACACACGTGTTGGTTTATGGTATTTTTGGGGACTTGGGAAATACATATGTTGGTTTATAGTACTTTTGGTGACCTGGAATATACACGTGTTGAGTTATGGTACTTTTGGTGATCTGTAAAACACACGTGTTTGTGTGTGGGACATTTGGTGACCTGTGATACTCATTATTTGGTTTTGGGTGACTTGGGAAACACACGTGTTGGATTGTGGCAAATTTGGGGTCATGGAATATCCACTTCTTGATTTGTGCTACATTTACGGACCTGGGATACACACGTGTTGGTTTTTGGCACATTTAGGGACTTGGGAAACACATATTTTGGTTTATGGTACTTTTGGGGACCTAGAATACACACGTGTTGGTTTATGGTACTTTTGGTGACCTGTGATACTCATTATTTGGTTTTGGGGACCTGGGATACACACGTGTTGGTTTATGGTACTTTTGGGGACCTGGGATACACACGTGTTGGTTTGTGGTACTTTTGGGGACCTGGGATACACACGTGTTGGTTTGTGGTACTTTTGGGGACCTGGGATACACACGTGTTGGTTTATGGTACATTTGGGGACCTGGGACACACGTGTTGGTTTGTGGTACTTTTGGGGACCTGGGCCACACACGTGTTGGTTTATGGTACATTTGGGGACCTGGGACACACACGTGTTGGTTTATGGTACTTTTGGGGACCTGGGATACACACGTGTTGGTTTGTGGTACTTTTGGGGACCTGGGATACACACGTGTTGGTTTATGGTACTTTTGGGGACCTGGGACACACACGTGTTGGTTTATGGTACATTTGGGGACCTGGGACACACACGTGTTGGTTTATGGTACTTTTGGGGACCTGGGATACACACGTGTTGGTTTATGGTACTTTTGGGGACCTGGGACACACACGTGTTGGTTTATGGTACTTTTGGGGACCTGGGATACACACGTGTTGAGTTATGGTACTTTTGGTGATCTGTAAAACACACGTGTTTGTGTGTGGGACATTTGGTGACCTGTGATACTCATTATTTGGTTTTGGGTGACTTGGGAAACACACGTGTTGGATTGTGGCAAATTTGGGGTCATGGAATATCCACTTCTTGATTTGTGCTACATTTACGGACCTGGGATACACACGTGTTGGTTTTTGGCACATTTAGGGACTTGGGAAACACATATTTTGGTTTATGGTACTTTTGGGGACCTAGAATACACACGTGTTGGTTTATGGTATTTTTGGGGACTTGGGAAATACATATGTTGGTTTATAGTACTTTTGGTGACCTGGAATATACACGTGTTGAGTTATGGTACTTTTGGTGATCTGTAAAACACACGTGTTTGTGTGTGGGACATTTGGTGACCTGTGATACTCATTATTTGGTTTTGGGTGACTTGGGAAACACACGTGTTGGATTGTGGCAAATTTGGGGTCATGGAATATCCACTTCTTGATTTGTGCTACATTTACGGACCTGGGATACACACGTGTTGGTTTTTGGCACATTTAGGGACTTGGGAAACACATATTTTGGTTTATGGTACTTTTGGGGACCTAGAATACACACGTGTTGGTTTATGGTATTTTTGGGGACTTGGGAAATACATATGTTGGTTTATAGTACTTTTGGTGACCTGGAATATACACGTGTTGAGTTATGGTACTTTTGGTGATCTGTAAAACACACGTGTTTGTGTGTGGGACATTTGGTGACCTGTGATACTCATTATTTGGTTTTGGGTGACTTGGGAAACACACGTGTTGGATTGTGGCAAATTTGGGGTCATGGAATATCCACTTCTTGATTTGTGCTACATTTACGGACCTGGGATACACACGTGTTGGTTTTTGGCACATTTAGGGACTTGGGAAACACATATTTTGGTTTATGGTACTTTTGGGGACCTAGAATACACACGTGTTGGTTTATGGTATTTTTGGGGACTTGGGAAATACATATGTTGGTTTATAGTACTTTTGGTGACCTGGAATATACACGTGTTGAGTTATGGTACTTTTGGTGATCTGTAAAACACACGTGTTTGTGTGTGGGACATTTGGTGACCTGTGATACTCATTATTTGGTTTTGGGTGACTTGGGAAACACACGTGTTGGATTGTGGCAAATTTGGGGTCATGGAATATCCACTTCTTGATTTGTGCTACATTTACGGACCTGGGATACACACGTGTTGGTTTTTGGCACATTTAGGGACTTGGGAAACACATATTTTGGTTTATGGTACTTTTGGGGACCTAGAATACACACGTGTTGGTTTATGGTACTTTTGGTGACCTGTGATACTCATTATTTGGTTTTGGGGACCTGGGATACACACGTGTTGGTTTATGGTACTTTTGGGGACCTGGGATACACACGTGTTGGTTTGTGGTACTTTTGGGGACCTGGGATACACACGTGTTGGTTTGTGGTACTTTTGGGGACCTGGGATACACACGTGTTGGTTTATGGTACATTTGGGGACCTGGGACACACGTGTTGGTTTGTGGTACTTTTGGGGACCTGGGCCACACACGTGTTGGTTTATGGTACATTTGGGGACCTGGGACACACACGTGTTGGTTTATGGTACTTTTGGGGACCTGGGATACACACGTGTTGGTTTGTGGTACTTTTGGGGACCTGGGATACACACGTGTTGGTTTATGGTACTTTTGGGGACCTGGGACACACACGTGTTGGTTTATGGTACATTTGGGGACCTGGGACACACACGTGTTGGTTTATGGTACTTTTGGGGACCTGGGATACACACGTGTTGGTTTATGGTACTTTTGGGGACCTGGGACACACACGTGTTGGTTTATGGTACTTTTGGGGACCTGGGATACACACGTGTTGAGTTATGGTACTTTTGGTGATCTGTAAAACACACGTGTTTGTGTGTGGGACATTTGGTGACCTGTGATACTCATTATTTGGTTTTGGGTGACTTGGGAAACACACGTGTTGGATTGTGGCAAATTTGGGGTCATGGAATATCCACTTCTTGATTTGTGCTACATTTACGGACCTGGGATACACACGTGTTGGTTTTTGGCACATTTAGGGACTTGGGAAACACATATTTTGGTTTATGGTACTTTTGGGGACCTAGAATACACACGTGTTGGTTTATGGTATTTTTGGGGACTTGGGAAATACATATGTTGGTTTATAGTACTTTTGGTGACCTGGAATATACACGTGTTGAGTTATGGTACTTTTGGTGATCTGTAAAACACACGTGTTTGTGTGTGGGACATTTGGTGACCTGTGATACTCATTATTTGGTTTTGGGTGACTTGGGAAACACACGCGTTGGATTGTGGCAAATTTGGGGTCATGGAATATCCACTTCTTGATTTGTGCTACATTTACGGACCTGGGATACACACGTGTTGGTTTTTGGCACATTTAGGGACTTGGGAAACACATATTTTGGTTTATGGTACTTTTGGGGACCTAGAATACACACGTGTTGGTTTATGGTATTTTTGGGGACTTGGGAAATACATATGTTGGTTTATAGTACTTTTGGTGACCTGGAATATACACGTGTTGAGTTATGGTACTTTTGGTGATCTGTAAAACACACGTGTTTGTGTGTGGGACATTTGGTGACCTGTGATACTCATTATTTGGTTTTGGGTGACTTGGGAAACACACGCGTTGGATTGTGGCAAATTTGGGGTCATGGAATATCCACTTCTTGATTTGTGCTACATTTACGGACCTGGGATACACACGTGTTGGTTTTTGGCACATTTAGGGACTTGGGAAACACATATTTTGGTTTATGGTACTTTTGGGGACCTAGAATACACACGTGTTGGTTTATGGTATTTTTGGGGACTTGGGAAATACATATGTTGGTTTATAGTACTTTTGGTGACCTGGAATATACACGTGTTGAGTTATGGTACTTTTGGTGATCTGTAAAACACACGTGTTTGTGTGTGGGACATTTGGTGACCTGTGATACTCATTATTTGGTTTTGGGTGACTTGGGAAACACACGTGTTGGATTGTGGCAAATTTGGGGTCATGGAATATCCACTTCTTGATTTGTGCTACATTTACGGACCTGGGATACACACGTGTTGGTTTTTGGCACATTTAGGGACTTGGGAAACACATATTTTGGTTTATGGTACTTTTGGGGACCTAGAATACACACGTGTTGGTTTATGGTACTTTTGGTGACCTGTGATACTCATTATTTGGTTTTGGGGACCTGGGATACACACGTGTTGGTTTATGGTACTTTTGGGGACCTGGGATACACACGTGTTGGTTTATGGTACTTTTGGGGACCTGGGACACACACGTGTTGGTTTATGGTACATTTGGGGACCTGGGACACACACGTGTTGGTTTATGGTACTTTTGGGGACCTGGGATACACACGTGTTGGTTTATGGTACATTTGGGGACCTGGGATACACACGTGTTGGTTTATGGTACTTTTGGGGACCTGGTATACACACGTGTTGGTTTGTGGTACTTTTGGGGACCTGGGATACACACGTGTTGGTTTATGGTACATTTGGGGACCTGGGACACACGTGTTGGTTTGTGGTACTTTTGGGGACCTGGGATACACACGTGTTGGTTTATGGTACATTTGGGGACCTGGGACACACACGTGTTGGTTTGTGGTACTTTTGGGGACCTGGGACACACACGTGTTGGTTTATGGTACATTTGGGGACCTGGGACACACACGTGTTGGTTTATGGTACTTTTGGGGACCTGGGATACACACGTGTTGGTTTATGGTACTTTTGGGGACCTGGGACACACACGTGTTGGTTTATGGTACTTTTGGGGACCTGGGATACACACGTGTTAGTTTATGGTACTTTTGGGGACGTGGGACACACACGTGTTGGTTTATGGTACATTTGGGGACCTGGGATACACATGTGTTGGTTTATAGTACTTTTGGTGACCTGGAATATACACGTGTTGAGTTATGGTACTTTTGGTGATCTGTAAAACACACGTGTTTGTGTGTGGGACATTTGGTGACCTGTGATACTCATTATTTGGTTTTGGGTGACTTGGGAAACACACGTGTTGGATTGTGGCAAATTTGGGGTCATGGAATATCCACTTCTTGATTTGTGCTACATTTACGGACCTGGGATACACACGTGTTGGTTTTTGGCACATTTAGGGACTTGGGAAACACATATTTTGGTTTATGGTACTTTTGGGGACCTAGAATACACACGTGTTGGTTTATGGTATTTTTGGGGACTTGGGAAATACATATGTTGGTTTATAGTACTTTTGGTGACCTGGAATATACACGTGTTGAGTTATGGTACTTTTGGTGATCTGTAAAACACACGTGTTTGTGTGTGGGACATTTGGTGACCTGTGATACTCATTATTTGGTTTTGGGTGACTTGGGAAACACACGTGTTGGATTGTGGCAAATTTGGGGTCATGGAATATCCACTTCTTGATTTGTGCTACATTTACGGACCTGGGATACACACGTGTTGGTTTTTGGCACATTTAGGGACTTGGGAAACACATATTTTGGTTTATGGTACTTTTGGGGACCTAGAATACACACGTGTTGGTTTATGGTATTTTTGGGGACTTGGGAAATACATATGTTGGTTTATAGTACTTTTGGTGACCTGGAATATACACGTGTTGAGTTATGGTACTTTTGGTGATCTGTAAAACACACGTGTTTGTGTGTGGGACATTTGGTGACCTGTGATACTCATTATTTGGTTTTGGGTGACTTGGGAAACACACGTGTTGGATTGTGGCAAATTTGGGGTCATGGAATATCCACTTCTTGATTTGTGCTACATTTACGGACCTGGGATACACACGTGTTGGTTTTTGGCACATTTAGGGACTTGGGAAACACATATTTTGGTTTATGGTACTTTTGGGGACCTAGAATACACACGTGTTGGTTTATGGTACTTTTGGTGACCTGTGATACTCATTATTTGGTTTTGGGGACCTGGGATACACACGTGTTGGTTTATGGTACTTTTGGGGACCTGGGATACACACGTGTTGGTTTGTGGTACTTTTGGGGACCTGGGATACACACGTGTTGGTTTGTGGTACTTTTGGGGACCTGGGATACACACGTGTTGGTTTATGGTACATTTGGGGACCTGGGACACACGTGTTGGTTTGTGGTACTTTTGGGGACCTGGGCCACACACGTGTTGGTTTATGGTACATTTGGGGACCTGGGACACACACGTGTTGGTTTATGGTACTTTTGGGGACCTGGGATACACACGTGTTGGTTTGTGGTACTTTTGGGGACCTGGGATACACACGTGTTGGTTTATGGTACTTTTGGGGACCTGGGACACACACGTGTTGGTTTATGGTACATTTGGGGACCTGGGACACACACGTGTTGGTTTATGGTACTTTTGGGGACCTGGGATACACACGTGTTGGTTTATGGTACTTTTGGGGACCTGGGACACACACGTGTTGGTTTATGGTACTTTTGGGGACCTGGGATACACACGTGTTGAGTTATGGTACTTTTGGTGATCTGTAAAACACACGTGTTTGTGTGTGGGACATTTGGTGACCTGTGATACTCATTATTTGGTTTTGGGTGACTTGGGAAACACACGTGTTGGATTGTGGCAAATTTGGGGTCATGGAATATCCACTTCTTGATTTGTGCTACATTTACGGACCTGGGATACACACGTGTTGGTTTTTGGCACATTTAGGGACTTGGGAAACACATATTTTGGTTTATGGTACTTTTGGGGACCTAGAATACACACGTGTTGGTTTATGGTATTTTTGGGGACTTGGGAAATACATATGTTGGTTTATAGTACTTTTGGTGACCTGGAATATACACGTGTTGAGTTATGGTACTTTTGGTGATCTGTAAAACACACGTGTTTGTGTGTGGGACATTTGGTGACCTGTGATACTCATTATTTGGTTTTGGGTGACTTGGGAAACACACGTGTTGGATTGTGGCAAATTTGGGGTCATGGAATATCCACTTCTTGATTTGTGCTACATTTACGGACCTGGGATACACACGTGTTGGTTTTTGGCACATTTAGGGACTTGGGAAACACATATTTTGGTTTATGGTACTTTTGGGGACCTAGAATACACACGTGTTGGTTTATGGTATTTTTGGGGACTTGGGAAATACATATGTTGGTTTATAGTACTTTTGGTGACCTGGAATATACACGTGTTGAGTTATGGTACTTTTGGTGATCTGTAAAACACACGTGTTTGTGTGTGGGACATTTGGTGACCTGTGATACTCATTATTTGGTTTTGGGTGACTTGGGAAACACACGTGTTGGATTGTGGCAAATTTGGGGTCATGGAATATCCACTTCTTGATTTGTGCTACATTTACGGACCTGGGATACACACGTGTTGGTTTTTGGCACATTTAGGGACTTGGGAAACACATATTTTGGTTTATGGTACTTTTGGGGACCTAGAATACACACGTGTTGGTTTATGGTACTTTTGGTGACCTGTGATACTCATTATTTGGTTTTGGGGACCTGGGATACACACGTGTTGGTTTATGGTACTTTTGGGGACCTGGGATACACACGTGTTGGTTTGTGGTACTTTTGGGGACCTGGGATACACACGTGTTGGTTTGTGGTACTTTTGGGGACCTGGGATACACACGTGTTGGTTTATGGTACATTTGGGGACCTGGGACACACGTGTTGGTTTGTGGTACTTTTGGGGACCTGGGCCACACACGTGTTGGTTTATGGTACATTTGGGGACCTGGGACACACACGTGTTGGTTTATGGTACATTTGGGGACCTGGGATACACACGTGTTGGTTTGTGGTACTTTTGGGGACCTGGGATACACACGTGTTGGTTTATGGTACTTTTGGGGACCTGGGACACACACGTGTTGGTTTATGGTACATTTGGGGACCTGGGACACACACGTGTTGGTTTATGGTACTTTTGGGGACCTGGGATACACACGTGTTGGTTTATGGTACTTTTGGGGACCTGGGACACACACGTGTTGGTTTATGGTACTTTTGGGGACCTGGGATACACACGTGTTGAGTTATGGTACTTTTGGTGATCTGTAAAACACACGTGTTTGTGTGTGGGACATTTGGTGACCTGTGATACTCATTATTTGGTTTTGGGTGACTTGGGAAACACACGTGTTGGATTGTGGCAAATTTGGGGTCATGGAATATCCACTTCTTGATTTGTGCTACATTTACGGACCTGGGATACACACGTGTTGGTTTTTGGCACATTTAGGGACTTGGGAAACACATATTTTGGTTTATGGTACTTTTGGGGACCTAGAATACACACGTGTTGGTTTATGGTATTTTTGGGGACTTGGGAAATACATATGTTGGTTTATAGTACTTTTGGTGACCTGGAATATACACGTGTTGAGTTATGGTACTTTTGGTGATCTGTAAAACACACGTGTTTGTGTGTGGGACATTTGGTGACCTGTGATACTCATTATTTGGTTTTGGGTGACTTGGGAAACACACGTGTTGGATTGTGGCAAATTTGGGGTCATGGAATATCCACTTCTTGATTTGTGCTACATTTACGGACCTGGGATACACACGTGTTGGTTTTTGGCACATTTAGGGACTTGGGAAACACATATTTTGGTTTATGGTACTTTTGGGGACCTAGAATACACACGTGTTGGTTTATGGTATTTTTGGGGACTTGGGAAATACATATGTTGGTTTATAGTACTTTTGGTGACCTGGAATATACACGTGTTGAGTTATGGTACTTTTGGTGATCTGTAAAACACACGTGTTTGTGTGTGGGACATTTGGTGACCTGTGATACTCATTATTTGGTTTTGGGTGACTTGGGAAACACACGTGTTGGATTGTGGCAAATTTGGGGTCATGGAATATCCACTTCTTGATTTGTGCTACATTTACGGACCTGGGATACACACGTGTTGGTTTTTGGCACATTTAGGGACTTGGGAAACACATATTTTGGTTTATGGTACTTTTGGGGACCTAGAATACACACGTGTTGGTTTATGGTACTTTTGGTGACCTGTGATACTCATTATTTGGTTTTGGGGACCTGGGATACACACGTGTTGGTTTATGGTACTTTTGGGGACCTGGGATACACACGTGTTGGTTTATGGTACTTTTGGGGACCTGGGACACACACGTGTTGGTTTATGGTACATTTGGGGACCTGGGACACACACGTGTTGGTTTATGGTACTTTTGGGGACCTGGGATACACACGTGTTGGTTTATGGTACATTTGGGGACCTGGGATACACACGTGTTGGTTTATGGTACTTTTGGGGACCTGGTATACACACGTGTTGGTTTGTGGTACTTTTGGGGACCTGGGATACACACGTGTTGGTTTATGGTACATTTGGGGACCTGGGACACACGTGTTGGTTTGTGGTACTTTTGGGGACCTGGGATACACACGTGTTGGTTTATGGTACATTTGGGGACCTGGGACACACACGTGTTGGTTTGTGGTACTTTTGGGGACCTGGGACACACACGTGTTGGTTTATGGTACATTTGGGGACCTGGGACACACACGTGTTGGTTTATGGTACTTTTGGGGACCTGGGATACACACGTGTTGGTTTATGGTACTTTTGGGGACCTGGGACACACACGTGTTGGTTTATGGTACTTTTGGGGACCTGGGATACACACGTGTTAGTTTATGGTACTTTTGGGGACGTGGGACACACACGTGTTGGTTTATGGTACATTTGGGGACCTGGGATACACATATGTTGGTTTATAGTACTTTTGGTGACCTGGAATATACACGTGTTGAGTTATGGTACTTTTGGTGATCTGTAAAACACACGTGTTTGTGTGTGGGACATTTGGTGACCTGTGATACTCATTATTTGGTTTTGGGTGACTTGGGAAACACACGTGTTGGATTGTGGCAAATTTGGGGTCATGGAATATCCACTTCTTGATTTGTGCTACATTTACGGACCTGGGATACACACGTGTTGGTTTTTGGCACATTTAGGGACTTGGGAAACACATATTTTGGTTTATGGTACTTTTGGGGACCTAGAATACACACGTGTTGGTTTATGGTATTTTTGGGGACTTGGGAAATACATATGTTGGTTTATAGTACTTTTGGTGACCTGGAATATACACGTGTTGAGTTATGGTACTTTTGGTGATCTGTAAAACACACGTGTTTGTGTGTGGGACATTTGGTGACCTGTGATACTCATTATTTGGTTTTGGGTGACTTGGGAAACACACGTGTTGGATTGTGGCAAATTTGGGGTCATGGAATATCCACTTCTTGATTTGTGCTACATTTACGGACCTGGGATACACACGTGTTGGTTTTTGGCACATTTAGGGACTTGGGAAACACATATTTTGGTTTATGGTACTTTTGGGGACCTAGAATACACACGTGTTGGTTTATGGTATTTTTGGGGACTTGGGAAATACATATGTTGGTTTATAGTACTTTTGGTGACCTGGAATATACACGTGTTGAGTTATGGTACTTTTGGTGATCTGTAAAACACACGTGTTTGTGTGTGGGACATTTGGTGACCTGTGATACTCATTATTTGGTTTTGGGTGACTTGGGAAACACACGTGTTGGATTGTGGCAAATTTGGGGTCATGGAATATCCACTTCTTGATTTGTGCTACATTTACGGACCTGGGATACACACGTGTTGGTTTTTGGCACATTTAGGGACTTGGGAAACACATATTTTGGTTTATGGTACTTTTGGGGACCTAGAATACACACGTGTTGGTTTATGGTACTTTTGGTGACCTGTGATACTCATTATTTGGTTTTGGGGACCTGGGATACACACGTGTTGGTTTATGGTACTTTTGGGGACCTGGGATACACACGTGTTGGTTTGTGGTACTTTTGGGGACCTGGGATACACACGTGTTGGTTTGTGGTACTTTTGGGGACCTGGGATACACACGTGTTGGTTTATGGTACATTTGGGGACCTGGGACACACACGTGTTGGTTTGTGGTACTTTTGGGGACCTGGGCCACACACGTGTTGGTTTATGGTACATTTGGGGACCTGGGACACACACGTGTTGGTTTATGGTACTTTTGGGGACCTGGGATACACACGTGTTGGTTTGTGGTACTTTTGGGGACCTGGGATACACACGTGTTGGTTTATGGTACTTTTGGGGACCTGGGACACACACGTGTTGGTTTATGGTACATTTGGGGACCTGGGACACACACGTGTTGGTTTATGGTACTTTTGGGGACCTGGGATACACACGTGTTGGTTTATGGTACTTTTGGGGACCTGGGACACACACGTGTCGGTTTATGGTACTTTTGGGGACCTGGGATACACACGTGTTGAGTTATGGTACTTTTGGTGATCTGTAAAACACACGTGTTTGTGTGTGGGACATTTGGTGACCTGTGATACTCATTATTTGGTTTTGGGTGACTTGGGAAACACACGTGTTGGATTGTGGCAAATTTGGGGTCATGGAATATCCACTTCTTGATTTGTGCTACATTTACGGACCTGGGATACACACGTGTTGGTTTTTGGCACATTTAGGGACTTGGGAAACACATATTTTGGTTTATGGTACTTTTGGGGACCTAGAATACACACGTGTTGGTTTATGGTATTTTTGGGGACTTGGGAAATACATATGTTGGTTTATAGTACTTTTGGTGACCTGGAATATACACGTGTTGAGTTATGGTACTTTTGGTGATCTGTAAAACACACGTGTTTGTGTGTGGGACATTTGGTGACCTGTGATACTCATTATTTGGTTTTGGGTGACTTGGGAAACACACGTGTTGGATTGTGGCAAATTTGGGGTCATGGAATATCCACTTCTTGATTTGTGCTACATTTACGGACCTGGGATACACAGGTGTTGGTTTTTGGCACATTTAGGGACTTGGGAAACACATATTTTGGTTTATGGTACTTTTGGGGACCTAGAATACACACGTGTTGGTTTATAGTACTTTTGGTGACCTGGAATATACACGTGTTGAGTTATGGTACTTTTGGTGATCTGTAAAACACACGTGTTTGTGTGTGGGACATTTGGTGACCTGTGATACTCATTATTTGGTTTTGGGTGACTTGGGAAACACACGTGTTGGATTGTGGCAAATTTGGGGTCATGGAATATCCACTTCTTGATTTGTGCTACATTTACGGACCTGGGATACACACGTGTTGGTTTATGGTACTTTTGGGGACCTGGGATACACACGTGTTGGTTTATGGTACTTTTGGGGACGTGGGACACACATGTGTTGGTTTATGGTACATTTGGGGACCTGGGACACACACGTGTTGGTTTATGGTACTTTTGGGGACCTGGGATACACACGTGTTGGTTTATGGTACTTTTGGGGACCTGGGACACACACGTGTTGGTTTATGGTACATTTGGGGACCTGGGACACACACGTGTTGGTTTATGGTACTTTTGGGGACCTGGGATACACACGTGTTGGTTTATGGTACATTTGGGGACCTGGGATACACACGTGTTGGTTTATGGTACTTTTGGGGACCTGGGATACACACGTGTTGGTTTGTGGTACTTTTGGGGACCTGGGATACACACGTGTTGGTTTATGGTACATTTGGGGACCTGGGACACACACGTGTTGGTTTGTGGTACTTTTGGGGACCTGGGATACACACGTGTTGGTTTATGGTACATTTGGGGACCTGGGACACACACGTGTTGGTTTGTGGTACTTTTGGGGACCTGGGACACACACGTGTTGGTTTATGGTACATTTGGGGACCTGGGACACACACGTGTTGGTTTATGGTACTTTTGGGGACCTGGGATACACACGTGTTGGTTTATGGTACTTTTGGGGACCTGGGACACACACGTGTTGGTTTATGGTACTTTTGGGGACCTGGGATACACACGTGTTGGTTTATGGTACTTTTGGGGACGTGGGACACACACGTGTTGGTTTATGGTACATTTGGGGACCTGGGATACACATATGTTGGTTTATAGTACTTTTGGTGACCTGGAATATACACGTGTTGAGTTATGGTACTTTTGGTGATCTGTAAAACACACGTGTTTGTGTGTGGGACATTTGGTGACCTGTGATACTCATTATTTGGTTTTGGGTGACTTGGGAAACACACGTGTTGGATTGTGGCAAATTTGGGGTCATGGAATATCCACTTCTTGATTTGTGCTACATTTACGGACCTGGGATACACACGTGTTGGTTTTTGGCACATTTAGGGACTTGGGAAACACATATTTTGGTTTATGGTACTTTTGGGGACCTAGAATACACACGTGTTGGTTTATGGTATTTTTGGGGACTTGGGAAATACATATGTTGGTTTATAGTACTTTTGGTGACCTGGAATATACACGTGTTGAGTTATGGTACTTTTGGTGATCTGTAAAACACACGTGTTTGTGTGTGGGACATTTGGTGACCTGTGATACTCATTATTTGGTTTTGGGTGACTTGGGAAACACACGTGTTGGATTGTGGCAAATTTGGGGTCATGGAATATCCACTTCTTGATTTGTGCTACATTTACGGACCTGGGATACACACGTGTTGGTTTTTGGCACATTTAGGGACTTGGGAAACACATATTTTGGTTTATGGTACTTTTGGGGACCTAGAATACACACGTGTTGGTTTATGGTACTTTTGGTGACCTGTGATACTCATTATTTGTTTTTGGGGACCTGGGATACACACGTGTTGGTTTATGGTACTTTTGGGGACCTGGGATACACACGTGTTGGTTTATGGTACATTTGGGGACCTGGGACACACACGTGTTGGTTTATGGTACTTTTGGGGACCTGGGATACACACGTGTTGGTTTATGGTACATTTGGGGACCTGGGATACACACGTGTTGGTTTATGGTACTTTTGGGGACCTGGGATACACACGTGTTGGTTTATGGTACTTTTGGGGACCTGGGATACACACGTGTTGGTTTGTGGTACTTTTGGGGACCTGGGATACACACGTGTTGGTTTATGGTACATTTGGGGACCTGGGACACACACGTGTTGGTTTGTGGTACTTTTGGGGACCTGGGATACACACGTGTTGGTTTATGGTACATTTGGGGACCTGGGACACACACGTGTTGGTTTGTGGTACTTTTGGGGACCTGGGACACACACGTGTTGGTTTATGGTACATTTGGGGACCTGGGACACACACGTGTTGGTTTATGGTACTTTTGGGGACCTGGGATACACACGTGTTGAGTTATGGTACTTTTGGTGATCTGTAAAACACACGTGTTTGTGTGTGGGACATTTGGTGACCTGTGATACTCATTATTTGGTTTTGGGTGACTTGGGAAACACACGTGTTGGATTGTGGCAAATTTGGGGTCATGGAATATCCACTTCTTGATTTGTGCTACATTTACGGACCTGGGATACACACGTGTTGGTTTTTGGCACATTTAGGGACTTGGGAAACACATATTTTGGTTTATGGTACTTTTGGGGACCTAGAATACACACGTGTTGGTTTATGGTATTTTTGGGGACTTGGGAAATACATATGTTGGTTTATAGTACTTTTGGTGACCTGGAATATACACGTGTTGAGTTATGGTACTTTTGGTGATCTGTAAAACACACGTGTTTGTGTGTGGGACATTTGGTGACCTGTGATACTCATTATTTGGTTTTGGGTGACTTGGGAAACACACGTGTTGGATTGTGGCAAATTTGGGGTCATGGAATATCCACTTCTTGATTTGTGCTACATTTACGGACCTGGGATACACACGTGTTGGTTTTTGGCACATTTAGGGACTTGGGAAACACATATTTTGGTTTATGGTACTTTTGGGGACCTAGAATACACACGTGTTGGTTTATGGTATTTTTGGGGACTTGGGAAATACATATGTTGGTTTATAGTACTTTTGGTGACCTGGAATATACACGTGTTGAGTTATGGTACTTTTGGTGATCTGTAAAACACACGTGTTTGTGTGTGGGACATTTGGTGACCTGTGATACTCATTATTTGGTTTTGGGTGACTTGGGAAACACACGTGTTGGATTGTGGCAAATTTGGGGTCATGGAATATCCACTTCTTGATTTGTGCTACATTTACGGACCTGGGATACACACGTGTTGGTTTTTGGCACATTTAGGGACTTGGGAAACACATATTTTGGTTTATGGTACTTTTGGGGACCTAGAATACACACGTGTTGGTTTATGGTACTTTTGGTGACCTGTGATACTCATTATTTGTTTTTGGGGACCTGGGATACACACGTGTTGGTTTATGGTACTTTTGGGGACCTGGGATACACACGTGTTGGTTTATGGTACATTTGGGGACCTGGGACACACACGTGTTGGTTTATGGTACTTTTGGGGACCTGGGATACACACGTGTTGGTTTATGGTACATTTGGGGACCTGGGATACACACGTGTTGGTTTATGGTACTTTTGGGGACCTGGGATACACACGTGTTGGTTTATGGTACTTTTGGGGACCTGGGATACACACGTGTTGGTTTGTGGTACTTTTGGGGACCTGGGATACACACGTGTTGGTTTATGGTACATTTGGGGACCTGGGACACACACGTGTTGGTTTGTGGTACTTTTGGGGACCTGGGATACACACGTGTTGGTTTATGGTACATTTGGGGACCTGGGACACACACGTGTTGGTTTGTGGTACTTTTGGGGACCTGGGACACACACGTGTTGGTTTATGGTACATTTGGGGACCTGGGACACACACGTGTTGGTTTATGGTACTTTTGGGGACCTGGGATACACACGTGTTGAGTTATGGTACTTTTGGTGATCTGTAAAACACACGTGTTTGTGTGTGGGACATTTGGTGACCTGTGATACTCATTATTTGGTTTTGGGTGACTTGGGAAACACACGTGTTGGATTGTGGCAAATTTGGGGTCATGGAATATCCACTTCTTGATTTGTGCTACATTTACGGACCTGGGATACACAGGTGTTGGTTTTTGGCACATTTAGGGACTTGGGAAACACATATTTTGGTTTATGGTACTTTTGGGGACCTAGAATACACACGTGTTGGTTTATAGTACTTTTGGTGACCTGGAATATACACGTGTTGAGTTATGGTACTTTTGGTGATCTGTAAAACACACGTGTTTGTGTGTGGGACATTTGGTGACCTGTGATACTCATTATTTGGTTTTGGGTGACTTGGGAAACACACGTGTTGGATTGTGGCAAATTTGGGGTCATGGAATATCCACTTCTTGATTTGTGCTACATTTACGGACCTGGGATACACAGGTGTTGGTTTTTGGCACATTTAGGGACTTGGGAAACACATATTTTGGTTTATGGTACTTTTGGGGACCTAGAATACACACGTGTTGGTTTATAGTACTTTTGGTGACCTGGAATATACACGTGTTGAGTTATGGTACTTTTGGTGATCTGTAAAACACACGTGTTTGTGTGTGGGACATTTGGTGACCTGTGATACTCATTATTTGGTTTTGGGTGACTTGGGAAACACACGTGTTGGATTGTGGCAAATTTGGGGTCATGGAATATCCACTTCTTGATTTGTGCTACATTTACGGACCTGGGATACACACGTGTTGGTTTATGGTACTTTTGGGGACCTGGGATACACACGTGTTGGTTTATGGTACTTTTGGGGACGTGGGACACACATGTGTTGGTTTATGGTACATTTGGGGACCTGGGACACACACGTGTTGGTTTATGGTACTTTTGGGGACCTGGGATACACACGTGTTGGTTTATGGTACTTTTGGGGACCTGGGACACACACGTGTTGGTTTATGGTACATTTGGGGACCTGGGACACACACGTGTTGGTTTATGGTACTTTTGGGGACCTGGGATACACATGTGTTGGTTTATGGTACATTTGGGGACCTGGGATACACACGTGTTGGTTTATGGTACTTTTGGGGACCTGGGATACACACGTGTTGGTTTGTGGTACTTTTGGGGACCTGGGATACACACGTGTTGGTTTATGGTACATTTGGGGACCTGGGACACACACGTGTTGGTTTGTGGTACTTTTGGGGACCTGGGATACACACGTGTTGGTTTATGGTACATTTGGGGACCTGGGACACACACGTGTTGGTTTGTGGTACTTTTGGGGACCTGGGACACACACGTGTTGGTTTATGGTACATTTGGGGACCTGGGACACACACGTGTTGGTTTATGGTACTTTTGGGGACCTGGGATACACACGTGTTGGTTTATGGTACTTTTGGGGACCTGGGACACACACGTGTTGGTTTATGGTACTTTTGGGGACCTGGGATACACACGTGTTGGTTTATGGTACTTTTGGGGACGTGGGACACACACGTGTTGGTTTATGGTACATTTGGGGACCTGGGATACACATATGTTGGTTTATAGTACTTTTGGTGACCTGGAATATACACGTGTTGAGTTATGGTACTTTTGGTGATCTGTAAAACACACGTGTTTGTGTGTGGGACATTTGGTGACCTGTGATACTCATTATTTGGTTTTGGGTGACTTGGGAAACACACGTGTTGGATTGTGGCAAATTTGGGGTCATGGAATATCCACTTCTTGATTTGTGCTACATTTACGGACCTGGGATACACACGTGTTGGTTTTTGGCACATTTAGGGACTTGGGAAACACATATTTTGGTTTATGGTACTTTTGGGGACCTAGAATACACACGTGTTGGTTTATGGTATTTTTGGGGACTTGGGAAATACATATGTTGGTTTATAGTACTTTTGGTGACCTGGAATATACACGTGTTGAGTTATGGTACTTTTGGTGATCTGTAAAACACACGTGTTTGTGTGTGGGACATTTGGTGACCTGTGATACTCATTATTTGGTTTTGGGTGACTTGGGAAACACACGTGTTGGATTGTGGCAAATTTGGGGTCATGGAATATCCACTTCTTGATTTGTGCTACATTTACGGACCTGGGATACACACGTGTTGGTTTTTGGCACATTTAGGGACTTGGGAAACACATATTTTGGTTTATGGTACTTTTGGGGACCTAGAATACACACGTGTTGGTTTATGGTACTTTTGGTGACCTGTGATACTCATTATTTGTTTTTGGGGACCTGGGATACACACGTGTTGGTTTATGGTACTTTTGGGGACCTGGGATACACACGTGTTGGTTTATGGTACATTTGGGGACCTGGGACACACACGTGTTGGTTTATGGTACTTTTGGGGACCTGGGATACACACGTGTTGGTTTATGGTACATTTGGGGACCTGGGATACACACGTGTTGGTTTATGGTACTTTTGGGGACCTGGGATACACACGTGTTGGTTTATGGTACTTTTGGGGACCTGGGATACACACGTGTTGGTTTGTGGTACTTTTGGGGACCTGGGATACACACGTGTTGGTTTATGGTACTTTTGGGGACCTGGGATACACACGTGTTGGTTTATGGTACATTTGGGGACCTGGGATACACACGTGTTGGTTTATGGTACTTTTGGGGACCTGGGATACACACGTGTTGGTTTATGGTACTTTTGGGGACCTGGGATACACACGTGTTGGTTTGTGGTACTTTTGGGGACCTGGGATACACACGTGTTGGTTTATGGTACATTTGGGGACCTGGGACACACACGTGTTGGTTTGTGGTACTTTTGGGGACCTGGGATACACACGTGTTGGTTTATGGTACATTTGGGGACCTGGGACACACACGTGTTGGTTTGTGGTACTTTTGGGGACCTGGGACACACACGTGTTGGTTTATGGTACATTTGGGGACCTGGGACACACACGTGTTGGTTTATGGTACTTTTGGGGACCTGGGATACACACGTGTTGGTTTATGGTACTTTTGGGGACCTGGGACACACACGTGTTGGTTTATGGTACTTTTGGGGACCTGGGATACACACGTGTTGGTTTATGGTACTTTTGGGGACGTGGGACACACACGTGTTGGTTTATGGTACATTTGGGGACCTGGGATACACATATGTTGGTTTATAGTACTTTTGGTGACCTGGAATATACACGTGTTGAGTTATGGTACTTTTGGTGATCTGTAAAACACACGTGTTTGTGTGTGGGACATTTGGTGACCTGTGATACTCATTATTTGGTTTTGGGTGACTTGGGAAACACACGTGTTGGATTGTGGCAAATTTGGGGTCATGGAATATCCACTTCTTGATTTGTGCTACATTTACGGACCTGGGATACACACGTGTTGGTTTTTGGCACATTTAGGGACTTGGGAAACACATATTTTGGTTTATGGTACTTTTGGGGACCTAGAATACACACGTGTTGGTTTATGGTATTTTTGGGGACTTGGGAAATACATATGTTGGTTTATAGTACTTTTGGTGACCTGGAATATACACGTGTTGAGTTATGGTACTTTTGGTGATCTGTAAAACACACGTGTTTGTGTGTGGGACATTTGGTGACCTGTGATACTCATTATTTGGTTTTGGGTGACTTGGGAAACACACGTGTTGGATTGTGGCAAATTTGGGGTCATGGAATATCCACTTCTTGATTTGTGCTACATTTACGGACCTGGGATACACACGTGTTGGTTTTTGGCACATTTAGGGACTTGGGAAACACATATTTTGGTTTATGGTACTTTTGGGGACCTAGAATACACACGTGTTGGTTTATGGTATTTTTGGGGACTTGGGAAATACATATGTTGGTTTATAGTACTTTTGGTGACCTGGAATATACACGTGTTGAGTTATGGTACTTTTGGTGATCTGTAAAACACACGTGTTTGTGTGTGGGACATTTGGTGACCTGTGATACTCATTATTTGGTTTTGGGTGACTTGGGAAACACACGTGTTGGATTGTGGCAAATTTGGGGTCATGGAATATCCACTTCTTGATTTGTGCTACATTTACGGACCTGGGATACACACGTGTTGGTTTTTGGCACATTTAGGGACTTGGGAAACACATATTTTGGTTTATGGTACTTTTGGGGACCTAGAATACACACGTGTTGGTTTATGGTATTTTTGGGGACTTGGGAAATACATATGTTGGTTTATAGTACTTTTGGTGACCTGGAATATACACGTGTTGAGTTATGGTACTTTTGGTGATCTGTAAAACACACGTGTTTGTGTGTGGGACATTTGGTGACCTGTGATACTCATTATTTGGTTTTGGGTGACTTGGGAAACACACGTGTTGGATTGTGGCAAATTTGGGGTCATGGAATATCCACTTCTTGATTTGTGCTACATTTACGGACCTGGGATACACACGTGTTGGTTTTTGGCACATTTAGGGACTTGGGAAACACATATTTTGGTTTATGGTACTTTTGGGGACCTAGAATACACACGTGTTGGTTTATGGTACTTTTGGTGACCTGTGATACTCATTATTTGTTTTTGGGGACCTGGGATACACACGTGTTGGTTTATGGTTCTTTTGGGGACCTGGGATACACACGTGTTGGTTTATGGTACATTTGGGGACCTGGGACACACACGTGTTGGTTTATGGTACTTTTGGGGACCTGGGATACACACGTGTTGGTTTATGGTACATTTGGGGACCTGGGATACACACGTGTTGGTTTATGGTACTTTTGGGGACCTGGGATACACACGTGTTGGTTTATGGTACTTTTGGGGACCTGGGATACACACGTGTTGGTTTGTGGTACTTTTGGGGACCTGGGATACACACGTGTTGGTTTATGGTACATTTGGGGACCTGGGACACACACGTGTTGGTTTGTGGTACTTTTGGGGACCTGGGATACACACGTGTTGGTTTATGGTACATTTGGGGACCTGGGACACACACGTGTTGGTTTGTGGTACTTTTGGGGACCTGGGACACACACGTGTTGGTTTATGGTACATTTGGGGACCTGGGACACACACGTGTTGGTTTATGGTACTTTTGGGGACCTGGGATACACACGTGTTGAGTTATGGTACTTTTGGTGATCTGTAAAACACACGTGTTTGTGTGTGGGACATTTGGTGACCTGTGATACTCATTATTTGGTTTTGGGTGACTTGGGAAACACACGTGTTGGATTGTGGCAAATTTGGGGTCATGGAATATCCACTTCTTGAGTTGTGCTACATTTACGGACCTGGGATACACACGTGTTGGTTTTTGGCACATTTAGGGACTTGGGAAACACATATTTTGGTTTATGGTACTTTTGGGGACCTAGAATACACACGTGTTGGTTTATGGTATTTTTGGGGACTTGGGAAATACATATGTTGGTTTATAGTACTTTTGGTGACCTGGAATATACACGTGTTGAGTTATGGTACTTTTGGTGATCTGTAAAACACACGTGTTTGTGTGTGGGACATTTGGTGACCTGTGATACTCATTATTTGGTTTTGGGTGACTTGGGAAACACACGTGTTGGATTGTGGCAAATTTGGGGTCATGGAATATCCACTTCTTGATTTGTGCTACATTTACGGACCTGGGATACACACGTGTTGGTTTTTGGCACATTTAGGGACTTGGGAAACACATATTTTGGTTTATGGTACTTTTGGGGACCTAGAATACACACGTGTTGGTTTATGGTATTTTTGGGGACTTGGGAAATACATATGTTGGTTTATAGTACTTTTGGTGACCTGGAATATACACGTGTTGAGTTATGGTACTTTTGGTGATCTGTAAAACACACGTGTTTGTGTGTGGGACATTTGGTGACCTGTGATACTCATTATTTGGTTTTGGGTGACTTGGGAAACACACGTGTTGGATTGTGGCAAATTTGGGGTCATGGAATATCCACTTCTTGATTTGTGCTACATTTACGGACCTGGGATACACACGTGTTGGTTTTTGGCACATTTAGGGACTTGGGAAACACATATTTTGGTTTATGGTACTTTTGGGGACCTAGAATACACACGTGTTGGTTTATGGTATTTTTGGGGACTTGGGAAATACATATGTTGGTTTATAGTACTTTTGGTGACCTGGAATATACACGTGTTGAGTTATGGTACTTTTGGTGATCTGTAAAACACACGTGTTTGTGTGTGGGACATTTGGTGACCTGTGATACTCATTATTTGGTTTTGGGTGACTTGGGAAACACACGTGTTGGATTGTGGCAAATTTGGGGTCATGGAATATCCACTTCTTGATTTGTGCTACATTTACGGACCTGGGATACACACGTGTTGGTTTATGGTACTTTTGGGGACCTGGGATACACACGTGTTGGTTTATGGTACTTTTGGGGACCTGGGATACACACGTGTTGGTTTGTGGTACTTTTGGGGACCTGGGATACACACGTGTTGGTTTATGGTACATTTGGGGACCTGGGACACACACGTGTTGGTTTATGGTACTTTTGGGGACCTGGGATACACACGTGTTGGTTTATGGTACTTTTGGGGACGTGGGACACACACGTGTTGGTTTATGGTACATTTGGGGACCTGGGATACACATATGTTGGTTTATAGTACTTTTGGTGACCTGGAATATACACGTGTTGAGTTATGGTACTTTTGGTGATCTGTAAAACACACGTGTTTGTGTGTGGGACATTTGGTGACCTGTGATACTCATTATTTGGTTTTGGGTGACTTGGGAAACACACGTGTTGGATTGTGGCAAATTTGGGGTCATGGAATATCCACTTCTTGATTTGTGCTACATTTACGGACCTGGGATACACACGTGTTGGTTTTTGGCACATTTAGGGACTTGGGAAACACATATTTTGGTTTATGGTACTTTTGGGGACCTAGAATACACACGTGTTGGTTTATGGTATTTTTGGGGACTTGGGAAATACATATGTTGGTTTATAGTACTTTTGGTGACCTGGAATATACACGTGTTGAGTTATGGTACTTTTGGTGATCTGTAAAACACACGTGTTTGTGTGTGGGACATTTGGTGACCTGTGATACTCATTATTTGGTTTTGGGTGACTTGGGAAACACACGTGTTGGATTGTGGCAAATTTGGGGTCATGGAATATCCACTTCTTGATTTGTGCTACATTTACGGACCTGGGATACACACGTGTTGGTTTTTGGCACATTTAGGGACTTGGGAAACACATATTTTGGTTTATGGTACTTTTGGGGACCTAGAATACACACGTGTTGGTTTATGGTATTTTTGGGGACTTGGGAAATACATATGTTGGTTTATAGTACTTTTGGTGACCTGGAATATACACGTGTTGAGTTATGGTACTTTTGGTGATCTGTAAAACACACGTGTTTGTGTGTGGGACATTTGGTGACCTGTGATACTCATTATTTGGTTTTGGGTGACTTGGGAAACACACGTGTTGGATTGTGGCAAATTTGGGGTCATGGAATATCCACTTCTTGATTTGTGCTACATTTACGGACCTGGGATACACACGTGTTGGTTTATGGTACTTTTGGGGACCTGGGATACACACGTGTTGGTTTATGGTACTTTTGGGGACCTGGGATACACACGTGTTGGTTTGTGGTACTTTTGGGGACCTAGAATACACACGTGTTGGTTTATGGTACATTTGGGGACCTGGGACACACACGTGTTGGTTTGTGGTACTTTTGGGGACCTGGGATACACACGTGTTGGTTTATGGTACATTTGGGGACCTGGGACACACACGTGTTGGTTTGTGGTACTTTTGGGGACCTGGGATACACACGTGTTGGTTTATGGTACATTTGGGGACCTGGGACACACACGTGTTGGTTTGTGGTACTTTTGGGGACCTGGGACACACACGTGTTGGTTTATGGTACATTTGGGGACCTGGGACACACACGTGTTGGTTTATGGTACTTTTGGGGACCTGGGACACACACGTGTTGGTTTATGGTACTTTTGGGGACCTGGGATACACACGTGTTGGTTTATGGTACTTTTGGGGACGTGGGACACACACGTGTTGGTTTATGGTACATTTGGGGACCTGGGATACACATATGTTGGTTTATAGTACTTTTGGTGACCTGGAATATACACGTGTTGAGTTATGGTACTTTTGGTGATCTGTAAAACACACGTGTTTGTGTGTGGGACATTTGGTGACCTGTGATACTCATTATTTGGTTTTGGGTGACTTGGGAAACACACGTGTTGGATTGTGGCAAATTTGGGGTCATGGAATATCCACTTCTTGATTTGTGCTACATTTACGGACCTGGGATACACACGTGTTGGTTTTTGGCACATTTAGGGACTTGGGAAACACATATTTTGGTTTATGGTACTTTTGGGGACCTAGAATACACACGTGTTGGTTTATGGTATTTTTGGGGACTTGGGAAATACATATGTTGGTTTATAGTACTTTTGGTGACCTGGAATATACACGTGTTGAGTTATGGTACTTTTGGTGATCTGTAAAACACACGTGTTTGTGTGTGGGACATTTGGTGACCTGTGATACTCATTATTTGGTTTTGGGTGACTTGGGAAACACACGTGTTGGATTGTGGCAAATTTGGGGTCATGGAATATCCACTTCTTGATTTGTGCTACATTTACGGACCTGGGATACACAGGTGTTGGTTTTTGGCACATTTAGGGACTTGGGAAACACATATTTTGGTTTATGGTACTTTTGGGGACCTAGAATACACACGTGTTGGTTTATAGTACTTTTGGTGACCTGGAATATACACGTGTTGAGTTATGGTACTTTTGGTGATCTGTAAAACACACGTGTTTGTGTGTGGGACATTTGGTGACCTGTGATACTCATTATTTGGTTTTGGGTGACTTGGGAAACACACGTGTTGGATTGTGGCAAATTTGGGGTCATGGAATATCCACTTCTTGATTTGTGCTACATTTACGGACCTGGGATACACACGTGTTGGTTTATGGTACTTTTGGGGACCTGGGATACACACGTGTTGGTTTATGGTACTTTTGGGGACGTGGGACACACATGTGTTGGTTTATGGTACATTTGGGGACCTGGGACACACACGTGTTGGTTTATGGTACTTTTGGGGACCTGGGATACACACGTGTTGGTTTATGGTACTTTTGGGGACCTGGGACACACACGTGTTGGTTTATGGTACATTTGGGGACCTGGGACACACACGTGTTGGTTTATGGTACTTTTGGGGACCTGGGATACACACGTGTTGGTTTGTGGTACTTTTGGGGACCTGGGATACACACGTGTTGGTTTATGGTACATTTGGGGACCTGGGACACACACGTGTTGGTTTGTGGTACTTTTGGGGACCTGGGACACACACGTGTTGGTTTATGGTACATTTGGGGACCTGGGACACACACGTGTTGGTTTATGGTACTTTTGGGGACCTGGGATACACACGTGTTGGTTTATGGTACTTTTGGGGACCTGGGACACACACCTGTTGGTTTATGGTACTTTTGGGGACCTGGGATACACACGTGTTGGTTTATGGTACTTTTGGGGACGTGGGACACACACGTGTTGGTTTATGGTACATTTGGGGACCTGGGATACACATATGTTGGTTTATAGTACTTTTGGTGACCTGGAATATACACGTGTTGAGTTATGGTACTTTTGGTGATCTGTAAAACACACGTGTTTGTGTGTGGGACATTTGGTGACCTGTGATACTCATTATTTGGTTTTGGGTGACTTGGGAAACACACGTGTTGGATTGTGGCAAATTTGGGGTCATGGAATATCCACTTCTTGATTTGTGCTACATTTACGGACCTGGGATACACACGTGTTGGTTTTTGGCACATTTAGGGACTTGGGAAACACATATTTTGGTTTATGGTACTTTTGGGGACCTAGAATACACACGTGTTGGTTTATGGTATTTTTGGGGACTTGGGAAATACATATGTTGGTTTATAGTACTTTTGGTGACCTGGAATATACACGTGTTGAGTTATGGTACTTTTGGTGATCTGTAAAACACACGTGTTTGTGTGTGGGACATTTGGTGACCTGTGATACTCATTATTTGGTTTTGGGTGACTTGGGAAACACACGTGTTGGATTGTGGCAAATTTGGGGTCATGGAATATCCACTTCTTGATTTGTGCTACATTTACGGACCTGGGATACACACGTGTTGGTTTTTGGCACATTTAGGGACTTGGGAAACACATATTTTGGTTTATGGTACTTTTGGGGACCTAGAATACACACGTGTTGGTTTATGGTACTTTTGGTGACCTGGGATACACATATGTTGGTTTATAGTACTTTTGGTGACCTGGAATATACACGTGTTGAGTTATGGTACTTTTGGTGATCTGTAAAACACACGTGTTTGTGTGTGGGACATTTGGTGACCTGTGATACTCATTATTTGGTTTTGGGTGACTTGGGAAACACACGTGTTGGATTGTGGCAAATTTGGGGTCATGGAATATCCACTTCTTGATTTGTGCTACATTTACGGACCTGGGATACACACGTGTTGGTTTTTGGCACATTTAGGGACTTGGGAAACACATATTTTGGTTTATGGTACTTTTGGGGACCTAGAATACACACGTGTTGGTTTATGGTATTTTTGGTGACCTGTGATACTCATTATTTGGTTTTGGGGACCTGGGATACACACGTGTTGGTTTATGGTACTTTTGGGGACCTGGGATACACACGTGTTGGTTTATGGTACTTTTGGGGACCTGGGACACACACGTGTTGGTTTATGGTACATTTGGGGACCTGGGACACACACGTGTTGGTTTATGGTACTTTTGGGGACCTGGGATACACACGTGTTGGTTTATGGTACATTTGGGGACCTGGGACACACACGTGTTGGTTTATGGTACTTTTGGGGACCTGGGATACACACGTGTCGGTTTATGGTACTTTTTGGGACCTGGGACACACACGTGTTGGTTTATGGTACATTTGGGGACCTGGGACACACACGTGTTGGTTTATGGTACTTTTGGGGACCTGGGATACACACGTGTTGGTTTATGGTACATTTGGGGACCTGGGATACACACGTGTTGGTTTATGGTACTTCTGGGGACCTGGGATACACACGTGTTGGTTTGTGGTACTTTTGGGGACCTGGGATACACACGTGTTGGTTTATGGTACATTTGGGGACCTGGGACACACACGTGTTGGTTTGTGGTACTTTTGGGGACCTGGGATACACACGTGTTGGTTTATGGTACATTTGGGGACCTGGGACACACACGTGTTGGTTTGTGGTACTTTTGGGGACCTGGGACACACACGTGTTGGTTTATGGTACATTTGGGGACCTGGGACACACACGTGTTGGTTTATGGTACTTTTGGGGACCTGGGATACACACGTGTTGGTTTATGGTACTTTTGGGGACCTGGGACACACACGTGTTGGTTTATGGTACTTTTGGGGACCTGGGATACACACGTGTTGGTTTATGGTACTTTTGGGGACGTGGGACACACACGTGTTGGTTTATGGTACATTTGGGGACCTGGGATACACATATGTTGGTTTATAGTACTTTTGGTGACCTGGAATATACACGTGTTGAGTTATGGTACTTTTGGTGATCTGTAAAACACACGTGTTTGTGTGTGGGACATTTGGTGACCTGTGATACTCATTATTTGGTTTTGGGTGACTTGGGAAACACACGTGTTGGATTGTGGCAAATTTGGGGTCATGGAATATCCACTTCTTGATTTGTGCTACATTTACGGACCTGGGATACACACGTGTTGGTTTTTGGCACATTTAGGGACTTGGGAAACACATATTTTGGTTTATGGTACTTTTGGGGACCTAGAATACACACGTGTTGGTTTATGGTATTTTTGGGGACTTGGGAAATACATATGTTGGTTTATAGTACTTTTGGTGACCTGGAATATACACGTGTTGAGTTATGGTACTTTTGGTGATCTGTAAAACACACGTGTTTGTGTGTGGGACATTTGGTGACCTGTGATACTCATTATTTGGTTTTGGGTGACTTGGGAAACACACGTGTTGGATTGTGGCAAATTTGGGGTCATGGAATATCCACTTCTTGATTTGTGCTACATTTACGGACCTGGGATACACACGTGTTGGTTTTTGGCACATTTAGGGACTTGGGAAACACATATTTTGGTTTATGGTACTTTTGGGGACCTAGAATACACACGTGTTGGTTTATGGTACTTTTGGTGACCTGTGATACTCATTATTTGGTTTTGGGGACCTGGGATACACACGTGTTGGTTTGTGGTACTTTTGGGGACCTGGGACACACACGTGTTGGTTTATGGTACTTTTGGGGACATTGGAATACACACGTGTTGGTTTATGGTACTTTTGGGGACCTGGGATACACACGTGTTGGTTTATGGTACATTTGGGGACCTGGGACACACACGTGTTGGTTTATGGTACTTTTGGGGACTTGGGAAATACATATGTTGGTTTATAGTACTTTTGGTGACCTGGAATATACACGTGTTGAGTTATGGTACTTTTGGTGATCTGTAAAACACACGTGTTTGTGTGTGGGACATTTGGTGACCTGTGATACTCATTATTTGGTTTTGGGTGACTTGGGAAACACACGTGTTGGATTGTGGCAAATTTGGGGTCATGGAATATCCACTTCTTGATTTGTGCTACATTTACGGACCTGGGATACACACGTGTTGGTTTTTGGCACATTTAGGGACCTGGGATACACACGTGTTGGTTTATGGTACTTTTGGGGACGTGGGACACACATGTGTTGGTTTATGGTACATTTGGGGACCTGGGACACACACGTGTTGGTTTATGGTACTTTTGGGGACCTGGGATACACACGTGTTGGTTTATGGTACTTTTGGGGACCTGGGACACACACGTGTTGGTTTATGGTACATTTGGGGACCTGGGACACACACGTGTTGGTTTATGGTACTTTTGGGGACCTGGGATACACACGTGTTGGTTTATGGTACATTTGGGGACCTGGGATACACACGTGTTGGTGTATGGTACTTTTGGGGACCTGGGATACACACGTGTTGGTTTGTGGTACTTTTGGGGACCTGGGATACACACGTGTTGGTTTATGGTACATTTGGGGACCTGGGACACACACGTGTTGGTTTGTGGTACTTTTGGGGACCTGGGATACACACGTGTTGGTTTATGGTACATTTGGGGACCTGGGACACACACTTTTGGTGACCTGGAATATACACGTGTTGAGTTATGGTACTTTTGGTGATCTGTAAAACACACGTGTTTGTGTGTGGGACATTTGGTGACCTGTGATACTCATTATTTGGTTTTGGGTGACTTGGGAAACACACGTGTTGGATTGTGGCAAATTTGGGGTCATGGAATATCCACTTCTTGATTTGTGCTACATTTACGGACCTGGGATACACACGTGTTGGTTTTTGGCACATTTACGGACTTGGGAAACACATATTTTGGTTTATGGTACTTTTGGGGACCTAGAATACACACGTGTTGGTTTATGGTATTTTTGGGGACTTGGGAAATACATATGTTGGTTTATAGTACTTTTGGTGACCTGGAATATACACGTGTTGAGTTATGGTACTTTTGGTGATCTGTAAAACACACGTGTTTGTGTGTGGGACATTTGGTGACCTGTGATACTCATTATTTGGTTTTGGGTGACTTGGGAAACACACGTGTTGGATTGTGGCAAATTTGGGGTCATGGAATATCCACTTCTTGATTTGTGCTACATTTACGGACCTGGGATACACACGTGTTGGTTTTTGGCACATTTAGGGACTTGGGAAACACATATTTTGGTTTATGGTACTTTTGGGGACCTAGAATACACACGTGTTGGTTTATGGTACTTTTGGTGACCTGTGATACTCATTATTTGGTTTTGGGGACCTGGGATACACACGTGTTGGTTTATGGTACTTTTGGGGACCTGGGATACACACGTGTTGGTTTATGGTACTTTTGGGGACCTGGGACACACACGTGTTGGTTTATGGTACATTTGGGGACCTGGGACACACACGTGTTGGTTTATGGTACTTTTGGGGACCTGGGATACACACGTGTTGGTTTATGGTACATTTGGGGACCTGGGACACACACGTGTTGGTTTATGGTACTTTTGGGGACCTGGGATACACACGTGTCGGTTTATGGTACTTTTTGGGACCTGGGACACACACGTGTTGGTTTATGGTACATTTGGGGACCTGGGACACACACGTGTTGGTTTATGGTACTTTTGGGGACCTGGGATACACACGTGTTGGTTTATGGTACATTTGGGGACCTGGGATACACACGTGTTGGTTTATGGTACTTCTGGGGACCTGGGATACACACGTGTTGGTTTGTGGTACTTTTGGGGACCTGGGATACACACGTGTTGGTTTATGGTACATTTGGGGACCTGGGACACACACGTGTTGGTTTGTGGTACTTTTGGGGACCTGGGATACACACGTGTTGGTTTATGGTACATTTGGGGACCTGGGACACACACGTGTTGGTTTGTGGTACTTTTGGGGACCTGGGACACACACGTGTTGGTTTATGGTACATTTGGGGACCTGGGACACACACGTGTTGGTTTATGGTACTTTTGGGGACCTGGGATACACACGTGTTGGTTTATGGTACTTTTGGGGACCTGGGACACACACGTGTTGGTTTATGGTACTTTTGGGGACCTGGGATACACACGTGTTGGTTTATGGTACTTTTGGGGACGTGGGACACACACGTGTTGGTTTATGGTACATTTGGGGACCTGGGATACACATATGTTGGTTTATAGTACTTTTGGTGACCTGGAATATACACGTGTTGAGTTATGGTACTTTTGGTGATCTGTAAAACACACGTGTTTGTGTGTGGGACATTTGGTGACCTGTGATACTCATTATTTGGTTTTGGGTGACTTGGGAAACACACGTGTTGGATTGTGGCAAATTTGGGGTCATGGAATATCCACTTCTTGATTTGTGCTACATTTACGGACCTGGGATACACACGTGTTGGTTTTTGGCACATTTAGGGACTTGGGAAACACATATTTTGGTTTATGGTACTTTTGGGGACCTAGAATACACACGTGTTGGTTTATGGTATTTTTGGGGACTTGGGAAATACATATGTTGGTTTATAGTACTTTTGGTGACCTGGAATATACACGTGTTGAGTTATGGTACTTTTGGTGATCTGTAAAACACACGTGTTTGTGTGTGGGACATTTGGTGACCTGTGATACTCATTATTTGGTTTTGGGTGACTTGGGAAACACACGTGTTGGATTGTGGCAAATTTGGGGTCATGGAATATCCACTTCTTGATTTGTGCTACATTTACGGACCTGGGATACACACGTGTTGGTTTTTGGCACATTTAGGGACTTGGGAAACACATATTTTGGTTTATGGTACTTTTGGGGACCTAGAATACACACGTGTTGGTTTATGGTACTTTTGGTGACCTGTGATACTCATTATTTGGTTTTGGGGACCTGGGATACACACGTGTTGGTTTGTGGTACTTTTGGGGACCTGGGACACACACGTGTTGGTTTATGGTACTTTTGGGGACATTGGAATACACACGTGTTGGTTTATGGTACTTTTGGGGACCTGGGATACACACGTGTTGGTTTATGGTACATTTGGGGACCTGGGACACACACGTGTTGGTTTATGGTACTTTTGGGGACTTGGGAAATACATATGTTGGTTTATAGTACTTTTGGTGACCTGGAATATACACGTGTTGAGTTATGGTACTTTTGGTGATCTGTAAAACACACGTGTTTGTGTGTGGGACATTTGGTGACCTGTGATACTCATTATTTGGTTTTGGGTGACTTGGGAAACACACGTGTTGGATTGTGGCAAATTTGGGGTCATGGAATATCCACTTCTTGATTTGTGCTACATTTACGGACCTGGGATACACACGTGTTGGTTTTTGGCACATTTAGGGACTTGGGAAACACATATTTTGGTTTATGGTACTTTTGGGGACCTAGAATACACACGTGTTGGTTTATGGTACTTTTGGTGACCTGTGATACTCATTATTTGGTTTTGGGGACCTGGGATACACACGTGTTGGTTTATGGTACTTTTGGGGACCTGGGATACACACGTGTTGGTTTGTGGTACTTTTGGGGACCTGGGACACACACGTGTTGGTTTATGGTACATTTGGGGACCTGGGACACACACGTGTTGGTTTATGGTACTTTTGGGGACATTGGAATACACACGTGTTGGTTTATGGTACTTTTGGGGACCTGGGATACACACGTGTTGGTTTATGGTACATTTGGGGACCTGGGATACACACGTGTTGGTTTATGGTACTTTTGGGGACCTGGGACACACACGTGTTGGTTTATGGTACTTTTGGGGACCTGGGATACACACGTGTTGGTTTATGGTACATTTGGGGACCTGGGACACACACGTGTTGGTTTATGGTACATTTGGGGACCTGGGACACACACGTGTTGGTTTATGGTACTTTTGGGGACCTGGGATACACACGTGTTGGTTTATGGTACTTTTGGGGACCTGGGACACACACGTGTATGTTTATGGTACTTTTGGGGACCTGGGATACACACGTGTTGGTTTATGGTACTTTTGGGGACCTGGGACACACACGTGTATGTTTATGGTACATTTGGGGACCTGGGACACACACGTGTTGGTTTGTGGTACTTTTGGGGACCTGGGACACACACGTGTTGGTTTATGGTACTTTTGGGGACATTGGAATACACACGTGTTGGTTTATGGTACTTTTGGGGACCTGGGATACACACATGTTGGTTTATGGTACATTTGGGGACCTGGGACACACACGTGTTGGTTTATGGTACTTTTGGGGACCTGGGATACACACGTGTTGGTTTATGGTACTTTTGGGGACCTGGAATATACACGTGTTGAGTTATGGTACTTTTGGTGATCTGTAAAACACACGTGTTTGTGTGTGGGACATTTGGTGACCTGTGATACTCATTATTTGGTTTTGGGTGACTTGGGAAACACACGTGTTGGATTGTGGCAAATTTGGGGTCATGGAATATCCACTTCTTGATTTGTGCTACATTTACGGACCTGGGATACACACGTGTTGGTTTTTGGCACATTTAGGGACTTGGGAAACACATATTTTGGTTTATGGTACTTTTGGGGACCTAGAATACACACGTGTTGGTTTATGGTACTTTTGGTGACCTGTGATACTCATTATTTGGTTTTGGGGACCTGGGATACACACGTGTTGGTTTATGGTACTTTTGGGGACCTGGGACACACACGTGTATGTTTATGGTACTTTTGGGGACCTGGGATACACACGTGTTGGTTTATGGTACTTTTGGGGACCTGGGACACACACGTGTATGTTTATGGTACTTTTGGGGACCTGGGATACACACGTGTTGGTTTGTGGTACTTTTGGGGACCTGGGATACACACGTGTTGGTTTATGGTACTTTTGGGGACCTGGAATATACACGTGTTGAGTTATGGTACTTTTGGTGATCTGTAAAACACACGTGTTTGTGTGTGGGACATTTGGTGACCTGTGATACTCATTATTTGGTTTTGGGTGACTTGGGAAACACACGTGTTGGATTGTGGCAAATTTGGGGTCATGGAATATCCACTTCTTGATTTGTGCTACATTTACGGACCTGGGATACACACGTGTTGGTTTTTGGCACATTTAGGGACTTGGGAAACACATATTTTGGTTTATGGTACTTTTGGGGACCTAGAATACACACGTGTTGGTTTATGGTACTTTTGGTGACCTGTGATACTCATTATTTGGTTTTGGGGACCTGGGATACACACGTGTTGGTTTATGGTACTTTTGGGGACCTGGTATACACACGTGTTGGTTTGTGGTACTTTTGGGGACCTGGGATACACACGTGTTGGTTTATGGTACATTTGGGGACCTGGGACACACACGTGTTGGTTTGTGGTACTTTTGGGGACCTGGGATACACACGTGTTGGTTTATGGTACATTTGGGGACCTGGGACACACACGTGTTGGTTTGTGGTACTTTTGGGGACCTGGGACACACACGTGTTGGTTTATGGTACATTTGGGGACCTGGGACACACACGTGTTGGTTTGTGGTACTTTTGGGGACCTGGGACACACACGTGTTGGTTTATGGTACATTTGGGGACCTGGGACACACACGTGTTGGTTTATGGTACTTTTGGGGACCTGGGATACACACGTGTTGGTTTATGGTACTTTTGGGGACCTGGGACACACACGTGTTGGTTTATGGTACTTTTGGGGACCTGGGATACACACGTGTTAGTTTATGGTACTTTTGGGGACGTGGGACACACACGTGTTGGTTTATGGTACATTTGGGGACCTGGGATACACATATGTTGGTTTATAGTACTTTTGGTGACCTGGAATATACACGTGTTGAGTTATGGTACTTTTGGTGATCTGTAAAACACACGTGTTTGTGTGTGGGACATTTGGTGACCTGTGATACTCATTATTTGGTTTTGGGTGACTTGGGAAACACACGTGTTGGATTGTGGCAAATTTGGGGTCATGGAATATCCACTTCTTGATTTGTGCTACATTTACGGACCTGGGATACACACGTGTTGGTTTTTGGCACATTTAGGGACTTGGGAAACACATATTTTGGTTTATGGTACTTTTGGGGACCTAGAATACACACGTGTTGGTTTATGGTATTTTTGGGGACTTGGGAAATACATATGTTGGTTTATAGTACTTTTGGTGACCTGGAATATACACGTGTTGAGTTATGGTACTTTTGGTGATCTGTAAAACACACGTGTTTGTGTGTGGGACATTTGGTGACCTGTGATACTCATTATTTGGTTTTGGGTGACTTGGGAAACACACGTGTTGGATTGTGGCAAATTTGGGGTCATGGAATATCCACTTCTTGATTTGTGCTACATTTACGGACCTGGGATACACACGTGTTGGTTTTTGGCACATTTAGGGACTTGGGAAACACATATTTTGGTTTATGGTACTTTTGGGGACCTAGAATACACACGTGTTGGTTTATGGTACTTTTGGTGACCTGTGATACTCATTATTTGGTTTTGGGGACCTGGGATACACACGTGTTGGTTTATGGTACTTTTGGGGACCTGGGATACACACGTGTTGGTTTATGGTACTTTTGGGGACCTGGGATACACACGTGTTGGTTTATGGTACTTTTGGGGACCTGGGATACACACGTGTTGGTTTGTGGTTCTTTTGGGGACCTGGGATACACACGTGTTGGTTTGTGGTACTTTTGGGGACCTGGGACACACACGTGTTGGTTTGTGGTACTTTTGGGGACCTGGGATACACACGTGTTGGTTTATGGTACATTTGGGGACCTGGGACACACACGTGTTGGTTTGTGGTACTTTTGGGGACCTGGGATACACACGTGTTGGTTTATGGTACATTTGGGGACCTGGGACACACACGTGTTGGTTTATGTTACATTTGGGGACCTGGGACACACACGTGTTGGTTTATGGTACATTTGGGGACCTGGGACACACACGTGTTGGTTTATGGTACTTTTGGGGACCTGGGATACACACGTGTTGGTTTATGGTACTTTTGGGGACCTGGGACACACACGTGTATGTTTATGGTACTTTTGGGGACCTGGGATACACACGTGTTGGTTTATGGTACTTTTGGGGACCTGGGACACACGTGTATGTTTATGGTACTTTTGGGGACCTGGGATACACACGTGTTGGTTTGTGGTACTTTTGGGGACCTGGGATACACACGTGTTGGTTTGTGGTACTTTTGGGGACATTGGAATACACACGTGTTGGTTTATGGTACTTTTGGGGACCTGGGATACACACGTGTTGGTTTATGGTACATTTGGGGACCTGGGACACACACGTGTTGGTTTATGGTACTTTTGGGGACCTGGGATACACACGTGTTGGTTTATGGTACTTTTGGGGACCTGGAATATACACGTGTTGAGTTATGGTACTTTTGGTGATCTGTAAAACACACGTGTTTGTGTGTGGGACATTTGGTGACCTGTGATACTCATTATTTGGTTTTGGGTGACTTGGGAAACACACGTGTTGGATTGTGGCAAATTTGGGGTCATGGAATATCCACTTCTTGATTTGTGCTACATTTACGGACCTGGGATACACACGTGTTGGTTTTTGGCACATTTAGGGACTTGGGAAACACATATTTTGGTTTATGGTACTTTTGGGGACCTAGAATACACACGTGTTGGTTTATGGTATTTTTGGGGACTTGGGAAATACATATGTTGGTTTATAGTACTTTTGGTGACCTGGAATATACACGTGTTGAGTTATGGTACTTTTGGTGATCTGTAAAACACACGTGTTTGTGTGTGGGACATTTGGTGACCTGTGATACTCATTATTTGGTTTTGGGTGACTTGGGAAACACACGTGTTGGATTGTGGCAAATTTGGGGTCATGGAATATCCACTTCTTGATTTGTGCTACATTTACGGACCTGGGATACACACGTGTTGGTTTTTGGCACATTTAGGGACTTGGGAAACACATATTTTGGTTTATGGTACTTTTGGGGACCTAGAATACACACGTGTTGGTTTATGGTACTTTTGGTGACCTGTGATACTCATTATTTGGTTTTGGGGACCTGGGATACACACGTGTTGGTTTATGGTACTTTTGGGGACCTGGTATACACACGTGTTGGTTTGCGGTACTTTTGGGGACCTGGGATACACACGTGTTGGTTTATGGTACATTTGGGGACCTGGGACACACACGTGTTGGTTTGTGGTACTTTTGGGGACCTGGGATACACACGTGTTGGTTTATGGTACATTTGGGGACCTGGGACACACACGTGTTGGTTTGTGGTACTTTTGGGGACCTGGGACACACACGTGTTGGTTTATGGTACATTTGGGGACCTGGGACACACACGTGTTGGTTTATGGTACTTTTGGGGACCTGGGATACACACGTGTTGGTTTATGGTACTTTTGGGGACCTGGGACACACACGTGTTGGTTTATGGTACTTTTGGGGACCTGGGATACACACGTGTTAGTTTATGGTACTTTTGGGGACGTGGGACACACACGTGTTGGTTTATGGTACATTTGGGGACCTGGTATACACATATGTTGGTTTATAGTACTTTTGGTGACCTGGAATATACACGTGTTGAGTTATGGTACTTTTGGTGATCTGTAAAACACACGTGTTTGTGTGTGGGACATTTGGTGACCTGTGATACTCATTATTTGGTTTTGGGTGACTTGGGAAACACACGTGTTGGATTGTGGCAAATTTGGGGTCATGGAATATCCACTTCTTGATTTGTGCTACATTTACGGACCTGGGATACACACGTGTTGGTTTTTGGCACATTTAGGGACTTGGGAAACACATATTTTGGTTTATGGTACTTTTGGGGACCTAGAATACACACGTGTTGGTTTATGGTATTTTTGGGGACTTGGGAAATACATATGTTGGTTTATAGTACTTTTGGTGACCTGGAATATACACGTGTTGAGTTATGGTACTTTTGGTGATCTGTAAAACACACGTGTTTGTGTGTGGGACATTTGGTGACCTGTGATACTCATTATTTGGTTTTGGGTGACTTGGGAAACACACGTGTTGGATTGTGGCAAATTTGGGGTCATGGAATATCCACTTCTTGATTTGTGCTACATTTACGGACCTGGGATACACACGTGTTGGTTTTTGGCACATTTAGGGACTTGGGAAACACATATTTTGGTTTATGGTACTTTTGGGGACCTAGAATACACACGTGTTGGTTTATGGTACTTTTGGTGACCTGTGATACTCATTATTTGGTTTTGGGGACCTGGGATACACACGTGTTGGTTTATGGTACTTTTGGGGACCTGGGATACACACGTGTTGGTTTATGGTACTTTTGGGGACCTGGGACACACACGTGTTGGTTTATGGTACTTTTGGGGACCTGGGATACACACGTGTTGGTTTATGGTACTTTTGGGGACCTGGGATACACACGTGTTGGTTTGTGGTACTTTTGGGGACCTGGGCCACACACGTGTTGGTTTATGGTACATTTGGGGACCTGGGACACACACGTGTTGGTTTATGGTACTTTTGGGGACATTGGAATACACACGTGTTGGTTTATGGTACTTTTGGGGACCTGGGATACACACGTGTTGGTTTATGGTACATTTGGGGACCTGGGATACACACGTGTTGGTTTATGGTACTTTTGGGGACCTGGGACACACACGTGTTGGTTTATGGTACTTTTGGGGACCTAGGATACACACGTGTTGGTTTATGGTACATTTGGGGACCTGGGACACACACGTGTTGGTTTATGGTACATTTGGGGACCTGGGACACACACGTGTTGGTTTATGGTACTTTTGGGGACCTGGGATACACACGTGTTGGTTTATGGTACTTTTGGGGACCTGGGACACACACGTGTATGTTTATGGTACTTTTGGGGACCTGGGATACACACGTGTTGGTTTATGGTACTTTTGGGGACCTGGGACACACGTGTATGTTTATGGTACTTTTGGGGACCTGGGATACACACGTGTTGGTTTGTGGTACTTTTGGGGACCTGGGATACACACGTGTTGGTTTATGGTACATTTGGGGACCTGGGACACACACGTGTTGGTTTGTGGTACTTTTGGGGACCTGGGACACACACGTGTTGGTTTATGGTACTTTTGGGGACATTGGAATACACACGTGTTGGTTTATGGTACTTTTGGGGACCTGGGATACACACGTGTTGGTTTATGGTACATTTGGGGACCTGGGACACACACGTGTTGGTTTATGGTACTTTTGGGGACCTGGGATACACACGTGTTGGTTTATGGTACTTTTGGGGACCTGGAATATACACGTGTTGAGTTATGGTACTTTTGGTGATCTGTAAAACACACGTGTTTGTGTGTGGGACATTTGGTGACCTGTGATACTCATTATTTGGTTTTGGGTGACTTGGGAAACACACGTGTTGGATTGTGGCAAATTTGGGGTCATGGAATATCCACTTCTTGATTTGTCCTACATTTACGGACCTGGGATACACACGTGTTGGTTTTTGGCACATTTAGGGACTTGGGAAACACATATTTTGGTTTATGGTACTTTTGGGGACCTAGAATACACACGTGTTGGTTTGTGGTACTTTTGGGGACCTGGGATACACACGTGTTGGTTTATGGTACATTTGGGGACCTGGGACACACACGTGTTGGTTTGTGGTACTTTTGGGGACCTGGGATACACACGTGTTGGTTTATGGTACATTTGGGGACCTGGGACACACACGTGTTGGTTTGTGGTACTTTTGGGGACCTGGGACACACACGTGTTGGTTTATAGTACTTTTGGTGACCTGGAATATACACGTGTTGAGTTATGGTACTTTTGGTGATCTGTAAAACACACGTGTTTGTGTGTGGGACATTTGGTGACCTGTGATACTCATTATTTGGTTTTGGGTGACTTGGGAAACACACGTGTTGGATTGTGGCAAATTTGGGGTCATGGAATATCCACTTCTTGATTTGTGCTACATTTACGGACCTGGGATACACACGTGTTGGTTTTTGGCACATTTAGGGACTTGGGAAACACATATTTTGGTTTATGGTACTTTTGGGGACCTAGAATACACACGTGTTGGTTTATGGTATTTTTGGGGACTTGGGAAATACATATGTTGGTTTATAGTACTTTTGGTGACCTGGAATATACACGTGTTGAGTTATGGTATTTTTGGTGATCTGTAAAACACACGTGTTTGTGTGTGGGACATTTGGTGACCTGTGATACTCATTATTTGGTTTTGGGTGACTTGGGAAACACACGTGTTGGATTGTGGCAAATTTGGGGTCATGGAATATCCACTTCTTGATTTGTGCTACATTTACGGACCTGGGATACACACATGTTGGTTTTTGGCACATTTAGGGACTTGGGAAACACATATTTTGGTTTATGGTACTTTTGGGGACCTAGAATACACACGTGTTGGTTTATGGTATTTTTGGGGACTTGGGAAATACATATGTTGGTTTATAGTACTTTTGGTGACCTGGAATATACATGTGTTGAGTTATGGTACTTTTGGTGATCTGTAAAACACACGTGTTTGTGTGTGGGACATTTGGTGACCTGTGATACTCATTATTTGGTTTTGGGTGACTTGGGAAACACACGTGTTGGATTGTGGCAAATTTGGGGTCATGGAATATCCACTTCTTGATTTGTGCTACATTTACGGACCTGGGATACACACGTGTTGGTTTTTGGCACATTTAGGGACTTGGGAAACACACGTGTTGGTTTATGGTACTTTTGGGGACCTGGGATACACACGTGTTGGTTTGTGGTTCTTTTGGGGACCTGGGATACACACGTGTTGGTTTGTGGTACTTTTGGGGACCTGGGATACACACGTGTTGGTTTGTGGTACTTTTGGGGACCTGGGATACACACGTGTTGGTTTATGGTACATTTGGGGACCTGGGAGACACACGTGTTGGTTTGTGGTACTTTTGGGGACCTGGGATACACACGTGTTGGTTTATGGTACATTTGGGGACCTGGGACACACACGTGTTGGTTTATGGTACATTTGGGGACCTGGGATACACATATGTTGGTTTATAGTACTTTTGGTGACCTGGAATATACACGTGTTGAGTTATGGTACTTTTGGTGATCTGTAAAACACACGTGTTTGTGTGTGGGACATTTGGTGACCTGTGATACTCATTATTTGGTTTTGGGTGACTTGGGAAACACACGTGTTGGATTGTGGCAAATTTGGGGTCATGGAATATCCACTTCTTGATTTGTGCTACATTTACGGAGCTGGGATACACACGTGTTGGTTTATGGTACATTTGGGGACCTGGGATACACACGTGTTGGTTTATGGTACATTTGGGGACCTGGGATACACACGTGTTGGTTTATGGTACTTTTGGGGACCTGGGATACACACGTGTTGGTTTATGGTACTTTTGGGGACCTGGGATACACATATGTTGGTTTATAGTACTTTTGGTGACCTGGAATATACATGTGTTGAGTTATGGTACTTTTGGTGATCTGTAAAACACACGTGTTTGTGTGTGGGACATTTGGTGACCTGTGATACTCATTATTTGGTTTTGGGTGACTTGGGAAACACACGTGTTGGATTGTGGCAAATTTGGGGTCATGGAATATCCACTTCTTGATTTGTGCTACATTTACGGACCTGGGATACACACGTGTTGGTTTTTGGCACATTTAGGGACTTGGGAAACACATATTTTGGTTTATGGTACTTTTGGGGACCTAGAATACACACGTGTTGGTTTATGGTATTTTTGGGGACTTGGGAAATACATATGTTGGTTTATAGTACTTTTGGTGACCTGGAATATACACGTGTTGAGTTATGGTACTTTTGGTGATCTGTAAAACACACGTGTTTGTGTGTGGGACATTTGGTGACCTGTGATACTCATTATTTGGTTTTGGGTGACTTGGGAAACACACGTGTTGGATTGTGGCAAATTTGGGGTCATGGAATATCCACTTCTTGATTTGTGCTACATTTACGGACCTGGGATACACACGTGTTGGTTTTTGGCACATTTAGGGACTTGGGAAACACATATTTTGGTTTATGGTACTTTTGGGGACCTAGAATACACACGTGTTGGTTTATGGTACTTTTGGTGACCTGTGATACTCATTATTTGGTTTTGGGGACCTGGGATACACACATGTTGGTTTATGGTACTTTTGGGGACCTGGGATACACACGTGTTGGTTTGTGGTACTTTTGGGGACCTGGGATACACACGTGTTGGTTTGTGGTACTTTTGGGGACCTGGGATACACACGTGTTGGTTTATGGTACATTTGGGGACCTGGGACACACGTGTTGGTTTATGGTACTTTTGGGGACCTGGGACACACACGTGTTGGTTTATGGTACTTTTGGGGACCTGGGATACACACGTGTTGGTTTTTGGTACTTTTGGGGACCTGGGATACACACGTGTTGGTTTGTGGTACTTTTGGGGACCTGGGACACACACGTGTTGGTTAATGGTACATTTGGGGACCTGGGACACACACGTGTTGGTTTGTGGTACTTTTGGGGACCTGGGACACACACGTGTTGGTTTATGGTACATTTGGGGACCTGGGAAACACATATGTTGGTTTATAGTACTTTTGGTGACCTGGAATATACACGTGTTGAGTTATGGTACTTTTGGTGATCTGTAAAACACAGGTGTTTGTGTGTGGGACATTTGGTGACCTGTGATACTCATTATTTGGTTTTGGGTGACTTGGGAAACACACGTGTTGGATTGTGGCAAATTTGGGGTCATGGAATATCCACTTCTTGATTTGTGCTACATTTACGGACCTGGGATACACACGTGTTGGTTTTTGGCACATTTAGGGACTTGGGAAACACATATTTTGGTTTATGGTACTTTTGGGGACCTAGAATACACACGTGTTGGTTTATGGTATTTTTGGGGACTTGGGAAATACATATGTTGGTTTATAGTACTTTTGGTGACCTGGAATATACACGTGTTGAGTTATGGTACTTTTGGTGATCTGTAAAACACACGTGTTTGTGTGTGGGACATTTGGTGACCTGTGATACTCATTATTTGGTTTTGGGTGACTTGGGAAACACACGTGTTGGATTGTGGTACTTTTGGGGACCTGGGATACACACGTGTTGGTTTATGGTACTTTTGGGGACCTGGGATACACACGTGTTGGTTTATGGTACATTTGGGGACCTGGGACACACACGTGTTGGTTTATGGTACTTTTGGGGACCTGGGATACACACGTGTTGGTTTATGGTACTTTTGGGGACCTGGGACACACACGTGTATGTTTATGGTACTTTTGGGGACCTGGGATACACACGTGTTGGTTTATGGTACTTTTGGGGACCTGGGACACACACGTGTATGTTTATGGTACATTTGGGGACCTGGGACACACACGTGTTGGTTTGTGGTACTTTTGGGGACCTGGGACACACACGTGTTGGTTTATGGTACTTTTGGGGACATTGGAATACACACGTGTTGGTTTATGGTACTTTTGGGGACCTGGGATACACACGTGTTGGTTTATGGTACATTTGGGGACCTGGGACACACACGTGTTGGTTTATGGTACTTTTGGGGACTTGGGAAATACATATGTTGGTTTATAGTACTTTTGGTGACCTGGAATATACACGTGTTGAGTTATGGTACTTTTGGTGATCTGTAAAACACACGTGTTTGTGTGTGGGACATTTGGTGACCTGTGATACTCATTATTTGGTTTTGGGTGACTTGGGAAACACACGTGTTGGATTGTGGCAAATTTGGGGTCATGGAATATCCACTTCTTGATTTGTGCTACATTTACGGACCTGGGATACACACGTGTTGGTTTTTGGCACATTTAGGGACTTGGGAAACACATATTTTGGTTTATGGTACTTTTGGGGACCTAGAATACACACGTGTTGGTTTATGGTACTTTTGGTGACCTGTGATACTCATTATTTGGTTTTGGGGACCTGGGATACACACGTGTTGGTTTATGGTACTTTTGGGGACCTGGGATACACACGTGTTGGTTTGTGGTACTTTTGGGGACCTGGGACACACACGTGTTGGTTAATGGTACATTTGGGGACCTGGGACACACACGTGTTGGTTTGTGGTACTTTTGGGGACCTGGGACACACACGTGTTGGTTTATGGTACATTTGGGGACCTGGGAAACACATATGTTGGTTTATAGTACTTTTGGTGACCTGGAATATACACGTGTTGAGTTATGGTACTTTTGGTGATCTGTAAAACACACGTGTTTGTGTGTGGGACATTTGGTGACCTGTGATACTCATTATTTGGTTTTGGGTGACTTGGGAAACACACGTGTTGGATTGTGGCAAATTTGGGGTCATGGAATATCCACTTCTTGATTTGTGCTACATTTACGGACCTGGGATACACACGTGTTGGTTTTTGGCACATTTAGGGACTTGGGAAACACATATTTTGGTTTATGGTACTTTTGGGGACCTAGAATACACACGTGTTGGTTTATGGTATTTTTGGGGACTTGGGAAATACATATGTTGGTTTATAGTACTTTTGGTGACCTGGAATATACACGTGTTGAGTTATGGTACTTTTGGTGATCTGTAAAACACACGTGTTTGTGTGTGGGACATTTGGTGACCTGTGATACTCATTATTTGGTTTTGGGTGACTTGGGAAACACACGTGTTGGATTGTGGTACTTTTGGGGACCTGGGATACACACGTGTTGGTTTATGGTACTTTTGGGGACCTGGGATACACACGTGTTGGTTTATGGTACATTTGGGGACCTGGGACACACACGTGTTGGTTTATGGTACTTTTGGGGACCTGGGATACACACGTGTTGGTTTATGGTACTTTTGGGGACCTGGGACACACACGTGTATGTTTATGGTACTTTTGGGGACCTGGGATACACACGTGTTGGTTTATGGTACTTTTGGGGACCTGGGACACACACGTGTATGTTTATGGTACATTTGGGGACCTGGGACACACACGTGTTGGTTTGTGGTACTTTTGGGGACCTGGGACACACACGTGTTGGTTTATGGTACTTTTGGGGACATTGGAATACACACGTGTTGGTTTATGGTACTTTTGGGGACCTGGGATACACACGTGTTGGTTTATGGTACATTTGGGGACCTGGGACACACACGTGTTGGTTTATGGTACTTTTGGGGACTTGGGAAATACATATGTTGGTTTATAGTACTTTTGGTGACCTGGAATATACACGTGTTGAGTTATGGTACTTTTGGTGATCTGTAAAACACACGTGTTTGTGTGTGGGACATTTGGTGACCTGTGATACTCATTATTTGGTTTTGGGTGACTTGGGAAACACACGTGTTGGATTGTGGCAAATTTGGGGTCATGGAATATCCACTTCTTGATTTGTGCTACATTTACGGACCTGGGATACACACGTGTTGGTTTTTGGCACATTTAGGGACTTGGGAAACACATATTTTGGTTTATGGTACTTTTGGGGACCTAGAATACACACGTGTTGGTTTATGGTACTTTTGGTGACCTGTGATACTCATTATTTGGTTTTGGGGACCTGGGATACACACGTGTTGGTTTATGGTACTTTTGGGGACCTGGGATACACACGTGTTGGTTTGTGGTACTTTTGGGGACCTGGGATACACACGTGTTGGTTTGTGGTACTTTTGGGGACCTGGGATACACACGTGTTGGTTTGTGGTACTTTTGGGGACCTGGGATACACACGTGTTGGTTTATGGTACATTTGGGGACCTGGGACACACACGTGTTGGTTTGTGGTACTTTTGGGGACCTGGGATACACACGTGTTGGTTTATGGTACTTTTGGGGACCTGGGACACACACGTGTTGGTTTATGGTACTTTTGGGGACCTGGGATACACACGTGTTGGTTTATGGTACATTTGGGGACCTGGGACACACACGTGTTGGTTTATGGTACATTTGGGGACCTGGGACACACACGTGTTGGTTTATGGTACTTTTGGGGACCTGGGATACACACGTGTTGGTTTATGGTACTTTTGGGGACCTGGGACACACACGTGTATGTTTATAGTACTTTTGGGGACCTGGGATACACACGTGTTGGTTTATGGTACTTTTGGGGACCTGGGACACACACGTGTATGTTTATGGTACATTTGGGGACCTGGGACACACACGTGTTGGTTTGTGGTACTTTTGGGGACCTGGGACACACACGTGTTGGTTTATGGTACTTTTGGGGACATTGGAATACACACGTGTTGGTTTATGGTACTTTTGGGGACCTGGGACACACACGTGTTGGTTTATGGTACTTTTGGGGACCTGGGATACACACGTGTTGGTTTATGGTACTTTTGGGGACCTGGAATATACACGTGTTGAGTTATGGTACTTTTGGTGATCTGTAAAACACACGTGTTTGTGTGTGGGACATTTGGTGACCTGTGATACTCATTATTTGGTTTTGGGTGACTTGGGAAACACACGTGTTGGATTGTGGCAAATTTGGGGTCATGGAATATCCACTTCTTGATTTGTGCTACATTTACGGACCTGGGATACACACGTGTTGGTTTTTGGCACATTTAGGGACTTGGGAAACACATATTTTGGTTTATGGTACTTTTGGGGACCTAGAATACACACGTGTTGGTTTATGGTATTTTTGGGGACTTGGGAAATACATATGTTGGTTTATAGTACTTTTGGTGACCTGGAATATACACGTGTTGAGTTATGGTACTTTTGGTGATCTGTAAAACACACGTGTTTGTGTGTGGGACATTTGGTGACCTGTGATACTCATTATTTGGTTTTGGGTGACTTGGGAAACACACGTGTTGGATTGTGGCAAATTTGGGGTCATGGAATATCCACTTCTTGATTTGTGCTACATTTACGGACCTGGGATACACACGTGTTGGTTTTTGGCACATTTAGGGACTTGGGAAACACATATTTTGGTTTATGGTACTTTTGGGGACCTAGAATACACACGTGTTGGTTTATGGTACTTTTGGTGACCTGTGATACTCATTATTTGGTTTTGGGGACCTGGGATACACACGTGTTGGTTTATGGTACTTTTGGGGACCTGGGATACACACGTGTTGGTTTGTGGTTCTTTTGGGGACCTGGGATACACACGTGTTGGTTTGTGGTACTTTTGGGGACCTGGGATACACACGTGTTGGTTTGTGGTACTTTTGGGGACCTGGGATACACACGTGTTGGTTTATGGTACATTTGGGGACCTGGGACACACACGTGTTGGTTTGTGGTACTTTTGGGGACCTGGGATACACACGTGTTGGTTTATGGTACATTTGGGGACCTGGGACACACACGTGTTGGTTTATGTTACATTTGGGGACCTGGGACACACACGTGTTGGTTTATGGTACTTTTGGGGACCTGGGATACACACGTGTTGGTTTATGGTACTTTTGGGGACCTGGGACACACACGTGTATGTTTATGGTACTTTTGGGGACCTGGGATACACACGTGTTGGTTTATGGTACTTTTGGGGACCTGGGACACACACGTGTATGTTTATGGTACTTTTGGGGACCTGGGATACACACGTGTTGGTTTGTGGTACTTTTGGGGACCTGGGATACACACGTGTTGGTTTGTGGTACTTTTGGGGACATTGGAATACACACGTGTTGGTTTATGGTACTTTTGGGGACCTGGGATACACACGTGTTGGTTTATGGTACATTTGGGGACCTGGGACACACACGTGTTGGTTTATGGTACTTTTGGGGACCTGGGATACACACGTGTTGGTTTATGGTACTTTTGGGGACCTGGAATATACACGTGTTGAGTTATGGTACTTTTGGTGATCTGTAAAACACACGTGTTTGTGTGTGGGACATTTGGTGACCTGTGATACTCATTATTTGGTTTTGGGTGACTTGGGAAACACACGTGTTGGATTGTGGCAAATTTGGGGTCATGGAATATCCACTTCTTGATTTGTGCTACATTTACGGACCTGGGATACACACGTGTTGGTTTTTGGCACATTTAGGGACTTGGGAAACACATATTTTGGTTTATGGTACTTTTGGGGACCTAGAATACACACGTGTTGGTTTATGGTATTTTTGGGGACTTGGGAAATACATATGTTGGTTTATAGTACTTTTGGTGACCTGGAATATACACGTGTTGAGTTATGGTACTTTTGGTGATCTGTAAAACACACGTGTTTGTGTGTGGGACATTTGGTGACCTGTGATACTCATTATTTGGTTTTGGGTGACTTGGGAAACACACGTGTTGGATTGTGGCAAATTTGGGGTCATGGAATATCCACTTCTTGATTTGTGCTACATTTACGGACCTGGGATACACACGTGTTGGTTTTTGGCACATTTAGGGACTTGGGAAACACATATTTTGGTTTATGGTACTTTTGGTACCTGGGATACACACGTGTTGGTTTATGGTACATTTGGGGACCTGGGACACACACGTGTTGGTTTGTGGTACTTTTGGGGACCTGGGATACACACGTGTTGGTTTATGGTACATTTGGGGACGTGGGACACACACGTGTTGGTTTGTGGTACTTTTGGGGACCTGGGACACACACGTGTTGGTTTATGGTACATTTGGGGACCTGGGACACACACGTGTTGGTTTATGGTACATTTGGGGACCTGGGATACACATATGTTGGTTTATAGTACTTTTGGTGACCTGGAATATACACGTGTTGAGTTATGGTACTTTTGGTGATCTGTAAAACACACGTGTTTGTGTGTGGGACATTTGGTGACCTGTGATACTCATTATTTGGTTTTGGGTGACTTGGGAAACACACGTGTTGGATTGTGGCAAATTTGGGGTCATGGAATATCCACTTCTTGATTTGTGCTACATTTACGGACCTGGGATACACACGTGTTGGTTTTTGGCACATTTAGGGACTTGGGAAACACATATTTTGGTTTATGGTACTTTTGGGGACCTAGAATACACACGTGTTGGTTTATGGTATTTTTGGGGACTTGGGAAATACATATGTTGGTTTATAGTACTTTTGGTGACCTGGAATATACACGTGTTGAGTTATGGTACTTTTGGTGATCTGTAAAACACACGTGTTTGTGTGTGGGACATTTGGTGACCTGTGATACTCATTATTTGGTTTTGGGTGACTTGGGAAACACACGTGTTGGATTGTGGCAAATTTGGGGTCATGGAATATCCACTTCTTGATTTGTGCTACATTTACGGACCTGGGATACACACGTGTTGGTTTTTGGCACATTTAGGGACTTGGGAAACACATATTTTGGTTTATGGTACTTTTGGGGACCTAGAATACACACGTGTTGGTTTATGGTATTTTTGGGGACTTGGGAAATACATATGTTGGTTTATAGTACTTTTGGTGACCTGGAATATACACGTGTTGAGTTATGGTACTTTTGGTGATCTGTAAAACACACGTGTTTGTGTGTGGGACATTTGGTGACCTGTGATACTCATTATTTGGTTTTGGGTGACTTGGGAAACACACGTGTTGGATTGTGGCAAATTTGGGGTCATGGAATATCCACTTCTTGATTTGTGCTACATTTACGGACCTGGGATACACACGTGTTGGTTTTTGGCACATTTAGGGACTTGGGAAACACATATTTTGGTTTATGGTACTTTTGGGGACCTAGAATACACACGTGTTGGTTTATGGTATTTTTGGGGACTTGGGAAATACATATGTTGGTTTATAGTACTTTTGGTGACCTGGAATATACACGTGTTGAGTTATGGTACTTTTGGTGATCTGTAAAACACACGTGTTTGTGTGTGGGACATTTGGTGACCTGTGATACTCATTATTTGGTTTTGGGTGACTTGGGAAACACACGTGTTGGATTGTGGCAAATTTGGGGTCATGGAATATCCACTTCTTGATTTGTGCTACATTTACGGACCTGGGATACACACGTGTTGGTTTTTGGCACATTTAGGGACTTGGGAAACACATATTTTGGTTTATGGTACTTTTGGTACCTGGGATACACACGTGTTGGTTTATGGTACTTTTGGGGACCTGGGACACACACGTGTATGTTTATGGTACTTTTGGGGACCTGGGATACACACGTGTTGGTTTATGGTACTTTTGGGGACCTGGGACACACACGTGTATGTTTATGGTACATTTGGGGACCTGGGACACACACGTGTTGGTTTGTGGTACTTTTGGGGACCTGGGACACACACGTGTTGGTTTATGGTACTTTTGGGGACATTGGAATACACACGTGTTGGTTTATGGTACTTTTGGGGACCTGGGATACACACGTGTTGGTTTATGGTACATTTGGGGACCTGGGACACACACGTGTTGGTTTATGGTACTTTTGGGGACTTGGGAAATACATATGTTGGTTTATAGTACTTTTGGTGACCTGGAATATACACGTGTTGAGTTATGGTACTTTTGGTGATCTGTAAAACACACGTGTTTGTGTGTGGGACATTTGGTGACCTGTGATACTCATTATTTGGTTTTGGGTGACTTGGGAAACACACGTGTTGGATTGTGGCAAATTTGGGGTCATGGAATATCCACTTCTTGATTTGTGCTACATTTACGGACCTGGGATACACACGTGTTGGTTTTTGGCACATTTAGGGACTTGGGAAACACATATTTTGGTTTATGGTACTTTTGGGGACCTAGAATACACACGTGTTGGTTTATGGTACTTTTGGTGACCTGTGATACTCATTATTTGGTTTTGGGGACCTGGGATACACACGTGTTGGTTTATGGTACTTTTGGGGACCTGGGACACACACGTGTATGTTTATGGTACATTTGGGGACCTGGGACACACACGTGTTGGTTTGTGGTACTTTTGGGGACCTGGGACACACACGTGTTGGTTTATGGTACTTTTGGGGACATTGGAATACACACGTGTTGGTTTATGGTACTTTTGGGGACCTGGGATACACACGTGTTGGTTTATGGTACATTTGGGGACCTGGGACACACACGTGTTGGTTTATGGTACTTTTGGGGACTTGGGAAATACATATGTTGGTTTATAGTACTTTTGGTGACCTGGAATATACACGTGTTGAGTTATGGTACTTTTGGTGATCTGTAAAACACACGTGTTTGTGTGTGGGACATTTGGTGACCTGTGATACTCATTATTTGGTTTTGGGTGACTTGGGAAACACACGTGTTGGATTGTGGCAAATTTGGGGTCATGGAATATCCACTTCTTGATTTGTGCTACATTTACGGACCTGGGATACACACGTGTTGGTTTTTGGCACATTTAGGGACTTGGGAAACACATATTTTGGTTTATGGTACTTTTGGGGACCTAGAATACACACGTGTTGGTTTATGGTACTTTTGGTGACCTGTGATACTCATTATTTGGTTTTGGGGACCTGGGATACACACGTGTTGGTTTATGGTACTTTTGGGGACCTGGGATACACACGTGTTGGTTTGTGGTACTTTTGGGGACCTGGGATACACACGTGTTGGTTTGTGGTACTTTTGGGGACCTGGGATACACACGTGTTGGTTTGTGGTACTTTTGGGGACCTGGGATACACACGTGTTGGTTTATGGTACATTTGGGGACCTGGGACACACACGTGTTGGTTTGTGGTACTTTTGGGGACCTGGGATACACACGTGTTGGTTTATGGTACTTTTGGGGACCTGGGACACACACGTGTTGGTTTATGGTACTTTTGGGGACCTGGGATACACACGTGTTGGTTTATGGTACATTTGGGGACCTGGGACACACACGTGTTGGTTTATGGTACATTTGGGGACCTGGGACACACACGTGTTGGTTTATGGTACTTTTGGGGACCTGGGATACACACGTGTTGGTTTATGGTACTTTTGGGGACCTGGGACACACACGTGTATGTTTATAGTACTTTTGGGGACCTGGGATACACACGTGTTGGTTTATGGTACTTTTGGGGACCTGGGACACACACGTGTATGTTTATGGTACATTTGGGGACCTGGGACACACACGTGTTGGTTTGTGGTACTTTTGGGGACCTGGGACACACACGTGTTGGTTTATGGTACTTTTGGGGACATTGGAATACACACGTGTTGGTTTATGGTACTTTTGGGGACCTGGGACACACACGTGTTGGTTTATGGTACTTTTGGGGACCTGGGATACACACGTGTTGGTTTATGGTACTTTTGGGGACCTGGAATATACACGTGTTGAGTTATGGTACTTTTGGTGATCTGTAAAACACACGTGTTTGTGTGTGGGACATTTGGTGACCTGTGATACTCATTATTTGGTTTTGGGTGACTTGGGAAACACACGTGTTGGATTGTGGCAAATTTGGGGTCATGGAATATCCACTTCTTGATTTGTGCTACATTTACGGACCTGGGATACACACGTGTTGGTTTTTGGCACATTTAGGGACTTGGGAAACACATATTTTGGTTTATGGTACTTTTGGGGACCTAGAATACACACGTGTTGGTTTATGGTATTTTTGGGGACTTGGGAAATACATATGTTGGTTTATAGTACTTTTGGTGACCTGGAATATACACGTGTTGAGTTATGGTACTTTTGGTGATCTGTAAAACACACGTGTTTGTGTGTGGGACATTTGGTGACCTGTGATACTCATTATTTGGTTTTGGGTGACTTGGGAAACACACGTGTTGGATTGTGGCAAATTTGGGGTCATGGAATATCCACTTCTTGATTTGTGCTACATTTACGGACCTGGGATACACACGTGTTGGTTTTTGGCACATTTAGGGACTTGGGAAACACATATTTTGGTTTATGGTACTTTTGGGGACCTAGAATACACACGTGTTGGTTTATGGTACTTTTGGTGACCTGTGATACTCATTATTTGGTTTTGGGGACCTGGGATACACACGTGTTGGTTTATGGTACTTTTGGGGACCTGGGATACACACGTGTTGGTTTGTGGTTCTTTTGGGGACCTGGGACACACACGTGTTGGTTTGTGGTACTTTTGGGGACCTGGGATACACACGTGTTGGTTTATGGTACATTTGGGGACCTGGGACACACACGTGTTGGTTTATGTTACATTTGGGGACCTGGGACACACACGTGTTGGTTTGTGGTACTTTTGGGGACCTGGGATACACACGTGTTGGTTTATGGTACATTTGGGGACCTGGGACACACACGTGTTGGTTTATGGTACATTTGGGGACCTGGGACACACACGTGTTGGTTTATGGTACTTTTGGGGACCTGGGATACACACGTGTTGGTTTATGGTACTTTTGGGGACCTGGGACACACACGTGTATGTTTATGGTACTTTTGGGGACCTGGGATACACACGTGTTGGTTTATGGTACTTTTGGGGACCTGGGACACACACGTGTATGTTTATGGTACTTTTGGGGACCTGGGATACACACGTGTTGGTTTGTGGTACTTTTGGGGACCTGGGATACACACGTGTTGGTTTGTGGTACTTTTGGGGACATTGGAATACACACGTGTTGGTTTATGGTACTTTTGGGGACCTGGGATACACACGTGTTGGTTTATGGTACATTTGGGGACCTGGGACACACACGTGTTGGTTTATGGTACTTTTGGGGACCTGGGATACACACGTGTTGGTTTATGGTACTTTTGGGGACCTGGAATATACACGTGTTGAGTTATGGTACTTTTGGTGATCTGTAAAACACACGTGTTTGTGTGTGGGACATTTGGTGACCTGTGATACTCATTATTTGGTTTTGGGTGACTTGGGAAACACACGTGTTGGATTGTGGCAAATTTGGGGTCATGGAATATCCACTTCTTGATTTGTGCTACATTTACGGACCTGGGATACACACGTGTTGGTTTTTGGCACATTTAGGGACTTGGGAAACACATATTTTGGTTTATGGTACTTTTGGGGACCTAGAATACACACGTGTTGGTTTATGGTATTTTTGGGGACTTGGGAAATACATATGTTGGTTTATAGTACTTTTGGTGACCTGGAATATACACGTGTTGAGTTATGGTACTTTTGGTGATCTGTAAAACACACGTGTTTGTGTGTGGGACATTTGGTGACCTGTGATACTCATTATTTGGTTTTGGGTGACTTGGGAAACACACGTGTTGGATTGTGGCAAATTTGGGGTCATGGAATATCCACTTCTTGATTTGTGCTACATTTACGGACCTGGGATACACACGTGTTGGTTTTTGGCACATTTAGGGACTTGGGAAACACATATTTTGGTTTATGGTACTTTTGGTACCTGGGATACACACGTGTTGGTTTATGGTACTTTTGGGGACCTGGGACACACACGTGTATGTTTATGGTACTTTTGGGGACCTGGGATACACACGTGTTGGTTTATGGTACTTTTGGGGACCTGGGACACACACGTGTATGTTTATGGTACATTTGGGGACCTGGGACACACACGTGTTGGTTTGTGGTACTTTTGGGGACCTGGGACACACACGTGTTGGTTTATGGTACTTTTGGGGACATTGGAATACACACGTGTTGGTTTATGGTACTTTTGGGGACCTGGGATACACACGTGTTGGTTTATGGTACATTTGGGGACCTGGGACACACACGTGTTGGTTTATGGTACTTTTGGGGACTTGGGAAATACATATGTTGGTTTATAGTACTTTTGGTGACCTGGAATATACACGTGTTGAGTTATGGTACTTTTGGTGATCTGTAAAACACACGTGTTTGTGTGTGGGACATTTGGTGACCTGTGATACTCATTATTTGGTTTTGGGTGACTTGGGAAACACACGTGTTGGATTGTGGCAAATTTGGGGTCATGGAATATCCACTTCTTGATTTGTGCTACATTTACGGACCTGGGATACACACGTGTTGGTTTTTGGCACATTTAGGGACTTGGGAAACACATATTTTGGTTTATGGTACTTTTGGGGACCTAGAATACACACGTGTTGGTTTATGGTACTTTTGGTGACCTGTGATACTCATTATTTGGTTTTGGGGACCTGGGATACACACGTGTTGGTTTATGGTACTTTTGGGGACCTGGGATACACACGTGTTGGTTTGTGGTACTTTTGGGGACCTGGGATACACACGTGTTGGTTTGTGGTACTTTTGGGGACCTGGGATACACACGTGTTGGTTTGTGGTACTTTTGGGGACCTGGGATACACACGTGTTGGTTTATGGTACATTTGGGGACCTGGGACACACACGTGTTGGTTTGTGGTACTTTTGGGGACCTGGGATACACACGTGTTGGTTTATGGTACTTTTGGGGACCTGGGACACACACGTGTTGGTTTATGGTACTTTTGGGGACCTGGGATACACACGTGTTGGTTTATGGTACATTTGGGGACCTGGGACACACACGTGTTGGTTTATGGTACATTTGGGGACCTGGGACACACACGTGTTGGTTTATGGTACTTTTGGGGACCTGGGATACACACGTGTTGGTTTATGGTACTTTTGGGGACCTGGGACACACACGTGTATGTTTATAGTACTTTTGGGGACCTGGGATACACACGTGTTGGTTTATGGTACTTTTGGGGACCTGGGACACACACGTGTATGTTTATGGTACATTTGGGGACCTGGGACACACACGTGTTGGTTTGTGGTACTTTTGGGGACCTGGGACACACACGTGTTGGTTTATGGTACTTTTGGGGACATTGGAATACACACGTGTTGGTTTATGGTACTTTTGGGGACCTGGGACACACACGTGTTGGTTTATGGTACTTTTGGGGACCTGGGATACACACGTGTTGGTTTATGGTACTTTTGGGGACCTGGAATATACACGTGTTGAGTTATGGTACTTTTGGTGATCTGTAAAACACACGTGTTTGTGTGTGGGACATTTGGTGACCTGTGATACTCATTATTTGGTTTTGGGTGACTTGGGAAACACACGTGTTGGATTGTGGCAAATTTGGGGTCATGGAATATCCACTTCTTGATTTGTGCTACATTTACGGACCTGGGATACACACGTGTTGGTTTTTGGCACATTTAGGGACTTGGGAAACACATATTTTGGTTTATGGTACTTTTGGGGACCTAGAATACACACGTGTTGGTTTATGGTATTTTTGGGGACTTGGGAAATACATATGTTGGTTTATAGTACTTTTGGTGACCTGGAATATACACGTGTTGAGTTATGGTACTTTTGGTGATCTGTAAAACACACGTGTTTGTGTGTGGGACATTTGGTGACCTGTGATACTCATTATTTGGTTTTGGGTGACTTGGGAAACACACGTGTTGGATTGTGGCAAATTTGGGGTCATGGAATATCCACTTCTTGATTTGTGCTACATTTACGGACCTGGGATACACACGTGTTGGTTTTTGGCACATTTAGGGACTTGGGAAACACATATTTTGGTTTATGGTACTTTTGGGGACCTAGAATACACACGTGTTGGTTTATGGTACTTTTGGTGACCTGTGATACTCATTATTTGGTTTTGGGGACCTGGGATACACACGTGTTGGTTTATGGTACTTTTGGGGACCTGGGATACACACGTGTTGGTTTGTGGTTCTTTTGGGGACCTGGGATACACACGTGTTGGTTTGTGGTACTTTTGGGGACCTGGGATACACACGTGTTGGTTTGTGGTACTTTTGGGGACCTGGGATACACACGTGTTGGTTTATGGTACATTTGGGGACCTGGGACACACACGTGTTGGTTTGTGGTACTTTTGGGGACCTGGGATACACACGTGTTGGTTTATGGTACATTTGGGGACCTGGGACACACACGTGTTGGTTTATGTTACATTTGGGGACCTGGGACACACACGTGTTGGTTTGTGGTACTTTTGGGGACCTGGGATACACACGTGTTGGTTTATGGTACATTTGGGGACCTGGGACACACACGTGTTGGTTTATGGTACATTTGGGGACCTGGGACACACACGTGTTGGTTTATGGTACTTTTGGGGACCTGGGATACACACGTGTTGGTTTATGGTACTTTTGGGGACCTGGGACACACACGTGTATGTTTATGGTACTTTTGGGGACCTGGGATACACACGTGTTGGTTTATGGTACTTTTGGGGACCTGGGACACACACGTGTATGTTTATGGTACTTTTGGGGACCTGGGATACACACGTGTTGGTTTGTGGTACTTTTGGGGACCTGGGATACACACGTGTTGGTTTGTGGTACTTTTGGGGACATTGGAATACACACGTGTTGGTTTATGGTACTTTTGGGGACCTGGGATACACACGTGTTGGTTTATGGTACATTTGGGGACCTGGGACACACACGTGTTGGTTTATGGTACTTTTGGGGACCTGGGATACACACGTGTTGGTTTATGGTACTTTTGGGGACCTGGAATATACACGTGTTGAGTTATGGTACTTTTGGTGATCTGTAAAACACACGTGTTTGTGTGTGGGACATTTGGTGACCTGTGATACTCATTATTTGGTTTTGGGTGACTTGGGAAACACACGTGTTGGATTGTGGCAAATTTGGGGTCATGGAATATCCACTTCTTGATTTGTGCTACATTTACGGACCTGGGATACACACGTGTTGGTTTTTGGCACATTTAGGGACTTGGGAAACACATATTTTGGTTTATGGTACTTTTGGGGACCTAGAATACACACGTGTTGGTTTATGGTATTTTTGGGGACTTGGGAAATACATATGTTGGTTTATAGTACTTTTGGTGACCTGGAATATACACGTGTTGAGTTATGGTACTTTTGGTGATCTGTAAAACACACGTGTTTGTGTGTGGGACATTTGGTGACCTGTGATACTCATTATTTGGTTTTGGGTGACTTGGGAAACACACGTGTTGGATTGTGGCAAATTTGGGGTCATGGAATATCCACTTCTTGATTTGTGCTACATTTACGGACCTGGGATACACACGTGTTGGTTTTTGGCACATTTAGGGACTTGGGAAACACATATTTTGGTTTATGGTACTTTTGGTACCTGGGATACACACGTGTTGGTTTATGGTACATTTGGGGACCTGGGACACACACGTGTTGGTTTGTGGTACTTTTGGGGACCTGGGATACACACGTGTTGGTTTATGGTACATTTGGGGACGTGGGACACACACGTGTTGGTTTGTGGTACTTTTGGGGACCTGGGACACACACGTGTTGGTTTATGGTACATTTGGGGACCTGGGACACACACGTGTTGGTTTATGGTACATTTGGGGACCTGGGATACACATATGTTGGTTTATAGTACTTTTGGTGACCTGGAATATACACGTGTTGAGTTATGGTACTTTTGGTGATCTGTAAAACACACGTGTTTGTGTGTGGGACATTTGGTGACCTGTGATACTCATTATTTGGTTTTGGGTGACTTGGGAAACACACGTGTTGGATTGTGGCAAATTTGGGGTCATGGAATATCCACTTCTTGATTTGTGCTACATTTACGGACCTGGGATACACACGTGTTGGTTTTTGGCACATTTAGGGACTTGGGAAACACATATTTTGGTTTATGGTACTTTTGGGGACCTAGAATACACACGTGTTGGTTTATGGTATTTTTGGGGACTTGGGAAATACATATGTTGGTTTATAGTACTTTTGGTGACCTGGAATATACACGTGTTGAGTTATGGTACTTTTGGTGATCTGTAAAACACACGTGTTTGTGTGTGGGACATTTGGTGACCTGTGATACTCATTATTTGGTTTTGGGTGACTTGGGAAACACACGTGTTGGATTGTGGCAAATTTGGGGTCATGGAATATCCACTTCTTGATTTGTGCTACATTTACGGACCTGGGATACACACGTGTTGGTTTTTGGCACATTTAGGGACTTGGGAAACACATATTTTGGTTTATGGTACTTTTGGGGACCTAGAATACACACGTGTTGGTTTATGGTATTTTTGGGGACTTGGGAAATACATATGTTGGTTTATAGTACTTTTGGTGACCTGGAATATACACGTGTTGAGTTATGGTACTTTTGGTGATCTGTAAAACACACGTGTTTGTGTGTGGGACATTTGGTGACCTGTGATACTCATTATTTGGTTTTGGGTGACTTGGGAAACACACGTGTTGGATTGTGGCAAATTTGGGGTCATGGAATATCCACTTCTTGATTTGTGCTACATTTACGGACCTGGGATACACACGTGTTGGTTTTTGGCACATTTAGGGACTTGGGAAACACATATTTTGGTTTATGGTACTTTTGGGGACCTAGAATACACACGTGTTGGTTTATGGTATTTTTGGGGACTTGGGAAATACATATGTTGGTTTATAGTACTTTTGGTGACCTGGAATATACACGTGTTGAGTTATGGTACTTTTGGTGATCTGTAAAACACACGTGTTTGTGTGTGGGACATTTGGTGACCTGTGATACTCATTATTTGGTTTTGGGTGACTTGGGAAACACACGTGTTGGATTGTGGCAAATTTGGGGTCATGGAATATCCACTTCTTGATTTGTGCTACATTTACGGACCTGGGATACACACGTGTTGGTTTTTGGCACATTTAGGGACTTGGGAAACACATATTTTGGTTTATGGTACTTTTGGGGACCTAGAATACACACGTGTTGGTTTATGGTATTTTTGGGGACTTGGGAAATACATATGTTGGTTTATAGTACTTTTGGTGACCTGGAATATACACGTGTTGAGTTATGGTACTTTTGGTGATCTGTAAAACACACGTGTTTGTGTGTGGGACATTTGGTGACCTGTGATACTCATTATTTGGTTTTGGGTGACTTGGGAAACACACGTGTTGGATTGTGGCAAATTTGGGGTCATGGAATATCCACTTCTTGATTTGTGCTACATTTACGGACCTGGGATACACACGTGTTGGTTTTTGGCACATTTAGGGACTTGGGAAACACATATTTTGGTTTATGGTACTTTTGGGGACCTAGAATACACACGTGTTGGTTTATGGTATTTTTGGGGACTTGGGAAATACATATGTTGGTTTATAGTACTTTTGGTGACCTGGAATATACACGTGTTGAGTTATGGTACTTTTGGTGATCTGTAAAACACACGTGTTTGTGTGTGGGACATTTGGTGACCTGTGATACTCATTATTTGGTTTTGGGTGACTTGGGAAACACACGTGTTGGATTGTGGCAAATTTGGGGTCATGGAATATCCACTTCTTGATTTGTGCTACATTTACGGACCTGGGATACACACGTGTTGGTTTTTGGCACATTTAGGGACTTGGGAAACACATATTTTGGTTTATGGTACTTTTGGTACCTGGGATACACACGTGTTGGTTTATGGTACATTTGGGGACCTGGGACACACACGTGTTGGTTTGTGGTACTTTTGGGGACCTGGGATACACACGTGTTGGTTTATGGTACATTTGGGGACGTGGGACACACACGTGTTGGTTTGTGGTACTTTTGGGGACCTGGGACACACACGTGTTGGTTTATGGTACATTTGGGGACCTGGGACACACACGTGTTGGTTTGTGGTACTTTTGGGGACCTGGGACACACACGTGTTGGTTTATGGTACATTTGGGGACCTGGGACACACACGTGTTGGTTTATGGTACATTTGGGGACCTGGGATACACATATGTTGGTTTATAGTACTTTTGGTGACCTGGAATATACACGTGTTGAGTTATGGTACTTTTGGTGATCTGTAAAACACACGTGTTTGTGTGTGGGACATTTGGTGACCTGTGATACTCATTATTTGGTTTTGGGTGACTTGGGAAACACACGTGTTGGATTGTGGCAAATTTGGGGTCATGGAATATCCACTTCTTGATTTGTGCTACATTTACGGACCTGGGATACACACGTGTTGGTTTTTGGCACATTTAGGGACTTGGGAAACACATATTTTGGTTTATGGTACTTTTGGGGACCTAGAATACACACGTGTTGGTTTATGGTATTTTTGGGGACTTGGGAAATACATATGTTGGTTTATAGTACTTTTGGTGACCTGGAATATACACGTGTTGAGTTATGGTACTTTTGGTGATCTGTAAAACACACGTGTTTGTGTGTGGGACATTTGGTGACCTGTGATACTCATTATTTGGTTTTGGGTGACTTGGGAAACACACGTGTTGGATTGTGGCAAATTTGGGGTCATGGAATATCCACTTCTTGATTTGTGCTACATTTACGGACCTGGGATACACACGTGTTGGTTTTTGGCACATTTAGGGACTTGGGAAACACATATTTTGGTTTATGGTACTTTTGGGGACCTAGAATACACACGTGTTGGTTTATGGTACTTTTGGTGACCTGTGATACTCATTATTTGGTTTTGGGGACCTGGGATACACACGTGTTGGTTTATGGTACTTTTGGGGACCTGGGATACACACGTGTTGGTTTGTGGTTCTTTTGGGGACCTGGGATACACACGTGTTGGTTTGTGGTACTTTTGGGGACCTGGGATACACACGTGTTGGTTTGTGGTACTTTTGGGGACCTGGGATACACACGTGTTGGTTTATGGTACATTTGGGGACCTGGGACACACACGTGTTGGTTTGTGGTACTTTTGGGGACCTGGGATACACACGTGTTGGTTTATGGTACATTTGGGGACGTGGGACACACACGTGTTGGTTTGTGGTACTTTTGGGGACCTGGGACACACACGTGTTGGTTTATGGTACATTTGGGGACCTGGGACACACACGTGTTGGTTTATGGTACATTTGGGGACCTGGGATACACATATGTTGGTTTATAGTACTTTTGGTGACCTGGAATATACACGTGTTGAGTTATGGTACTTTTGGTGATCTGTAAAACACACGTGTTTGTGTGTGGGACATTTGGTGACCTGTGATACTCATTATTTGGTTTTGGGTGACTTGGGAAACACACGTGTTGGATTGTGGCAAATTTGGGGTCATGGAATATCCACTTCTTGATTTGTGCTACATTTACGGACCTGGGATACACACGTGTTGGTTTTTGGCACATTTAGGGACTTGGGAAACACATATTTTGGTTTATGGTACTTTTGGGGACCTAGAATACACACGTGTTGGTTTATGGTATTTTTGGGGACTTGGGAAATACATATGTTGGTTTATAGTACTTTTGGTGACCTGGAATATACACGTGTTGAGTTATGGTACTTTTGGTGATCTGTAAAACACACGTGTTTGTGTGTGGGACATTTGGTGACCTGTGATACTCATTATTTGGTTTTGGGTGACTTGGGAAACACACGTGTTGGATTGTGGCAAATTTGGGGTCATGGAATATCCACTTCTTGATTTGTGCTACATTTACGGACCTGGGATACACACGTGTTGGTTTTTGGCACATTTAGGGACTTGGGAAACACATATTTTGGTTTATGGTACTTTTGGGGACCTAGAATACACACGTGTTGGTTTATGGTACTTTTGGTGACCTGTGATACTCATTATTTGGTTTTGGGGACCTGGGATACACACGTGTTGGTTTGTGGTACTTTTGGGGACCTGGGATACACACGTGTTGGTTTGTGGTACTTTTGGGGACCTGGGATACACACGTGTTGGTTTGTGGTACTTTTGGGGACCTGGGATACACACGTGTTGGTTTATGGTACATTTGGGGACCTGGGACACACACGTGTTGGTTTGTGGTACTTTTGGGGACCTGGGATACACACGTGTTGGTTTATGGTACTTTTGGGGACCTGGGACACACACGTGTTGGTTTATGGTACTTTTGGGGACCAGGGATACACACGTGTTGGTTTATGGTACATTTGGGGACCTGGGACACACACGTGTTGGTTTATGGTACATTTGGGGACCTGGGACACACACGTGTTGGTTTATGGTACTTTTGGGGACCTGGGATACACACGTGTTGGTTTATGGTACTTTTGGGGACCTGGGACACACACGTGTATGTTTATAGTACTTTTGGGGACCTGGGATACACACGTGTTGGTTTATGGTACTTTTGGGGACCTGGGACACACACGTGTATGTTTATGGTACATTTGGGGACCTGGGACACACACGTGTTGGTTTGTGGTACTTTTGGGGACCTGGGACACACACGTGTTGGTTTATGGTACTTTTGGGGACATTGGAATACACACGTGTTGGTTTATGGTACTTTTGGGGACCTGGGACACACACGTGTTGGTTTATGGTACTTTTGGGGACCTGGGATACACACGTGTTGGTTTATGGTACTTTTGGGGACCTGGAATATACACGTGTTGAGTTATGGTACTTTTGGTGATCTGTAAAACACACGTGTTTGTGTGTGGGACATTTGGTGACCTGTGATACTCATTATTTGGTTTTGGGTGACTTGGGAAACACACGTGTTGGATTGTGGCAAATTTGGGGTCATGGAATATCCACTTCTTGATTTGTGCTACATTTACGGACCTGGGATACACACGTGTTGGTTTTTGGCACATTTAGGGACTTGGGAAACACATATTTTGGTTTATGGTACTTTTGGGGACCTAGAATACACACGTGTTGGTTTATGGTATTTTTGGGGACTTGGGAAATACATATGTTGGTTTATAGTACTTTTGGTGACCTGGAATATACACGTGTTGAGTTATGGTACTTTTGGTGATCTGTAAAACACACGTGTTTGTGTGTGGGACATTTGGTGACCTGTGATACTCATTATTTGGTTTTGGGTGACTTGGGAAACACACGTGTTGGATTGTGGCAAATTTGGGGTCATGGAATATCCACTTCTTGATTTGTGCTACATTTACGGACCTGGGATACACACGTGTTGGTTTTTGGCACATTTAGGGACTTGGGAAACACATATTTTGGTTTATGGTACTTTTGGGGACCTAGAATACACACGTGTTGGTTTATGGTACTTTTGGTGACCTGTGATACTCATTATTTGGTTTTGGGGACCTGGGATACACACGTGTTGGTTTATGGTACTTTTGGGGACCTGGGATACACACGTGTTGGTTTGTGGTTCTTTTGGGGACCTGGGATACACACGTGTTGGTTTGTGGTACTTTTGGGGACCTGGGATACACACGTGTTGGTTTGTGGTACTTTTGGGGACCTGGGATACACACGTGTTGGTTTATGGTACATTTGGGGACCTGGGACACACACGTGTTGGTTTGTGGTACTTTTGGGGACCTGGGATACACACGTGTTGGTTTATGGTACATTTGGGGACCTGGGACACACACGTGTTGGTTTATGTTACATTTGGGGACCTGGGACACACACGTGTTGGTTTGTGGTACTTTTGGGGACCTGGGATACACACGTGTTGGTTTATGGTACATTTGGGGACCTGGGACACACACGTGTTGGTTTATGGTACATTTGGGGACCTGGGACACACACGTGTTGGTTTATGGTACTTTTGGGGACCTGGGATACACACGTGTTGGTTTATGGTACTTTTGGGGACCTGGGACACACACGTGTATGTTTATGGTACTTTTGGGGACCTGGGATACACACGTGTTGGTTTATGGTACTTTTGGGGACCTGGGACACACACGTGTATGTTTATGGTACTTTTGGGGACCTGGGATACACACGTGTTGGTTTGTGGTACTTTTGGGGACCTGGGATACACACGTGTTGGTTTGTGGTACTTTTGGGGACATTGGAATACACACGTGTTGGTTTATGGTACTTTTGGGGACCTGGGATACACACGTGTTGGTTTATGGTACATTTGGGGACCTGGGACACACACGTGTTGGTTTATGGTACTTTTGGGGACCTGGGATACACACGTGTTGGTTTATGGTACTTTTGGGGACCTGGAATATACACGTGTTGAGTTATGGTACTTTTGGTGATCTGTAAAACACACGTGTTTGTGTGTGGGACATTTGGTGACCTGTGATACTCATTATTTGGTTTTGGGTGACTTGGGAAACACACGTGTTGGATTGTGGCAAATTTGGGGTCATGGAATATCCACTTCTTGATTTGTGCTACATTTACGGACCTGGGATACACACGTGTTGGTTTTTGGCACATTTAGGGACTTGGGAAACACATATTTTGGTTTATGGTACTTTTGGGGACCTAGAATACACACGTGTTGGTTTATGGTATTTTTGGGGACTTGGGAAATACATATGTTGGTTTATAGTACTTTTGGTGACCTGGAATATACACGTGTTGAGTTATGGTACTTTTGGTGATCTGTAAAACACACGTGTTTGTGTGTGGGACATTTGGTGACCTGTGATACTCATTATTTGGTTTTGGGTGACTTGGGAAACACACGTGTTGGATTGTGGCAAATTTGGGGTCATGGAATATCCACTTCTTGATTTGTGCTACATTTACGGACCTGGGATACACACGTGTTGGTTTTTGGCACATTTAGGGACTTGGGAAACACATATTTTGGTTTATGGTACTTTTGGTACCTGGGATACACACGTGTTGGTTTATGGTACATTTGGGGACCTGGGACACACACGTGTTGGTTTGTGGTACTTTTGGGGACCTGGGATACACACGTGTTGGTTTATGGTACATTTGGGGACGTGGGACACACACGTGTTGGTTTGTGGTACTTTTGGGGACCTGGGACACACACGTGTTGGTTTATGGTACATTTGGGGACCTGGGACACACACGTGTTGGTTTATGGTACATTTGGGGACCTGGGATACACATATGTTGGTTTATAGTACTTTTGGTGACCTGGAATATACACGTGTTGAGTTATGGTACTTTTGGTGATCTGTAAAACACACGTGTTTGTGTGTGGGACATTTGGTGACCTGTGATACTCATTATTTGGTTTTGGGTGACTTGGGAAACACACGTGTTGGATTGTGGCAAATTTGGGGTCATGGAATATCCACTTCTTGATTTGTGCTACATTTACGGACCTGGGATACACACGTGTTGGTTTTTGGCACATTTAGGGACTTGGGAAACACATATTTTGGTTTATGGTACTTTTGGGGACCTAGAATACACACGTGTTGGTTTATGGTATTTTTGGGGACTTGGGAAATACATATGTTGGTTTATAGTACTTTTGGTGACCTGGAATATACACGTGTTGAGTTATGGTACTTTTGGTGATCTGTAAAACACACGTGTTTGTGTGTGGGACATTTGGTGACCTGTGATACTCATTATTTGGTTTTGGGTGACTTGGGAAACACACGTGTTGGATTGTGGCAAATTTGGGGTCATGGAATATCCACTTCTTGATTTGTGCTACATTTACGGACCTGGGATACACACGTGTTGGTTTTTGGCACATTTAGGGACTTGGGAAACACATATTTTGGTTTATGGTACTTTTGGGGACCTAGAATACACACGTGTTGGTTTATGGTATTTTTGGGGACTTGGGAAATACATATGTTGGTTTATAGTACTTTTGGTGACCTGGAATATACACGTGTTGAGTTATGGTACTTTTGGTGATCTGTAAAACACACGTGTTTGTGTGTGGGACATTTGGTGACCTGTGATACTCATTATTTGGTTTTGGGTGACTTGGGAAACACACGTGTTGGATTGTGGCAAATTTGGGGTCATGGAATATCCACTTCTTGATTTGTGCTACATTTACGGACCTGGGATACACACGTGTTGGTTTTTGGCACATTTAGGGACTTGGGAAACACATATTTTGGTTTATGGTACTTTTGGGGACCTAGAATACACACGTGTTGGTTTATGGTATTTTTGGGGACTTGGGAAATACATATGTTGGTTTATAGTACTTTTGGTGACCTGGAATATACACGTGTTGAGTTATGGTACTTTTGGTGATCTGTAAAACACACGTGTTTGTGTGTGGGACATTTGGTGACCTGTGATACTCATTATTTGGTTTTGGGTGACTTGGGAAACACACGTGTTGGATTGTGGCAAATTTGGGGTCATGGAATATCCACTTCTTGATTTGTGCTACATTTACGGACCTGGGATACACACGTGTTGGTTTTTGGCACATTTAGGGACTTGGGAAACACATATTTTGGTTTATGGTACTTTTGGGGACCTAGAATACACACGTGTTGGTTTATGGTATTTTTGGGGACTTGGGAAATACATATGTTGGTTTATAGTACTTTTGGTGACCTGGAATATACACGTGTTGAGTTATGGTACTTTTGGTGATCTGTAAAACACACGTGTTTGTGTGTGGGACATTTGGTGACCTGTGATACTCATTATTTGGTTTTGGGTGACTTGGGAAACACACGTGTTGGATTGTGGCAAATTTGGGGTCATGGAATATCCACTTCTTGATTTGTGCTACATTTACGGACCTGGGATACACACGTGTTGGTTTTTGGCACATTTAGGGACTTGGGAAACACATATTTTGGTTTATGGTACTTTTGGGGACCTAGAATACACACGTGTTGGTTTATGGTATTTTTGGGGACTTGGGAAATACATATGTTGGTTTATAGTACTTTTGGTGACCTGGAATATACACGTGTTGAGTTATGGTACTTTTGGTGATCTGTAAAACACACGTGTTTGTGTGTGGGACATTTGGTGACCTGTGATACTCATTATTTGGTTTTGGGTGACTTGGGAAACACACGTGTTGGATTGTGGCAAATTTGGGGTCATGGAATATCCACTTCTTGATTTGTGCTACATTTACGGACCTGGGATACACACGTGTTGGTTTTTGGCACATTTAGGGACTTGGGAAACACATATTTTGGTTTATGGTACTTTTGGTACCTGGGATACACACGTGTTGGTTTATGGTACATTTGGGGACCTGGGACACACACGTGTTGGTTTGTGGTACTTTTGGGGACCTGGGATACACACGTGTTGGTTTATGGTACATTTGGGGACGTGGGACACACACGTGTTGGTTTGTGGTACTTTTGGGGACCTGGGACACACACGTGTTGGTTTATGGTACATTTGGGGACCTGGGACACACACGTGTTGGTTTGTGGTACTTTTGGGGACCTGGGACACACACGTGTTGGTTTATGGTACATTTGGGGACCTGGGACACACACGTGTTGGTTTATGGTACATTTGGGGACCTGGGATACACATATGTTGGTTTATAGTACTTTTGGTGACCTGGAATATACACGTGTTGAGTTATGGTACTTTTGGTGATCTGTAAAACACACGTGTTTGTGTGTGGGACATTTGGTGACCTGTGATACTCATTATTTGGTTTTGGGTGACTTGGGAAACACACGTGTTGGATTGTGGCAAATTTGGGGTCATGGAATATCCACTTCTTGATTTGTGCTACATTTACGGACCTGGGATACACACGTGTTGGTTTTTGGCACATTTAGGGACTTGGGAAACACATATTTTGGTTTATGGTACTTTTGGGGACCTAGAATACACACGTGTTGGTTTATGGTATTTTTGGGGACTTGGGAAATACATATGTTGGTTTATAGTACTTTTGGTGACCTGGAATATACACGTGTTGAGTTATGGTACTTTTGGTGATCTGTAAAACACACGTGTTTGTGTGTGGGACATTTGGTGACCTGTGATACTCATTATTTGGTTTTGGGTGACTTGGGAAACACACGTGTTGGATTGTGGCAAATTTGGGGTCATGGAATATCCACTTCTTGATTTGTGCTACATTTACGGACCTGGGATACACACGTGTTGGTTTTTGGCACATTTAGGGACTTGGGAAACACATATTTTGGTTTATGGTACTTTTGGGGACCTAGAATACACACGTGTTGGTTTATGGTACTTTTGGTGACCTGTGATACTCATTATTTGGTTTTGGGGACCTGGGATACACACGTGTTGGTTTATGGTACTTTTGGGGACCTGGGATACACACGTGTTGGTTTGTGGTTCTTTTGGGGACCTGGGATACACACGTGTTGGTTTGTGGTACTTTTGGGGACCTGGGATACACACGTGTTGGTTTGTGGTACTTTTGGGGACCTGGGATACACACGTGTTGGTTTATGGTACATTTGGGGACCTGGGACACACACGTGTTGGTTTGTGGTACTTTTGGGGACCTGGGATACACACGTGTTGGTTTATGGTACATTTGGGGACGTGGGACACACACGTGTTGGTTTGTGGTACTTTTGGGGACCTGGGACACACACGTGTTGGTTTATGGTACATTTGGGGACCTGGGACACACACGTGTTGGTTTATGGTACATTTGGGGACCTGGGATACACATATGTTGGTTTATAGTACTTTTGGTGACCTGGAATATACACGTGTTGAGTTATGGTACTTTTGGTGATCTGTAAAACACACGTGTTTGTGTGTGGGACATTTGGTGACCTGTGATACTCATTATTTGGTTTTGGGTGACTTGGGAAACACACGTGTTGGATTGTGGCAAATTTGGGGTCATGGAATATCCACTTCTTGATTTGTGCTACATTTACGGACCTGGGATACACACGTGTTGGTTTTTGGCACATTTAGGGACTTGGGAAACACATATTTTGGTTTATGGTACTTTTGGGGACCTAGAATACACACGTGTTGGTTTATGGTATTTTTGGGGACTTGGGAAATACATATGTTGGTTTATAGTACTTTTGGTGACCTGGAATATACACGTGTTGAGTTATGGTACTTTTGGTGATCTGTAAAACACACGTGTTTGTGTGTGGGACATTTGGTGACCTGTGATACTCATTATTTGGTTTTGGGTGACTTGGGAAACACACGTGTTGGATTGTGGCAAATTTGGGGTCATGGAATATCCACTTCTTGATTTGTGCTACATTTACGGACCTGGGATACACACGTGTTGGTTTTTGGCACATTTAGGGACTTGGGAAACACATATTTTGGTTTATGGTACTTTTGGGGACCTAGAATACACACGTGTTGGTTTATGGTACTTTTGGTGACCTGTGATACTCATTATTTGGTTTTGGGGACCTGGGATACACACGTGTTGGTTTATGGTACTTTTGGGCACCTGGGATACACACGTGTTGGTTTATGGTACTTTTGGTGACCTGTGATACTCATTATTTGGTTTTGGGGACCTGGGATACACACGTGTTGGTTTATGGTACTTTTGGGCACCTGGGACACACACGTGTTGGTTTATGGTACATTTGGGGACCTGGGACACACACGTGTTGATTTATGGTACTTTTGGGGACCTGGGATACACACGTGTTGGTTTATGGTACATTTGGGGACCTGGGATACACACGTGTTGGTTTATGGTACTTTTGGGGACCTGGTATACACACGTGTTGGTTTGTGGTACTTTTGGGGACCTGGGATACACACGTGTTGGTTTATGGTACATTTGGGGACCTGGGACACACACGTGTTGGTTTGTGGTACTTTTGGGGACCTGGGATACACACGTGTTGGTTTATGGTACATTTGGGGACCTGGGACACACACGTGTTGGTTTGTGGTACTTTTGGGGACCTGGGACACACACGTGTTGGTTTATGGTACATTTGGGGACCTGGGACACACACGTGTTGGTTTATGGTACTTTTGGGGACCTGGGATACACACGTGTTGGTTTGTGGTACTTTTGGGGACCTGGGATACACACGTGTTGGATTGTGGTACTTTTGGGGACCTGGGATACACACGTGTTGGTTTATGGTACTTTTTGGGGACCTGGGATACACATATGTTGGTTTATAGTACTTTTGGTGACCTGGAATATACACGTGTTGAGTTATGGTACTTTTGGTGATCTGTAAAACACACGTGTTTGTGTGTGGGACATTTGGTGACCTGTGACACTCATTATTTGGTTTTGGGTGACTTGGGAAACACACGTGTTGGATTGTGGTACTTTTGGGGACCTGGGATACACACGTTTTGGTTTGTGGTACTTTTGGGGACCTGGGATACACACGTGTTGGTTTGTGGTACTTTTGGGGACCTGGGATACACACGTGTTGGATTGTGGTACTTTTGGGGACCTGGGATACACACGTGTTGGTTTATGGTACTTTTGGGGACCTGGGATACACATATGTTGGTTTATAGTACTTTTGGTGACCTGGAATATACACGTGTTGAGTTATGGTACTTTTGGTGATCTGTAAAACACACGTGTTTGTGTGTGGGACATTTGGTGACCTGTGACACTCATTATTTGGTTTTGGGTGACTTGGGAAACACACGTGTTGGATTGTGGTACTTTTGGGGACCTGGGATACACACGTTTTGGTTTGTGGTACTTTTGGGGACCTGGGATACACACGTGTTGGTTTGTGGTACTTTTGGGGACCTGGGATACACACGTGTTGGATTGTGGTACTTTTGGGGACCTGGGATACACACGTGTTGGTTTATGGTACTTTTGGGGACCTGGGATACACATATGTTGGTTTATAGTACTTTTGGTGACCTGGAATATACACGTGTTGAGTTATGGTACTTTTGGTGATCTGTAAAACACACGTGTTTGTGTGTGGGACATTTGGTGACCTGTGACACTCATTATTTGGTTTTGGGTGACTTGGGAAACACACGTGTTGGATTGTGGTACTTTTGGGGACCTGGGATACACACGTTTTGGTTTGTGGTACTTTTGGGGACCTGGGATACACACGTGTTGGTTTGTGGTACTTTTGGGGACCTGGGATACACACGTGTTGGATTGTGGTACTTTTGGGGACCTGGGATACACACGTGTTGGTTTATGGTACTTTTGGGGACCTGGGATACACATATGTTGGTTTATAGTACTTTTGGTGACCTGGAATATACACGTGTTGAGTTATGGTACTTTTGGTGATCTGTAAAACACACGTGTTTGTGTGTGGGACATTTGGTGACCTGTGACACTCATTATTTGGTTTTGGGTGACTTGGGAAACACACGTGTTGGATTGTGGTACTTTTGGGGACCTGGGATACACACGTTTTGGTTTGTGGTACTTTTGGGGACCTGGGATACACACGTGTTGGTTTGTGGTACTTTTGGGGACCTGGGATACACACGTGTTGGATTGTGGTACTTTTGGGGACCTGGGATACACACGTGTTGGTTTATGGTACTTTTGGGGACCTGGGATACACATATGTTGGTTTATAGTACTTTTGGTGACCTGGAATATACACGTGTTGAGTTATGGTACTTTTGGTGATCTGTAAAACACACGTGTTTGTGTGTGGGACATTTGGTGACCTGTGACACTCATTATTTGGTTTTGGGTGACTTGGGAAACACACGTGTTGGATTGTGGCAAATTTGGGGTCATGGAATATCCACTTCTTGATTTGTGCTACATTTACGGACCTGGGATACACACGTTTTGGTTTTTGGCACATTTAGGGACTTGGGAAACACATATTTTGGTTTATGGTACTTTTGGGGACCTAGAATACACACGTGTTGGTTTATGGTATTTTTGGGGACTTGGGAAATACATATGTTGGTTTATAGTACTTTTGGTGACCTGGAATATACACGTGTTGAGTTATGGTACTTTTGGTGATCTGTAAAACACACGTGTTTGTGTGTGGGACATTTGGTGACCTGTGATACTCATTATTTGGTTTTGGGTGACTTGGGAAACACACGTGTTGGATTGTGGCAAATTTGGGGTCATGGAATATCCACTTCTTGATTTGTGCTACATTTACGGACCTGGGATACACACGTGTTGGTTTTTGGCACATTTAGGGACTTGGGAAACACATATTTTGGTTTATGGTACATTTGGGGACCTGGGATACACACGTGTTGGTTTATGGTACTTTTGGGGACCTGGGATACACACGTGTTGGTTTGTGGTACTTTTGGGGACCTGGGATACACACGTGTTGGTTTATGGTACATTTGGGGACCTGGGACACACACATGTTGGTTTATGGTACTTTTGGGGACCTAGAATACACACGTGTTGGTTTATGGTACATTTGGGGACCTGGGATACACACGTGTTGGTTTATGGTACTTTTGGGGACCTGGGATACACACGTGTTGGTTTATGGTACTTTTGGGGACCTGGGATACACATATGTTGGTTTATAGTACTTTTGGTGACCTGGAATATACACGTGTTGAGTTATGGTACTTTTGGTGATCTGGAATATACACGTGTTGAGTTATGGTACTTTTGGTGATCTGTAAAACACACGTGTTTGTGTGTGGGACATTTGGTGACCTGTGACACTCATTATTTGGTTTTGGGTGACTTGGGAAACACACGTGTTGGATTGTGGCAAATTTGGGGTCATGGAATATCCACTTCTTGATTTGTGCTACATTTACGGACCTGGGATACACACGTGTTGGTTTTTGGCACATTTAGGGACTTGGGAAACACATATTTTGGTTTATGGTACTTTTGGGGACCTAGAATACACACGTGTTGGTTTATGGTATTTTTGGGGACTTGGGAAATACATATGTTGGTTTATAGTACTTTTGGTGACCTGGAATATACACGTGTTGAGTTATGGTACTTTTGGTGATCTGTAAAACACACGTGTTTGTGTGTGGGACATTTGGTGACCTGTGATACTCATTATTTGGTTTTGGGTGACTTGGGAAACACACGTGTTGGATTGTGGCAAATTTGGGGTCATGGAATATCCACTTCTTGATTTGTGCTACATTTACGGACCTGGGATACACACGTGTTGGTTTTTGGCACATTTAGGGACTTGGGAAACACATATTTTGGTTTATGGTACTTTTGGGGACCTAGAATACACACGTGTTGGTTTATGGTACTTTTGGTGACCTGTGATACTCATTATTTGGTTTTGGGGACCTGGAATACACATGTGTTGGTTTGTGGTACATTTGGGGACCTGGCATACACACGTGTTGGTTTGTGGTACTTTTGGGGACCTGGGATACACACGTGTTGGTTTATGGTACATTTGGGGACCTGGGATACACACGTGTTGGTTTATGGTACATTTGGGGACCTGGGATACACACGTGTTGGTTTATGGAACATTTGGGGACCTGGGATACACACGTGTTGGTTTGTGGTACTTTTGGGGACCTGGGATACACACGTGTTGGTTTGTGGTACTTTTGGGGACCTGGGATACACACGTGTTGGTTTATGGTACTTTTGGGGACCTGGGACACACACGTGTTGGTTTATGGTACATTTGGGGACCTGGGATACACACGTGTTGGTTTATGGTACTTTTGGGGACCTGGGATACACACGTGTTGGTTTATGGTACATTTGGGGACCTGGGATACACACGTGTTGGTTTATGGTACTTTTGGGGACCTGGGATACACATATGTTGATTTATAGTACTTTTGGTGACCTGGAATATACACGTGTTGAGTTATGGTACTTTTGGTGATCTGTAAAACACACGTGTTTGTGTGTGGGACATTTGGTGACCTGTGATACTCATTATTTGGTTTTGGGTGACTTGGGAAACACACGTGTTGGATTGTGGCAAATTTGGGGTCATGGAATATCCACTTCTTGATTTGTGCTACATTTACGGACCTGGGATACACACGTGTTGGTTTTTGGCACATTTAGGGACTTGGGAAACACATATTTTGGTTTATGGTACTTTTGGGGAACTAGAATACACACGTGTTGGTTTATGGTATTTTTGGGGACTTGGGAAACACATATGTTGGTTTATAGTACTTTTGGTGACCTGGAATATACACGTGTTGAGTTATGGTACTTTTGGTGATCTGTAAAACACACGTGTTTGTGTGTGGGACATTTGGTGACCTGTGATACTTATTATTTGGTTTTGGGTGACTTGGGAAACACACGTGTTGGATTGTGGCAAATTTGGGGTCATGGAATATCCACTTCTTGATTTGTGCTACATTTACGGACCTGGGATACACACGTGTTGGTTTTTGGCACATTTAGGGACTTGGGAAACACATATTTTGGTTTATGGTACTTTTGGGGACCTGGAATACACATGTGTTGGTTTTTGGTACATTTGGGGTCATGGAATATACACATGTTGACTTGGGGACCTGGAATATACACATGTTGATTTATGTTACTTTTGGTGATCTGTAAAACACACGTGTTGGTTTGTGGTACATTTGGTGACCGGTGATACTCATTATTTGGTTTTGAATGACCTGGGAAACACGTGTTGGATTGTGGCAAATTTGGGGTGATGGAATACACACTTGTGGATTTATGGTACTTTTGGGGACCTGGAATATACACATGTTGATTTATGGTACTTTTGGTGATCTGTAAAACACACGTGTTGGTTTGTGGTACATTTGGTGACCTGTGATACTCATTATTTGGTTTTGAGTGACCTGGCAAACACACATGTTGGATTGTGGCAAATTTGGGGTCATGGAATACACACTTCTTGGTTTGTGCTACATTTGGGGACATGGGATACACACGTGTTGGTTTTCTGTACATTTGGGGACCTAGAATACACACATTTTGGTTTATGGTACTTTTGGGGACTTGGGAAACATGTGTTGGGTTGTGGCACATTTGGGGTCATGGAATACACACATGTTGGTTTATGGTACTTTTGGGGGCCTGGGAAACACACATGTTGGTTTATGGTACTTTTGTAGAAAATAAATGTAATTGCACTCAATGCATCTGCTTTACTTACAAAATAGTAGCACTTCACTGTAGCTTTATTGTAGTGTTTTTTACTGTGTGTGACCTCATTGAAAACCATAATATAGATATGCAACAATCCTCAATAATAAAAAAAATATTGAATATGTAATGTGCAAACAAAAAACAAAATAGAATAAAATTAGATTATCACACAGTTTTATACAGTATATTTGCAAACAATTAATAGGTTTAAATACTGAAATACTGACTGCAAGTTTGTTTCTGAGTTTGGGAGATTTGTAACCTGTTCATTCATTATACAGTTCATCTACCCTATTATTTAATTAAAAGTTTAATTCAATGGAATACATTTTAAGTCAAGTCAAGTCAATCTTCTTCAGAGTATTAAATATAGTGTTGTGTCCTAATGCATACAGTCTTGGTTTTGTGATAAATTGCCAGAGTGCAGTAATCTAAATACAGTGTTATCATAAAATGAGAGCTTTATTTCAATCAGTCGCGACTCATTTACAGATATAAAGCACTGATATAGACTATATAGACTTATCCAAGATTGTTTCTGATGGAGAACAGCACGTATATAAACATGTGTGTGTCTTTCGACATTTGGGTGCAATGGCACCCAAGTTAAGTTTAAGTGAATTTGATATTTAGTGGCTTGTTCTAGGACGAAGTGTGGAGAAGAGGAGATGCCATAGATCAAACCACCAAACCTGCAAAAAATAAACCTGCTACTCAAAGTACAATTAGTACAACTGTGGATTATTATGTCTGTTTAATTCCCAGTGACTTGTTAGAGTCCTATAAACACACACCAAAAGTATGTGTTTATAGTTTACACACACACACACACACACACACACACACACACACACACACACACACACACACACACACACTGTGTTATATGGTTAATAGGAGTACACACTTCAGAGTTTCAACTGTTTGAAACATTTTTTATTGAAAGATTTGTCTAAAAAGAAAACAAAAGGAAAAGACATTTGAAACTACAGCAATATCAACTGGTTCTACAGACACTCTCAGAATCACAATTTGAAAGACATGGGAGGCATGTGACCAAGCAAATAAAAAAATAGCATCATCAAAGTTATTTCTGTTTCATCTTCCTTTACACACCTGTACAAAAAAGATATCATAAATATTACTTTTTTTTTCTTGTTCGTTCTCTACTCTCTCTCTCTCTCTCTTTCAATAATTTATTTTCCAATAGTTTTGTATCTACTTTTGGTTGAACCATCATGCTTTTTCTGTTTCTGTCTCCATTAGCTTCCTTTCATTGGTGGAGGGTCAGGTAGGTGGGCTTTAAGGGGTCGACCTCAGAGCTGGTGTCAGACACTTTTATAGTGTTTGTTGTTTGTTCTCAACTCAGAAGAAATTAGATTCATATTTGCACACATCTGTACTTATCTATAGAAGAGATAGGAGGGGGTTTTTTTTTTCAAGGGCTGCAAACAGGAACACGTCTTTGCTTTCACTTGAAAATTGGTGCAAAACTTGCAGGATACTATTTACACTGTTAAGTCATGGTTAACTAATTGGTCAATTAACGTGAACTGTCTTTATCCTGTCTTGAAATGGTCAATTACTGTCATTCTGGAGATGCATCTCTTTCACACCCACCTAACACAAGAAAACCTCACTCCCCAATACTGAAAAGTATTTAGCAGCTCAAACATCATAATCAATTATCAAAAAACAAATAAAGAAGGCAACACATTAAGAAAAAGTGGAAAAAAACAACAACTCCTCATCCTCTCAGGAGAATATACATAAGCTTAAATGATTTCGTCCGACAGAAATGCCCTTTCCTCTTACAGAGAGCATCGCTCTGCTGACATTTTAAATGGCTTGTGTTTGGCAAGACAGTGACGTAAAACAGTATGTTGTGTGGACTGAAACCATCCATTTTAAAATAATTAGTGTTTTGGCTTGCAGTCATAGAGGTACTGCATTTTATCATGGACATTTAGGATGTAGCCACAACACAGCCTGAGGACGGTGTAACTGTGTGTATACACAACTTTAAAGAGTACACAACATCCCACAGGATAAAATGCATTTTCAGCCTCCTTACCACTAAAATATACTACCCGCCTGTTCCACAACCTCCACAGGGTTTCTGGTCTCTCCCACCTTGGATTATTAGCACGTTTGATCGACATCTAAACAAAGCATCTGAGAGCATAATTTAATTTTCTCGTTGAGGCAATTGTGTTAAAGAGCTACTGCATGTTCTCAGTTACTGATACAAATATCTCACACACCAACAGCATGTCAAGCAAGACAAATCTCAATTTCAGAGGTGAAAAAATGAAGAGAAAACATGAGGAAGATCTCTTCACTACCTAGTTTCTTCATCTTTGGTATAAGATATGCCACCTGTAGGCTGTGTTTGTTCAACAGTTACGAAAGACTCAAGAAACTGTCAACAGTTTTACTAAAACTATTGCTTTTGCACATTTGAAAATCCTAGTGTTTATTTTCTGCTTTTAGCCAAAGTCAAAAATGCTCCTTTTTGAACTTTTGATTTGCAGTGAGATAAGCAAAGCAGGCAAAGTAAAAACATTTTGAAGGTAAAAAGCAAAAAAATAACAAAATAACAAAAAATAAAATAAAATAAAATAAAAATAATAAAAATAAAATGCAATGGAGAAACAAAACTTTTAACACATGATAAAGCTAAACTGCATTTTCCAGGAAGCAGTGGATTGACCCCTCCCAGATGTCCCACAAGATTTTCTTATTCTTCTACTAACCAATATCTGCACTGCACCACATAATTTAAAATCATCTTCATACAAATACACTCATATTTTTTTTATCCTGTACAAAGTAGCTTTTAGATTTAATCTCTGAAAACTCACCAAGAACCTCTCAAATCACTCAATAAGTACTTTTTTTTTTTTTACCAATTCAACACTATGGAGACTGTTTCCCATAGTTTGAGAAAATTAAGGCAATAAAGATTTACGAAAACATTGATATTCTAGAAAACTACTGAAATAATAAAAGGATGAAAATGATGTAGCTTAATATCAAAGGAAGACAACCTGTTTTTTTCTAGACTTTACTTCCTTGTTTTTTAATAAAAAAGTCTGAAAATCTACCTGCACATTCAAATGTTCTTTTTTTCTATACACATTGTTGGTTGAGTTTAGATTTCAGTCTGTTTTCACTTTTTCCTTTGGAGTCAAAGTTCAGTCTCACAGTGAGAAATAATAAACTCAAAGACTGTGTTTGATTTCATTGTCCTCAAGTTCAGCAAATCATCATTTTTCTTTCTTCTGTTTTTTTTCTTGGCTCAACCAGATAAGAAATAACTGATTTTTTTTCTTCATTTTGTCTTTTATTTGGTGCCTGTGCACAGTGGAAGCATTCTCCCCTCAGTGTTGTCCATGTCACCTTATTTTTGTCCCTGTTTCATTTTGATTCTCTCTGTATCTCCAGCACTTCAGTGCAGTCCTTCGAAAGGCAATGCAGCAACGATTCCTGTCAATCTTATTATCTAAAGGAGACAGAAACAAAAGTCAGTGAAAACAGGATAACTGAAGAAACTGTGGACTATGTTACTATTATTAAAGCAAGCACAACATTCTTCGTCCAACTCAACTGCTCGCAGAGAAAACCACCAGCAGGTTTTCTAGTAAGCTGTGATGTCTCTCACTCACTGCCACCAGCTTGTTTAAATAGCTTGGCTCATGCAGAGTTGGAAAGGACACCAGGAAATGCATGTGCGTGTGCAGGCTGGGCTCAATACCAATGCGGCAGAACCATAGGTATCATATTTTGTATTTTTGCATTCATCTTTCTTGTCAAAACCTGGCACCTATATTACCTACAAAACTGAAGCGCTAATAGTTTGGGTATGAGAAACGAGAGGGTTGTGCATGTAGTCATTAGAACCCAAATTATGTTATCAGACTTCATGCAGCTCCCTCTGGACACACAAAAGGCTTTGTTGCGCTTTTCCACATATGCAGTAGTACTCCCCAAGACTCACAACCAGGCTTTGATGTGTAAAATCAGTGGAGTTTCCTGTCAGGGTCTTTTCCATGTGCATATACAAAAAGAAACATCTTTAATGGAATAGTTTGACATTTTGGGAAATATGCTCATTCACTTTTTCACAGAGAGTTCGAAGAGAAATGTGATGTCAGTTTTGTATCTGTCCGTTAGATATGAAGTTGGAGCCCAAGAGATGGTTTGATTAGCTTAGCATTAAGACTTTAAAAGGCTCAATTTGATCTTTCTAAATGTAACAAACTATAGCTACCAATCAGCGCAAAAACTGAAGTGTAAAGACGATAACTTCCTGAAGTCTTGTCGTCACTGTGATGTTGCCTTTCTAGCTTCATATATTTAACTGACAGATATGAGAAAATATCTCATATAACTCTTAGCAACTCTTAAGAGGCTTAGTAAAATGTTTACAAGTACAGTGTTTTTCTTTAGCATAAATCTAGCTATAAGGCTTAAAGCTCAGTAAAGCTTTGATCTGAAAATGGAAACCAATGTATTTCTAAAATGATATTACGGTACTACCAAAAGTGGCAAGAAATCACATAACTATAGTTTATGTTCAAGCGCTAACAAGTCTATATGAACATATTCAAACTTATTAACACTATGGGTAAAAAGGTCCTTTGAAGTTATATCTTGTATGACGGAGCTCCTGCCTATTTATTCTGATAAATCTACAACTGAGAAATATTTATAGTCTATCTCATATATCACTGCCTCACACTGACGTATACATTGCAGGATCACAGATTTGCATCCATCCACCTTTCCACTTAGCATCCATTTTCAATCACACTATCACTGCTGTTTAATGCCAAATAAAACAGTGGAACAACATCTGACTGACTAAACAGTGCAATGCAAGAGTAATATAGCAAACCCTACTATATCTGTACTAGTGAGTTTCTTTACTACACTTACTTAGTCTGCTGGTAAGAATATGCTGTGGTATGATCCCCTGTATTCTCCACTGATAAAGGCTGCTGCCCGCTGGCGTCCTGTGAGGCAGGGGCAGTTGTCTGCGGAGATGGGTCTGTCACCACGCCCTGACACCAGAAACACAATCAGATACAAGTCAAATTATGTAACTATCTGGTCTAATTAGAATGTTGGAAAGAATATCTAACACTTGGTATTGAGGAAAAGTGATGGTCTCAATTGCTTCAAGCAGATTATATAATTTCTGACGCTCATTTTTAATAATTTACAATTAGTTCCATTAGTTACAGCAGATAGAACTAAAACCTGATTTTATTTAAAATAATAAAATGAGTAGAATAAAGTCAGTCAACTTCTTTTTGTCCTACTTCCACTGTGATGGCAGAGGCAGGCACTGCAGTGTACTGGGGAATGTAGGTTCCTTGCATAGGAGCAGCCGCTGCAGCAGGCATGTACTGCAGAGAAACGAGGTGGGGCAAAGACACATTATTATAATATAGGTACAAACAATCTCATGAATCCCAGAATCCCATGATTAAAACTGTAGTGCAGAGATTTTTTTTTTTTTTGACATTTCAAATTACATAAACAGCAGTTTATGCAGACCATCGAACATTTTCGACACGCATGCAGAGCAAGATGAGTTGGATAAGGGAAAGAGGAGACTCACAGTGCCTGTAGTCCCCAAAGACAATTGGTTCATCTGTTGGGTGAGAGGAGCCATTACACTGGATGGATGAAGAGACAAACTGGGCTCTATAGCCGAGGCTGGGGTGATCACAGCACCCTGAGGGAGGAAGGAAGGAAGGACACATGACCATATTGTATATATATATATATATATATATATATATATAAATATGACAAAAAATAAAGAAAAGTGTAATAGACCCCCTGTAACTAAACTACAATAAAGAAAAGAAGACTTATTATGACCTTCAGCTGGATGTCATAATAAGATTATCACATTTGTCGCTGAGTGTTTACTTTGGTGCAGAAAAAGTGCAAATATCAAATGTGTAAACCTGACAAAATAAGACATAAATAAATAAATAAACAGCTTAGATTCAATGACTAATAATGGTTTAACTTTGTACATGGCTTTCCAGGCAGGCTTGGCAGAACATTCCTCTAAATGGAGCAGAAATGGCTTTTACTGTAAATCTCTTCAATGTGAAGTGCTTTGATGCAGCCTTACACCTTGATGCGATGAGCTTTACTTCTCCAGCACAGCTCTGGTACAAACTCAACAGCTCAGTATAGATTTAATAATGAGACTGAGTGTTGAGATGTCTGGCAACATATTTGCAGCTGTAAACACTATTCATTTGTGATAGCTGTTTAACTACACTTCCCATGAGCACAGACAGCATCAGTGGATATGTGTCAGTATTGCTCCAAAGAGCAGTCAGCAATTCTGTAGCTGCATGTTGAGACAGGACGTTAGAAGAACACATGTATTAAATTTAGGTATTTTTAGGCAACTGCCCAGTTGTATGTCATCCTAATGGCTCTGTATCAAAAAGGTTACACACATACACCAACACACACACTGAAGGCACATACAGTCTGTCAGAGCTGTTCACAGTTGTGAAGCTGTAAATGCAGATCCTTAGCTTCACAGAGATGCACACACACACACACACACACACACACACACACACACAATACATACAGTTAGACAGGGAGTGTCAGAGCTATTAACAGCAGTGAATGTTCTTCTTCCTAACTGTTGTCTTCATAGGGAGAAGCAGCCTCTGTCAACTGTCCTCCACATCGCGAGAGACACACACACACACACACACACACACACACTCACATATACACACACAGATGCATCAACAGATCTTCCCACAAACCCACACAAAGCTTTGGCTCAGGCAGGTAGATTTAGCAGCCAGACTCTAGCTAATACCCAAGCTTTTCATCCATCTATATAATACATTCCCCTGTTTAATGATTTCTCATCCTCCCTCGCTTTTTCTCTCACTTCATTCAAGCTCACAGCAGACTCCCATGCAGAGAGAAAGCTGCATAAAGCAAAATGAAACCCACAATAATTAATTGTCTTTTCTGGTTTATTTGTACAAGTGTGAAACCTGCTATCCCTGCATGTGCCTGAATGTGTACACTATGTATTAGCACATAGTTGGTATGTGATTTATAGTGAATGACTGTATATGGTTTCTTGAGCTAAGCAATAAATGTGCAAGCAAGAAAGACAGTTAGCTTTTCCCTGAGGACAGAAGAGAAAAAAAAATACAGGATCAACTTTGAACTCACTCTTTCTTTCAACCCCCCCTGTCCTTGTGCTGTAACTTTTCTAGGAGAAAAGCAAAGCTGACTAGCAGAATGCAGCAGGCACCATGTAGTATCAAATACACAGCATTAGTGATAATGACACCCATTTATCATAAATGATGTGAACTGGCATTATTTGTTTTCTTTCAGGTGGTGTGCTGTGAGAAACAGATGGTTTTATTGTTCTATAAATTGATTTTCCATACCAAAATTCTCACTTCATCTTTGTTTAAACACAAAGCACACAGGACCATGTCAAGCAAAAAGACTGGCATTTCTGCATGCATGGCAATTCTGCACATTTAGAGACACTCAGCATTTAAAAAGAAGATCTGATATGTACTGAACTCTTCTCTGATTTGTACTGATTTCTTCCATCACATTCTTCATCCCCTTTGTCTCCACAAATAGGCTTAACATTGCAATTTAACTCAGGCAGATCTGAATCCCAATTCTTTGGATGTCTCATCACAGCCCCAATAAGATGCCTTCCTTGTCTTTTTCTTACTATGCATGGTTAGGGTAATGCATTCATTTCCTGTAGAGGGATTTGTGAGTAATTATGCACAAAGACATCCTCTCAGTAATTGAGATATAAAGACAGAGAGTTCAAGTAATCTGGGCGTTCCACCAAGGCTCGGAAACACACAGTCCTTAAGGCAATCCACTTTGTATATAGGTGTGTTTGTGTGTATCTGAGTTAATTTGAGAGACTGCATACTTAGGCCTGTGTGTGTGTGTGTGTGTGTGTGTGTGTGTATTTATAATTATGTGAGTGCATGCATGTGCACTTTTGTTATTTGTGAGGAACAAAAACAGCACTTAGCATGGTTTTATTTCTCTCATTCTAACCTTTTAATCAGAGTCATTAAATTCCTATACGTCTACAGTGCTTATCTGTCAAGCTCTGAGCATTTGTCAATAATACACATAACAACCTTCAAAATTTGGTACCACAAACAAACAAATGTCTAACTGCATGATGAACTGCTTGATTAGCAGAGGTGTGGTCGCGCAAGTCAACCAAAATGTGTCAATGAGCGCACCCCATTAATCCCAGTTACAGTCATTAACTGCGGTACAGCGAGGAGATGCAGACGAAGCCTCTGCTGCCATAGGAACAGAATTAAGCTGCTATGTCTCTCTCTCAGTCTCCCTCCCTGATACAGCTTTAATTTGCCAAGCTCTTCTGTATCCAGGAAATACAATGACTAGCCTTTGCCTTTGTTGTTTAACAGGGATTTTGACTATGCAGATACACGACTGGGGAACATGCACATCCCAGACATGCTTTTGCAGCAGTTGTTTTCTTTTCTTTGTTCTCAATTTATTCTTTGTAAATCCCTTCTTTCCTCTCCTTTCCCTGCGCCTGCCTCTCTCTCTCTCAGAAGCATGCACTTCTTTATTCTCTCCTCTCTTCTATTTCAGTCTTCTCACAAGTTTTAGGAAGTCATCTCGAGTGGCCTGCCAAATAATTGGACAGGACATTTATTTGAGAAAACACATTTACAGATGGACATTATCCTCTCTTACAGACATTCGCGACAACAGAATGTTTTTAGGACTTGGCAGAAAGAGACACAGAGGAGGACAATTTTGAAGAGAGCGTGACAGAGGGACAGCAGCAGAATTTGGTACAATTTTAATTTACACAACTATGTAAGACAGTATTTGCTAGAATTCCTCAGTGCATGGCTTTTATACCATATTCGTGATTTCTTTATCCTCCGTCTTCCCACAGCTGACAATTTCAATAGAGCATGACTGCAGGTGTAAAATTGTCTGCAGATGTTGGTCAGAAAACCAATTCTCTGGTCAAAATCTGGATGATAAAAGCTGGACTGACTGTCATTTTGTAAGTGAAGTCAGCTTTATTTTATAGAAAAAAACAAAACAAAAAAAACATAAGGAGGGACCCTGCAATGAATCTAAAAAAAATGATGTGTGTGTATGAAGGTCTTTTGCCAGCTATGACGGCCATCATTACTGGACTTCTTATGATTAAATCCCACACTTCCTAAGTGATAAAATATCATTAAATCCCTATGAAAATATTTTTTCAGTGACATTCATTTATTTACCCTTCATGTGAACCTTGTCTAAGGAGAGGACATTTTCAGAACAGGTGTGCAATTAAAAAACATGGTCATAAAAATGAAGTGCATGTTTTACAGGCTGGTTTAACAGCTTTTTTCAGTATAAAAATGACTAATGCACACAGCACAAGCAGAACCAGTAGAACTGTGAACTACTGGTGAATAAAAGTCAGAACAGTGATTAAGACTGTTTCAAGGTTATTGTATATCAATGCTCCCAGAATAAATATAATATAATATAATATAATATAATATAATATAATATAATATAATATAATATAATATAATATAATATAATATAATATAATATAATTTGCTTGTCATGTTCTTTTCAGTTGAACCTTAAGTACTGAGAAATAAAGTTGAACTGCGGAGACCAGTCAAGGCAACAATCTACCACGCTCCGTCCACTCATTGAAGATAGCTTGGAGAGACAAAGCTCTGACAGTCTAAGTACATCTGAATCTTTTAGATCACAATTATCACAACAGACAATCAGGCTGACAGAAATGCTGAGAACTCCAACTTGAAGTGAATTTTAGATTCACAGACTACTATAGCGTATTGTTCTATCAGTTTTGTGTAGCTGCAGTTTTATTTTGAACCAGCAGGGAGCAATATTTTATTATGGATGTCAGAGTCAGCTCCGCTGAGCTCTTGGAGCTGCTATATGGAGGTTAAGCAGGCTGATTCAGCAGAGTGGGACTCAGATGCAGGGCTTTTTCTCTGGTCACCTGAGTTTGGCTCTCATATTCTGCACCTGTTGGAAACTGTGTGTTTTCTTTTATTATTTGGCTTTTTGCAATCTTCGTGATTCATAGCGATTCATCATGTCATGATGTCAAGATGTCAAGATGCAACTTATTTCAAACAACCATTTTTTAAATATTTCCATTTTAGCAGAGAGAAGCACATGAGAAACAAATGAAGATATGCTCACAATGAAGTGTTGGAGTAAAAGACAAACATACATTATGACATACAAACAAAGAAGATGCTGGTTAACCAAACTTACTGTAGGTTGCATAACATATTGTTGATGTGGCATCCAAGATGTACTCTGGACCTGTGGAAGGGAAGGGAAGAGAAGAGAAGAGAAGAGAAGAGAAGAGAAGAGAAGAGAAGAGAAGAGAAGAGAAGAGAAGAGAAGAGAAGAGAAGAGAAGAGAAGAGAAGAGAAGAGAAGAGAAGAGAAGAGAAGAGAAGAGAAGAGAAGAGAAGAGAAGAGGCAGATGAATAGGATGGGCATGAGTAAGAGGATGCAGAAGGGATGTCAGGAAGGAATGAGAGGAAAGGGAAGGTCAAAAAGAAGGTTGTTATAAGTGGGTAAAGAATGGTGGAAGGGAGAAGATAAAGAAGGACAATTGGAAGACAGAATGACATGAATGAAGTGAAAATAAGAAAAAGAGGAGAAGAGAATGAAATAAATCATTAGCTCGAGTCTTTACAATCCCATTTCTGAGCCTCAGTCCCTGCGGGAGTGTGTCTTAAAAAAAAACATGACAAACCATAATTCATTATTGAATTATTCATATAAAACACAGAACTTCGATCCATTATGAGACAGCCAATTTTCCAATCGACATATAAGAGATCACTGTTCATTTCAGGAGCAATGGTAAGGCCTTTACTGGCCCTCAAAGTCTTGTCTAACTCAAACTTCAGAGTGGGTTGACCCACCTGATATGTGGAAACAGGGGAGGCAGCGATGAAGGGTGTAATTGACGTCTGTGCAATCATCCGATTGGTGGAGATGCTATACGGTGAAGAGTAGAACCTACAGAAGCAAACAAGAAAGGATTTAAATCAGCAGTATCCCAAAATTAATTGAAGTGGGATAACCACTGAACCAGGAGCAAGATAAAAAAAAAAACAATACTACATTGTTAAAATCTAAGATATACCTACACGAACAATTTTAACTTAGCGAAAGGTGAAAATGTGCTTTTATATCTTTTTGTTTTCAACCACCTTTCAACTTTAAGACACTGCTGACAAGATAGATCAGACATCATCAAGGCTGTCATGGAAACAATAAATATTGCAGCTTCACTCTGTACCACACCATGATGTCTCGCAATGAGACTTGACACTGCACCGGGGTACCCATCAAGTTACAAAGGATTCTGCTCCACTGCTATGCATAATAATGACTTATCACCTTAATGTGCGAGTGAGTGAAACATTTCAATATTGCCCTTCATGTTCCCACCTATGCATGCCTGACTATGTGGGATAAGCTGCATCTGTAACATCTGCATTTTAACCTCTGTTTACTTCCTTCCCTATACCTTTGTTTGCCTTTCTGATTTTCTCTTTTTTTATTATTCCTCCTCTACCCTGCAGCGGTAGAATGTTGTGGCTCACAGTACTTTATTTATCATTGTGTAGCTAGAGAGGACATGTTTCATCCACCAGGCCGTGTTGCTGTGCCCGATCGATCTCAACGTGTCTGTTGACTGAATAATGGTAAAAAAAAGGGAGGGGAGGGAGAGAGAGAGACAGAGAAAGAGAGGGAGAGAAGCCCTCTCCTATCTATCAAATCAAGTGTTGCTTAATTGGAGGAGAAAAGTACTTAATAAACAAACTAATTTACTTTAATGTTACCTCAAACTACTACTACTACTCTGGATTAAATATACAATTTTAAATATACTATTATCTTAACTGGGATGATTGTTGGGCTCAGCAATCAGCCGAAAGACAGGAAAACACAGATGGATTGGTGCTAGTCCACTGCAACACCAGGCACACATCTCATTACAAGGATGAAATGGGTTGCTGGGGTGCCCACCTGTACTGATATTGCACTTTTTGTTTGGTTAGTGATAGCATAAGCAGTTTTGAACTGGCCTGCAAGATGCAGACCCACATATATTTTGGAACTGTTGCAATTGGTTTCCAACTGCCTGTGATAAGCAGAGTGTGATTGTACTTCACATGGACATCTAGCTTCCCTGTTGAATTTTCATGCTCTACTTGTTGTGTTGAAGCCTAAGTAGTAGTACTTAAAGAGAAGGACTGCAACAGCTACTCTAGCCTTCTTCAAAATACGTGGTTCACTTCCTTCGACCAGAAAAAAAAAATATCTCATGAATAATTGGCACTATACATTTTCTCTTGCCATGGCACAGCTCTAATTTATGCACATGTTGATCATGTGTTCTACCTTTGGTGTGTTGACCCAATTTAGATTTGTCCTTGAAGGGATGTTGCTTGCACCTCTAATCTCTAGGTTGCCTTTATGTCTCTTTAGTTTACTCATGAATCATAATTTTTTTTTTTAAATATAGTACTGTATGTCAGCATTTAATGATACGTTTCAACATCAGATACCACTTGAAATTTAAAGGTTTGGAGAGATACAAATGGATCAAAGTTTTGTCAAAGTGATGATCAGCGAAAAAGAAAAACTCCAGAAGAAAAAAAATAACTTGACTGTACAATTAATGTATGACTTGCATTAGAGATACTGTATTACTGTCACTGATTAATATAAATGTGAGAACGCAGCCGGGTTATTCAATATGGTCCTCTGATTGTGTTTATTGTATTTTTCATTAGAGTGATGTGTATTGAGAGAGAGAGAAATAGTAGGTAGAGGACAGATCCAAGGTTATTGATGGAGGCTATTAGCCCTGAGCAGCATGCTGTCAATAGGGACTCTAGCACGGCTATTTAAACAATACGCTAAACATGTAATTGCTAACAGAACATTACTATGCGATTGAATTTAAAGCCTCTCTGGTAATCCCTAGTGTGACCTAGCTGCACTGTCAGGAGTTTGCCCTGAAAAATTAATGCAAGTGTGTATGTGTGTGTGTGTGTGTGTGTGTGTGTGTGTGTGTGTGTGTGTGCTGGAGAAATAGAAGAAAGTCAGAATGGATAGAAAAGCAGAGCAGCAGAGGTATGAACAAAGGCAGATAGAAAGAGAGAAGGATAGGGAAACAAAAGGACAGCAAACAGACTGGGCAGGAGGCGGGAGTCAGATTAAGAAAAAGGAAAAAAGTGAATGTTGTGTCTCCTTAATGAAGGAGGCTGCAAGCCTCTGGCTGGTTGGGGCACATGTTTTCACTAACATCAGATTGGCATCAGTCAACAAAAAGCAGCAGTCCTCATGCTTGCAAAGACTTGCAAACCTACAATTGATTCTTACCGTTCGCCTCTCCTTGGGCTGACTTTATTTTTGCCTTTGCCCTCCTTTTGACCCTGCTTGGTCTTCCCTTTATAATCAACCCCCTTTCCTTCCCACGTTTCGCCTCTCTAATTAACTGTATTAGCATTTCACAGTCATTAAGTGCTTTCCCGGAAGGAGCCCCAATGACCTCGGAAGAGAGGTTGGCGAGAGTTTAAGGAAAGGGTAAGCACACAGATGCTAGTGTGTGAGCATGCATTTACACACGCATGTACGAGCACGCACAGGCAAGCACACACACAAAGATGACCAAAAGGAAAGCAGGCGCTTGGATATAGAGAAGAGCAATTAGAAGAGGAAAATAATAATAGGACATTTAGGATAAGGTGGAACAAGAAAACAGTAATATAGAACTTAAGGAAAAGGCACTGATTTAAATGTACAGTATGCAAGTCACACCATTATACAAAAGACAATAACAAAAGACAGTTTGATGATATCATGAAGTAGTGTGGGATCATGGGAGTTGTTGTCATCATTGTTAAACAACTGAGTGGCTAACTAGCTAGTTCACTAGTTTCCTGTGTTTCCCCGGAAGTTAAAGCAAACAGAGGATGTAAAGGGGACATGAAGCTATTGACAGGCGACCAAATAAAACAGACCATTACCTTGATTAAAATTACGTATTTCTCTGGGTTTGAGCATTGCTTAAAACATTTGGCATAATGTAAGGTCACAATTCAACAGAATATATAACATAAGTCTTGTGGTTTTTAGATATTTTAATGCAGAAAAGTTACATATAATATATTTCTGAGGTGATATGGAAGAGGTAAAGTAAGTTAAATGTGTGAAACACAACAGGACAACAGTAAGAAAGAGGAAGAAAAAAGAAAAGTAGGGATGCGAACAAGGATGATAAGGAGGGGGAGAAAAAGAAACAGAGCTGCAGGGGAGCGTCTCCTGGGATCACATCACCAGCAGCGTTCCTGGCAGACGGGACCGATCTTCAATTTCCCCCTGAAACAGGCAGACATTTTGCTCTCTGCATTCAGCCTGGAAGCATTGCAGATAGCCTCGGCTGACGAAAGTCTTACAGCGACACTGCAACAACGCCCCAACTTTCCTGTCTGCAATCAAGACCTACATGTCTGACAGCCTGTATGCATAGGTGCATAAGTAAATGCGCCTGCTGCATCAGTCAGATGTGAGAATGAGGGCACGAGAAGAAGAAGGAAAGAGGGAGAGAGCATGTGTGTGTGTGTGTGTGTGTGTGTGTGTTCAGGCCTGTGTCTGTTTGAGAATATGTGCAGATGTGATCTGCTCATTTACATGCAAGTGCTCATGTGAGTAGTGTTGATGGTTGATGTACTGATGGTTGGCTGATACATGGTGATATTTTACCAGGTTTGCCGGTGTCAGTTTTGCTTACTCTTAAATATGAATGAAGTTGTGACATTTTGTGTAGTGTTCCCTTAAAATATGTTTGGCAGGGAATGTGAACTGAAACAGGTACACGTCTGTAAATCTGATAAGAAAGTTTTCCACCTACCCGTTCTGCATTGCGGTGGGATCATATGTCAACGCCATACCACTCTAGAGAAACAGAGAAAGAGCGAGACAGACACAAACACTTATAACTATATACCTGTTATACCCTTAAACTTTATCAATCAAAACTTTATATTTTCTTACAAAATAAGTTACCGTCTCATTAAGATTTATATGTGTAAACTGTTATTTGGTGGTCACATAAAAAACTGTTAGTGATAATCCTTCTGACAAGGCAGTGAAGCGACAGAGAAACAGACTGTAGGGAGGGAAAATAGGGTGTGTCACGTTGTAAAATAAACAATGAACACACAAGTTTTCATTTAAAATTCAACGATGTAAACAAATGAGTTGGATACAAAGACCTGCTAAATGAAGAACAATGGATGATGTCAGTAACTCAAAAATCCCAAATGAACTGCTTAAAAGCACTTAATGATCAGTAGAATGATTCTGCATGTGTCAGTCTGTGAACTACTGAAAACTGCATTGCATTAAAAATACTCAAAAACATAAAAAAGTACAAAAAAAAGTACTTTTAGGGACATCTGTGATTACCCTAATAGTGTATGCTTGTGCCTGTAGTTTCCTCTATAGTACTGTACATTAAGGTTCATCACTGGTAGTTTTCCAAGGTTTTTGCACAAAAAGCACAAATACTACAATCTCTTGCATGAAAATATAAATTACCTATTTGAACAGATCCTTAGCTGTATAACAAAAAACACTGAAGAACAAAAAAATGTCTAGATGAAGGATTTCTCAATAAAATGAAAATTAAATGTTTGAAGTTGGCTCAACTAACATTCTCCAAATACCTCAGCTGGCAGTTATCTCCACTATCAAAAGTAAAGGTGAATGCTGCTGTACAGCTGTATTTCAATAATGAAATAATGTGAAATGATATATATAGAGATATACACAACGGAATGGAATAGATCTGCCTGAGTTGAAAATGTGCGAACCTCAAACTGTACAAAGACAAAAGGAGCAGAAAGAATATGTTCGGAGGAAGTCCCTGGTCTGTCTGAGCTATCACACACAGTTGGTGTTTGTTGTCACAGCCAACATGTGTACTGTCTGTAATCAGGAAACTCACTGTGGCCAAGAGACCATCAACACTGGTTTATCACTCAAAATGAGCTGAAAATGAGTCAACAATTTAGTAAACACAGTTTTCTCATTGTATTGAAGTGAAAGAGGACACTGATGGGGAAAAGCCTCATAGTTTGAGAGCCAGATGAAGAGACTAATATAGTAACTAGAAAAATGTAAATTAGATAAATATTCCTGGCACCCCACTCCCCACCACCTGTTTCACAGACAAAAAAGAAAATAAGGAAGTTTGAAAGATTTCCTTTCTTTTTTTCCCCCTTTTTCACATGTTCTGACGTTCTAAACTAAACTATTTAGATCAGACTTGGAAAATGGATCACCAGAGTTTTTTTTTTTTCTCTCTTGCCTCTCAGGGGTTCCGTAATGAGACTGTACTGAGCTTTGAAAAAGATCCACTTGACAAACTTTAAGCAACACTTGTGTTTTCAGTCCACTTTTTTTTCTCTCTCTATCTCCCTCTATCACTGTTACTGCTCTTATATCTGCAGCCCTACACAGTATTTGTTCTATATTCCACACAAGGCTTCTTCTCTCCAAATTGGCACACAAGTTAAGTGTGTCCTAATGTTGAACTCTGCTGCAATATTTGTTTTTTCTCTAAACACTGTCTCTCACCAGGACAAGAATAATATAGACTGTAAGAATCAATGAAAAAGCGCCTAAAATTGATGACATCAAAAGGCAAAAGCCATTTTCATACAAATATCTGACTTAAGCAGGTTAAAATTACATTACACACACACAATGTTCCTCCACTACTGCATTAGAGTGTATGTTTGTCACTGATAACTGTTATATGTGTGACTCATTTGTGCATAATATGTGACTGAAGGAGAGTGGTTTCTAGGAAATTATGGCCGGCTAAATGAGTGGAAAGACGCACAAAGCAACTCCATGGCTAGATGTCTCATCTGACCAGTCAGCCTGGACTTGAAACTCTGGCTCCAGGAAATACAAAAACCTCTGAAGAGATGTGTTTCCTCTGGAAGCCCTGTTGTGACGTGTCATTGTAAGCTCTCACAAATAAATAAAAACTTAAAACTGCATTCGGTGCCTGCTACACAAAGACACACACAAAGGTCACTCACATACACTGTGACATCCTGTTATTGTTGTGCCGGCTCACATTTCAGTACGCAGTTGTTTCAGCTCAGTTCCATTTCATTACAATTCACCACCCTACTCTTTCCCAACCTCCATGTAATATGAATGTTGGGAAAAACTGCACTCAGTGTGTGGGTGGCAACATTATTCCATTGTGCTTGTTCTGTAAATTAAATCATTGGTATCGATACTAACAACTTCTTTCATTGTGCAACAGTCAATCTGCTTTCATTTCTTGTAAGGATGACAGACTGGAGGTGGGAGTTTCAACAAAAGGAAAAACTTGACATTGAGGTCTTGAAGAAAGCATGTATTTTAAATGTAATAATCTATATATGACAGCTTTCATACTGTTAGTAGCATCTCTAATTTGACCTACAGCATGTTATTGGAAATGAAAGCTGATAATGACGCTGTAGGGGGCATGTCAAGCTTTTCATATTGAGATTTCAGAAAAAGATTAAAAATAAAAAAACTGAAGAAGTTGATGTTAAAGGGATTAGGGTTTTGAAAAAGAGGACTCTATGTAACCTTCCCTGCAGTTCACTGATGCTAGATTATAGTCTACTGTATGTAGACTATAATCAGATTACTCTTTGCTAGAAAGGTGAGTGGGAAAAGGTTTCAAAGAGGTTAGTGGACATACTGCAGTCATACTCGATTAGCTTTTCTTACCATTTCCTCTTAAAAAACCTCTAAGTAGACAGTGTACTGATTTTTATTGTGAGAGGCAAGAGGCTATTGTTGATTTAGGAAATAAGCGCTTCAGCGTATTTCTGCCTGAGGAAAAATTCTATCTTTTCTTTTATGGTGTCAGATGGTAAAAAGAAAATATGTTGTAACTGATTGACATGGTTGTTACTATTTTTCACTTGTGTTTTGCCTGTTGTGCCTGCTGGGGATATTTAATGATGGGTAGTAGTGAGCTTTTTTTAAATATATATATATATACTTTTAAACCTCACCTCTCCTTCCCGTGTCCACGGTCGGCCATTCTGGGGATATTTGACCTGTGTCTGCCTCTTCTTCTGGCCTCCGTCAGCAAACTTGCACAGCAACGGCTCTGCAGGGGCTGCAAAGTGAGTCAGGCAGAGAGAAAGAGACAAGGACAAATGCAGAGATGATTAGTCATCTTAATAGCAGGAAAAGGAGAGATTCTGTGCATTATGTTAAGAGTTACGTTTCAAAAGTAAGATGCAAAGACAAGGCATTGTAGTGTTTTAAACAAAAAAATAACACAAATTAATTGGACCTGAAAACAGCACTTCAGTTCTCACATTTATCTCTCCCACCCCTAATCCAAACATCTAAACAACAGCAGTTATCACACCATCTCCTACAACTCCTATAACTGTGCTTCGACAAAAGCAGCCTCGACGTGGAAACAAAGCCATGGGCAAATCATCAAAGCATGTTGAGCGTGGTTCAAACATCAAGCCAAACAGGCATACTTAATACGCTAAATAACTCCACACAGCTTGACCCCAGGCAATAGACTGCGATTGTGATTTCTCAAAAAACAACACAGTACTTTTCTGGACTCAAGAAAAGCAGAAAGCCTTGATTACAAATAGGATTAGCTGTGTGATCTCCCATACAAAAGTTCACCAAACTCAAATTTAAACCTGACAGGCTGCAGCCTTAAATGGCCTACAGAGAGTCTGTTGTAAATGATTTTGATCCCAGTTGTTATTCAGTTTCATGCACACATGGATAAATACACATTTAAACTTACAACGAACCTTTCATTCTATATACTGTAGTCATACAGATTTAACGTATTGCAGACTGAAAAAATAACTGGGTAAACCTATTGTATACTAAATCATCCTTGATCTAAATAAATACTGCCTTCCTGAGTATTATGTTATGCAACAGTTATCAAAAAGCATGTGTGCTGCCTGCAATGTGTCGTACGATTAGAACATTTACATATACAGTCATGGACAAAAGTATCAGCACCCCTGGAACTTTTCCAGAAAATGCACCATTTCTCCCAGAAAAGTGTTGCAATTATGAATGTTTTGGTATACACATGTTTATTTCCTTTAAGTGCATTGGAATAGCACAAAAAAGCAGAGAGAACCCCACTTCTGACACAGAGGCATAAAAAAGCCAGACTGCAAAGCACGTCATTCGACTGTTTACAGAAAACGGAAAGAGAAAAGAACACAGTACCTACAGTCAAACATGGTGGAGGTTCAAGGATGTTTTGGGGTTGTTTTGCTGCCTCTGGCACTGGGTGCATTGACTGTGTGCAAGTAGTCATGAAATCTGGAGACTATCAAAAGATTTTGGCTCATAATGTAGAGCCTAATGTTAGAAAGCTGGGTCTGTGTCAGAGGTCATGGGTGTTTCAGCAGGACAATGACCCCAAACATACCTCAAAAAGCACCCAGACATGGTTGGAGACGAAGTGCTGGAGAATTCTGAAGTGGACATCAATGAGTCCGGATCTAAATCCCATAGAACACCTATGGAGAGATCTCAAAACTGTTGCTGTTGCGAGAAGGCACCCTTCAAATCTGAGAGACCTGGAGCCGTTTTCAAAAGAAGAGTGGTCCAAAAATTCCAGTTGAGAGGTGTCGGAAGCTTGTTGATGTTTATAGGAAATGATTGGTTTCAGTTATTTTCTCCGAAGGATGTGCAACCAAATATTAAGCTGAGGGCGTCAACAATTTTGTCTAACCTAATTTTTGAGTTTTGTGTAAAATTATGTCAAATTTGCCATTTTGTTTCCTGCTCCAATGCACTTAAAGGAAATAAACATGTGTATACCTAAAACATTCGTAATTGCAACACTTTTCTGGGAGAAAAGTTCCAGGGGTGCCAATACTTTCATCCATGAATGTATACTGTATGTTCCACAGTTAAGAAATATGTAACATTTAAATAGTGAATTTAAGAGTCCAGTGATCAGTTTAAATATCAAAATCTATCTGAAAAATCAAGCACTCATCTTATGTAAACCTGCAATGATTAGATGATTAATTAACTAGTTGATTCACAGAAAATTAATTACATTAAACGATTTTAAGAAAAAATGCCAAATTTCAGCTTTTTAAATTTAAATATGTTCTGTGATCAGAAACTGACTATCTTTGGGTTGTAGACTGGTGTAGGACAAAAACAACACATTTTAGGTTTTAGGCGTCATGGGCTTTGGTAAACAGTAATCACCACCATTTTCATTTTTGACATTTCCAACATCCAGATCAAACATTTTATAGATCAAACAAATAATCAATTGAAAAAATAATCAATACATTAATTGATGATAATATGAATTATAAGATAATAAGAATTTAAAGATAAAATGATAATAAGATTGAGTTCAAATGTTCTTCTGATGATACTATAAATTAATTTATAGCAACCAATGAAGTACAGTAATTCATCATAAACTATGTTAAAAGTTTTTCTTGGAACTGTACAGCCCTAAACTGTAATTACAACAACCTACTTTTATGCTTTGCCTCTCACTTGTTAGTATAATATATCCACCAAGGCATGTTTGAATCATCCACTGTATCTTTAAAGAGTTTATTAGCTGGCACTCTTGTCTGTTTAATTGGCAATAATCTCAAACTGCAGATAGAGTGAAATTATGGATCCTCATCACTCATCACTGTGTAGAATAAAAATAAAGAAGGAATGATATTAACTAGGAAAGGCGATGTCATCATGCTGATACTGATTCAAGCTTTATGAATGCCAAAATAAACTACGCAATTACCTTCAAGAAAAAAATGTTTCTCCATCACAGTATACTGGGTGTTCTCAGTGGGAAAAAAAAGCATTCAGAGCTCAAGGTTGAGATGGGAGCTTTTTGCAATGCCTGTGGCATGCATGGGTACTCCAAAGATAAGTAGACGGAGAAACACAGTGCTGTGTGATTATACTGCATTCAGGACTACTTTGTCATTACACTGCTTTAACTTGGATTTGTATCCCAATAACAGGCCACACGACAGGGCCTCTGTTATCATTCCTTAACAAAATTCAGTGTAGTTTAGTCATGAAAAACAACAGCCAGGCCCAGACAGAAGCTCAAAATATGACCACGATTAACTTCACAGGAGGATATGTTCACAATTTTCTGTAGTTTGTCTGTAGGCCAACAGTCAGATGTCCATATGAAAATTTAAACAGGTACTTCTTGCTAATAATTAATAATTGTAATAATAATAATAAATAATAAGCTCACTCAGTGTTATCAACTCACTTAGACCTTCTTAGATATCTTCTGCAGTCCTTTTTAAGTTAGGACTAGGACTAGGCCTTTAGAGTTAGAAACTAGAGAGAATCCTCTGGTGATAAATAGTCAGTGTAATGCAAATATAATAGCTGTCAAGAGTTGCATTCAGGTTGAATAAAAATGTGATATTCATGGAAAATAGAGAGATAAAAAGAAGAGTATTATTTATATGAAATAGTTGAATTTCTAATACAGGATTAGGTTCAGACTATGGTAAAAGATACATCTGAGATGACATAATGAGGATTTATCTCACAGGTTTACAGGAACATAAAAGAATATATTTATGCAATGTAAGGTGTGTGCGTGTGTGTGTGTGTGTGCGTGCGTGGACGATAAATGATTGCTACTTCATAAGTAAGACAAAATACGGTATGTGATGCAAGGACATGAAAGCTACATTGGCGACAGTTGACAACTTGTCAAATCTATAGTCAGGACACTTGTTTTCCTCTGTCTTCTCTCCCACTGATCTGAAACAATTGTTTGTCCTTGACATATGCATGAAAATAATACATCTGTGTTTTGAATTGAATTTGATAACCCAGACAGCCTAATGTTTGTTTATATAGGGCATCCATTGATTCAATCAATTATGCAGAAATGCTAAGAACTTGTCCCAAAAGAAAAAAATCAAATTATGTACTTTTCCTTCATCTCTTATATCAACATCCTGTATGCAACATGACAACACAGGGGTATTTCTAGGCAGTTCTTGTTAAAAGTGACATACAGTACAACAACAACAACAACAACATCAGGGGTAGTAAGTGATGAATAACACCATTTTGTATAAACCCAAATCGCAGTGTATGTCTACATACACAGATACAGCAATTCAAATACACAGCATTTTTGCTGTAAGCTGTTTTTATATCTGAGCTGGTGAAATGACTCCAGATGTTAAACACTGGCCCAGTGCTATGGGCCAGTGTTTAAACATGCACAAACATGCCCACACACACACACACACACACACACACACACACACACACACACACACACACACACAGTACATGTTGTGTTCTAATGTTTTGATAGCCTTAGTGCATTCTGAGCTTGAATTTAGTGTTTTCAGACAGCTGCACCAGTCCAGTATTTATATAAGTAGTCAATTAGGACAGGCTCTAAATGGTTTATTTTAACTGCTAGTTAATTCCGTTTTTTGTATACTGGTGCCACATTCTTGGATACCTGCAGTTTAATGCTATTATTTAAATCTGACATGTCAGATTATATTGTCATAGGATTTCACAGATCTGTCAAAGTAACATATAGAGACTACACAGTGTTTGAGCTGTGTATAAATGTGTTTGTGTTAGTAAGAGGAAAATTCAACTGTGTGTTTGTGTGTGTATTTAAATTTTCACTTACAGGGAAGAGGATATCTGTCACTCATGGCGTTATTAGTCAATATTGCAAAATTTGTCTTTTGTCTGTGCCAGTTACGAATGGTGAAAGGATTTCCACCAGTTATTATTGAATCAGTACTGGCTAGTACAAGAAGTGCAAGAAGTTATAAGGATAGAATAAAGCATTTTGTTTATCAAGTCAACTTATTAAAACTACTGAATGGTTATGCATACAAAATAATGGGTATTGTCAAGTACTGTCAATACTGTATTAGCTTCAGATGATACTTACGGTGGCAGAATTCTGATTCTTCTTTTTTTTTTTTGATTTCGCATTTTTTGAGAGAGATAAGCAAAATAAAAAAAGCTGTAACACACTCTACAATTCACTTTTTATTCATTTAAAACCACAGTGACAGGCCATCAATACTGATGATGACAATAATGAATGTTATTTATTCTTCAGAGACAAGCAAAACACCCAGAAACAAGATCACCTGTAGAAAAATAGCTACTGAAAGTAATGCATCAAATTAATTATTCAGCTTGCTTTTACAGTTACATTACATCAATCTGTTGCTTTTCACAAGAGGGCTGTTAAAGGAAGAAGAACATTTTTAATTGTCAGTTTGACCCCTACCGCTTTCACTCTTCCAACACAAATTAATTAATTTATGATGAATTTGGATGCAGCTGCATCCAACCTCTATAATGGATCACTTTTGGCCATGAGAAACTAATTAACACTTTGTGAACCAAATATTTGGATACCCATAGAGCTTTGAGAGATTTAACATTTTAGTAAACAGGATGTGGAGTTGAAGAAATGAATGAAAAAAAAAATCACACATAAAATCGATCTTTGTAGTCTTGAGTACAACAAAACTTCCCTTCTGGCAGGTGGGGAAAAGGGGCTCATACATTGTGAAAAATCCAAATATTAGTGCTTAGTGCAGACAATTCATCAAAAATGAATGGCGGCAGAATTAGTAGATCACATTTGGTAAAGCTTCACCGTAAAAAAGTGGGAACAAGGACATTGTCAGCCAGTGAATGCCTCTAGATTTTTTCAATTATACACTGTAGTCACATGTATTTATTTTTGATCCTTTTATGTATAAAAATGTGTCACACATGAAGCTATATACAGTACCAGTGTCAATCTTTCAACATGTCACACATTAATATATTAACTATTAACCTTTGGCTACCACTTATGTGATTAATAAACACTTTATCATGTCAGATTTTGGTTGTTAAATCTGAACATTATTTTCCCTTTGCTGCACAGCAGGCATGATATCCATGAAGAGTGTATGATCTGAAATACTGAAAGGAGTAGAAAAAGAAAACTACAAGAGGCGTCAACAAAGCAGCAAAGAGGTTGGTAGTTTGTGTGTCTGAATGTGTTTGTGTACAGGTGAATGCTATAAGGGTAAATAAAAGAACTTCTGCTTTACAGGTTTGAAAAGGAGATTTCGATCTGTGGCATTTTGTGTTTAACTGACACGATCTATAGGTAGCAGGGTGGGCGACTTAAGTGGAGCACATACTGGTACTACTCACTGGATGTTGCAAACCTCAGCAGGGCAACATGGAAACTGTTACAACTCCTGCAGAGCAAACAAGCATATCCATTCCTGATCTGGTGAGAGGGACATAGGAAAAGAAATAGGAGGTAAAGAAAAATAAAGGGGAGGATGGAATGCAGACATAGATTAGAAAAACTAAATGGGCTGTAGCTGATAAAGTGCAGACGATAAATAATACACATCTTAGCTTTGAGGCATCTGTGCAAAAATGAGAAATCCCTCAGCTAGGCTGAATGGGATGCTTCAAAGAGTTTAAAGCCCTGGGACAGAACAGTATACACTCTAGAGGGTTACTTGTTAAAGCATCATACACTAAATAAAAAAATGTATATATTAAACATGTTTATTGGTATTACTGTTACCACTTTTATATCATTAAATTAGGATATGTCCCTGTAATAAACAACAGAACTGAGATGGATTTAAAGAAGCTTGAAGATATTTAGAAGATATTTACACCTGTTTAGGTTCAAAGAAAACTGAGATGGTCTCCATCCCATGCGCATGCGCCCCTCTCATTTGGCTACTGAAGCAATGACAGCCACTCATCAAACCAAGAACATCCTTGGAGGAGAGGAAATTTACTACATTTGCTAAATGTTCTCATCAAAAAGCTGAAAAAACACAAAGGGAAGTTGTTGTGAGACAAGTAGAAAAAAAAAATATTGTGACGCAGTGACATTTATTAAATAATTTAACTCCCAAAATGATGGAAACATAGCAATGTTCAGAACCTGACAGCATTGATATAATTTGGTTAGTACTTCAAACCTATGCTGGAGCATTAAATAAATCCCTCCAAACAACACATGTAAGCTGACACCAGGCCTGACAGTGACAATCTTTTTCTCAGTACAGCCTTGTTCAATTTATTCCTCCATTATCAAGAACATCAAATAAAATTAATTGCCCATTTATGAAAGTATTGAACCACTTCTGCAATGAATGGGGACTTAATGCCTCATGATCATATCAGACATTTAAGGCTACGCATACTTTTAAAAGCCTCCTGATTATTATTGAAACTACAAAATGAAAATTGCTCTTCACTGAGATCTGAACTCTTCTCATTCTTGTCCTCAGTTTGTCTGCCTATTATCGTGGGAAGAACAGGACAAAGAGAAAACTACAATGCTACCTGAGATAGTGGGATAGATAGGGAGACAGAAGGATCCGACAAAGGTCATGGGTAGATGCTGTTTAGCCATTTGTGTGACACATCAACATATCGTCAGCCTAACAGCATATCTGCCTAACTCATTTTTTCAGGCACATTTTTATATGGCATCAAAAATGCCCAAGTCAACTAGATGACTAAGGCAGATAGTGTTTTTTGACTTTGACTTTTTACAAGACTTCTGATTGGCTGAGGACATAGGCAATTATACAGGGTGGTGCAGCAGTGATAGGAGAGTTAAGCCAATAGCTCAATTTAGCAAAAAAAATGAGTTAGGCAGAAATGCTATTAGGCTGACGATATGTAAAAACAAGTAAAATGACTGTGATTACTCGATTTACACCTCTGATTGGAATGCTGAATTTGTATGACTGCTCTGCTTACAAGAGACATGAGGAGAGATTAGGCACAATGAGGTTGTTTTCTACAAATTTTAAGCTGTGGAGCTAGACCAAAGACATGTGAAATATAAACCTAAATATCTAAATATCATGTATTCATACGAGAGAACCTAACCTTAAAGATGATATGGATCTGCAAAAAGTCTGACTATAATGCAGCACTTTCCTTATCAGTCAAAGGTAAACAACAGAAAGATTCAAGTCTGTATCCAATCTAGATACTCTATCTCTTTGAAAAGTCAGAAAGCTGCAGATCAATAGACTTCCTGTTAACAAGGGCTGATGGAAGCTCTGGTCATGTGATCAATGTAGGCATTAATCTTGTGGCTAGAGAGTAAAATATTGCTGTTTCCTGTCAATACATCAGCCTGGATAGACAGACAGCAGTATCAATCAGAGGAACACACAGGCAAGGGCACACACACACACACACACATCCCTGCAGTAATGACAACAGTAATAACAGAATAAGGGGTCTATCCTTTGATAACAGTGATTTCTGATATGATTTTTTGACAATATAAGTAATAGGTAGACTGACATCAAAACAAATCACACAGGCCTATCATAATGTTGCTGCAACCGCATCGCAAATGCCAGACTGTCAATGACACAGGAAGACAAATCAACACAACCTGGCTTCAGAGACACACATTTTCTCTCTACATCAGTAAGCACAAGTGTGTGTGTGTGTGTGTGTGTGTGTGTGTGTGTGTGTGAGAGAGTGAGTGAGTGAGTGAGTGAGTGAGTGAGTGAGTGAGTGAGTGAGTGAGTGAGTGTTTTGTGTATCAGCACAAAGTCTGGCTGGCCAAATTCCACCTTAGTGACCTCAGAACAATTTAAGTGGGCAACGACAAACATTACCCCACACACACACACACACACACACACCACCACCACCAACAGTTTGTCTTAGATCTTACAAGTAATCAAGCTGTGCTGATATTCACAGTCTATATCAAATTCTGGAAAACATGTCAGAAATGTGATGTTTGTTTCATGTAGTATATTGAGCAACATTATAGTCTCCTCATTAGTTCACATAGCTGCTATTTTTCAGTGACATGATTCATGTCATTACATATTTGCCATTGTACTTTGTCACATGTTTGTATTAATACATCAACATACATTTCTATCTCTATCTCTATATTTCTACTATTTCTACTTGCACAGAAACGCACAAATTGACTTGCTACAAAATTACACAGCCATGCCTCTTAGTATGTAGAAGTAAAGTGTGTGTGTTTGTATGTGTCTGGGTGATAAAATGAGCCGCCCACCACGCTGTACCTCACAAATCATTCTGCCAGGGTATCGGGCACAGCTCTCTTTGTCTGTCCTTAATTTCCATTTTCCTCCGTGTACCGCATCACCTTTCTCTCTATCTGCAGAATATCTGATCGTTCTCTCTCCATCCCCTCTGTGTCATTCTGTGTCACTTTCAGTTTGATTTCCCCCCACCTCAACTTTCTCTTTCCTCCCATCTTGTCTTTGCTCTGTTATCTCACATTTTTAGCCACCCCACTTGGCTCTCTCTCTCTATCTGTGTCTCTCAATTGGTCTTTCTCTCTTACAACACCCACCCCCCACCACCACCACCATTTCTTAAAATCCAATGACATCCTCAATCTCATCCTCGTCACATCTCCTCTTCCTCCTCTTTTTTTCTTCCCTCTCTATTTGTTCAGATAATCTGACCTTTCAGTGCAACAACCTTGATGTGTTTCTGTGGGAGGTTTGAGTGCGTGAAGCCACACTGCTGCATCTAACACAAGCACCCTGACCTACAGATAAACAGCTTGTTTCCTCGATAGGACAACACTTAACAAACAGTACAAAGGTATTTTCTTGGTGATTGACACTCACCTGTCATGCCTGGAGGGGTTTTCAAGAATTTCCCGTTGAAATTTTGAATCACCACATCGCACTTCTCTGTTGACTCCATCCTGAGAGAGAACAGGAGAGAAAGACACAGGGGCTACTTCAGGGCAAATATGTCACAATTCAATACGCACAAAAAGGTACTGTGGCTCTTAAAATGTGTGCTGATGTTACACATTTGTACTGGATATGTGTCTCTGCAAATGTTTCCGACTGTACATCACATCAAGTGAATTGCATCTGTGTTTGTCTATGTATGTCTGGATATATGTGTGAGAGTGTGTTTGTGCGTCGGTCTATCTCTGTGTGTGTGTGTGTGTGTTTTCTCTGGGGTTTCCTTGCCTTTGTCCCATTTTAAAAGCTCCATTCAGTCTGATCTGTTGTGTGTCATGTCCTCTTTGTCTGCTCCTATTCAGCTCTGCTCACCCAATCACAGCTCAATGACTAATTGCCTGCTTGGCAAGCAAAGCCAGTGTGTATGTGAGTAGGGGTGTGTGTGTGTGTGTGTGTGTGTGTGTGTGAAAACTGTGATGAGAGAGAGAGATTGTGTGTGGTATGTGGTATGTGAGCATAGGTTTTCTTCACATAGTCAGTGACCCTGAATGGAGCCCTGACTGCATTCTAATCACTGGCACACTCCATGGTGTAACTGAGAAGACCATGCACACCTACACACACACACACACACACACAGGAAGGGGCCAAGGGCACAGGAATGTGAAGTTGTATCATCAGAGCTAAACTTTGGTTGTAAATGATGGGAAATCAACTCAATGTAACATTGTCTCTTGCAATTATTTAAAGCATTAAATAAAAATACATCAGCAATATTTTGTGTCTGATAAGTAATTACAGTTTGTCTAGCTGAAGCTCACATTTGAATAAATTTGGATAAAATGTTTGACTGACATGTAAAACAGGTCTGATAAGTTATCAGAAATCTTAGCTGGAAATGAGAAATGTAACCTCTGTTTCTTGTGTGGTAGGTTCTTGTTGCATGCCAAATTTCTACAGAACAGTTATGACAGTGCATGTGTGTATGTATTTTTCATTTCTTGCATACCTGGCAAAGCCGACTCCTCTGCTCAGGCCGCTGGCATCCCTCAGTATCCGTGTGGAAATGACATGACCAAAAGGCTTCAGCATATTCTCCAGCTCCTGCTCATCCATGGATACTGGCAGGTTGGAGATGTACAGGTTGGTGGGGTCCTGCTCCTGTTGCTGTGGCAAGATGAGGAAAGACTGCATAAGTATGTTTCAATGCCAGCCAAAAAAAAGAGGTTGCAATTGTTTGGAGACTTGTGCACTATTTAAAAATGCCTCTCTGAAAACAATCACTGTGTTTCTGAAGTCTACATGAGAAAATTAAAAAAAGATTATGGAACATATATGTTTGACAATTCAACTTCACAAAAATAACATTTTGAACGATCAGAAGCTCTCAGAACTCTAATAGCAAAGTGTTGAAATGTTGATTTGATGTGTGATGTGTGATTTATCCACACTCTAAAAGGGTAACTCATGAGATTGGCCTTGTACTAAGCAAAACAGTTTGTTTTTTTTCTTTTAAGAGTGACATGCTCGAAGAGGAATAAAAGAGCTAACTCTAACTCTTCACTAAAAAGCTGGTTTTGCAGCAGTAAATGCATTAAAGGTTAAGGCAGAGCCATTCAAGTTGTTTGTTTCCATATTAATGACTGAATATCCCACTGCAAAAATATCTGTAAATTTAACTTAAATGGCAAACTCTCCTCAAAAGAAGAATAAACATTTAATTGAAAAGACAGTGCACTGGCTTCACACTCAAAAGCCCTGAAGCAATAAGGAAACCCCCTCAGGATCCATGGATGTTTTAACACAGTTGCATTAAATTTTTCAATGGGAATGAGGGAATCTCCTTTTAATGTGCCTCTCAGTTAGTTATACTAGTATACTTCAATTATTTTTTGTTCTGTTTGGCAGCACTCCATTGAAACGATCCTCCACAGGAGACCAAAGACTGGGCATGTGTGCATCTCTGTGTGTGTAACTACAGTGCTGCAAATTAAAGACGGATGGATGCAGGAGAGGGTTTGATGCTCTGCGGTGCTCCATTGCTCACCATTTAAAGAAATTTGCTATTAACAGAAAGGAAGAGTGACAGAGAAGGAAAAAGGGGTGTACGTGTTGCATGAATTATAAATTGATGATTTTAGTCCATTACTTCACAATTTCATAAAATGATGTGGTCCTTCAAAGTGCGTCTGACGATGATGTAAATGGTTCTGTGATATTTCATTGCTTCATGTCTGTGTTCGATGTCTCTCTCTGGTGTGTCATAATGCTTGCTTATAAGCTTGTGAATACATCTGCAAATCTTCACAGTAGGGTAGATGCATGATCAATATAAGTTATCTTGAAGGGGTCTAACACTTATATTTGTAATTCCTGATATATGTTATTAGATTTTATATTATATTTTTTTACAGAAAGGTCTGGTTTTGTGGTGGCCCAAAGGTTAGAGAAGCAAGCTTGTGACCAGGAGTTCATCAATTCAATCCCTGGCAGGATAAATCTGTGTAAATATGATCAGGGTGTTCCTTCATGAATACATGTTGTGCTGTTTATGGCAAAAAAATGTAATACTGCACATGTGTATGTTGTTTAGATACTTGTGGGTATTTGAGACAAAAAAGGCCTATATGACTCATTTTAAGCCCATGAAGGATTTTCCTTTGCATGCACAAGAGCTGTTTGATTTCAAAAGTGGGAGTTTCAGGTTTGGCCAATTGTGACCAAAGCCATCTATGTAATCAGTGATTCAGAATAAACAAAACTGTTCTAGTGAAGAAATATTTTACCTTTCTTTCAAACTCTAAATAGCTCTCTTTGACAGGAGGGATTTTCCTTTGGCAGAGTGTCCAATACACAGAGTGGCACAGTTGTCTTTCCACACAGGTCAACTGGGTTTAAATGCAATCTCTTACATTTGTGTGTGCAGGGATTTATGCAAGCAGTTACAGGCAAAGGCAGCAATATCAAAGAAGTAGACTCATATGTAACAGCTGTGGAATCTGTCATTGATCTTTAAGTCATCGTACTTATTAAACAGCCTGTACTCACAAGAAAAAACAACAGTATAGGTCTAAAATTCAGCCAGCAAAAACAACCTATAGTTATGTTTAGGACATCTAGCGGCCATAGAGTTTGTAACCCGGGTAAGTGACGCAATTCAGATGATCAGAATGAACTAATTCCAATGGGGCAATCAGTCAAAAACTTCAATACAATAATCTTTTGAAAACAGAAAGCTAACAGTGTATGCTCTTCTGATAAATGATGATTGCAGACATTTAAAGGAATTAAATGAATCACTGGATCCATACCTCACCGTGCCATGTCTAATGTTCTAAGTCATTCAAATAAATTAGCTCCAGAGCCTGAAGCTGTGCTGTCCTAATTCCATTGCCCGCCTGAAGATCCATAAACTTGTGCCACTGAGTGTGAGCATTCTTTGTGTCATCTATATTGTCTCAATCTAAGGAAATCAAGAGCGAGAAAGGAACAAAATCAACATGGGCATCATAGTAGTGAGTTATTACACTTCACTACACTATCTCTAGACACAGTCGGCTGTAAAACACATTCATTTGCACAAGTACTTTTGGGATATGAACTAAAGTGCTTTGACGGGCCCACATAAATTAGCTAGAGATGCTTACTAAAACCTAGTATTAAACAGGCTCTGGGGTTAAATTATTATATTTTATTTCATGTATCTATTGGTACTTTTTAATGTTTTGGTGTAGTTTGTTGTCATGCTGCAGCCTCTCCTCTGCTTTCTGTGTCGGGGCTGAGCTCCTCCGCATAAACACGCACACAAACACACACTCAGTCAGTGGAGACCAGAGCAGAGAAGGCCTCAGTACAGACAGTGAAATGCATCAGGTGAAGTGAAGATAACGTTTCACTCTAAACTGTCTGTTTAGCTTAGTTTGCCACATATTTTAAAATTTGGCAAATTGTAAACTTAGACGCTGGCTGAGACAAACCAGCTCCTCCTCTCTTTAACAGCGTTACCTGCAAGCAGTGAATCCTGACATACCGACTGATGTCTGTGTTCTTTATTCTTTCTAAACTTCACTCAGGATTGTGTTGTCAGGAGTATTATATTGACATGTTAGATTTGTTTCCAATTAGATATTATTGGGTTTATATTGTGACTTTGCTGCTGCTCTAGAAACAACATTTAATTATATTTAAATATAAATGCATTCTAGTTGTGTTCTAAATTTACCATTTAAAAAAAAAGTAATTATTTAGTATGAAAAATATAAATAATCAAACTGATAAGGAGTATCAATAATAGTAGTATTGATAAAATCCTAATAATGCCCATCCCTAGAATGAACTCTGCTTGACTTTGCTTAAAGTTGCTGTTTGCACAAAGTTACTTTTCAGTGATCTCTCACTCTGCATGTTGCAAATGACTCACCTCTCCCTCTCTCTCTCTCTCTCTCTGTGTCCCCTCTTTCTCCTTCTGTCTCTTTGTCTCTCTGCCTCTTTGTCTCTCCCCCGCCCTCTCTCTCCCTGTAACATCTGTCATGAGCTGGAAACAGCTTCACACCAACTGTGCCTCTCCCTGACTGTGTAGCCTGCCTGCCAGCAAGTCAGCCTGTGTTTTCAGCCCCATTAAACCTCATTGCTGCATCATTATAGCAGGTCTGTGCCTCTTATCATGCTACTTCTGGTTACCCTGCAATGCAAAAACACCTGCAGCTAGAGGGTAAAGAGAGGGCAAAGCAATGGTTAAATACCTGTGAAAAATACCATTTGAATCCGTATGCTTGATGGAAAAATATGAGGTGAGACAGTACTTTTCAGTACATTTCTTTAGTACCCCGCTTGCATTTCAAATAGTGACACATCACAACCTCCTATAACCCTGAACAGGAATAAGCAGGTATTGGATGGATCAATACAATTGATGGATGGAAAGCTGAGAAACCAAATTTGATCCAAAACACAACAAATGTCTTTGTGCTGCTTCACTGAAATGAAACTCCCACCTGCTGGAACCTCTCCTCCCACCTGTGCAAAGTCAATCTGTGCTGGTCACCAAAACACCACACCACACTGCACTGGTCATTCCACTTCCGCAAAAATACAGTCCATAGGCTTTGGAAACAACTGGCAGAGTGTTTTGATAAAGTAGCATATCTTTAGAGAAAGCAGACTTTTTATTCATAATGTATTGAATCTGTCCTCTTACATTTCTATCCTGTCTTCTATATAATCCTGCTCATTTCCTCTTTAATTCCATCTATTATTCCTTCTCCTTTGCCCTCCTTCAGCCCACCCTCTCTCTGTCCTTTACCTCCTCACTCCTCCTTTCTGATGCTTGCCCTTCCTCTTTTCCCCTGCTTGCTATTCGCCCCTCCTCTTCCTTAGATTAAAACCTAATCTCCTATATTGGTAGCCTTGCTGCCTAAAACGCTATCTGAATGCTTAATTAATATTTAAACTGAAGAATTTTCCTCTGCTCTCTCCTTTTCCCTCGACCTCTTGTCTTCTTGCTCTTTTTCACCTCGCCCGTCATTCATTTTCTCCTCTTTTCACACTATCCTCTTCTTCATTCTCCTTCATTGCCACCTCATCTTCTCTCTGTGCTTTTGCCTTCCTCCATCTTCCTCTTCCTCAAGCCAAGTTCTAATCTTTCATAATGATTGTCTGGGTGTCTAAACGCTCTCTAACGGCTTAATCAATACTTAATGAACATACCATAAATACTTTATGAACCCTAAACCCTGAAATCCCCAGGGCTTCATTAGGCGAGGAGATATACACTTTTCTCCATCTCCAAGATGACTGGAGGCTCTGTGAAATCAACACTGGATACTGATTACCTCATCATTTAGTCTCTGGTCAGTTCATATTACTGTAGCTAGGGTGTTTTGCTGCTGCTGTGTATCTGTCTTGCTCTTATGTCGTAGGAGAGTACAAAAACATGTCTAGGTAATATTTTACTTGAGTCAGTTGAAGATGCATGTCCTCTCAATTATTATCATCTCAATTACTCTTTTATTAATTGTATATTTTAGACTAGTCTGCTCAATGGTCATTACTACTTAGTTGGTTTATGTGGGTTTATGTACCTACATGTGAGTTTATTGTTAATGAAAATTTTTAGACGTGATCAAAATTCCTGAAGCATCACATCATGTTTCAGGATGTTTTTACACATTAAAATATCCCAGAGCTTGTAGATTATTAGTCTGCATAAGCAGAGTTGCTGCTTGTTAAGTCTATGTATTTGTGCACTGAAGGTGTCCAGAAAAGTGAGTTAAATATACAAAAGGGCCTGGTCTTGATCACTGCTGTCATTCTTTTTAATTCCAAGAAATAACTTTACAAGCAGTAATGTGAAAAAAACAAAAACACTACGATTGATCTACGCACTTCATACATTCTATATAAGGTTTTCCTGTGGTTAATTAGGTACAAAGGTCATTAAGCTTAGCTAACCTTTGAAGGATTTATCTAATGCTCAAGCATCATTAAAATTGGGGTTAGAAGCTTTGTAAGTGATGGCATACTTGTGAAAATATTCAGAAGACAAAAAGCTGTTTTCCACTCTCTCCAGTGGCTGTGAAGTGGCGAAGAAAACTGACTATTCAAAGAAATGGCATCACACTTGACTGAGTAAGAGACTGACTATGCTTCAATGTTTAATTCAATTTTGTGACAGGCAGAGCCTCCCTCTGGCTTTCAACACTGCCTGCGTCTTTGCACTCTGCATGACTCATTTAAAGCTTTAGGATATGCCTTTCTAGGTAAGGGGGCCACACACACACACACACACACACACACACACACACACACACACACAGCTCACATTCTCTAGTCACAAATGCAGTTAAAACTCACTCCACCCATTAATTTGCATGTTTGTACTGTGTTTGGTTTTTGGGGGGCATCGAATCATTCGCTATACCGTCCACTCTCATTCCATCTTTCTCTTTTTTTCTACTTACTCTGCCTCTACTGTGTGTATTAAAAGGCCAGTAATTCATCACAGAGTCAGAGCAGAGTGCCGTCCCTGCTGTACACCAGCATGCAGGCTGTCTGTCAGCCAGCCGTCCGGAGCTTGAATCAATCACTCAATCCTGAGACATGGAAACCATCAGGGAGGGTCAGACACAGATAGAGCAGAAACACAGAGAGCTCGAGGGAGGGCAAGAGGGTGGAGGTGGACATACAAAGAGACAGATACCTAGGGTGGTTTAAATAAGCATTTCCTGGGCTGAATGCAGATCAAAATGCAATTTACTTTGGGTGTGATATGAAAGAAAAAAAAGATACTATTGATGGAATAAGATGCATAGGAAAGACAACAACAACATCCCAGCCTGATTGTAATGTCACATCCATTGTGCTGTGAATTGTTTTTGCTGTCGTTGTTGATGTTATTTATTCTCCAAACTGACCACATAAACACAACTTAACAGTGTAGGCCTGTTTCCTAACACCTGAGAAGAAGTAGTGTAATTGGCATTTAGACTCGCTGAAAAAATATCATATATCTTATCTTGTGGATATCCACCAGTAACAAGTCTGTGATTCATTTTGGGTTTAGGATTGACTGATTGGTAATTGTCTGTGCTTCCACTGTGGGGAGCCAATTAAGAGAAATCCATTTTTGAAGAGTTATTCTACAAAATATAAAACATGTGTTTATGGACCTAGAAGCCAAAAACATTATTGCTGTGCCCCTTAAAACACAAAGGGCCTTAGACTGTTAAGACCATAAAGCAGCCAACCATGCAGAGACACTGCTATAATACATAAAAGCCATGTAGGAGATTACATACCAAACGCCTTCACATAACAGGCATAACACCTCAGACTCAGTGTGTACAGTGCATTCACTATTCATTTTCTTTCTCCCTTTCCGTAGTACTGGATGCTGTAATCAAGGCTAATGGGACTCAGCTGTTGGCCAGTCTAATTACCTGGAATGCAGACAGTTGATCTGGAATACATGTTACACAGAAACACACACATACACAACATATAGTCATGAAGCCTCCATAGATAAGTATTTTTCTTTCATGCACCTGCCACTTAAAGAGTGTTTGCATAGTTTTGTAAAGTAAACAGAAAGTGTGTGTGGGCATGTAAATGCATGCATCTATTAGAGGTCAATAAAAGCTCAGGCAAAATTTCTATTCCTTCTTCAGCCCAGGAACTATCAGTGAGCAGCCTGACAGATTGAAACATGTTGTTAAATTTACATAAAAACCTCCCCAGTCTTTATTTCTTGTTTTTTTTTATAAACTGAAGCATTTCATTGACTTTTGACCTAGGCCATAATTTCCTATCATCTTCATTAATGCTGTTTAATTCTTGCCCTTTCAACAAAGACTAACCTCTTAAAGAACGTAAGATGGATTTTAAATCACTCAGAGCCAATCCAACAGTGAAAAAAACTTGAGTGTAAATTCTACACATTTTATTTGAAAAAAACAAATTTAACATAAAATTTTCCTGTGTGTTTTCACTGGAAAACAATACTGCGTTTGCCTTAACAAGTATAAGGAGGATCAAGAACTTGTACCTTTTAGTCTTTAGAAAGGGCTGATTGATTGAAATGTTGTCCAGAATGTAAAACTGCATAGACCTCCTGACTCTCAAAATAATACAACCCATCCACAGATCCAATTTGTGTATATTAAATAACAGTAGAAAAAAACATTGAGTAGATTGTAGATTATAGACAGACACTACTGATGTTGTAGTGTATGTCTGAGGAGAGAGCTGGCTTTAGGGAACTCCTCTCTCTAAATGATTAATGGAGTCTGGAACTGAGGAGGGGAGTTGTCTCTGACTTCTGCAGGTACACACCCTGTTGACGCCTTTGAGAAAGCAAGGAAAGACAGTGTGTCTCTGTGTGTGTGTGTGTGTGTGTGTGTGTCTGTGTCTGCGTGTCTGTGTGTGTGTGTCAGTCTAAGCTACACTTGAAGCAGTATGACCACAGTAAGCAGTGTTTCAGGTCAGTTCAGAGAGACTCTTTAAACATGGAAGCTGCACATAAACACATGTATAAACATACATAAAACATACTCACACACATGCGCACCCTTAACAGAGATGTCACACTGGGTTCCAATGAAGAACGATAAAAAATGAACACTGATTTGTCAAATGTAGCTGCAGCATATGGTTGAATTGTAAAATATACACTTGTACCATTTTAAATTAAAGCCAACCTTATGCAGTAATATAAATAATAATAATGTATATTCAATAATCATTCTTCTAAATAAAGCCATGGAATACTTTACTATCAACGCAATACAAATTCTCAAAAAGCATGTTTAAAGGGGACCTTAGAAAAAAAACAAGACTTTCATATGGAAAGTGAGAATTAGGAGATTTTGTCAGGTCTGCACAGGCTGGAGACCCCTGCACAAGGACATAACTGACGGCCAGTGAAGAACGGGTGTATTTATTGTATATTTTTTGTTATATTCTTCGTCTCTTGAAATTAGTTAAAAATCTGAGCAGTGTGACTGTAATAAAAGACAAGATAAAATCCTATACTATTGTATTGTTGTATATCATCAACACAGAAATATACAATTCTGCGTGTTTGAAATATGTAACACAGTGGCAACATTAACAAAAAAAAAAGACCTTGTGGAACACTAACTTTTAATCAACTGAATAAAATGAAGAGAGAGGGAAACATGAAAAGATTTAAACTGAAAAACTGACACTGTTAAGGAATAAATCATTGGTGACCTCAGTGTTTAGGCATTGGGTATTGTATTAATGTATTAATCATAGCCATTATCACGGTTAGTGAATACAATCTATAATAAAACATTTAGTACTGATGTTCTTGCATTTCTGGGTCAGTTTCAATATCTGTTGCTGTGCCTTCTTAATATCTCTGATAAACAAACAAATACATAATGTATAATGTTTTTATTCAAATCACTTTTGTTAACATATTTCTGATGCAGAGTTGGACAGCTATTTTTCATCAACAGTATCAGTTTTATGTCTACGGCTTCTTGCTGAAGTCACCATTTTCCACTGCGGTGGTATTTCTGCTTTATTGGATAATATCCTGTAAAGAGTGACAGGAAATGTGGGGGAGAGAGAGGATGAGATGTGGTCAGCTGGTCAAGAGCAAGACTCAAACCTTCTAATCCTGGGTGCTGCCAGGTCTTCAACCTACACTATGACACTGCACTGCATGTTCATACTACCTGTTCCATTCCCCGCCCCTCTCTCTTTCCCTTTCACTGAATTGCTACTTGATTGTCTGTATCAGAACATTTCATTAGAAAAATGCAATAAACCAGAAGACCTGCTGGATTGCTGCACGATCATCGAGGAAGCACTTTTCGGATAAGGGAAGAGAAAATTAATAAAGAAAGTTTTAGACAAACTTATTGAATGCAACTTTTTTTTTGTTTCTGGCGTCTTTTTTTCCCTGCTAATGGCATGTGGCTTCTCATCAGACAAATCATTGGGAAATGAAGTTAAGAGCCACAGCCAGAGAGAAAACAAATTAAAAGGAAACTGCAAAATTAAAAAAAGTTCTTGAAAAGTGCAGGGGAGGAGTAGGTTTGTGCTCTCAGCACTGCAGTGATTAAAACATAAAGCGCTGGCTCAGACACAAGAATCACATTGGCTCAGGGGGAAGAAAGAGGTGCTTTGGATTCTGACCAAACTTGATGTTTTTTCCCACTGTGTCATTTTACATACGCCAAGAAAACAGAAATGCTGTGTGAAAACTTGTATGGGAAAATCACAGTCAAAGAAAAGTCTAATCCCACATTGAAATTCCATGCAGTATTGTTTCATACTGACTGCAGAAATCCAATTGTGCATCTACTCTATCATCATTACATACATTAAAGATTTTCTAAACAGTTCCTCTTGAGGACAAGGAAAGACAAGGCAGTGTTAGAAGGGCTTTAAGGCAAAGGCTAATACGTTATCCTAACCTTAATTGCACTGCAATAAAAGTTAAGAAATGAGGCTGTCATATCATCAAGGGCATATAACACTTGCAGCATTTATAAAAGTTACATAAGCTGGTTGACTTGCTGTATAACAGCAAGTTAAGCTGTCCACCCACACCTTCTGCTGGCCTTGGCTATAAAGTCCTGGAGGAGAGGAATACTGGTTTACACTTCAATAAAAGACGTTTTTCATCAACTCTGCTGTTCTCACTTCATCCGTCATGCTGCAGACAAGCCATCAAGATCAAGTACATGTTTATGCGTGTATAACCTGAGTGCTGACCAGAGCGCAAAATAAAAAGCAATATAATATCCAGTACAACTTTCCACCATTCCACAGTTTTGAGTTATTTTTCATAACTGTGCTGCAACTAACATGGCAACAGCTTCAGTTTTATTACTTTACAGTTCATACACATTCACAGTACATTATTATTTTCGTAACAGGCCACTGTGCAGTTTTACTGGAGGTGTTGAGGGGTTAAACTTGCTCAAGGACACTAACCCATAGTTGTTGAAGCACTATATCTAAGTTAACTAAACTCTGGGACTCTAAAGCAGAGAACTTTGAGACTCAAATCTATTTCTCCATTTTGTTATTCAATAATCCTAAATGGCTTGTGGCTTGTATCATTTTATTTACCTTGAACATGATTCACATACTTCTTGTCTGTGTTTTTTGCCATTTTAAACATATCTTGTTACAGAGATTTAACAATGTATTGATTCAACAACAAAAACTACACGTATACTTGGTTGATTTTTTTCCACACAGTGTAACATGAGTGACTGAGCAGCAAAGTCATGGTTCATGGATCCTTGTCTAAACCTCCAATTCACGCACAAAACAAATGTGTCTACACCTGCGCATGTGTGTTTTCACGCTTCCACCTGACACTATTTCATCCTGATCAATGCCTTTGTGTGGAGGGGGCGTGGTGCATCAGCTGCGGGAGAGAGGTGTGGAGAGGGCGCGGGAGAGCAGCGCCAGGTGAGAGTGATTGCCACACCGGTTCCCAGGTGGTTAATCACTCTCACCTCCCGATATAGTGGCGTGCTGGACAGAGAGAGGGAGAGCATGAACCAGTGAAGCACGGCCACGGACACGGACAGACAAAGACACACGGCAGACGGCAGCAAAACGCCTGCGATCGGCTGCCGTGTTGGTTGATATATGTGTTAAATAAAGCGTCTAAATTGTGAACAAGCTGTGGTTCCGTCTAATCGGTGCTGAAGGAACCCACGAGACGGAGAAACCGGCACATTTTGGCGCCCAATGTGGGGCAGCACGGAGGGAATGGCGGAGCCGCAGCAAGCGACGGCGCTGGCCCAGATGGTGGCGGAGGTCGCCGCGGTGAGGCGAGAGCAGGCCGTGCTCACCAGGGAACAGCTCGCGGCGCTACAGCAGAAGAGGGAGAGGCAGACGCAGCTGCTGGAGGCGATGTTGGTCCGGGAGGGGACAACATCGCCGGGTCCCTCGCGCTCCGGCATGACCCTGCCCAGGATGACTGGGAGCGATGATGCCCAGTCATACCTGGAAATGTACGAGGCAACGGCGTCGGCGTGCGGCTGGCCGGAGGCGGAGTGGGCCGTGCGGCTGCTCCCCCTGCTGTCGGGGGATGCCCAGACGGCGGCGCTCGGACTGCCGGGGCCCTCCCGGGATCGGTACGGGGACATCAAGGGAGCCATCCTGGATCGGATGGGCTCCTCGGCGGAGGACCACCGCCGCCGGTTTCGGGGAGCCAGGCTGGGGCCCGCTGATCGGCCGTTCATCTTCGCCCGGCAGCTGAAAGACGCGGCGACGCGATGGCTGCGACCGGGCGACTCCGCCGGCGAGGAACGGCTGATGGGGCAGATCGTGGCGGAGCAGTTCTTGGAGGGGCTCCCGGCGGCGACGTCGGACTGGGTGCGCGGGCACCGCCCGGCGGACCTGGCCGCGGCCATCACCCTGGCGGAGGACCACCTAGCCGTCGTCTCCAGAGCCCGGGCGCAGGAGGGTCAGCCATCCGCTCCCGCCTGTCCCGTGCCGGCGCCCCGGAGAAGACCTGCTCCCGTTCCCCAGAGACACACACCGGCTCGACCGACGCCCCCGCCCCGCACTAACATCCCTTCTTCTTCTCCTTCTCTTCCGCCACAGGGTCCTGCCGCTAGGGGCGCTGCGCCTAGCCCACGGAAGGTCCCTCGGGCGGCAGGACAGGAGTGCTGGAGGTGCAGGCGGCCCGGACACTTCCGCCGCGAGTGTCCAGTAAGGGAGGTCGGGCAGGTGATCCGGGTTGCCGGCCCTTCGGCGCCCTTCCCCGGTCCAGTAAAGAGTAAAGGACGGGGACGGAGACGGAGAAGAGGCCGGCGTCGCAGCCTCAGCAGGAAAACTGCGGAGGGAGGGACGCGCACCTGTCCCGAGCTTCCATGTTCCCCGCCTCTCGTTCCCCGGCTGTCAGCAGAGACGTGGACAGGGAGGAAGAGAGGAGTAGAGACGTGGAGAAAGGGAGGCGCTCGAGGAGCAGAGACCTGGAGGAAGGGATGCGCTCGAGGGCCAGAAGTGACTCTTCCTCTAACCTGTCTCCTTTGCCTCCTAGACTGGAAGCCAGGAGGGCGAGGAGCAGAGACCCTGTCCAGGAAAGGGAGAGGAGACACGACTCCTCGTCCCCTTCACCCCCACTTGAAAAGGAGAGGGGGATGAGGGTAAAGCAGGCTCTCTGTTGGGAACCCCTTTCTCCGCACCCTTAACTTTTCTATCCCTTTTTATCTTGCAGACTGATGCGTCGGGCGGAGGCGCCCATTCCCCTCCGGTGACTCCACCGCAGGCCGGGGGAGCAGATGCCTGTGGACGACTTCCGCTCCCGCTCCCTTGGGGGAGGCGGGGGGGAGTAGGTTAGGCCGGACGGCTCCCCGGCCTAAATCGGGCGGTGGGGATATGTGGAGGGGGCGTGGTGCATCAGCTGCGGGAGAGAGGTGTGGAGAGGGCGCGGGAGAGCAGCGCCAGGTGAGAGTGATTGCCACACCGGTTCCCAGGTGGTTAATCACTCTCACCTCCCGATATAGTGGCGTGCTGGACAGAGAGAGGGAGAGCATGAACCAGTGAAGCACGGCCACGGACACGGACAGACAAAGACACACGGCAGACGGCAGCAAAACGCCTGCGATCGGCTGCCGTGTTGGTTGATATATGTGTTAAATAAAGCGTCTAAATTGTGAACAAGCTGTGGTTCCGTCTAATCGGTGCTGAAGGAACCCACGAGACGGAGAAACCGGCACACTTTGTACTGCAGACCCTAAGCTTGAAAGCCGTGGCCTGTTGCCATGGTTATCTCTATTTGAAACCAGGGGATTAACCTCCAGGGGGATAGCTTGGGAGGAGTGTGAGAGACGAGCAAATCAAGAAAGAAATGTGAAAGAAAAACAAGAATGAGTGAGAAGAAATGGCATGATATAACTAGATGAAGCTCAATGGACAATATAGATAGATAGATACACAGCCTACTCTATACTCTTTCATTTAATTTGGCGTGACCATATAAACCACTGGCACATATTTAAAAGCTAAGTATTGGGATTATCTCATTGAGATATTATTCTATTCTATTGGCTGGCATCATATCTTTGTTTTGAAAAACAACAAAATGTAGCCATTGCTATCACACTTACAGCACAAACAGTTGAGAAAGCGATCCTCTTTGTCAAACACAAGTGTGCAAGTTTGAACCTGAGCCCCTCTGGTTGAAGAACATTCTCTGTGCTATAGATGACACATTCGACATGTATCAACATGTAGGGGAATTCATTTAATATGCTGGCAGAAATTGAAAGCATGTAAATTGTACCGGTTTTGCAGAAGGTGGCTTATTTTTTTTGAAGACAGAAGTTCTTTGCAGTATGCAGGCTCTCTGAAGATGTGCTTGTGGTGTGTGTTGCTGTGGGGCTCAGATGAGAGAGCAGACATTTTCTTGCCGCCTTTAGATGTCAGGATGAGGGCACAGCGGGGCCAGCTGACAGTTTGTCAGACCAAGGTTATTTACTTTTAGAAAGGGAAAACCAGCCTGAGTCAGCAAATACAAAAGGGCAGCCACACACACACACGCGCATAGATATGGGTGAACTGCTACGTTCTCACACATATGTATCATTGCCTGCACACACACACACACACAACTTGCCAAGAGGTTAAACAGACTCATCACTGGAACACCACTGAGAGAACAGCAGTCTAATTACCATCATATCCTCTACCAAGGACACATCATGACAGCACACTCACATTCATCTATTCATTTTACCTGTGCAAACCACATCCTCCCCTCTTACAAAGTCATTAGGCTATAACAAGGCTTCTTAAAGCCTTCCTGCCTAAATTGAGCAGGTTTAGTGTTCCCCTGAGACAGAGCCTTATTAAAGCTTCGTCATATGAGCACCCGCCACAAAATGTATTCTACCCAACAGTGTCATAATCCAAAATTGTATTTATGTAGGAGTTGATAACCAAGAACCCACCACTAACTAGTCATCTTGTCAATAATTACCTTATATCTAACAGACAAATACATTCACATATAGTGAATAGAAGCAGTAATTGCATATGATTTATTATAATAGCATGCACAGGAGCATAGACCCAAGCACCTCTATACTTAACATTCATAGGAGCAGCCAGGAATTTTTATTCACTTGCTGCTGGACCATAGCTGCTAATGTCCAATTTGCCCTCTCCAGCCAGAATGTGAATGTTCCTGAAAAAGGACTGCAAGTAATATTCAACTGGATCTTCTATGCTGTTCATGTTATAATCTCTTTAGAGTGAGTGTTGCTAAAAGCCAGCCAGAACTTGACATGTTTTAACAGAACTGATTATATGCTATCTCATAAGTCTCATAAGATAAACTGACATCAAACACATCCATTTGTGTGATCATCATGTTTGTTGCTTTTCTTATGAAGTAACAGATCTTTTTGAATAAGCCAACAGAGGGCAGTTGAATCTTTCACGGTTAGATAGTGTTTCTTTTTATGGAGAGAATCTCTTCTTATGTACCATATATTAGTTCAAGACAGTCAAATTGTTTGGTATGCTATTAAACTTTTTAGTAAAACATAACAGTATTTTTTTGCATCTGATTTTACTGATCAATGTTTGAAATTACTAAAGAATTAAAGATTCAGATGGTACATTTAGGATTCTCTATGTAATCATACTTTTCTGATTATTAAATATAATACCTTGTAATAGAATTATTGAATTAAACTTCTTGGTGACTGAATTCTTTTTGAAACATGGACATATCTGATCCAGAGTGTTGTCATTAAGGATTCAGGATTTATATTCTTCAAAATTCAAGCAACAGATATCCATACATTATTTTCTGAATAATTTAACATAGATTTTTCTAGAACATGATCTTCCAACTAGAACTAAAGGATTTGTTTAGTTAAATCATAAATAAATATTTTCTTACTTACCCCTTATTATATCTAACCTGCAAATTGTTTTAAATCATAAGGTTTTGAGATATCCATTACTAAACTTTACCAGCACTCCAGAATATATATGTCATCAGGATTCTCAGCATATTCTTGTTTAGCTCAACAAAGATAGCTGCCTGACCCTGAGAAACTTTTCAAGATGAAGCAGCGGAATGGGAACGTGTGACTGTTTTTGTCCTTGCGCTGTTTATTTTTATGCATCATCAGACCAAAGCAAATTCCTTGTATGTGAAAACCTATCTTGGAAATACCCGTGCTTCTGATTCTGATTGAAAGAAAATGAGAAGAGGAAAGTGAGGAGTTAGAGCCCACAGACTGAAAGGCACAGCAAGAGGAGAAAGCCTCATTGGTTTTCAGTGAGCATGTGCGGACTCAGATGTACTAAAAGGTTACAGCATTTGATTTGTGATATTCTACTCTGAAAGCCCCCTCTCTCCCGCTCTCCCTCTCCCTCTGTCTGGAGGAGCAGTTTGGTAACTGCTGTCCACAAAGTTTGATCGATGTCTGAATTATGCCATCGGATTGTGAATCTAGCCGACTCTGCTGTCTGCCCAATGACAAACAACAAACATGTCTGGCTACCAATAACAATGAGAGATGTCAGTGCTGAACAGCCAATCAGGGAAAAGACTCAATAGTGTCCCCATAAAATAGGGCTGTTGAAGTCTTCTCTTGCTACCATTAATATCGTTCATTCATATGTATTCCACAGTGTTAGTGAGAAGTAAGATGTTCAATGCAGCACCATCCTTTTCTTCAAGCCTTTTTTATTTCTTACCTCTACTTCCTCTTTCTCCTTGATCACTCTGTATTCCTCTCTCTTTAGAGTTCAAGCTGCCCACTCTATATTCACTCCATCTCTCTCTATATATCCTCCCTTGCTACAGTTTGGGCTTCCCACTCTTTCCCTCCATCAATCTCTCTATGCACCCTCCCTCGCTCCGGCAGCCCACTCAAAGGCTAATTCCACAGGGGGAGAGAATGTGAGGAGAGGCGTTTTATAGTGTTTTCCAGTTATCTCCGTCCTCATAGAGCTGCTCTCAACCTAGCTCCATCAAACCAAGCACCGCCCCCACTCTCCAGCTGCCTACTCTATTCCTCCCTTCTCTGTTCATGGCAATATTTCCCTCATTCCTTTTTGTTTTCCGTTCTATCGGGGGGTAATGCCAGGGTGATACTGAATCTGATGGGTTTCATTCCTAAATGAGGCTGTCACAAGTTGAAAACCTTACTCTAACAAAGTGATCCATAAATTATTTGTATAATAGTATATAGTATTTTAAGTGTTAGGTTGCTGTGTCCTATTGACTCATATTGTTGAAATATGGAACAATGGGGATGTAATGCTTGAACAGATACAATGTTTAGTGTAAATTTAAGTTCATATATGTTGTGCGGCTGTAGTTAAAATCAAACATTGACATTTAATTACTTGGCCGCCACATAGACATGTGTGCATTATGATTTATTTGCATTATGATTTAATTAATAGTAACTTTGAGAAATGACATCATTACTGTGTAATTTCTAAGTACCTAAATAGTTAGGGTTTTAATGTTGTGTTGACTATACTCATTTTATTTGCGCATGACCTCATGTCATGTTATCATCTATATACAGCATACTGTTTTTTTGTAGTATTTCTTCTGTGGGTTGAGACCAAATGAATAGATCACATGTGATCTCTAAAAATCATCTCTGAAAAGCAGGCATTGAAAACAGAGCCTTTATTGGACTTATTTGGGGGATCCTCACTGTTATCCTTGTTTTGTGAAGCAAAGCCCTAAAAGTCTTTAAAAAAAAAAAAAGTTTTCAAAGCTTTTCACTCTGATTCAAAAATCTAGTTTTGGAGCTCTTGGGACATTTTCTTTCAGAGTGCAGCCATCACCACTTAACAACCACCCAGTTTCCTTTTTGCTCTGTTTCTGTTATCAGACCTGATGCAGAATGCTGCAGAATTCAAAGCCTGTTAATCACTGCTGTCCACAGAGATACCAGCTGAATCTGAGATGTAAAACTAATAAAATCAGTAACTTAAATTAACAAACAGTGAGCTTTTCATATAAAAAGTTCAGCCGATGCAGGGATTCAAATAAAGACTGAACCCATGACAACATTTGTCCTAAATATAAGAAAAATGCTTTGATGCACAAAAACAAATGTAACCATTGTTTCAATTAAACAGATGAGGAACTCAAAGCAACTGGAAACATGTCTCAGTGGGACATGCAGCACACTTAACAATAAAAATGGTGGCAAACAGAAAAAAAAAAGATTTCATAGATCCACAAAAAATTATCTCCACTGTGTCCTTCAAAGGAGTCTAAGCTATTATACATTATTACATACTACACCTTATGGAGTCCATATAAAATGGGTTTATGGATGTAGTGAAAGAGGTAGCTGGTGTGAGAAGAGGATACAGAAGACAGGGTTAGATGGAGGCAACTGATTTGCTGTGGCGACCCCTGAAGGGAAAAGCCAAAAGGAAAAGAAGAGGAGAAGTCCATATAATTACATATAGTAGCATGTAACACATACTATAATAAGATATAACAAAAGCTCTTAAAGAAAGTCTAAAAAGGAGTTGTTAGGTGATGTGCAAGAGTTTTCAGATGGCTTCACGAAAGATATATTGCAGTTGCGTTTTTCAGTGATACTGATACATCATTTGCAAAAATTAGACCTTGAATCAGTCTGATTTCTATCCCGTTTTGTAACATGAAGCTGGAATTTGATGTTACTATCTGGTAAATGAAAAGAGTTAAATACTCTTATAAGATATGTGTTCTTTTGTTTGTACAAATTCCCAAAAGGATTGTGTGGCTTTTGCGTGTGCTAAACCTGCACAAAGACAAAAAGAAATCATGTAATTCACAAAGCACCCGCAAAGAGTGAAATGCACCCGTAACTGTGCTGCCAAGAATATAGCGTTTTAGTGCTCCCTTGCTATTTTTGCATGTTTAAAATGATGTAATATACATACATTTGGTGTTAATTTCCCCCCTTTATATACAAATTAGCCTCATTGCAAAAACATTCCAGTTCACAAAGACTAGTGCTAATGGCCACATGCAATTAAGAGTGAAATTAATTTTCAGAGTTGTGGTGGTAACTAAAGTGCATTTAAATTTAAAGGCTGTACCGTGTTCTTGGTTTAAAGGCAACATATATGCTTTACCACATAGACATGAATCAAATGCCAAACTTGGGCATTGGCATGTTTGTGCTCTAACATCATTAGTCCAACAGTTGAAAGTGATATGCAATTTATGGTGCTATCAGCAGCCGTAATCCATTCTTTGTAAATTTGCCCAATAGTGTTTATGCTGTCTTGTCATACCCTTCTTAGTCTGTTAGGTTATTTGTTAAATTGAAATGTGGTTGAAGCACCATCACTGATTGTTGCACACATGTAATCTCTTTTGATGGTATAATACTCAAGTTAATGCAGTAAAATGAAGGAACAGTTCAGCATCAACAGAAATTATCATGATTGCTGTTATCATGAAAAATATTTTCTCATTAGCAATGCCACAGAGGCACATTAATCAAACACCCATATTCATCTTCATTTTCTTCTCCATCTCTCTGCCCCTCTCACTCTCCCTTTCTCCCAACTCGTCCATCTCTTTTTCTTTTCTCACTTATCCACTTAACTCCACCATCTCTTTTCGTTCCACACACACTAACATGAAACAACACATGCACACAACCCAGGGCTGGTAATGCAGGGTTAAAATTGGACAGCAGCTGATGGTTGTGCACAGTCAGGCCAAATTACATTTAATTCAATTGGGTCTCACTCACTAGGCTCCCTCCTACTCCTCTCTTCTCCTCATTGTCCTTCTCCTGCTTTTGTTGGACTAGAGGTGGACCAGCCTTTATAAAAAGACACAGGTTCACACAGAGGGGCACAGCGTGTGCACACACATATATTCAGCTTTTATTTCAGAGTTGCTGTGAATACACATGCGCACACACAAGTCATTGGCCTCTTCACTGTCCTCCACTTTGAAATAGAATGTGATTTATTATCTGTATTTTACAATGTAAACTCTGCCTCGAAGCAGACATAAGGATGGAATACATGGTGAAGTAAAACAATCTATATTTTTAATGTACGCACGCTGGACCACTAAACACAGAAAACACTGTACCTTAGCCCCAATAAAGGACTCTACAAATGAGCAAGTTCTTTCTAAAAAAAGAAAGCCTTTCATTACCAATTCAATTTCCACTAAAGGATACAGTGGTCTTACTAATATTAAGACTTCTTTTTTTAGTCAAACTGAAAGTAAAATAAAATACATCATTGCTAAGAAATCAGGACATATATGCTCTGTTTTTAGTAGTGACTCCATGTGTTATTCAGTGTCATAATGTAGGACAACACAGAGCAGGAACTTGGCAATTGACAACTGACATGACATTAATACAACTAACATCTTGTGGGAATCAGTTTTAATGTTAGCAAGCTAGGCTAACTAGTGTTCACTTTCTGAATGGAATATAAAAATAACAGCGACAGACTGAATAAATTGCTAATAGTTGACATTCAACGCTGTGTGGGCTTGTATCAGCTTTCGTTCAACACCCTAAGTAGTAGAGTTGAGCAATACACCCTCTCTGTCACTGGATACCAGAGTGCTACTATTCCACATTATACTGTATATGCTGACTTGTAAAAAGGATGGTGTATTATACAGTATCTGCCTGAGAAAGGCAGAAGGGGAAAGAAAGCATGATGAGACCGGGCAAAAGAGACATCAAACATCACAAAAAAAACCCCAAAAAACAACCAAAGAGGAAACAAACACATTAACACATTAGAACAACAACAAAGTTAGAATATGAAGATGATGCAGTTTAAGAGAGAGAAATGTACACATCTTCATATATATGTGTTTGTCTCTGCTCATCTGTTGTCCTGTTCATATCACTAACCTCAGCTGTCAGACACACACAGAATTTACAGGCATATACAAGGAGAGCACGCACACACAAACACACACATCAGTGATCCGACTAACGGAAGAGGCATCTGGGTTTTATCAGAAGTACACACACAAGACAGAAAGACAGACAGAAAGAGAGACTGATTAAAGCACACAATTGGACTAACCCAAGGGTTTAATCAGGGCTGATAAATGACAGTCATGCATGCAATAAATTAAATTTTGTGTGTGTGTATATGTGTTTCTCATCACACCAAACCTTCCTCTCTCAACCCGCACATATTCCCACCTCCCTCTCTCTAGCCTTCATTCTCTGTCCTTACTCAACCCTGTAACTAATGACTCTAAAGGAGGCATTGCAGCACCTGCTGCCGACAAAGACACCGACCCACGCACACACACACCCCCACACACATATAGAGAATAAAGGGGGGTCAAGATGAAGAGAACAAACTGGGCCAGAAAAGAGGGAAGATGGGAGTTAAAGAAGAGGAGAAACAGAGAAGGGGAGAGAAATGCAGGAGGTGCCAAGGACAAAGTGGACAGGGGAAGAAGAAAGGGAGAGAACCATCTCTCTAATTAGCATAGTGACCTTGGTCTTCTGTAACCATTATTGTAAACACACACACACACACACACACACACACAGTGCTCATATACATTTTAGAGTGCTGTGTATTGGTAGCAAAGTAATACCCTGATATGAATTTTGAACAAACACTATTTTTACATGTACATATAGAAAAGTGAAGAAAATAAAACACACATCCTCATCACACCTCTGACTTAATGCTAAAAAACCTGAACTAGAAAGATAAAAAAATATAGTAGGTACCAGTGTAAAAGTATAAAAATGTATTCTATGTAACAGATAACTTTTAAAGATAAGGATTAATTAAAGTGGTGTAAGTCATGTATGTACAGAGAGAAAGTGTGAATGGAGACAGAAAAACTAACTGAGTGAGCAGCCAAGAGAGAGGGGGAGTACAGCTGTAGCAGTAATCATCTTTCAGGTCAACAGTAATTACCAAGAAGACTGAGAAAGTGAGTGGAAGACAAACCACAGACAGACAGACAGACAGACACACACACACGCGCGCGCGCGCTCACACACACACGCTTACACACACACACCTTGGCTTGCTGTATTTCCCTCCTGTATCATTTATTTATATACAATTATACACACAGTCTAATATTGCAAATTAATTCATGGGTAATATCAGAAAGTTACTCTAATCATGGTTAACTTTGAGGTTGGCAGTTTAAATTTTAAAATGACTTCCAATGTGAGATATAAAACTGCTTCAGACTCTACCATAGGTACTTTAAGATATTTTAAATTACATGCCTTGACTTTAGCCTCTCAGGCAGCACGTACCACACACATCCCTCACACTTCTTCTTTCATATGCGTATATGTCATTGGTGAATCTGCTCATTCAAGCTCTCCGGTCACGAGGAAACAGCATCAGTTTTTCTTTTAATAACCTGTCATGAATGAATAAAGCTGTAAGGAACATTAATGTATAAGACAACTATGCCTGAATTTAGCAATATACATATTCCATGTCTGAAAAAGGTTTTTGTTAGATCATGTAATATTAATTTATCTTTCTTTTGAATTTAGGATTTACGTCTCTGTGTATGCTGTTTACTTTCCTACCGTTAAAGCATATTTCATGTCCCTTTAATTTTAGTAAGCTCTGAATATGTTACTCAGAGTGACATAAAAGCCCAACTGTTGACTCTGCTTTGTGAACTTTTTTTTGTGAAGTGTGAGTTAGAGAATTTGAAATACTGTAAATCTAATTATCTTAATGTCCACTATCTACACCTGATAGAGCTTTTCAGTATTAATGCTCAGATTAAGGATGTAAGAACAAAATATTTTTCACTGTTTAATTTTAACAATAAAGACAATCACAGACATATATTTGAAACCATTTATAGTGATTGTCTTCTCCTTGTCTTCTCTGCTACTCTTGACACTATTCATTTCATTTATTGTAGTAATGTTAAGTATATCAGACCCATGACAAGCTACACATTTCCACAGCTCCAAGTGACAATTTGTCACTAAAGTCTAATGATAACACTTTCAATCAATTCCTTAGATAAAAGACTTAACCATGCAGACTACAGCATATTTAGATTGCCATAAAACATACAGTTAACTTAACTTATAGTTTCCAAGTTTAAGTATCATGGTTTTGAATCTTTAAAGTTGAGCACATGGCTTATTTGCATTATTGGAGTGATTTAGAGTAATCATGTGAGTCAGGTTTTTCATGTATAGATTATGTTCAACTTAGCATTTGAGTCCTACAATAGCCTCAGTAGTGATGTTCAATGTCAAATCAGTCTCCAAACCTTTCTCCAAGCCTCTCCTAGTTTCTGTCTGTACTAACCCCTAAGGCTTCAGGAAGATGTGCAAGTTTTCACTTTGACAAATTTGTCTCAGTCAGTCTAATTGGCACTAAATGAGTCAAAACCAAGTGGCAAATACAGTGGCTTGAGGCTGAAGCCAATGCATTAGTACTTTAAAGCCACTAGATGCTAGCTCCAAAAAATGTCCCTTGCTCCAATTATCTCCCATTTTAAAAGCTTCAAATTCTCTCTTTAAATATTAAGTCAATATTTTTTTAAATGATTCATTATGGTCTCAATCGATACATTCACACCTTTAATAAGTTGGTGGTCATTTCAGAAATTATTGCTCTGTTGATTTGAAGACTTATAGTAACTTTGATGTTTGCCGTGTGGGTGTTGATTGACAGCTGACACTTGGATTTTTGTCACAATGTGTCAGTATTGTTAGTGTAATGTTACTTGATTACTAAACATTCCGTGTTAGTTAGCTAATGTTAGGCCCAATTAAGTTGCTCATTTCACAAAATGTTAGAAATGTCAAACTGGAAATCCAACATCACTGCACTCTGATTCTGAAAAGTTAGCTGTGACATCTGCAGCTCTGCTTATAATTAGTTTATGAAACAGTAAGGAAGTCTGAGTAATTTAATTTGGAAATTACTCCTTGCCCTCCTTTCCATCCTTCCAGCTGAACTCAATCTCTGAGGAGTTGAGGGTTCTCCTCTCTTTAATAACAGCTAAACACATCAAAGCTGCTTTACCAAATGGCACCCCACCCCACCACAAGCTATTCGAAACAAAGAAAGAGATGGAAGTCTAATGAAAAAAGGTTTAATAGAAAAGCAAGGGAAAGGTGGCTCAGGGGCTTGCTGCTGTTTAATTCAATGGGATGCTCCTGGTGCCTGAAGACAGGACCATTTTAATGGCACTCCTTGCTGATTTATAAAAGGAAATATGCAACAATACAGCTTTAATGAATCTTAAAGCAAGGCAAGCTATTCAGTGTCATTCTCTCTTGCACATAGAGGAATAATGTGATTGTGTGGGTTAGGCCTACATGTTTTGGCAAAGCATTGTTGCACACAACTCCCAGATAGACATACAGCAAAATAACCTGTATATGCTCTCTTTGATAGAAGAGGCAAACAGGCGTAAGGGCGATTTGCTGCTACTGTATAATGATGTGATGCATGATAATATATGCATGCAAATTGATTGCACACTCACACTCAGTCTGTCTTGTGATGTGTCTGTAACTTACATACTCTCATATGCACGAACACACACACACACACACACACACACACACACACACACATACACACACACACGCACACGCACACGCACACGCACACGCACACGCACACACACACATTTACAATTACAAGCACAAACAGGAAAGATTATTAGCATTACAGAAGAAAATAGTGAATAAATGTGAGAGGGAACACATCATAACAGGAAAAAGAAAGACATATTGAAGGACATAAAGAATGTGGGATTGGAGGGAGCCATCTGCTCTGTCAATAAACTCAATAATCACCATAACCATTAATCATTAACTCATGGACGCAATCAATAATCTCATCATAGTTGACATAGAGTAAATCCAGCAATCGTTATTATATTAATCACACCTGTTGTCATGAGTATTATTATTATTATAATACCATCTTTACAGCCTTTATCATCACCACCAATCTGGATTTATCCTGGGGTTTACAGACAAGTTCCACCTGGACTATGGCACGACAAGTAAGTCAAACACCTCAATAACCACAAGTAGAGCAGAGCAGAAAGTGAAGAGCGGGGTGAAGCTTACCTTCGCCATCTGTGCCTGGACTCCGTTGGCTTTGAGCGAGGCCACAGCCTTCTGGGCAGCTGCAGGGCTGTCAAAGTCCACAAAGCCATAGCCTACATAAACACACATAGATAACAGAGATGGAATATAAGAAGATTAAGATGATGAGGAGGATGAATATAATGTAACTAAGTCTATGTAATGACTAATGTAGTGCACTGCAAGACATCATGGTTCTGCTCGAAAGCATAAAAGCTTGATCACCATTCTTTCTCTGTATATGCACATGTTATATACCATATGTACAGAATAGTGATTCAATGCAGAAAGAATGTTATGTTTTATATGTAAAATCTACATCTTTTCTATTGTCTGACATTTAATATCCCACTGCACTGAATGTGAGGTCATTTTGTGTCTGTGCTATAATGTCAGTATATACAGCGTTCCTGTTGTAGTGGTCAATACTGTCTGCCTCTGCACCAGTGACATCAAGAGAAATTCATTCAATTTAATGTATATAATACAGATTCAAAGTCAAAGAAAATGTTTTATTCCAGTTTTATTGCTATAAAGTCTAGCACAATCATTGTGTGTGTGTCTGTCCAACCTCTGGATCTAGGTTGGGCCCTACAGGAAGCTCTTAGGGACAAAAGGTCTAAACACACAGAAATTAATCTTTACTTTCAGAAATACGCCCTGCTTTACTAGGTCAGATGGGTGGAGCTGAAAAGAGATCTCAAATAAAGAGAAAAGTGCAAAAAAGGCACAGCCAGTCTGCAGTGTGAATGACAGCGTGCGTGGAAGGGCACATATATGAACAAAACTGAGACACTATTTGTGTGGGAATACTTTGACCATGTTTGTGAGAGAGAATAATGAAAGAGAGATATTGACATGCATGTATTAAGCCATAGAGAGAAAGAAATGTTTGGAAAGTACAGCAGCCTTGAAATTCCAGCTGCAATTTTGAGTGGGCTTCATGTTAACACAATCAAATGATCCGCATTTCAAAAGCCTCACTCATTGCCTAAGTCCTAAATGTAAACATGTGAAGAATGAGGGAATACACACTCTCTCTCGCTCACACACACACACACACACACACACACACACACACACACACACACTCATCATTTCTAACATCTGTTCTTGTCTGTCTGTCATTTCCAGAATGTGGAGGCATGCTCTGTTTTTCTGATAAGCAGATAATTTTTTTTTATTGTTCAAAAGGCAGCAAGCTGCTTTCACAGCAAGATCTGCCCTGCACACAAATATTTATACTGTTGCTAATGAGAAACCCATAATTTAGCCAAAATAGGATAACGTGGATATACTGATATGCCCAGAAAACAGATTCATAATTATATGCAAGCATACAAGCATTCATAGTGTTTTGTATTTTACCTACATTTATCTAATTAGGGCAACACCAAAACAGACATACAGCATTCATCAGTAGCCTGGCAAGATGCTTTCATTTCATTCCAGAAAATTTTGAAAAGCTGTATCTCAATGGCATCAAACAACACACTGATGGGTGTTTGATTAACTATAGACTGTCGACACAATTAGTTGGAAAATAAAAACACAGTTTGGACAGAATTTCAGTGTCCTTAGACAATTCAATCACCACTCATCTGAAACTGAAGCCTCTGATTTGACAGTATCAGCAGTATCTCCAATACAAATAGTTGTTTACATAAAGCAGAAGCATTATACAGTGGGGCAAAAAGTATTTAGTCAGCCACCAATTGTGCAAGTTCTCCCACTTAAAAAATATGAGAGAGGCCTGCAATTTTCATCATAGGTACACTTCAACTATGAGAGAAAAAATGAGAAAAGAAAATCAGTATCAATTTTTAAAGAATTTATTTGCCTTTGTTACTTTGGTCCCAGTTCTCTGCAGATCATTCACTAGGCCCCCCTTGTGTAGTTCTGGGATTTTTTCTCACTATTCTTGTAATCATTTTGAGCCCTACAGGGTGAGATTTTGCATGGAGCTGTAGATTGAGGGAATTTGGAGTGTGACTGTTTGAAGTTGTGGACAGGTGTCCTTTATACCAATAACAAGTTCAAACAGGTGCCATTAATACAGGTAACAAGTGGAGGACAGAGAAGCCTCTTAACGAAGAAGAAAAAGTTACAGGTCTGTGAGAGTAAGAAATCTTGCTTGTTCATAGGTGACCAAATACTTATTTTAATGCAAAATGAAGTATTGAGTTGTTATAGATGTTGGTGTGTGATTTAGCTTTGCCCTGTACATTTTAGTTAGACCTTACAACTAAATACATCTGGAGTCTGGGTGTATTATGTGTTTCACACCAGACACCATGCACTCTTTTAGAAGCTTGAATGATTCATCACTTAAGGAGAAATCTGTGTTTTCTGAAAATGTATTTGCCCCTCTATCTAGGAAGGTCAGAGGTTAAGTATCACCAACAGAACACAACTCAGGAGCTGTTAGGGATTAATTGTCTTGCTCAAGGACACTTCAGATCTTGTCAAGTCTGTAAGCAGATGCCTACCTTCCAAAGCCAATAAACAGTTTTCCATTTTTTTTAAATAGTCTATAAACTACCTACACTGTTTAGTTCTGGTGAAAACTCCCATCTCATGTGGATAAAAATTATAGCTCTTTTGGGTACACTGATAAAGATATTTCCAGACAACGGAAGAATGGAAATATCTCTGAATTATATAATCCTTCTCATTTGCACCCTGTACTGCCCATCTGTGGCCTCATGATGACACAGAGATGGAAATTCATCGAGCTCAGTCAGGCCTGACAAATATTACACTCATGAAAGAAAGAAAAAGAGTGTTATTACGCAGCACACACACATAAATACACACACACATATGAACACATAGACACAGATGGAAGCAAAGATACACACTCTCTCTCTCTGTCACACACACACACACACACCTCCCATCTAATCTCCTGAGCTCCTAGAGTTCCTGGCCTTGGGCCATTAGAATGGGCTAACAGAGTATGTGGGGGTCATGTGGGGGGGATGGAGGAAGAGAGTGAGAAAGAGTGAAAGAGAGAGGGATACAGAGAAGAGAGAGAGTAAGAGTGAGATGAGCATGGGAGAGAGAAGGAGGTAGAGAACAGGCAAGAGACATTGAGGCGCGATTGAGGGGGGGGGGGGGGGTGCTTGTCTTTGGGAAATGGAAATCCTTTACAATCTAAAGTGGTTTCCTCTCCCTTCCTTCCTCCATCCTGTGCTCTGTGCCCTCTCCCTCCCCCAGAGCTCCCACACTGCTAACTAGAAAACTGTCAGTGTATTTAACATTGTGCCCACTACAATGCGGAGGACTTTACAAAGAAAATCTTTATATTATTAACAGAAACAAACGTTACTTTGTTGACTGAATTGACAATTAACAATCAAAAATAAAATAGTTTATTAGTAGAATTTTAGAATTTTATTGCATCTACCTTTTTTCACATATTATTTCAGAGAGAACTCAACTCAACTTTTCAGCAACAGAGGAGCCTTGAAGAGTGTATTGTTAAGTTCACTGAACAGGGCTTAAAGGAATTTAAGTGCTCAGGAACACATTTCACAACATCGTGTCAATGAAATAAAAACAGGAAAACTGGGATCACAAGTTTTGTACATGACAACAGCTGTATGAAAATGATTGAACACTATACCTGCAAAACTGCAAAGGAAGAAGACTTTAATTATTTACCTTTATTTACTGTGATCTCTCACGCTATCTCTTTTTCTCCCTCTCTTTCCTCTCTGCAAAATGTTCCTAAAAAGAAAAGGCTGTCTGTGCTAAATCATTAGTTTCAAAGGGTCCCCTTCCTTTTCTTTCAGCCCCAGGTTATTTTTACCCCCCCCTCCTTCCACCTCTCTGTGCCTCCTCCCATCCATCCCTCTATTTTCAAGAGAACTCTCTATACCAATTTGTACTCTTAGTCACGCTAAGCACTTATCTTGTCCCCACTGAATGCCTCTGCAATCAAACCAACACTTGTCCCATTGTGAGGTATTCTAATGGCCGACTGATAATGAAACTCACTGTAAGTTGTTAACTTACAATGAAGGAGATGTATGAAGATGTCTACATCACAAGCAGTGAAATTGCTGATGAGGACCACTGTCTGTAAAAATTGCCTTATTCTGCTGCAGCTGTTGCATTCGGTAGATTCAGTGAATAACAGTAAACAATAAGCCTACATTTATGGCTGTATCTATGGGTTTGAATTTTGAAACAGTCTCTCTAATGGTTAGTATTCATAAAGACCTTGTCTGGAATATATCCAGAGCATAATGCCAGATCTGGTACAAAGAGCACTGCCCTACAGCTATTTCTTACAAACATGTGGGTCATTTCAGAATTGCGGGTACATTTTGCGTCTCGCAGAAAAACCTTTGTTTATTTTCTCCTAAAAAAAGTCTTTTCTGAATCTGTTTTAAATAATATTGCTAATTATATTGAATGCTTACCAATACTAATGTTTGGTGTGTATTTTAGGCACAATTTATATGTAAAATATTCATTAAATGATTCCCACCCCCCCAATTATTGACTGTCTTCAGCTTGTGATTCACACGTTCATATTGAATTAACATGAAATAATTCAGTATTATTTCCAGTTTTTTGTGCTATTTCTATAAATACTCTTACAATCAGTTGCACAGAGTATTTATTTTCTGTAATACATGGGATTTTATCATTAAAAATATTTTTTTTTTATCTGTCAATATTATCTTGTCAACTCTGTTATCTCTGTTATAAAACCACATTAAAAACCCTACAGCATTCAAATAAAAACATGTGACCTGCACACAGTGATGTCACTTCCTCTTGAAAAAAGATTTGGATGGGACAAAATGTTGAGAATACACCAACAATAGATTAATTATATGTCAACTCTGTTACTATAATATTCTTCTGAGTCTGTCCATCATTTCAAAACAATTATATAATGAAAATTCATAAAATTATGGTTTTATTCATGACATGTGGTATCTGGTTTTAAGCTAGCACGTGGAGGTAAAGCACAAAATGGTGGAAAATGTCTCAACTCTGTTACATGTGCCAAAATTTTAATGATAACAGAGTTGACAGTGACTAACAGAGTCAGATGTTCCCAATCACTTCTAAGCATTTTGCTTTAGTTTATACATTTATTGTGGGTTCTGGATAATTTTATTGTAAAGGCAAGATTTCTGATACCGCTTTCCAGGTAAAAAAAAATAGTTATTTTCTGGGTAGCCGAAGATGAAGGTGTCGGCAGCAGAAAGACAACGGCAATACAGGGCATGGCGAAATGCTGACCCTGAAAGGAGGGCAGCAAATTTGGAAAAAGACAGGGAGAGATGGAGGGAAAAAAGAAATGCAGGATTAACCAGCACAGTGGCTAGTCTGAACGAAAGGGAGCAGAGGCATAAGTGGAAGTATTGGAGAGAGGCTCAGCAGAGGTGCAGATCAAGAAGGAAGACAAGGTCAAGTACAAATGCCCTCTTAAGATGCAATGTAATCTTAGATAAAATAGATATTATTTCCCACTTGTTAATCATACTAAAGGAAGTCATGTAGCCATAATTGGCAAACATCAACTAGAGCACTGAGACAGATTTTTAAGTTGTCAACACCAATGAAAAAAAAAAAAAAAAAAGAGTTGAGAATAACTGATAATTATCGCTGGGTTTATAGAATTTTCTGCTTTCCCTTCGGCTACGCAGTAATGATGTCAAAACAGGCATTTCAACATCCTTACAAAGCTCAAAGCCATCCACAATTATGCGATGCCAAAGCAGGTACTGGAATGATGAAGTTTGATGTAATATAACTGGCCAATTCGAAAGATCCAAGATTATAAGTAAAGTTAAAAAGTATTTAGTGATGCCTGAATTACGTTTTTCTCAAATTACAATGTTAAGGCAGACAGTAGTGCTGCTACTTAAAAATATTTTATTCAAAGTAATCAGAGCAGATGAAGTCTTAGAATCCACATTTGCATTTCCCATCAGTATCAATCACTGGATTTTTCTACCCTCTTACTATTGCAGCTGATATGCTGATTACATGGCATTTGTGCTGTTGTCCTGAACAATGTCAGTGTACTCTTTGAGTACAGCTCAGTACAGCCCTGCCAGATGAGCAGCAATCATGCTGAACGCATGCTCTTATGTGCCTCTCCAAAAGCAGATGACAACATTCATATTGATTAGTGCTTTGTTCAGACCACTCCAACAATCAAGCAGGCCATCATCAGAAGGCACTTATGTGACCCTCATTCATCACAGAGACTATTTGAAACACATTGTGGGCATTGTATGGTGTTCTCCGTTTTGATTTGGCCAATGCCAACAATGCCAACATATTGCTTTCAAAAGCTGCTTTAGAGTTCCATTAGGGTGCAATATTGAAATCATCATTATAGAGAAGTAAAACAAAATAAAGGCACTCTGCAGTACATTGTTTGGATAGATTAAAGGATGATATGGAAGATGATACTGTTGTGTTGTATACAATGTAAAAACACAACCATGCCACATAGCTAAACACACAATTCTATGTCAAACATATCAACTTTAAAAAAAAAAAAAAAAAAAAAAGCATTTTGGGTAGTTCAGGCCAGTTGAAGTCATTTGTTTTAATTTGACAGATATTCCTACAATATCATACAGGCAGATATTAACAGATATGTTCAGCCTATTGTAAAAAAACATTGTGAAGTGATTAATTGGGGAAAGGATTTATAAAAACAAAACCACCCTCTATGATGTACTGGTTGCCTTTAAACTGTCAAGTTATTCTCAACTGATGTTTTCCAGACATGAATCTCATATCAAAATCTGAGCTTGTGACGTATGTGGTGGCTACAGGAACCACACTGGATGCAGTCAATTGATACTCACTCACCTTTGCATTGATTGGTGTTCTTGTCTAGGATGGCCTTTGTTGACACAATCTTTCCATATCTGTAAAAGCAAACAAAGTATTCTGATTATTCACCGAATCATTATTATTATTATTTTTAACAGCCGTTCTTTACGTGTAATGTACATACATTTTACCCATGTTAGCAGCATGGTTCAAGGGATATCAAAGACATTCTATGTATCTGCTGGTAGGATAGTCCACCACTACAGATTGAAATATCACAGCTATTGGATGGACCTCCATGATTCATGGTCCCATGATGAGGTTCACATTGGTTTTGAGTGAGATGTGTGGACAACTATTAAATGAAACTTAGTAGTAAATGGCATGGTGCCATGATAGCATTAGCATTTAGCTCAAAACACAACTGTTGAACTGAATAGTCTCTAAAGTCAGGAAGTTACCTCCACAGAAAAACATTTTTAGGCACAACTGTAGATATTCTCACAAAGTTTGATTCTATGAAGAACATAGTAAAGAACAAAATTAAATAAAATGACACAAAATTGAACTAAGTCTATAAAAAAACTGTACTTTATCACAGTAGATTTTTCTATATACACTTCTGTCTATCCATTCTGCACTTACGTGTCTCAAATCCCACCTTTGGTCTTCAGATCACAGACAATTCTCTCTCTTATAAATGATAATAACATCTGTATGGCAACCCTGCTCCTCGGGCCTATGAGAGACAGGCAACCTTTATACCTCTTTCTATCTGTTCTCTCTGTCAAATTCTAATGTCCACCACTCACTCTGTTCCTCACTTTCCTATGTTTGACGCCTGTGTCTTCTTCCCTTATTTTCCCCTCCATCCCACTTCCATTCTCCAGCTCTCTGTTCTTAAAGTTAATAATGTTTCTTATCAGCTCAGTCTTTCACTGCCCCTGGAAAGAGAGGAGCAAGAAACAGAGAGAAAACCTGAGAAAGAGGCAGACAAGGTATGAGGGAGGAAAACGGCAACAGAAAGGAGAGAGGGAGAGAAGAATTGAAACAGAAAGCTTGGATCACTGAGATCAGTCTGGATCACTGCCTGGCTCTGTGTATGAGACTTTTTAATTAAATTATATTTTTTTCTTCCATTTTAATTTTTTTATTTTATTTGAGAGTCAGAGTAGCGAGATAAGAAACAAGGGAGAGAAACATGCAACATACAAAAAAGTTCTCCGGTTGGGAATCTGGTATCTGGAATCTGGTTATCCGGTATGTACCTTAACCACAATACCACCAGGGCACCTTTAATTATTGTTTTAACACTGCTGCACACTGACTGGCTGGCTGGCTAAATAACTATCAAACAGATTGACAGACTGACAAGCTCGCTGTCTGGTAAGATGACTGGCTGATGGCCCCAGGTAAGGGAATGGATATTCCCTCTACTATTTCAGAGAAAAGGGAGAGAGCAAGACAAGGAGGGGAGCAGAAACAATAGCAAACACAGTGCAGGAGGTATCGAGAGGAGAGGGCAAAAAAAAAAGCAGAAGGGGGAGACCAACTCAGAGGAATGAGAGATTGGTGAGTCGAGGGAAAGCAGTCAGTCAAAAGCTAAAAAGAGAAACTGAAGGCAAGGAGGAAGCGAGGTAGTCAGGGAGCGATGGAGAGATAGTAAGAGGTTTTTAATAAAAAAGAGATCATTTAGTTGTCACCATCAGGAGAGTCTTTGTCAGCCAACTGCTTCTGTCAGTGAAAAGAAGAGAACAGTGACTAGCTCGCCTGACAGCCTCACATCAAACTCTATTGGGGCAGGAGACTTATGAAATAAAGATAGAAAAGGGGCTTTAAAATGCTGCTATCACACATAACTCGACAGCTGAGCAGCTTATGATCTTGAAATTGGTAGAGAGAAAATCATAGATTTGTCTGTGAGTCAAAAATCAACAAATCAAATTCCAAATAATTTAAGATATTTTTAGAGTATTTACAAATCCACTGACTGTGACAGGCTGAAATCAAATCTGATGTTTGTCTGGGTGTTTTTGTCAAAGTCATGGCTGCTGGTAAACAAGATCTTTGGCCTGCAGTTTGGGGAGGAATCCAATGGTTGCAGACATGGAAAAAAGACGGAAGGACTAATCGCCCACGCAAATACGCAGAGACAAACACGCATGCAGACGCACTCACAAGGCAACATCACAGATCAAAAACACCAAAGCAGTAATCACATACACCATCTGGCAATACCCAGCTCTTTGTTGACTTCTGCCTCTCTGTGATTCAAAAATGTTGTGTGTGTGCATGTGTGAGTGTTTAAACACCTACAGTGCATAATGTGAGTGTGTGTGCCTGGACACATTTGAGTAGACAAGCACTTGTGTGGGTGTGATTCCCTGCGTGAGTGTGTGTATGTATCTGTGGGGTGATTATGAATGCATGACAAAGATCTCATGCATCAGTGTTTTGGCAAGTTGTTTTTCTTGGCAGAAAAGTTAAACATTTCCAGGCTAAGCGTGTGCACTTGTGTGCGTGCGTGCGAGCGTGTGTGTGTAAAATGTGTGAATAAAAGAGAATTAGAGATACCTGGCTTGACATTTGATGATTCTTGAAAAAAAATGTTCAAAGTTTTATTCAAAAAGTGCAAACACAATTGCGATGTATAATAATAAATCTGTGGCTGTGTGTGTGTGTTATCGTCACATTAATGTATGTGACACAAGTGCAAATTTACCTGTTCCCTTTCTACAAACAAACAACTTCAAACTAAAAAAGAAAAGAAAAGAAACAAAAAGGAGAGGAGAGGTGTCTCACAATGGACTTGATTCAATGGTAAAATATTCAATTTTATCCCAGCAGCAACAATAATCTGCTATAGTGGCGAAGTACTGACAAAAGATCAAATGAAGTGAGGAGGAAGAGGAGCGGGTGGAATAAGAGGACAAGAAAGTGCAGAATGTCCTGGTCTGTGTTCAAGTCCCAGCTGGAACCCTTATATTGATTCCAGCAGAAGCCTGAAGCTAGTTGAAATAACATCGACCTGTACTTGACCCAACGGCAGTGACACACACTCATAAAAAGTATTCAAATACTTAAAACATACCAACAAAGGACAATAAGGAGTCAGATGGTCAGAGTAAGCCATTAATTTCCATTATGGCAAAGAAACAGTGAGTGAAAAGGCTCTGAAAGGAATCTGAGCATGTATTATGTTTTCACTGGATGTTCATCGTAACTGAAGAGTTCATAATGAGAGTGAAGTGTGAAGTTGAGCAATTTTCCAGCAAGTAGTGATCTAAACCATAGCTACATCTGTAGTTCTATAACTTTTCCAAAGAATTTCCAAAGAAAGTGCAATGTTTTGTCTTACTGAGATTAAATTGTGACATGGTAGTGAAATTTTCTTAAAAATGTATTCATAAAAGTAGAGAAACAAAAGTAAAAGTGCAAGTTGAAGTCACTTCAACATGAAGTGTGTCTGAGCTGAAACGAGCACAGGCACACTCCTGCAATGTTTGTATGGTTTGTACATTTGTACATCAAATTTGACAAAATTTCAC